>OX451738.1:831926005-833176005 GCA_948472305.1 Vicia faba | reverse complement strand
CAAGGTTACCATCCATTGGAATAACAAAGATCTCGACAATAAACTACCTTCCATAATGTCAAGGAAACCATCCAATGAAATAACAACAATCTCGACAATAGACTACCTTCCATAATTACAAGGCTACCATCCATTGGAGTAACAAAAATCTCTACAACAGACTACCTTCCATAATGACTATGCTACCATCCATTGAGGAAGAAAGAAATCGACAACAGACTACCTTCCATAATGACAAGGCTACTATCCATTGGAGTAACAAAAATCTCTACAACAGACTACCTTCCATAATGACATGGCTACCATCCATTGGAGTAACAAAAATAACGACAATTGATTACCTTCCATAATGAAAAGGCTACCATCCATTGGAGTAACAAAAATCTCGACAATAGACCATGTTCCATAAATTAAGGCTACCATCCATTGGAGTAAGAAAAATATCGACAACAGACTACCTTCCATAATGACAAGGCTACAATCCATTCAGGAACAAAGATATCAACAACAAACTACCTTCCATAATGACAACGCTACCATCCATGAGAGTAACAAAAATCTCGACAAATGACAACCTTTCATAATGACAAGGCTACCATACAATCGAATAAGAAAAATCTCGAAAATAGACCACGTTCCATAACAACAAGGCTATCATCCATTGGAGTAACAAAAATCTCGACAACAGACTACCTTCCATAATAACAAGGCTACCATCCATTGGAGTAACAAAAATATCGACAACAAACTACCTTCCATAAAGACAAGGTTACCATCCATTGGAGTAAAAAAAATATCGACAAAGACTACCTTCCATAAAGACAATGCTACCATCCCTTGGAGTAACAAAAATCTCGACTACAAAATACCTTCCATAATTACAAGGATACAATCCATTGTAGTAAAAAAAATATCGACAACAGACTACCTTCCATAATGACAAGGTTACCATCGATTGGAATAACAAAAATTTCGACAATAAACTACCTTCCATAATGTCAAGGAAACCATCCAATGAAATAACAACAATCTCGACAACAAACTACCTTCCATAATTACAAGGCTACCATCCATTGGAGTAACAAAAATCTCTACAACAGACTACCTTCCATAATGACTATGCTACCATCCATTGAGGAACAAAGAAATCGACAACAGACTACCTTCCATAATGACAAGGCTACTATCCATTGGAGTAACAAAAATCTCTACAACAGACTACCTTCCATAATGACATGGCTACCATCCATTGGAGTAACAAAAATAACGACAATTGATTACCTTCCATAATGAAAAGGCTACCATCCATTGGAGTAACAAAAATCTCGACAATAGACCATGTTCCATAAAGATAAGGCTCCCATCCATTAGAGTAACAAAAATATCAACAACAGACTACCTTTCATAATGAAAAGGCTACCATCCATTGTGGAACAAAGATATCGACAACAAACTACCTTCGATAATGACAACGCTACCATCCATGAGAGTAACAAAAATATCCACCAATGAAAACCTTCCATAATGACAAGGCTACCATCCAATCGAATAAGAAAAATCTCGAAAATAGACCACATTCGATAACAACAAGGCTATCATCCATTGGAGTAACAAAAATCTCAACAACAGACTACCTTCCATAATAACAAGGCTACCATCCATTGGAGTAACAAAAATATCGACAACAAACTACCTTCCATAAAGACAAGGCTACCATCCATTGGAGTAACAAAAATATCGACAAAGACTACCTTCCATAAAGACAATGCTACCATCCCTTGGAGTAACAAAAATCTCAACAACAAAATACCTTCCATAATGACAAGGATACAATCCATTGTAGTAAAAAAAATATCGACAACAGACTACCTTCCATAATGACAAGGTTACCATCCATTGGAATAACAAAGATCTCGACAATAAACTACCTTCCATAATGTCAAGGAAACCATCCAATGAAATAACAACAATCTCGACAACAGACTACCTTCCATAATTACAAGGCTACAATCCATTGGAGTAACAAAAATCTCTACAACAGACTACCTTCCATAATGACTATGCTACCATCCATTGAGGAACAAAGAAATCGACAACAGACTACCTTCCATAATGACAAGCCTACTATCCATTGGAGTAACAAAAATCTCTACAACAGACTACCTTCCATAATGACATGGCTACCATCCATTGGAGTAACAAAAATAACGACAATTGATTACCTTCCATAATGAAAAGGCTACCATCCATTGGAGTAACAAAAATCTCGACAATAGACCATGTTCCATAAAGATAAGGCTACCATCCATTGGAGTAAGAAAAATATCGACAACAGACTACCTTCCATAATGACAAGGCTACCATCCATTCAGGAACAAAGATATCAACAACAAACTACCTTCCATAATGACAACGCTACCATCCATGAGAGTAACAAAAATCTCGAAAAATGACAACCTTTCATAATGACAAGGCTACCATCCAATCGAATAAGAAAAATCTCGAAAATAGACCACGTTCCATAACAACAAGGCTATCATCCATTGGAGTAACAAAAATCTCGACAACAGACTACATTCCATAATAACAAGGCTACCATCCATTGGAGTAACAAAAATATCGACAACAAACTACCTTCCATAAAGACAAGGCTACCATCCATTGGAGTAACAAAAATCTCGACAAAGACTACCTTCCATAAAGACAATGCTACCATCCCTTGGAGTAACAAAAATCTCGACAACAAAATACCTTCCATAATGACAAGGATACAATCCATTGTAGTAAAAAAAATATCGACAACATACTACCTTCCATAATGACAAGGTTACCATCCATTGGAATAACAAAAATTTCGACAATAAACTACCTTCCATAATGTCAAGGAAACCATCCAATGAAATAACAACAATCTCGACAACAAACTACCTTCCATAATTACAAGGCTACCATCCATTGGAGTAACAAAAATCTCTACAACAGACTACCTTCCATAATGACTATGCTACCATCCATTGAGGAACAAAGAAATCGACAACAGACTACCTTCCATAATGACAAGGCTACTATCCATTGGAGTAACAAAAATCTCTACAACAGACTACCTTCCATAATGACATGGCTACCATCCATTTGAGTAACAAAAATAACAACAATTGATTACCATCCATAATGAAAAGGCTACCATCCATTGGAGTAACAAAAATCTCGACAATAGACCATGTTCCATAAAGATAAGGCTACCATCCATCGGAGTAAGAAAAATATCGACAACAGACTACCTTCCATAATGACAAGGCTACCATCCATTCAGGAACAAAGATATCAACAACAAACTACCTTCCATAATGACAACGCTACCATCCATGAGAGTAACAAAAATCTCGACAAATGACAACCTTTCATAATGACAAGGCTACCATCCAATCGAATAAGAAAAATCTCGAAAATAGACCACGTTCCATAACGACAAGGCTATCATCCATTGGAGTAACAAAAATCTCGACAACAGACTACCTTCCATAATAACAAGGCTACCATCCATTGGAGTAACAAAAATATCGACAACAAACTACCTTCCATAAAGACAAGGCTACCATCCATTGGAGTAACAAAAATATCGACAAAGACTACCTTCCATAAAGACAATGCTACCATCCCTTGGAGTAACAAAAATCTCGACAACAAAATACCTTCCATAATGACAAGGATACAATACATTGGAGTAAAAAAATATCGACAACAGACTACCTTCCACAATGACAAGGTTACCATCCATTGGAATAACAAAGATCTCGACAATAAACTACCTTCCATAATGTCAAGGCTACCATCCAATGAAATAACAACAATCTCGACAACAGACTACCTTCCATAATTACAAGGCTACGGTCCATTGGAGTAACAAAAATCTCTACAACAGACTACCTTCCATAATAACAAGGCTACCATCCATTGGAGTAACAAAAATATGGACAACAAACTACCTTCCATAAAGACAAGGCTACCATCCATTGGAGTAACAAAAATATCGACAAAGACTACCTTCCATAAAGACAATGCTACCATCCCTTGGAGTAACAAAAATCTCGACAACAAAATACCTTCCATAATGACAAGGATACAATCCATTGGAGTAAAAAAATATCGACAACAGACTACCTTCCATAATGACAAGGTTACCATCCATTGGAATAACAAAGATCTCGACAATAAACTACCTTCCATAATGTCAAGGAAACCATCCAATGAAATAACAACAATCTCGACAACAGACTACCTTCCATAATTACAAGGCTACCATCCATTGGAGTAACAAAAATCTCTACAACAGACTACCTTCCATAATGACTATGCTACCATCCATTGAGGAACAAAGAAATCGACCACAGACTACCTTCCATAATGACAAGCCTACTATCCATTGGAGTAACAAAAATCTCTACAACAGACTACCTTCCATAATGACATGGCTACCATCCATTGGAGTAACAAAAATAACGACAATTGATTACCTTCCATAATGAAAAGGCTACCATCCATTGGAGTAACAAAAATCTCGACAATAGACCATGTTCCATAAAGATAAGGCTACCATCCATTGGAGTAAGAAAAATATCGACAACAGACTACCTTCCATAATGACAAGGCTACCATCCATTCAGGAACAAAGATATCAACAACAAACTACCTTCCATAATGACAACGCTACCATCCATGAGAGTAACAAAAATCTCGAAAAATGACAACCTTTCATAATGACAAGGCTACCATCCAATCGAATAAGAAAAATCTCGAAAATAGACCACGTTCCATAACCACAAGGCTATCATCCATTGGAGTAACAAAAATCTCGACAACAGACTACATTCCATAATAACAAGGCTACCATCCATTGGAGTAACAAAAATATCGACAACAAACTACCTTCCATAAAGACAAGGCTACCATCCATTGGAGTAACAAAAATCTCGACAAAGACTACCTTCCATAAAGACAATGCTACCATCCCTTGGAGTAACAAAAATCTCGACAACAAAATACCTTCCATAATGACAAGGATACAATCCATTGTAGTAAAAAAAATATCGACAACATACTACCTTCCATAATGACAAGGTTACCATCCATTGGAATAACAAAAATTTCGACAATAAACTACCTTCCATAATGTCAAGGAAACCATCCAATGAAATAACAACAATCTCGACAACAAACTACCTTCCATAATTACAAGGCTACCATCCATTGGAGTAACAAAAATCTCTACAACAGACTACCTTCCATAATGACTATGCTACCATCCATTGAGGAACAAAGAAATCGACAACAGACTACCTTCCATAATGACAAGGCTACTATCCATTGGAGTAACAAAAATCTCTACAACAGACTACCTTCCATAATGACATGGCTACCATCCATTTGAGTAACAAAAATAACAACAATTGATTACCATCCATAATGAAAAGGCTACCATCCATTGGAGTAACAAAAATCTCGACAATAGACCATGTTCCATAAAGATAAGGCTACCATCCATCGGAGTAAGAAAAATATCGACAACAGACTACCTTCCATAATGACAAGGCTACCATCCATTCAGGAACAAAGATATCAACAACAAACTACCTTCCATAATGACAACGCTACCATCCATGAGAGTAACAAAAATCTCGACAAATGACAACCTTTCATAATGACAAGGCTACCATCCAATCGAATAAGAAAAATCTCGAAAATAGACCACGTTCCATAACGACAAGGCTATCATCCATTGGAGTAACAAAAATCTCGACAACAGACTACCTTCCATAATAACAAGGCTACCATCCATTGGAGTAACAAAAATATCGACAACAAACTACCTTCCATAAAGACAAGGCTACCATCCATTGGAGTAACAAAAATATCGACAAAGACTACCTTCCATAAAGACAATGCTACCATCCCTTGGAGTAACAAAAATCTCGACAACAAAATACCTTCCATAATGACAAGGATACAATCCATTGTAGTAAAAAAATATCGACAACAGACTACCTTCCATAATGACAAGGTTACCATCCATTGGAATAACAAAAATTTCGACAATAAACTACCTTCCATAATGTCAAGGAAACCATCCAATGAAATAACAACAATCTCGACAACAGACTACCTTCCATAATTACAAGGCTACCATCCATTGGAGTAACAAAAATCTCTACAATAGACTACCTTCCATAATGACTATGCTACCATCCATTGAGGAACAAAGAAATCGACAACAGACTACCTTCCATAATGACAAGGCTACTATCCATTGGAGTAACAAAAATCTCTACAACAGACTACCTTCCATAATGACATGGCTACCATCCATTGGAGTAACAAAAATAACGACAATTGATTACCTTCCATAATGAAAAGGCTACCATCCATTGGAGTAACAAAAATCTCGACAATAGACCATGTTCCATAAAGATAAGGCTCCCATCCATTGGAGTAAGAAAAATATCAACAACAGACTACCTTTCATAATGACAAGGCTACCATCCATTGTGGAACAAAGATATCGACAACAAACTACCTTCGATAATGACAACGCAACCATCCATGAGAGTAACAAAAATCTCGACAAATGACAAACTTTCATAATGACAATGCTACCATCCAATCGAATAAGAAAAATCTCGAAAATAGACCACGTTCCATAACGACAAGGCTATCATCCATTGGAGTAACAAAAATCTCGACAACAGACTACTTTCCATAATAACAAGGCTACCATCCATTGGAGTAACAAAAATATCGACAACAAACTACCTTCCATAAAGACAAGGCTACCATCCATTGGAGTAACAAAAATATCAACAAAGACTACCTTCCATAAAGACAATGCTACCATCCCTTGGAGTAACAAAAATCTCGACAACAAAATACCTTCCATAATGATAAGGATACAAACCATTGTAGTAAAAAAAATATCGACAACAGACTACCTTCCATAATGACAAGGTTACCATCCATTGGAATAACAAAAATTTCGACAATAAACTACCTTCCATAATGTCAAGGAAACCATCCAATGAAATAACAACAATCTCGACAACAAACTACCTTCCATAATTATAAGGCTACCATCCATTGGAGTAAAGAAAATCTCTACAACAGACTACCTTCCATAATGACTATGCTACCATCCATTTAGGAACAAAGAAATCGACAACAGACTACCTTCCATAATTACAAGGCTACTATCCATTGGAGTAACAAAAATCTCTACAACAGACTACCTTCCATAATGACATGGCTACCATCCATTGGAGTAACAAAAATAACGACAATTGATTACCTTCCATAGTGAAAAGGCTACCATCCATTGGAGTAACAAAAATCTCGACAATAGACCATGTTCCATAAAGATAAGGCTCCCATCCATTGGAGTAACAAAAATATCAACAACAGACTACCTTTCATAATGACAAGGCTACCATCCATTATGGAACAAAGATATCGACAACAAACTACCTTCCATAATGACAACGCTACCATCCATGAGAGTAACAAAAATATCGACAAATGACAACCTTTCATAATGATAAGGCTACCATCCAATCGAATAAGAAAAATCTCGAAAATAGACCACGTTCCATAACGAAAAGGCTATCATCCATTGGAGTAACAAAAATCTCGACAACAGACTATCTTCCATAATAACAAGTCTACCATCCATTGGAGTAACAAAAATATCGACAACAAACTACCTTCCATAAAGACAAGGCTACCATCCATTGGAGTAACAAAAATATCGACAAAGACTACCTTCCATAAAGACAATGCTACCATCCCTTGGAGTAACAAAAATCTCGACAACAAAATACCTTCCATAATGACAAGGATACAATCCATTGGAGTAAAAAAAATATCGACAACAGACTACCTTCCATAATGACAAGGTTACCATCCATTGGAATAACAAAGATCTCGACAATAAACTACCTTCCATAATGTCAACGAAACCATCCAATAAATTACAACAATCTCGACAACAGACTACCTTCCATAATTACAAGGCTACCATCCATTGGAGTAACAAAAATCTCTACAATAGACTACCTTCCATAATGACAAGGCTACCATCCATTGAGGAACAAAGATATCGACAACAGACTACCTTCCATAATGACAAGGCTACTATCCATTGGAGTAACAAAAATCTCTACAACAGACTACCTTCGATAATGACATGGCTACCATCCATTGGAGTAACAAAAATAACGACAACTGATTACCTTCCATAATGAAAAGCCTACCATCCATTGGAGTAACAAAAATCTCGACAATAGATCATGTTCCATAAAGATAAGGCTACCATCCATTTGAGTAAGAAAAATATCGACAACAGACTACCTTCCATAATGACAAGGCTACCATCTATTAAGGAACAAAGATATCAACAACAAACTACCTTCTATAATGACAACGCTACCATCCATGAGAGTAACAAAAATCTCGACAAATGACAACCTTCCATAATGACAAGGCTACCATCCAATCGAATAAGAAAAATCTCTAAAATAGACCACGTTCCATAACGACAAGGCTATCATCCATTGGAGTAACAAAAATCTCGACATCAGACTACCTTCCATAATAACAAGGCTACCATCCATTGGAGTAACAAAAATATCGACAACAAACTACCTTCCATAAAGACAAGGCTACCATACATTGGAGTAACAAAAATATCGACAAAGACTACCTTCCATAAAGACAATGCTACCATCCCTTGGAGTAACAAAAATCTCGACAACAAAATACCTTCCATAATGACAAGGATACAATCCATTGGAGTAAAAAAAATATCGACAACAGACTACCTTCCATAATGACAAGGTTACCATCCATTGGAATAACAAAAATCTCGACAATAAACTACCTTCCATAATGTCAAGGCAAACATCCAATGAAATAACTACAATCTCGACAACAGACTACCTTCCATAATTACAAGGCTACCATCCATTGGAGTAACAAAAATCTCTACAACAAACTACCTTCCATAATGACAAGGCTAACATCCATTGAGGAACAAAGATATTGGCAACAGACTACCTTCCATAATGACAAGGCTAATATCCATTGGAGTAACAAAAATCTCTACAACAGACTACCTTCGATAATGACATGGCTACCATCCATTGGAGTAACAAATATAACGACAACTGATTACCTTCCATAATGAAAAGGCTACCATCCATTGGAGTAACAAAAATCTCGACAATAGACCATGTTCCATAAGGATAAGGCTACCATCCATTGGAGTAAGAAAAATATCGACAACAGACTACCTTCCATAATGACAAGGTTACCATCCATTGAGGAACAAAGATATCAACAACAAACTACCTTCCATAATAACAACGCTACCATCCATGAGAGTAACAAAAATCTCGACAAATGACTACCTTCCATAATTATAAGGCCACCATCCATTGGAGTAACAAAAATCTCTACAACAGACTACCTTACATAATGACAAGGCTACCATCCATTGAGGAACAAAGATATCGACAACACACTACCTTCCATAATGACAAGGCTACTATCCATTGGAGTAACAAAAATCTCTACAACAAACTACCTTCGATAATGACATGGCTACCATCCATTGGAGTAACAAAAATAATGACAACTGATTACCTTCCATAATGAAAAGGCTACCATCCATTGGAGTAACAAAAATCTCGACAATAGACCATGTTCCATAAAGATAAGGCTACAATCCATTGGAGTAAGAAAAATATCGACAACAAACTACCTTCCATAATGACAAGGCTACCATCCATTGAAGAACAAAGATATCAACAACAAACTACCTTCCATAATGACAACGCTACCATCCATGAGTGTAAAAAAAATCTCGACAAATGACAACCTTCCATAATGACAAGGCTACCATCCAATCGAATAAGAAAAATCTCGAAAATAGACCTCGTTCCATAACGACAAGGCTATCATCCATTGGAGTAACAAAAATCTCGACAACAGACCACCTTCCATAATAACAAGGATACCATCCATTGGAGTAACAAAAATATCGACAACAAACTACCTTCCATAAAGACAAGGCTACCATCCATTGGAGTAACAAAAATATCGACAAAGACTACCTTCCATAAAGACAATGCTACCATCCCTTGGAGTAACAAAAATCTCTACAAAAAAATACCTTTCATAATGACAATGATAAAATCCATTGGAGTAAAAAAAATATCGACAACAGACTACCTTCCATAATGACAAGGTTACCATCCATTGAAATAACAAAAATCTCGACAATAAACTACCTTCCATAATGTCTAGGAAACCATCCAATGAAATAACAACAATCTCGACAACAAACTACCTTCCATAATTACAAGGCTACCATCCATTGGAGTAACAAAAATCTCTACAACAGACTACCTTCCATAATGACAAGGCTACTATCCATTGGAGTAACAAAAATCTCTACAACAGACTACCTTCGATAATGATATGGCTACCATCCATTGGAGTAACAAAAATAACGGCAACTGATTACCTTCCATAATGAAAAGGCTACCATCCATTGGAGTAACAAAAATCTCGACAATAGACCATGTTCCATAATGATAAGGCTACCATCCATTGGAGTAAGAAAAATATCGACAACAGACTACCTTCCATAATGACAATGCTACCATCTATTAAGGAACAAAGATATCAACAACAAACTACCTTCCATAATGACAACGCTACCATCCGTGAGAGTAACAAAAATCTCGACAAATGACAACCTTCCATAATGACAAGGCTACCATCCAATCGAATAAGAAAAATCTCTAAAATAGACCACGTTCCATAACGACAAGGCTATCATCCATTGGAGTAACAAAAATCTCGACATCAGACTACCTTCCATAATAACAAGGCTACCATCCATTGGAGTAACAAAAATATCGACAACAAACTACCTTCCATAAAGACAAGGCTACCATCCATTGGATTAACAAAAATATCGACAAAGACTACCTTCCATAAAGACAATGCTACCATCCCTTGGAGTAACAAAAATCTCGACAACAAAATACCTTCCATAATGACAAGGATACAATCCATTGGAGTAAAAAAAATATCGACAACAGACTACCTTCCATAATGACAAGGTTACCATCCATTGGAATAACAAAAATCTCGACAATAAACTACCTTCCATAATGTCAAGGCAAACATCCAATGAAATAACAACAATCTCGACAACAGACTACCTTCCATAATTACAAGGCTACCATCCATTGGAGTAACAAAAATCTCTACAACAGACTACTTTCCATAATGACAAGGCTAACATCCATTGAGGAACAAAGATATTGGCAACAGACTACCTTCCATAATGACAAGGCTAATATCCATTGGAGTAACAAAAATCTCTACAACAGACTACCTTCGATAATGACATGGCTACCATCGATTGGAGTAACAAATATAACGACAACTGATTACCTTCCATAATGAAAAGGCTACCATCCATTGGAGTAACAAAAATCTCGACAATAGACCATGTTCCATAAGGATAAGGCTACCATCCATTGGAGTAAGAAAAATATCGACAACAGACTACCTTCCATAATGACAAGGTTACCATCCATTGAGGAACAAAGATATCAACAACAAACTACCTTCCATAATAATAACGCTACCATCCATGAGAGTAACAAAAATCTCGACAAATGACTACCTTCCATAATTATAAGGCTACCATCCATTGGAGTAACAAAAATCTCTACAACAGACTACCTTACATAATGACAAGGCTACCATCCATTGAGGAACAAAGATATCGACAACACACTACCTTCCATAATGACAAGGCTACTATCCATTGGAGTAACAAAAATCTCTACAACAAACTACCTTCGATAATGACATGGCTACCATCCATTGGAGTAACAAAAATAATGACAACTGATTACCTTCCATAATGAAAAGGCTACCATCCATTGGAGTAACAAAAATCTCGACAATAGACCATGTTCCATAAAGATAAGGCTACAATCCATTGGAGTAAGAAAAATATCGACAACAGACTACCTTCCATAATGACAAGGCTACCATCCATTGAAGAACAAAGATATCAACAACAAACTACCTTCCATAATGACAACGCTACCATCCATGAGAGTAAAAAAAATCTCAACAAATGACAACCTTCCATAATTACAAGGCTACCATCCAATCGAATAAGAAAAATCTCGAAAATAGACCATGTTCCATAACGACAAGGCTATCATCCATTGGAGTAACAAAAATCTCGACAACAGACCACCTTCCATAATAACAAGGCTACCATCCATTGGAGTAACAAAAATATCGACAACAAACTACCTTCCATAAAGACAAGGCTACCATCCATTGGAGTAACAAAAATATCGACAAAGACTACCTTCCATAAAGACAATGCTACCATCCCTTGGAGTAACAAAAATCTCGACAAAAAAATACCTTTCATAATGACAAGGATAAAATCCATTGGAGTAAAAAAAATATCGACAACAGACTACCTTCCATAATGACAAGGTTACCATCCATTGAAATAACAAAAATCTCGACAATAAACTACCTTCCATAATGTCAAGGAAACCATCCAATGAAATAACAACAATCTCGACAACAAACTACCTTCCATAATTACAAGGCTACCATCCATTGGAGTAACAAAAATCTCTACAACAGACTACCTTCCATAATGACAAGGCTACTATCCATTGGAGTAACAAAAATCTCTACAACAGACTACCTTCGATAATGATATGGCTACCATCCATTGGAGTAACAAAAATAACGGCAACTGATTACCTTCCATAATGAAAAGGCTACCATCCATTGGAGTAACAAAAATATCGACAATAGACCATGTTCCATAAAGATAAGGCTACCATCCATTGGAGTAAGAAAAATATCGACAACAGACTACCTTCCATAATGACAAGGCTTCCATCCATTGAGGAACAAAGATATCAACAACAAACTACCTTCCATAATGACAACGCTACCTTCCATGAGAGTAACAAAAATCTCGACAAATGACAACCTTCTATAATGACAAGGCTACCATCCAATCGAATAAGAAAAATCTCAAAAATAGACCACGTTCCATAACGACAAGGCTATCATCCATTGGAGTAACAAAAATCTCGACAACAGACTACCTTCCATAATAACAAGGCTACGATCCATTAGTGTAATAAAAATATCGACAACAAACTACCTTCCATAAAGACAAGGCTAACATCCATTGGAGTAACAAAAATATCGACAAAGACTACCTTCCATAAAGACAATGCTACCATCCCTTGGAGTAACAAAAATCTCGACAAAAAAATACCTTTCATAATGACAAGGATAAAATCCATTGGAGTAAAAAAAATATCGACAACAGACTACCTTCCATAATGACAAAGTTACCATCCATTGGAATAACAAAAATCTCGACAATAAACTACCTTCCATAATGTCAAGGCAACCATCCAATGAAATAACAACAATCTCGACAACAGACTACCTTCCATAATTACAAGGGTACCATCCATTGGAGTAACAAAAATCTCTACAACAGACTACCTTCCATAATGAGAAGGCTACCATCCCGTGAGGAACAAAGATATCGACAACACACTACCTTCCATAATGACAAGGCTAATATCCATTGGAGTAACAAAAATCTCTACAACAGACTACCTTCGATAATGACATGGCTACCATCCATTGGAGTAACAAAAATAACGACAACTGATTACCTTCCAAAATGAAAAGGCTACCATCCATTGGAGTAACAAAAATCTCGACAATAGACCATGTTCCATAAAGATAAGGCTACCATCCATTGGAGTAAGAAAAATATCGACAACAGACTACCTTCCATAATGACAAGGCTACCATCCATTGAGGAACAAAGATATCAATAACAAACTACCTTCCATAATGACAACGCTACAATCCATAAGAGTAACAAAAATCTTGACAAATGACAACCTTCCATAATGACAAGGCTACCATCCAATCGAATAAGAAAAATCTCGAAAATAGACCACGTTCCATAACGACAAGGCTATCATCCATTGTAGTAACAAAAATCTCGACAACAGACTACCTTCCATAATAACAAGGCTACCATCCATTTGAGTAACAAAAATATCGACAACAAACTACCTTCCATAAAGACAAGGCTACCATCCTTTGGAGTAAAAAAATATCGACAAAGACTACCTCCCATAAAGATAATGCTACCATCCCTTGGAGTAACAAAAATCTCGACAACAAAATACCTTCCATAATGACAAGGATACAATCCATTAGAATAAAAAAAATATCGACAACAGACTACCTTCCATAATGACAAGGTTACCATCCATTGGAATAACAAAAATCTCGACAATAAACTACCTTCCATAATGTCAAGGAAACCATCCAATGAAATAACAACAATCTCGACAACAAACTACCTTCCATAATTACAAGGCTACCATCCATTGGAGTAACAAAAATCTCTACAACAGACTACCTTCCATAATGACAAGGCTAACATCCATTGAGGAACAAAGTTATTGACAACAGACTACCTTCCATAATGACAAGGCTAATATCCATTGGAGTAACAAAAATCCCTACAACAGACTACCTTCGATAATGACATGGCTACCATCCATTTGAGTAACAAATATAACGACAACTGATTACCTTCCATAATGAAAAGGCTACCATCCATTGGAGTAACAAAAATCTCGACAATAGACCATGTTCCATAAGGATAAGGCTACCATCCATTGGAGTAAGAAAAATATCGACAACAGACTACCTTCCATAATGACAAGGCTACCATCCATTGAGGAACAAAGATATCAACAACAAACTACCTTCCATAATAACAACGCTACCATCCATGAGAGTAACAAAAATCTCGACAAATGACAACCTTCCATAATGACAAGGCTACCATCCAATCGAATAAGAAAAATCTCGAAAATAGACCACGTTCCATAACGACAAGGCTATCATCCATTGGAGTAACAAAAATCTCTACAACAGACTACCTTCGATAATGACATGGCTACCATCCATTGGAGTAACAAATATAATGACAACTGATTACCTTCCATAATGAAAAGGCTACCATCCATTTGAGTAACAAAAATGTCGACAATAGACCATGTTCCATAAGGATAAGGCTACCATCCATTGGAGTAAGAAAAATATCGACAACAGACTACCTTCCATAGTGACAAGGCTACCATCCATTGAGGAACAAAGATATCAACAACAAACTACCTTCCATAATAACAACGCTACCATCCATGAGAGTAACAAAAATCTCGACAAATGACAACCTTCCATAATGACAAGGCTACCATCCAATCGAATAAGAAAAATCTCGAAAATAGACCACGTTCCATAACGACAAGGCTATCATCCATTGGAGTAACAAAAATCTCGACAACAGACTACCTTCCATAATAACAAGGCTACCATCCATTAGAGTAACAAAAATATCGACAACAAACTACCTACCATAAAGACAAGGCTACCATCCATTGGAGTAACAAAAATATCGACAAAGACTACCTTCCATAAAGACAATGCTACCATCCCTTGGAGTAACAAAAATCTCGACAAAAAAATACCTTCCATAATGACAAGGATACAATCCATTGGAGTAAAAAAAATATCGACAACAGACTACCTTCCGTAATGACAAGGTTACCATCCATTGGAATAACAAAAATATCGACAATAAACTACCTTCCATAATTTCAAGGAAACCATCCAATGAAATAACAACAATCTCGACAACAAACTACCTTCCATAATTATAAGGCTACCATCCATTGGAGTAACAAAAATCTCTACAACAGATTACCTTCCATAATGACAAGGCTACCATCCATTGAGGAACAAAGATATCGACAACAGACTACCTTCCATAATGACAAGGCTACTATCCATTGGAGTAACAAAAATATCTACATCAGACTACCTTCGATAATGACATGGCTACCATCCATTGGAGTAACAAAAATAACGACAACGGATTACCTTCCATAATGAAAAGGCTACCATCCATTGGAGTAACAAAAATCTCGACAATAGACCATGTTCCATAAGGATAAGGCTACCATCCATTGGAGTAAGAAAAATATCGACAACAGACTACCTTCCATAATGACAAGGCTCCCATCCATTGAGGAACAAAGATATCAACAACAAACTACCTTCCATAATGACAACGCTACCATCCATGAGAGTAACAAAAATCTCGACAAATGACAACCTTCCATAATGACAAGGCTACCATCCAATCAAATAAGAAAAATCTCGAAAATAGACCACGTTCCATAACGACAAGGCTATCATCCATTGGAGTAACAAAAATCTCGACAACAGACTACCTTCCACAATAACAAGGCTACCATCTATTTGAGTAACAAAAATATCGACAACAAACTACCTTCCATAAAGACAAGGCTACCATCCATTGGAGTAAAAAAATATCGACAAAGACTACCTCCCATAAAGACAATGCTATCATCCCTTGGAGTAACAAAAATCTCGACAACAAAATACCTTCCATAATGACAAGGATACAATCCATTGGAGTAAAACAAATATCGACAACAGACTACCTTCCATAATGACAAGGTTACCATCCATTGGAATAACAAAAATCTCGACAATAAACTACCTTCCATAATGTCAAGGAAACCATCCAATGAAATAACAACAATCTCGACAACAAACTACCTTCCATAATTACAAGGCTACCATCCATTGGAGTAACAAAAATCTCTACAACAGACTACCTTCCATAATGACAAGGCTAACATCCATTGAGGAACAAAGATATTGACAACAGACTACCTTCCATAATGACAAGGCTAATATCCATTGGAGTAACAAAAATCTCTACAACAGACTACCTTCGATAATGACATGGCTACCATCCATTAGAGTAACAAATATAACGACAACTGATTACCTTCCATAATGAAAAGGCTACCATCCATTGGAGTAACAAAAATCTCGACAATAGACCATGTTCCATAAGGATAAGGCTACCATCCATTGGAGTAAGAAAAATATCGACAACAAACTACCTTCCATAATGACAAGGCTACCATCCATTAAGGAACAAAGATATCAACAACAAACTACCTTCCATAATAACAACGCTACCATCCATGAGAGTAACAAAAATCTCGACAAATGACAACCTTCCATAATGACAAGGCTACCATCCAATCGAATAAGAAAAATCTCGAAAATAGACCACGTTCCATAACGACAAGGCTATCATCCATTGAAGTAACAAAAATCTCGACAACAGACTACCTTCCATAATAACAAGGCTACCATCCATTGGAGTAACAAAAATATCGACAACAAACTACCTACCATAAAGACAAGGCTACCATCCATTGGAGTAACAAAAATATTGACAAAGACTACCTTCCATAAAGACAATGCTACCATCCCTTGGAGTAACAAAAATCTCGACAAAAAAATACCTTCCATAATGACAAGGATACAATCCATTGGAGTAAAAAAAATATCGACAACAGACTACCTTCCATAATGACAAGGTTACCATCCATTGGAATAACAAAAATATCGACAATAAACTACCTTCCATATTGTCAAGGAAACCATCCAATGAAATAACAACAATCTCGACAACAAACTACCTTCCATAATTATAAGGCTACCATCCATTGGACTAACAAAAATCTCTACAACAGACTACCTTCCATAATGACAAGGCTACCATCCATTGAGGAACAAAGATATCGACAACAGACTACCTTCCATAATGACAAGGCTATTATCCATTGGAGTAACAAAAATCTCTACAACAAACTACCTTCGATAATGACATGGCTACCATCCATTGGAGTAACAAATATAACGACAACTGATTACCTTCCATAATGAAAAGGCTACCATCCATTGGAGTAACAAAAATCTCGACAATAGACCATGTTCCATAAGGATAAGGCTACCATCCATTGGAGTAAGAAAAATATCGACAACAGACTACCTTCCATAATGACAAGGCTACCATCCATTGAGGAACAAAGATATCAACAACAAACTACCTTCCATAATGACAACGCGACCATCCATGAGAGTAAAAAAAATCTCGACAAATGACAACCTTCCATAATGACAAGGCTACCATCCAATCGAATAAGAAAAATCTCGAAAATAGACCATGTTCCATAACGACAAGGCTATCATCCATTGGAGTAACAAAAATCTCGACAACAGACTACCTTCCATAATAACAAGGCTACCATCCATTGGAGTAACAAAAATATCGACAACAAACTAGCTTCCATAAAGACAAGGCTACCATCCATTGGAGTAACAAAAATATCGACAAAGACTACCTCCCATAAAGACAATCCTACCATCCCTTGGAGTAACAAAAATCCCGACAACAAAATACCTTCCATAATGACAAGGATACAATCCATTGGAGTAAAAAAAATATCGACAACAGACTACCTTCCATAATGACAAGGTTACCATCCATTGGAATAACAAAAATCTCGGCAATAAACTACCTTCCATAATGTCAAGGAAACCATCCAATGAAATAACAACAATCTCGACAACAAACTACCTTCCATAATTACAAGGCTACCATCCATTGGAGTAACAAAAATCTCTACAACAGACTACCTTCCATAATGACAAGGCTAACATCCATTGAGGAACAAAGATATCGACAACAGACTACCTTCCATAATGATAAGGCTAATATCCATTGGAGTAACAAAAATCTCTACAACAGACTACCTTCGATAATGACATGGCAACCATCCATTGGAGTAACAAAAATAACGACAATTGATTACCTTCCATAATGAAAAGGCTACCATCCATTGGAGTAACAAAAATCTCGACAATAGACCATGTTCCATAAGGATAAGGCTACCATCCATTGTAGTAAGAAAAATATCGACAACAGACTACCTTCCATAATGACAAGGCTCCCATCCATTGAGGAACAAAGATATCAACAACAAACTACCTTCCATAATGACAACGCTACCATCCATGAGAGTAACAAAAATATCGACAAATGACAACCTTCCATAATGACAAGGCTACCATCCAATCAAATAAGAAAAATCTCGAAAATAGACCATGTTCCATAACGACAAGGCTATCATCCATTGGAGTAACAAAAATCTCGTCAAAAGACTACCTTCCATAATAACAAGGCTACCATCCATTGGAGTAACAAAAATATCGACAACAAACTACCTACCATAAAGACAAGGCTACCATCCATTGGAGTAACAAAAATATCGACAAAGACTACCTTCCATAAAGACAATGCTACCATCCCTTGGAGTAACAAAAATCTCGACAAACAAATACCTTCCATAATGACAAGGATACAATCCATTGGAGTAAAAAAAATATCGACAACAGACTACCTTCCATAATGACAAGGTTACCATCCAATGGAATAACAAAAATATCGACAATAAACTACCTTCCATAATGTCAAGGAAACCATCCAATGAAATAACAACAATCTCGACAACAAACTACCTTCCATAATTATAAGGCTACCATCCATTGGAGTAACAAAGATCTCTACAACAGACTACCTTCCATAATGACAAGGCTACCATCCATTAAGGAACAAAGATATCCACAACAGACTACCTTCCATAATCGCAAGGATACTATCCATAGGAGTAACAAAAATCTCTACAACAGACTACCTTCGATAATGACATGGCTACCATCCATTGGAGTAACAAAAATAACGACAACTGATTACCTTCCATAATGAAAAGGCTACCATCCATTGGAGTAACAAAAATCTCGACAATAGACCATGTTCCATAAAGATAAGGCTACCATCCATTGGAGTAAGAAAAATATCGACAACAGACTACCTTCCATAATGACAAGGATACCATCCATTGAGGAACAAAGATATCAACAACAAACTACCTTCCATAATGACAACGCTACCATCCATGAGAGTAAAAAAAATCTCGACAAATGACAACCTTCCATAATGAAAAGGCTACCATCCAATCGAATAAGAAAATTCTCGAAAATAGACCATGTTCCATAACGACAGGGCTATCATCCATTGGAGTAACAAAAATCTCGACAACAGACTACCTTCCATAATAACAAGGCTACCATCCATTGGAGTAACAAAAATATCGACAATAAACTAGCTTCCATAAAGACAAGGCTACCATCCATTGGAGTAACAAAAATATCGACAAAGACTACCTTCCATAAAGACAATGCTACCATCCCTTGGAGTAACAAAAATCTCGACAACAAAATACCTTCCATAATGACAAGGATACAATCCATTGGAGTAAAAAAAATATCGACAATAGACTACCTTCCATAATGACAAGGCTCCCATCCATTGAGGAACAAATATATCAACAACAAACTACCTTCCATAATGACAACGCTACCATCCATGAGAGTAACAAAAATCTCGACAAATGACAACCTTCCATAATGACAAGGCTACCATCCAATCAAATAAGAAAAATCTCGAAAATAGACCACGTTCCATAATGACAAGGCTATCATCCATTGGAGTAACAAAAATCTCGACAAAAGACTACCTTCCATAATAACAAGGCTACCATCCATTGGAGTAACAAAAATATCGACAACAAACTACCTACCATAAAGAAAAGGCTACCATCCATTGGAGTAACAAAAATATCGACAAAGACTACCTTCCATAAAGACAATGCTACCATCCCTTGGAGTAACAAAAATCTCGACAAAAAAATACCTTCCATAATGACAAGGATACAATCCATTTGAGTAAAAAAAATATCGACAACAGACTACCTTCCATAATGACAAGGTTACCATCCATTGGAATAACAAAAATATCGACAATAAACTACCTTCCATAATGTCAAGGAAAACATCCAACGAAATAACAACAATCTCGACAACAAACTACCTTCCATAATTATAAGGCTACCATCCATTGGAGTAACAAAGATCTCTACAACAGACTACCTTCCATAATGACAAGGCTACCATCCATTAAGGAACAAAGATATCCACAACAGACTACCTTCCATAATCGCAAGGATACTATCCATAGGAGTAACAAAAATCTCTACAACAGACTACCTTCGATAATGACATGGCTACCATCCATTGGAGTAACAAAAATAACGACAACTGATTACCTTCCATAAAGAAAAGGCTACCATCCATTGGAGTAACAAAAATCTCGACAATAGACCATGTTCCATAAAGATAAGGCTACCATCCATTGGAGTAAGAAAAATATCGACAACAGACTACCTTCCATAATGACAAGGCTACCATCCATTGAGGAACAAAGATATCAACAACAAACTACCTTCCATAATGACAACGCTACCATCCATGAGAGTAAAAAAAATCTCGACAAATGACAACCTTCCATAATGACAAGGCTACCATCCAATCGAATAAGAAAAATCTCGAAAATAGACCATGTTCCATAACGACAGGGCTATCATCCATTGGAGTAACAAAAATCTCGACAACAGACTACCTTCCATAATAACAAGGCTACCATCCATTGGAGTAACAAAAATATCGACAATAAACTAGCTTCCATAAAGACAAGGCTACCATCCATTGGAGTAACAAAAATATCGACAAAGACTACCTTCCATAAAGACAATGCTACCATCCCTTGGAGTAACAAAAATCTCGACAACAAAATACCTTCCATAATGACAAGGATACAATCCATTGGAGTAAAAAAAATATCGACAATAGACTACCTTCCATAATGACAAGGCTCCCATCCATTGAGGAACAAAGATATCAACAACAAACTACCTTCCATAATGACAACGCTACCATCCATGAGAGTAACAAAAATCTCGACAAATGACAACCTTCCATAATGACAAGGCTACCATCCAATCAAATAAGAAAAATCTCGAAAATAGACCACGTTCCATAACGACAAGGCTATCATCCATTGGAGTAACAAAAATCTCGACAAAAGACTACCTTCCATAATAACAAGGCTACCATCCATTGGAGTAACAAAAATATCGACAACAAACTACCTACCATAAAGAAAAGGCTACCATCCATTGGAGTAACAAAAATATCGACAAAGACTACCTTCCATAAAGACAATGCTACCATCCCTTGGAGTAACAAAAATCTCGACAAAAAAATACCTTCCATAATGACAAGGATACAATCCATTGGAGTAAAAAAAATATCGACAACAGACTACCTTCCATAATGACAAGGTCACCATCCATTGGAATAACAAAAATATCGACAATAAACTACCTTCCATAATGTCAAGGAAAACATCCAACGAAATAACAACAATCTCGACAACAAACTACCTTCCATAATTATAAGGCTACCATCCATTGGAGTAACAAAGATCTCTACAACTGACTACCTTCCATAATGACAAGGCTACCATCCATTAAGGAACAAAGATATCCACAACAGACTACCTTCCATAATCGCAAGGATACTATCCATAGGAGTAACAAAAATCTCTATAACAGACTACCTTCGATAATGACATGGCTACCATCCATTGGAGTAACAAAAATAACGACAACTGATTACCTTCCATAATGAAAAGGCTACCATCCATTGGAGTAACAAAAATCTCGACAATAGACCATGTTCCATAAAGATAAGGCTACCATCCATTGGAGTAAGAAAAATATCGACAACAAACTACCTTCCATAATGACAAGGCTACCATCCATTGAGGAACAAAGATATCAACAACAAACTACCTTCCACAATGACAACGCTACCATCCATGAGAGTAAAAAAAAACTCGACAAATGACAACCTTCCATAATGACAAGGCTACCATCCAATCGAATAAGAAAAATCTCGAAAATAGACCACGTTCCATAACGACAGGGCTATCATCCATTGGAGTAACAAAAATCTCCACAATAGACTACCTTCCATAATAACAAGGCTACCATCCATTGGAGTAACAAAAATATCGACAACAAACTAGCTTCCATAAAGACAAGGCTACCATCCATTGGAGTAACAAAAATATCGACAAAGACTACCTTCCATAAAGACAATGCTACCATCCCTATGAGTAACAAAAATCTCGACAACAAAATACCTTCCATAATGACAAGGATACAATCCATTGGAGTAAAAAAAATATCGACAACAGACTACCTTCCATAATGACAAAGTTACCATCCATTGGAATAACAAAAATCTCGACAATAAACTACCTTCCATAATGTCAAGGAAACCATCCAATGAAATAACAACAATCTCGACAACAGACTACCTTCCATAATTACAAGGGTACCATCCATTGGAGTAACAAAAATCTCTACAACAGACTACCTTCCATAATGAGAAGGCTACCATCCATTGAGGAACAAAGATATTGACAACAGACAACCTTCCATAATGACAAGGCTAATATCCATTGGAGTAACAAAAATCTCTACAACAGACTACCTTCGATAATGACATGGCTACCATCCATTGGAGTAACAAATATAACGACAACTGATTACCTTCCATAATGAAAAGGCTACCATCCATTGGAGTAACAAAAATCTCGACAATAGACCATGTTCCATAAGGATAAGGCTACCATCCATTGGAGTAAGAAAAATATCGACAACAGACTACCTTCCATAATGACAAGGCTACCATCCATTAAGGAACAAAGATATCAACAACAAACTACCTTCCATAATAACAACACTACCATCCATGAGAGTAACAAAAATCTCGACAAATGACAACCTTCCATAATGACAAGGCTACCATCCAATCGAATAAGAAAAATCTCGAAAATAGACCACGTTCCATAACGACAAGGCTATCATCCATTAGAGTAACAAAAATCTCGACAACAGACTACCTTCCATAATAACA
Source organism: Vicia faba (assembly GCA_948472305.1). Lineage (NCBI taxonomy): Eukaryota > Viridiplantae > Streptophyta > Magnoliopsida > Fabales > Fabaceae > Vicia > Vicia faba. The sequence goes on along the minus strand of OX451738.1, from coordinate 833,152,014 downwards.
AGGCTACCATCCATTGGAGTAACAAAAATATCGACAACAAACTACCTACCATAAAGACAAGGCTACCATCCATTGGAGTAACAAAAATATCGACAAAGACTACCTTCCATAAAGACAATGCTACCATCCCTTGGAGTAACAAAAATCTCGACAAAAAAATACCTTCCATAATGACAAGGATACAATCCATTGGAGTAAAAAAATATCGACAACAGACTACCTTCCATAATGACAAGGTTACCATCCATTGGAATAACAAAAATATCGACAATAAACTACCTTCCATAATGTCAAGGAAACCATCCAATGAAATAACAACAATCTCGACAACAAACTACCTTCCATAATTATAAGGCTACCATCCATTGGAGTAACAAAAATCTCTACAACAGACTACCTTCCATAATGACAAGGCTACCATCCATTGAGGAACAAAGATATCGACAACAGACTACCTTCCATAATGACAAGGCTATTATCCATTGGAGTAACAAAAATCTCTACAACAGACTACCTTCGATAATGACATGGCTACCATCCATTGGAGTAACAAAAATAACGACAACTGATTACCTTCCATAATGAAAAGGCTACCATCCATTGGAGTAACAAAAATCTCGACAATAGACCATGTTCCATAAGGATAAGGCTACCATCCATTGGAGTAAGAAAAATATCGACAACAAACTACCTTCCATAATGACAAGGCTACCATCCATTGAGGAACAAAGATATCAACAACAAACTACCTTCCATAATGACAACGCGACCATCCATGAGAGTAAAAAAAATCTCGACAAATGACAACCTTCCATAATGACAAGGCTACCATCCAATCGAATAAGAAAAATCTCGAAAATAGACCACGTTCCATAACGACAAGGCTATCATCCATTGGAGTAACAAAAATCTCGACAACAGACTACCTTCCATAATAACAAGGCTACCATCCATTGGAGTAACAAAAATATCGACAACAAACTAGCTTCCATAAAGACAAGGCTACCATCCATTGGAGTAACAAAAATATCGACAAAGACTACCTCCCATAAAGACAATGCTACCATCCCTTGGAGTAACAAAAATCCCGACAACAAAATACCTTCCATAATGACAAGGATACAATCCATTGGACTAAAAAAAATATTGACAACATACTACCTTCCATAATGACAAGGTTACCATCCATTGGAATAACAAAAATCTCGGCAATAAACTACCTTCCATAATGTCAAGGAAACCATCCAATGAAATAACAACAATCTCGACAACAAACTACCTTCCATAATTACAAGGCTACCATCCATTGGAGTAACAAAAATCTCTACAACAGACTACCTTCCATAATGACAAGGCTAACATCCATTGAGGAACAAAGATATCGACAACAGACTACCTTCCATAATGATAAGACTAATATCCATTGGAGTAACAAAAATCTCTACAACAGACTACCTTCGATAATGACATGGCAACCATCCATTGGAGTAACAAAAATAACGACAACTGATTACCTTCCATAATGAAAAGGCTACCATCCATTGGAGTAACAAAAATCTCGACAATAGACCATGTTCCATAAGGATAAGGCTACCATCCATTGGAGTAAGAAAAATATCGACAACAGACTACCTTCCATAATGACAAGGCTACCATCCATTGAGGAACAAAGATATCAACAACAAACTACCTTCCATAATGACAACGCGACCATCCATGAGAGTAAAAAAAATCACGACAAATGACAACCTTCCATAATGACAAGGCTACCATTCAATCGAATAAGAAAAATCTCGAAAATAGACCACGTTCCATAACGACAAGGCTATCATCCATTGGAGTAACAAAAATCTCGACAACAGACTACCTTCCATAATAACAAGGCTACCATCCATTGGAGTAACAAAAATATCGATAACAAACTAGCTTCCATAAAGACAAGGCTACCATCCATTGGAGTAACAAAAATATCGACAAAGACTACCTCCCATAAAGACAATGCTACCATCCCTTGGAGTAACAAAAATCCCGACAACAAAATACCTTCCATAATGACAAGGATACAATCCATTGGACTAAAAAAAATATTGACAACATACTACCTTCCATAATCACAAGGTTACCATCCATTGGAATAACAAAAATCTCGGCAATAAACTACCTTCCATAATGTCAAGGAAACCATCCAATGAAATAACAACAATCTCGACAACAAACTACCTTCCATAATTACAAGGCTACCATCCATTGGAGTAACAAAAATCTCTACAACATACTACCTTCCATAATGACAAGGCTAACATCCATTGAGGAACAAAGATATCGACAACAGACTACCTTCCATAATGATAAGGCTAATATCCATTGGAGTAACAAAAATCTCTACAACAGACTACCTTCGATAATGACATGGCAACCATCCATTGGAGTAACAAAAATAACGACAACTGATTACCTTCCATAATGAAAAGGCTACCATCCATTGGAGTAACAAAAATCTCGACAATAGACCATGTTCCATAAGGATAAGGCTACCATCCATTGTAGTAAGAAAAATATCGACAACAAACTACCTTCCATAATGACAAGGCTCCCATCCATTGAGGAACAAAGATATCAACAACAAACTACCTTCCATAATGACAACGCTACCATCCATGAGAGTAACAAAAATCTCGACAAATGACAACCTTCCATAATGACAAGGCTACCATCCAATCAAATAAGAAAAATCTCGAAAATAGACCATGTTCCATAACGACAAGGCTATCATCCATTGGAGTAACAAAAATCTCGTCAAAAGACTACCTTCCATAATAACAAGGCTACCATCCATTGGAGTAACAAAAATATCGACAACAAACTACCTACCATAAAGACAAGGCTACCATCCATTGGAGTAACAAAAATATCGACAAAGACTACCTTCCATAAAGACAATGCTACCATCCCTTGGAGTAACAAAAATCTCGACAAAAAAATACCTTCCATAATGACAAGGATACAATCCATTGGAGTAAAAGAAATATCGACAACAGACTACCTTCCATAATGACAAGATTACCATCCATTGGAATAACAATAATATCGACAATAAAATACCTTCCATAATGTCAAGGAAACCATCCAATGAAATAACAACAATCTCGACAACAAACTACCTTCCATAATTATAAGGCTACCATCCATTGGAGTAACAAAGATCTCTACAACAGACTACCTTCCATAATGACACGGCTACCATCCATTAAGGAACAAAGATATCGACAACAGACTACCTTCCATAATGACAAGGATACTATCCATTGGAGTAACAAAAATCTCTACAACAGACTACCTTCGATAATGACATGGCTACCATCCATTGGAGTAACAAAAATAACGACAACTGATTACCTTCCATAATGAAAAGGCTACCATCCATTGGAGTAACAAAAATCTCGACAATAGACCATGTTCCATAAAGATAAGGCTACCATCCATTGGAGTAAGAAAAATATCGACAACAGACTACCTTCCATAATGACAAGGCTACCATCCATTGAGGAACAAAGATATCAACAACAAACTACCTTCCATAATGACAACGCTACCATCCATGAGAGTAAAAAAAATCTCGACAAATGACAACCTTCCATAATGACAAGGCTACCATCCAATCGAATAAGAAAAATCTTGAAAATAGACCATGTTCCATAACGACAGGGCTATCATCCATTGGAGTAACAAAAATCTCGACAACAGACTACCTTCAATAATAACAAGGCTACCATCCATTGGAGTAACAAAAATATCGACAATAAACTAGCTTCCATAAAGACAAGGCTACCATCCATTGGAGTAACAAAAATATCGACAAAGACTACCTTCCATAAAGACAATGCTACCATCCCTTGGAGTAACAAAAATCTCGACAACAAAATACCTTCCATAATGACAAGGATACAATCCATTGGAGTAAAAAAAATATCGACAATAGACTACCTTCCATAATGACAAGGCTCCCATCCATTGAGGAACAAAGATATCAACAACAAACTACCTTCCATAATGACAACGCTACCATCCATGAGAGTAACAAAAATCTCGACAAATGACAACCTTCCATAATGACAAGGCTACCATCCAATCAAATAAGAAAAATCTCGAAAATAGACCATGTTCCATAACGACAAGGCTATCATCCATTGGAGTAACAAAAATCTCGACAAAAGACTACCTTCCATAATAACAAGGCTACCATCCATTGGAGTAACAAAAATATCGACAACAAACTACCTACCATAAAGAAAAGGCTACCATCCATTGGAGTAACAAAAATATCGACAAAGACTACCTTCCATAAAGACAATGCTACCATCCCTTGGAGTAACAAAAATCTCGACAAAAAAATACCTTCCATAATGATAAGGATACAATCCATTGGAGTAAAAAAAATATAGACAACAGACTACCTTCCATAATGACAAGGTTACCATCCATTGGAATAACAAAAATATCGACAATAAACTACCTTCCATAATGTCAAGGAAAACATCCAACGAAATAACAACAATCTCGACAACAAACTACCTTCCATAATTATAAGGCTACCATCCATTGGAGTAACAAAGATCTCTACAACAGACTACCTACCATAATGACAAGGCTACCATCCATTAAGGAACAAAGATATCGACAACAGACTACCTTCCATAATGACAGGGATACTATCCATAGGAGTAACAAAAATCTCTACAACAGACTACCTTCGATAATGACATGGCTACCATCCATTGGAGTAACAAAAATAACGACAACTGATTACCTTCCATAATGAAAAGGCTACCATCCATTGGAGTAACAAAAATCTCGACAATAGACCATGTTCCATAAAGATAAGGCTACCATCCATTGGAGTAAGAAAAATATCGACAACAGACTACCTTCCATAATGACAAGGCTACCATCCATTGAGGAACAAAGATATCAACAACAAACTACCTTCCATAATGACAACGCTACAATCCATGAGAGTAAAAAAAATCTCGACAAATGACAACCTTCCATAATGACAAGGCTACCATCCAATCGAATAAGAAAAATCTCGAAAATAGACCATGTTCCATAACGACAGGGCTATCATCCATTGGATTAACAAAAATCTCGACAACAGACTACCTTCCATAATAACAAGGCTACCATCCATTGGAGTAAAAAAAATATCAACAATAAACTAGCTTCCATAAAGACAAGGCTACCATCCATTGGAGTAACAAAAATATCGACAAAGACTACCTTCCATAAAGACAATGCTACCATCCCTTGGAGTAACAAAAATCTCGACAACAAAATACCTTCCATAATGACAAGGATACAATCCATTGGAGTAAAAAAAATATCGACAATAGACTACCTTCCATAATGACAAGGCTCCCATCCATTGAGGAACAAAGATATCAACAAAAAACTACCTTCCATAATGACAACGCTACCATCCATGAGAGTAACAAAAATCTCGACAAATGACAACCTTCCATAATGACAAGGCTACCATCCAATCAAATAAGAAAAATCTCGAAAATAGACCATGTTCCATAACGACAAGGCTATCATCCATTGGAGTAACAAAAATCTCGACAAAAGACTACCTTCCATAATAACAAGGCTACCATCCATTGGAGTAACAAAAATATCGACAACAAACTACCTACCATAAAGAAAAGGCTACCATCCATTGGAGTAACAAAAATATCGACAAAGACTACCTTCCATAAAGACAATGCTACCATCCCTTGGAGTAACAAAAATCTCGACAAAAAAATACCTTCCATAATGACAAGGATACAATCCATTGGAGTAAAAAAAATATCGACAACAGACTACCTTCCATAATGACAAGGTTACCATCCATTAGAATAACAAAAATATCGACAATAAACTACCTTCCATAATGTCAAGGAAAACATCCAACGAAATAACAACAATCTCGACAACAAACTACCTTCCATAATTATAAGGCTACCATCCATTGGAGTAACAAAGATCTCTACAACAGACTACCTACCATAATGACAAGGCTACCATCCATTAAGGAACAAAGATATCGACAACCGACTACCTTCCATAATGACAAGGATACTATCCATAGGAGTAACAAAAATCTCTACAACAGACTACCTTCGATAATAACATGGCTACCATCCATTGGAGTAACAAAAATAACGACAACTGATTACCTTCCATAATGAAAAGGCTACCATCCATTGGAGTAACAAAAATCTCGACAATAGACCATGTTCCATAAAGATAAGGCTACCATCCATTGGAGTAAGAAAAATATCGACAACAGACTACCTTCCATAATGACAAGGCTACCATCCATTGAGAAACAAAGATATCAACAACAAACTACCTTCCATAATGACAACGCTACCATCCATGAGAGTAAAAAAAATCTCGACAAATGACAACCTTCCATAATGACAAGGCTACCATCCAATCGAATAAGAAAAATCTCGAAAATAGACCATGTTCCATAACGACAGGGCTATCATCCATTGGAGTAACAAAAATCTCGACAACAGACTACCTTCCATAATAACAAGGCTACCATCCATTGGAGTAACAAAAATATCGACAACAAACTAGCTTCCATAAAGACAAGGCTACCATCCATTGGAGTAACAAAAATATCGACAAAGACTACCTTCCATAAAGACAATGCTACCATCCCTTGGAGTAACAAAAATCTTGACAACAAAATACCTTCCATAATGACAAGGATACAATCCATTGGAGTAAAAAAATATCGACAAAAGACTACCTTCCATAATGACAAAGTTACCATCCATTGGAATAACAAAAATCTCGACAATAAACTACCTTCCATAATGTCAAGGCAACCATCCAATGAAATAACAACAATCTCGACAACAGACTACCTTCCATAATTACAAGGGTACCATCCATTGGAGTAACAAAAATCTCTACAACAGACTACCTTCCATAATGAGAAGGCTACCATCCATTGAGGAATAAAGATATCGACAACACACTACCTTCCATAATGACAAGGCTACTATCCATTGGAGTAACAAAAATCTCTACAACAGACTACCTTCGATAATGACATGGCTACCATCCATTGGAGTAACAAAAATAACGACAACTGATTACCTTCCAAAATGAAAAGGCTACCATCCATTGGAGTAACAAAAATCTCGACAATAGACCATGTTCCATAAAGATAAGGCTACCATCCATTGGAGTAAGAAAAATATCGACAACAGACTACCTTCCATAATGACAACGCTACGATCCATTGAGGAACAAAGATATCAACAACAAACTACCTTCCATAATGACAACGCTACCATCCATGAGAGTAAAAAAAATCTCGACAAATGACAACCTTCCATAATGACAAGGCTACCATCCAATCGAATAAGAAAAATCTTGAAAATAGACCATGTTCCATAACGACAGGGCTATCATCCATTGGAGTAACAAAAATCTCGACAACAGACTACCTTTAATAATAACAAGGCTACCATCCATTGGAGTAACAAAAATATCGACAATAAACTAGCTTCCATAAAGACAAGGCTACCATCCATTGGAGTAACAAAAATATCGACAAAGACTACCTTCCATAAAGACAATGCTACCATCCCTTTGAGTAACAAAAATCTCGACAACAAAATACCTTCCATAATGACAAGGATACAATCCATTGGAGTAAAAAAAATATCGACAATAGACTACCTTCCATAATGACAAGGCTCCCATCCATTGAGGAACAAAGATATCAACAACAAACTACCTTCCATAATGACAACGCTACCATCCATGAGAGTAACAAAAATCTCGACAAATGACAACCTTCCATAATGACAAGGCTACCATCCAATCAAATAAGAAAAATCTCGAAAATAGACCATGTTCCATAACGACAAGGCTATCATCCATTGGAGTAACAAAAATCTCGACAAAAGACTACCTTCCATAATAACAAGGCTACCATCCATTGGAGTAACAAAAATATCGACAACAAACTACCTACCATAAAGAAAAGGCTACCATCCATTGGAGTAACAAAAATATCGACAAAGACTACCTTCCATAAAGACAATGCTACCATCCCTTGGAGTAACAAAAATCTCGACAAAAAAATACCTTCCATAATGACAAGGATACAATCCATTTGAGTAAAAAAAATATCGACAACAGACTACCTTCCATAATGACAAGGTTACCATCCATTGGAATAACAAAAATATCGACAATAAACTACCTTCCATAATGTCAAGGAAAACATCCAACGAAATAACAACAATCTCGACAACAAACTACCTTCCATAATTATAAGGCTACCATCCATTGGAGTAACAAAGATCTCTACAACAGACTACCTTCCATAATGACAAGGCTACCATCCATTAAGGAACAAAGATATCCACAACAGACTACCTTCCATAATCGCAAGGATACTATCCATAGGAGTAACAAAAATCTCTACAACAGACTACCTTCGATAATGACATGGCTACCATCCATTGGAGTAACAAAAATAACGACAACTGATTACCTTCCATAATGAAAAGGCTACCATCCATTGGAGTAACAAAAATCTCGACAATAGACCATGTTCCATAAAGATAAGGCTACCATCCATTGGAGTAAGAAAAATATCGACAACAGACTACCTTCCATAATGACAAGGCTACCATCCATTGAGGAACAAAGATATCAACAACAAACTACCTTCCATAATGACAACGCTACCATCCATGAGAGTAAAAAAAATCTCGACAAATGACAACCTTCCATAATGACAAGGCTACCATCCAATCGAATAAGAAAAATCTCGAAAATAGACCATGTTCCATAACGACAGGGCTATCATCCATTGGAGTAACAAAAATCTCGACAACAGACTACCTTCCATAATAACAAGGCTACCATCCATTGGAGTAACAAAAATATCGACAATAAACTAGCTTCCATAAAGACAAGGCTACCATCCATTGGAGTAACAAAAATATCGACAAAGACTACCTTCCATAAAGACAATGCTACCATCCCTTGGAGTAACAAAAATCTCGACAACAAAATACCTTCCATAATGACAAGGATACAATCCATTGGAGTAAAAAAAATATCGACAATAGACTACCTTCCATAATGACAAGGCTCCCATCCATTGAGGAACAAAGATATCAACAACAAACTACCTTCCATAATGACAACGCTACCATCCATGAGAGTAACAAAAATCTCGACAAATGACAACCTTCCATAATGACAAGGCTACCATCCAATCAAATAAGAAAAATCTCGAAAATAGACCACGTTCCATAACGACAAGGCTATCATCCATTGGAGTAACAAAAATCTCGACAAAAGACTACCTTCCATAATAACAAGGCTACCATCCATTGGAGTAACAAAAATATCGACAACAAACTACCTACCATAAAGAAAAGGCTACCATCCATTGGAGTAACAAAAATCTCGACAATAGACCATGTTCCATAAAGATAAGGCTACCATCCATTGGAGTAAGAAAAATATCGACAACAGACTACCTTCCATAATGACAAGGCTACCATCCATTGAGGAACAAAGATATCAACAACAAACTACCTTCCATAATGACAACGCTACCATCCATGAGAGTAAAAAAAATCTCGACAAATGACAACCTTCCATAATGACAAGGCTACCATCCAATCGAATAAGAAAAATCTCGAAAATAGACCATGTTCCATAACGACAGGGCTATCATCCATTGGAGTAACAAAAATCTCGACAACAGACTACCTTCCATAATAACAAGGCTACCATCCATTGGAGTAACAAAAATATCGACAATAAACTAGCTTCCATAAAGACAAGGCTACCATCCATTGGAGTAACAAAAATATCGACAAAGACTACCTTCCATAAAGACAATGCTACCATCCCTTGGAGTAACAAAAATCTCGACAACAAAATACCTTCCATAATGACAAGGATACAATCCATTGGAGTAAAAAAAATATCGACAATAGACTACCTTCCATAATGACAAGGCTCCCATCCATTGAGGAACAAAGATATCAACAACAAACTACCTTCCATAATGACAACGCTACCATCCATGAGAGTAACAAAAATCTCGACAAATGACAACCTTCCATAATGACAAGGCTACCATCCAATCAAATAAGAAAAATCTCGAAAATAGACCACGTTCCATAACGACAAGGCTATCATCCATTGGAGTAACAAAAATCTCGACAAAAGACTACCTTCCATAATAACAAGGCTACCATCCATTGGAGTAACAAAAATATCGACAACAAACTACCTACCATAAAGAAAAGGCTACCATCCATTGGAGTAACAAAAATATCGACAAAGACTACCTTCCATAAAGACAATGCTACCATCCCTTGGAGTAACAAAAATCTCGACAAAAAAATACCTTCCATAATGACAAGGATACAATCCATTGGAGTAAAAAAAATATCGACAACAGACTACCTTCCATAATGACAAGGTTACCATCCATTGGAATAACAAAAATATCGACAATAAACTACCTTCCATAATGTCAAGGAAAACATCCAACGAAATAACAACAATCTCGACAACAAACTACCTTCCATAATTATAAGGCTACCATCCATTGGAGTAACAAAGATCTCTACAACTGACTACCTTCCATAATGACAAGGCTACCATCCATTAAGGAACAAAGATATCCACAACAGACTACCTTCCATAATCGCAAGGATACTATCCATAGGAGTAACAAAAATCTCTACAACAGACTACCTTCGATAATGACATGGCTACCATCCATTGGAGTAACAAAAATAACGACAACTGATTACCTTCCATAATGAAAAGGCTACCATCCATTGGAGTAACAAAAATCTCGACAATAGACCATGTTCCATAAAGATAAGGCTACCATCCATTGGAGTAAGAAAAATATCGACAACAAACTACCTTCCATAATGACAAGGCTACCATCCATTGAGGAACAAAGATATCAACAACAAACTACCTTCCACAATGACAACGCTACCATCCATGAGAGTAAAAAAAAACTCGACAAATGACAACCTTCCATAATGACAAGGCTACCATCCAATCGAATAAGAAAAATCTCGAAAATAGACCACGTTCCATAACGACAGGGCTATCATCCATTGGAGTAACAAAAATCTCCACAATAGACTACCTTCCATAATAACAAGGCTACCATCCATTGGAGTAACAAAAATATCGACAACAAACTAGCTTCCATAAAGACAAGGCTACCATCCATTGGAGTAACAAAAATATCGACAAAGACTACCTTCCATAAAGACAATGCTACCATCCCTATGAGTAACAAAAATCTCGACAACAAAATACCTTCCATAATGACAAGGATACAATCCATTGGAGTAAAAAAAATATCGACAACAGACTACCTTCCATAATGACAAAGTTACCATCCATTGGAATAACAAAAATCTCGACAATAAACTACCTTCCATAATGTCAAGGAAACCATCCAATGAAATAACAACAATCTCGACAACAGACTACCTTCCATAATTACAAGGGTACCATCCATTGGAGTAACAAAAATCTCTACAACAGACTACCTTCCATAATGAGAAGGCTACCATCCATTGAGGAACAAAGATATTGACAACAGACAACCTTCCATAATGACAAGGCTAATATCCATTGGAGTAACAAAAATCTCTACAACAGACTACCTTCGATAATGACATGGCTACCATCCATTGGAGTAACAAATATAACGACAACTGATTACCTTCCATAATGAAAAGGCTACCATCCATTGGAGTAACAAAAATCTCGACAATAGACCATGTTCCATAAGGATAAGGCTACCATCCATTGGAGTAAGAAAAATATCGACAACAGACTACCTTCCATAATGACAAGGCTACCATCCATTAAGGAACAAAGATATCAACAACAAACTACCTTCCATAATAACAACACTACCATCCATGAGAGTAACAAAAATCTCGACAAATGACAACCTTCCATAATGACAAGGCTACCATCCAATCGAATAAGAAAAATCTCGAAAATAGACCACGTTCCATAACGACAAGGCTATCATCCATTAGAGTAACAAAAATCTCGACAACAGACTACCTTCCATAATAACAAGACTACCATCCATTGGAGTAACAAAAATATCGACAACAAACTACCTACCATAAAGACAAGGCTACCATCCATTGGAGTAACAAAAATATCGACAAAGACTACCTTCCATAAAGACAATGCTACCATCCCTTGGAGTAACAAAAATCTCGACAAAAAAATACCTTCCATAATGACAAGGATACAATCCATTGGAGTAAAAAAATATCGACAACAGACTACCTTCCATAATGACAAGGTTACCATCCATTGGAATAACAAAAATATCGACAATAAACTACCTTCCATAATGTCAAGGAAACCATCCAATGAAATAACAACAATCTCGACAACAAACTACCTTCCATAATTATAAGGCTACCATCCATTGGAGTAACAAAAATCTCTACAACAGACTACCTTCCATAATGACAAGGCTACCATCCATTGAGGAACAAAGATATCGACAACAGACTACCTTCCATAATGACAAGGCTATTATCCATTGGAGTAACAAAAATCTCTACAACAGACTACCTTCGATAATGACATGGCTACCATCCATTGGAGTAACAAAAATAACGACAACTGATTACCTTCCATAATGAAAAGGCTACCATCCATTGGAGTAACAAAAATCTCGACAATAGACCATGTTCCATAAGGATAAGGCTACCATCCATTGGAGTAAGAAAAATATCGACAACAAACTACCTTCCATAATGACAAGGCTACCATCCATTGAGGAACAAAGATATCAACAACAAACTACCTTCCATAATGACAACGCGACCATCCATGAGAGTAAAAAAAATCTCGACAAATGACAACCTTCCATAATGACAAGGCTACCATCCAATCGAATAAGAAAAATCTCGAAAATAGACCACGTTCCATAACGACAAGGCTATCATCCATTGGAGTAACAAAAATCTCGACAACAGACTACCTTCCATAATAACAAGGCTACCATCCATTGGAGTAACAAAAATATCGACAACAAACTAGCTTCCATAAAGACAAGGCTACCATCCATTGGAGTAACAAAAATATCGACAAAGACTACCTCCCATAAAGACAATGCTACCATCCCTTGGAGTAACAAAAATCCCGACAACAAAATACCTTCCATAATGACAAGGATACAATCCATTGGACTAAAAAAAATATTGACAACATACTACCTTCCATAATGACAAGGTTACCATCCATTGGAATAACAAAAATCTCGGCAATAAACTACCTTCCATAATGTCAAGGAAACCATCCAATGAAATAACAACAATCTCGACAACAAACTACCTTCCATAATTACAAGGCTACCATCCATTGGAGTAACAAAAATCTCTACAACAGACTACCTTCCATAATGACAAGGCTAACATCCATTGAGGAACAAAGATATCGACAACAGACTACCTTCCATAATGATAAGACTAATATCCATTGGAGTAACAAAAATCTCTACAACAGACTACCTTCGATAATGACATGGCAACCATCCATTGGAGTAACAAAAATAACGACAACTGATTACCTTCCATAATGAAAAGGCTACCATCCATTGGAGTAACAAAAATCTCGACAATAGACCATGTTCCATAAGGATAAGGCTACCATCCATTGGAGTAAGAAAAATATCGACAACAGACTACCTTCCATAATGACAAGGCTACCATCCATTGAGGAACAAAGATATCAACAACAAACTACCTTCCATAATGACAACGCGACCATCCATGAGAGTAAAAAAAATCACGACAAATGACAACCTTCCATAATGACAAGGCTACCATTCAATCGAATAAGAAAAATCTCGAAAATAGACCACGTTCCATAACGACAAGGCTATCATCCATTGGAGTAACAAAAATCTCGACAACAGACTACCTTCCATAATAACAAGGCTACCATCCATTGGAGTAACAAAAATATCGATAACAAACTAGCTTCCATAAAGACAAGGCTACCATCCATTGGAGTAACAAAAATATCGACAAAGACTACCTCCCATAAAGACAATGCTACCATCCCTTGGAGTAACAAAAATCCCGACAACAAAATACCTTCCATAATGACAAGGATACAATCCATTGGACTAAAAAAAATATTGACAACATACTACCTTCCATAATCACAAGGTTACCATCCATTGGAATAACAAAAATCTCGGCAATAAACTACCTTCCATAATGTCAAGGAAACCATCCAATGAAATAACAACAATCTCGACAACAAACTACCTTCCATAATTACAAGGCTACCATCCATTGGAGTAACAAAAATCTCTACAACATACTACCTTCCATAATGACAAGGCTAACATCCATTGAGGAACAAAGATATCGACAACAGACTACCTTCCATAATGATAAGGCTAATATCCATTGGAGTAACAAAAATCTCTACAACAGACTACCTTCGATAATGACATGGCAACCATCCATTGGAGTAACAAAAATAACGACAACTGATTACCTTCCATAATGAAAAGGCTACCATCCATTGGAGTAACAAAAATCTCGACAATAGACCATGTTCCATAAGGATAAGGCTACCATCCATTGTAGTAAGAAAAATATCGACAACAAACTACCTTCCATAATGACAAGGCTCCCATCCATTGAGGAACAAAGATATCAACAACAAACTACCTTCCATAATGACAACGCTACCATCCATGAGAGTAACAAAAATCTCGACAAATGACAACCTTCCATAATGACAAGGCTACCATCCAATCAAATAAGAAAAATCTCGAAAATAGACCATGTTCCATAACGACAAGGCTATCATCCATTGGAGTAACAAAAATCTCGTCAAAAGACTACCTTCCATAATAACAAGGCTACCATCCATTGGAGTAACAAAAATATCGACAACAAACTACCTACCATAAAGACAAGGCTACCATCCATTGGAGTAACAAAAATATCGACAAAGACTACCTTCCATAAAGACAATGCTACCATCCCTTGGAGTAACAAAAATCTCGACAAAAAAAATACCTTCCATAATGACAAGGATACAATCCATTGGAGTAAAAGAAATATCGACAACAGACTACCTTCCATAATGACAAGATTACCATCCATTGGAATAACAATAATATCGACAATAAACTACCTTCCATAATGTCAAGGAAACCATCCAATGAAATAACAACAATCTCGACAACAAACTACCTTCCATAATTACAAGGCTACCATCCATTGGAGTAACAAAAATCTCTACAACATACTACCTTCCATAATGACAAGGCTAACATCCATTGAGGAACAAAGATATCGACAACAGACTACCTTCCATAATGATAAGGCTAATATCCATTGGAGTAACAAAAATCTCTACAACAGACTACCTTCGATAATGACATGGCAACCATCCATTGGAGTAACAAAAATAACGACAACTGATTACCTTCCATAATGAAAAGGCTACCATCCATTGGAGTAACAAAAATCTCGACAATAGACCATGTTCCATAAGGATAAGGCTACCATCCATTGTAGTAAGAAAAATATCGACAACAAACTACCTTCCATAATGACAAGGCTCCCATCCATTGAGGAACAAAGATATCAACAACAAACTACCTTCCATAATGACAACGCTACCATCCATGAGAGTAACAAAAATCTCGACAAATGACAACCTTCCATAATGACAAGGCTACCATCCAATCAAATAAGAAAAATCTCGAAAATAGACCATGTTCCATAACGACAAGGCTATCATCCATTGGAGTAACAAAAATCTCGTCAAAAGACTACCTTCCATAATAACAAGGCTACCATCCATTGGAGTAACAAAAATATCGACAACAAACTACCTACCATAAAGACAAGGCTACCATCCATTGGAGTAACAAAAATATCGACAAAGACTACCTTCCATAAAGACAATGCTACCATCCCTTGGAGTAACAAAAATCTCGACAAAAAAAATACCTTCCATAATGACAAGGATACAATCCATTGGAGTAAAAGAAATATCGACAACAGACTACCTTCCATAATGACAAGATTACCATCCATTGGAATAACAATAATATCGACAATAAAATACCTTCCATAATGTCAAGGAAACCATCCAATGAAATAACAACAATCTCGACAACAAACTACCTTCCATAATTATAAGGCTACCATCCATTGGAGTAACAAAGATCTCTACAACAGACTACCTTCCATAATGACACGGCTACCATCCATTAAGGAACAAAGATATCGACAACAGACTACCTTCCATAATGACAAGGATACTATCCATTGGAGTAACAAAAATCTCTACAACAGACTACCTTCGATAATGACATGGCTACCATCCATTGGAGTAACAAAAATAACGACAACTGATTACCTTCCATAATGAAAAGGCTACCATCCATTGGAGTAACAAAAATCTCGACAATAGACCATGTTCCATAAAGATAAGGCTACCATCCATTGGAGTAAGAAAAATATCGACAACAGACTACCTTCCATAATGACAAGGCTACCATCCATTGAGGAACAAAGATATCAACAACAAACTACCTTCCATAATGACAACGCTACCATCCATGAGAGTAAAAAAAATCTCGACAAATGACAACCTTCCATAATGACAAGGCTACCATCCAATCGAATAAGAAAAATCTTGAAAATAGACCATGTTCCATAACGACAGGGCTATCATCCATTGGAGTAACAAAAATCTCGACAACAGACTACCTTCAATAATAACAAGGCTACCATCCATTGGAGTAACAAAAATATCGACAATAAACTAGCTTCCATAAAGACAAGGCTACCATCCATTGGAGTAACAAAAATATCGACAAAGACTACCTTCCATAAAGACAATGCTACCATCCCTTGGAGTAACAAAAATCTCGACAACAAAATACCTTCCATAATGACAAGGATACAATCCATTGGAGTAAAAAAAATATCGACAATAGACTACCTTCCATAATGACAAGGCTCCCATCCATTGAGGAACAAAGATATCAACAACAAACTACCTTCCATAATGACAACGCTACCATCCATGAGAGTAACAAAAATCTCGACAAATGACAACCTTCCATAATGACAAGGCTACCATCCAATCAAATAAGAAAAATCTCGAAAATAGACCATGTTCCATAACGACAAGGCTATCATCCATTGGAGTAACAAAAATCTCGACAAAAGACTACCTTCCATAATAACAAGGCTACCATCCATTGGAGTAACAAAAATATCGACAACAAACTACCTACCATAAAAAAAAGGCTACCATCCATTGGAGTAACAAAAATATCGACAAAGACTACCTTCCATAAAGACAATGCTACCATCCCTTGGAGTAACAAAAATCTCGACAAAAAAATACCTTCCATAATGATAAGGATACAATCCATTGGAGTAAAAAAAATATAGACAACAGACTACCTTCCATAATGACAAGGTTACCATCCATTGGAATAACAAAAATATCGACAATAAACTACCTTCCATAATGTCAAGGAAAACATCCAACGAAATAACAACAATCTCGACAACAAACTACCTTCCATAATTATAAGGATACCATCCATTGGAGTAACAAAGATCTCTACAACAGACTACCTACCATAATGACAAGGCTACCATCCATTAAGGAACAAAGATATCGACAACAGACTACCTTCCATAATGACAAGGATACTATCCATAGGAGTAACAAAAATCTCTACAACAGACTACCTTCGATAATGACATGGCTACCATCCATTGGAGTAACAAAAATAACGACAACTGATTACCTTCCATAATGAAAAGGCTACCATCCATTGGAGTAACAAAAATCTCGACAATAGACCATGTTCCATAAAGATAAGGCTACCATCCATTGGAGTAAGAAAAATATCGACAACAGACTACCTTCCATAATGACAAGGCTACCATCCATTGAGGAACAAAGATATCAACAACAAACTACCTTCCATAATGACAACGCTACAATCCATGAGAGTAAAAAAAATCTCGACAAATGACAACCTTCCATAATGACAAGGCTACCATCCAATCGAATAAGAAAAATCTCGAAAATAGACCATGTTCCATAAAGACAGGGCTATCATCCATTGGATTAACAAAAATCTCGACAACAGACTACCTTCCATAATAACAAGGCTACCATCCATTGGAGTAAAAAAAATATCAACAATAAACTAGCTTCCATAAAGACAAGGCTACCATCCATTGGAGTAACAAAAATATCGACAAAGACTACCTTCCATAAAGACAATGCTACCATCCCTTGGAGTAACAAAAATCTCGACAACAAAATACCTTCCATAATGACAAGGATACAATCCATTGGAGTAAAAAAAATATCGACAATAGACTACCTTCCATAATGACAAGGCTCCCATCCATTGAGGAACAAAGATATCAACAAAAAACTACCTTCCATAATGACAACGCTACCATCCATGAGAGTAACAAAAATCTCGACAAATGACAACCTTCCATAATGACAAGGCTACCATCCAATCAAATAAGAAAAATCTCGAAAATAGACCATGTTCCATAACGACAAGGCTATCATCCATTGGAGTAACAAAAATCTCGACAAAAGACTACCTTCCATAATAACAAGGCTACCATCCATTGGAGTAACAAAAATATCGACAACAAACTACCTACCATAAAGAAAAGGCTACCATCCATTGGAGTAACAAAAATATCGACAAAGACTACCTTCCATAAAGACAATGCTACCATCCCTTGGAGTAACAAAAATCTCGACAAAAAAATACCTTCCATAATGACAAGGATACAATCCATTGGAGTAAAAAAAATATCGACAACAGACTACCTTCCATAATGACAAGGTTACCATCCATTAGAATAACAAAAATATCGACAATAAACTACCTTCCATAATGTCAAGGAAAACATCCAACGAAATAACAACAATCTCGACAACAAACTACCTTCCATAATTATAAGGCTACCATCCATTGGAGTAACAAAGATCTCTACAACAGACTACCTACCATAATGACAAGGCTACCATCCATTAAGGAACAAAGATATCGACAACAGACTACCTTCCATAATGACAAGGATACTATCCATAGGAGTAACAAAAATCTCTACAACAGACTACCTTCGATAATAACATGGCTACCATCCATTGGAGTAACAAAAATAACGACAACTGATTACCTTCCATAATGAAAAGGCTACCATCCATTGGAGTAACAAAAATCTCGACAATAGACCATGTTCCATAAAGATAAGGCTACCATCCATTGGAGTAAGAAAAATATCGACAACAGACTACCTTCCATAATGACAAGGCTACCATCCATTGAGAAACAAAGATATCAACAACAAACTACCTTCCATAATGACAACGCTACCATCCATGAGAGTAAAAAAAATCTCGACAAATGACAACCTTCCATAATGACAAGGCTACCATCCAATCGAATAAGAAAAATCTCGAAAATAGACCATGTTCCATAACGACAGGGCTATCATCCATTGGAGTAACAAAAATCTCGACAACAGACTACCTTCCATAATAACAAGGCTACCATCCATTGGAGTAACAAAAATATCGACAACAAACTAGCTTCCATAAAGACAAGGCTACCATCCATTGGAGTAACAAAAATATCGACAAAGACTACCTTCCATAAAGACAATGCTACCATCCCTTGGAGTAACAAAAATCTTGACAACAAAATACCTTCCATAATGACAAGGATACAATCCATTGGAGTAAAAAAATATCGACAAAAGACTACCTTCCATAATGACAAAGTTACCATCCATTGGAATAACAAAAATCTCGACAATAAACTACCTTCCATAATGTCAAGGCAACCATCCAATGAAATAACAACAATCTCGACAACAGACTACCTTCCATAATTACAAGGGTACCATCCATTGGAGTAACAAAAATCTCTACAACAGACTACCTTCCATAATGAGAAGGCTACCATCCATTGAGGAATAAAGATATCGACAACACACTACCTTCCATAATGACAAGGCTACTATCCATTGGAGTAACAAAAATCTCTACAACAGACTACCTTCGATAATGACATGGCTACCATCCATTGGAGTAACAAAAATAACGACAACTGATTACCTTCCAAAATGAAAAGGCTACCATCCATTGGAGTAACAAAAATCTCGACAATAGACCATGTTCCATAAAGATAAGGCTACCATCCATTGGAGTAAGAAAAATATCGACAACAGACTACCTTCCATAATGACAACGCTACGATCCATTGAGGAACAAAGATATCAACAACAAACTACCTTCCATAATGACAACGCTACCATCCATGAGAGTAAAAAAAATCTCGACAAATGACAACCTTCCATAATGACAAGGCTACCATCCAATCGAATAAGAAAAATCTTGAAAATAGACCATGTTCCATAACGACAGGGCTATCATCCATTGGAGTAACAAAAATCTCGACAACAGACTACCTTTAATAATAACAAGGCTACCATCCATTGGAGTAACAAAAATATCGACAATAAACTAGCTTCCATAAAGACAAGGCTACCATCCATTGGAGTAACAAAAATATCGACAAAGACTACCTTCCATAAAGACAATGCTACCATCCCTTTGAGTAACAAAAATCTCGACAACAAAATACCTTCCATAATGACAAGGATACAATCCATTGGAGTAAAAAAAATATCGACAATAGACTACCTTCCATAATGACAAGGCTCCCATCCATTGAGGAACAAAGATATCAACAACAAACTACCTTCCATAATGACAACGCTACCATCCATGAGAGTAACAAAAATCTCGACAAATGACAACCTTCCATAATGACAAGGCTACCATCCAATCAAATAAGAAAAATCTCGAAAATAGACCATGTTCCATAACGACAAGGCTATCATCCATTGGAGTAACAAAAATCTCGACAAAAGACTACCTTCCATAATAACAAGGCTACCATCCATTGGAGTAACAAAAATATCGACAACAAACTACCTACCATAAAGAAAAGGCTACCATCCATTGGAGTAACAAAAATATCGACAAAGACTACCTTCCATAAAGACAATGCTACCATCCCTTGGAGTAACAAAAATCTCGACAAAAAAATACCTTCCATAATGACAAGGATACAATCCATTGGAGTAAAAAAAATATCGACAACAGACTACCTTCCATAATGACAAGGTTACCATCCATTGGAATAAAAAAAATATCGACAATAAACTACCTTCCATAATGTCAAGGAAAACATCCAACGAAATAACAACAATCTCGACAACAAACTACCTTCCATAATTATAAGGCTACCATCCATTGGAGTAACAAAGATCTCTACAACAGACTACCTACCATAATGACAAGGCTACCATCCATTAAGGAACAAAGATATCGACAACAGACTACCTTCCATAATGACAAGGATACTATCCATAGGAGTAACAAAAATCTCTACAACAGACTACCTTCGATAATGACATGGCTACCATCCATTGGAGTAACAAAAATAACGACAACTGATTACCTTCCATAATGAAAAGGCTACCATCCATTGGAGTAACAAAAATCTCGACAATAGACCATGTTCCATAAAGATAAGGCTACCATCCATTGGAGTAAGAAAAATATCGACAACAGACTACCTTCCATAATGACAAGGCTACCATCCATTGAGGAACAAAGATATCAACAACAAACTACCTTCCATAATGACAACGCTACAATCCATGAGAGTAAAAAAAATCTCGACAAATGACAACCTTCCATAATGACAAGGCTACCATCCAATCGAATAAGAAAAATCTCGAAAATAGACCATGTTCCATAACGACAGGGCTATCATCCATTGGATTAACAAAAATCTCGACAACAGACTACCTTCCATAATAACAAGGCTACCATCCATTGGAGTAAAAAAAATATCGACAATAAACTAGCTTCCATAAAGACAAGGCTACCATCCATTGGAGTAACAAAAATATCGACAAAGACTACCTTCCATAAAGACAATGCTACCATCCCTTGGAGTAACAAAAATCTCGACAACAAAATACCTTCCATAATGACAAGGATACAATCCATTGGAGTAAAAAAAATATCGACAATAGACTACCTTCCATAATGACAAGGCTCCCATCCATTGAGGAACAAAGATATCAACAAAAAACTACCTTCCATAATGACAACGCTACCATCCATGAGAGTAACAAAAATCTCGACAAATGACAACCTTCCATAATGACAAGGCTACCATCCAATCAAATAAGAAAAATCTCGAAAATAGACCATGTTCCATAACGACAAGGCTATCATCCATTGGAGTAACAAAAATCTCGACAAAAGACTACCTTCCATAATAACAAGGCTACCATCCATTGGAGTAACAAAAATATCGACAACAAACTACCTACCATAAAGAAAAGGCTACCATCCATTGGAGTAACAAAAATATCGACAAAGACTACCTTCCATAAAGACAATGCTACCATCCCTTGGAGTAACAAAAATCTCGACAAAAAAATACCTTCCATAATGACAAGGATACAATCCATTGGAGTAAAAAAAATATCGACAACAGACTACCTTCCATAATGACAAGGTTACCATCCATTGGAATAACAAAAATATCGACAATAAACTACCTTCCATAATGTCAAGGAAAACATCCAACGAAATAACAACAATCTCGACAACAAACTACCTTCCATAATTATAAGGCTACCATCCATTGGAGTAACAAAGATCTCTACAACAGACTACCTACCATAATGACAAGGCTACCATCCATTAAGGAACAAAGATATCGACAACAGACTACTTTCCATAATGACAAGGATACTATCCATAGGAGTAACAAAAATCTCTACAACAGACTACCTTCGATAATAACATGGCTACCATCCATTGGAGTAACAAAAATAACGACAACTGATTACCTTCCATAATGAAAAGGCTACCATCCATTGGAGTAACAAAAATCTCGACAATAGACCATGTTCCATAAAGATAAGGCTACCATCCATTGGAGTAAGAAAAATATCGACAACAGACTACCTTCCATAATGACAAGGCTACCATCCATTGAGGAACAAAGATATCAACAACAAACTACCTTCCATAATGACAACGCTACCATCCATGAGAGTAAAAAAAATCTCGACAAATGACAACCTTCCATAATGACAAGGCTACCATCCAATCGAATAAGAAAAATCTCGAAAATAGACCATGTTCCATAACGACAGGGCTATCATCCATTGGAGTAACAAAAATCTCGACAACAGACTACCTTCCATAATAACAAGGCTACCATCCATTGGAGTAACAAAAATATCGACAACAAACTAGCTTCCATAAAGACAAGGCTACCATCCATTGGAGTAACAAAAATATCGACAAAGACTACCTTCCATAAAGACAATGCTACCATCCCTTGGAGTAACAAAAATCTTGACAACAAAATACCTTCCATAATGACAAGGATACAATCCATTGGAGTAAAAAAATATCGACAAAAGACTACCTTCCATAATGACAAAGTTACCATCCATTGGAATAACAAAAATCTCGACAATAAACTACCTTCCATAATGTCAAGGCAACCATCCAATGAAATAACAACAATCTCGACAACAGACTACCTTCCATAATTACAAGGGTACCATCCATTGGAGTAACAAAAATCTCAACAACAGACTACCTTCCATAATGAGAAGGCTACCATCCATTGAGGAATAAAGATATCGACAACACACTACCTTCCATAATGACAAGGCTACTATCCATTGGAGTAACAAAAATCTCTACAACAGACTACCTTCGATAATGACATGGCTACCATCCATTGGAGTAACAAAAATAAGGACAACTGATTACCTTCCAAAATGAAAAGGCTACCATCCATTGGAGTAACAAAAATCTCGACAATAGACCATGTTCCATAAAGATAAGGCTACCATCCATTGGAGTAAGAAAAATATCGACAACAGACTACCTTCCATAATGACAACGCTACGATCCATTGAGGAACAAAGATATCAACAACAAACTACCTTCCATAATGACAACGCTACCATCCATGAGAGTAATAAAAATCTCGACAAATGACAACCTTCCATAATGACAAGGCTACCATCCAATCGAATAAAAAAATCTCGACAATAGACCACGTTCCATAATGACAAGGCTACCATCCATTGGATTAACAAAAATCTCGACAAGAGACTACCTTCCATAATGACAAGGCTACCATCCATTGGAGTAACAAAAATATCGACAACAAACTACCTTCCATAAAGACAAGGCTACCATCCATTGGAGTAACAAAAATATCGACAAAGACTACCTTCCATAAAGACAAGGCTACCATCCCTTGGAGTAACAAAAATCTCGACAACAGACTACCTTCCATAATGACAACGCTACCATCCATGAGATTAACAAAAATCTCGACAAATGAAAACCTTCCGTAATGACAAGGCTACCATCCAATCGAATAAGAAAAATCTCGACAATAGACCATGTTCCATAATGACAAGGCTACCATCCATTGAGGAACAAAGATATAGACAACAAATTACCTTCCATAATGACAACTCTACCATCCATAAGAGTAACAAAAATCTTGACAAATGACAACCTTCCATAATGAAAAGGCTACCAACCAATCGAATAACAAAAATCTCGACAATAGACAATGTTCCATAATGACAAGGCTATCATCCATTGGAGTAACAAAATTCTTGACAATAGACTACCTTCCATAATGACAAGGCTACCATTCATTGGAGTAACAAAAATATCGACAACAAACTACCTTCCATAAAGACAAGGCTACCATCCACTAGAGTAACAAAAATATCGATAAAGACTTCCTTCCATAAAGACAAGGCTAACATCCCTTGGAGTAAGAAAAATCTCGACAACAGACTACCTTCCATAATGACAAGGATACAATCCATTGAAGTAAAAAAATATCGACAACAGACTACCCTCCATAATGACAAGGCTATCATCCATTGGAGTAACAAAAATAATGACAACTGATTACGTTCCATAATGACAAGGCTACCATCCATTGGAGTAACAAAAATCCTGACAATAGACCATGTTCCATAAAGATAAGGCTACCATCCATTGGAGTAAGAAAAATATCGACAACAGACTACCTTCCATAATGACAAGGCTACCATCCATCGAGGAACAAAGATATAGAAAACAAACTACCTTCCATAATGACAACGCTACCACCATGAGAGTAACAAAAATCTCGACAAATGACAACCTTCCATAATGACAAGGCTACCATCCAATCGAATAACAAAAATCTCGGCAATAGACCACGTTCCATAATGACAAGGCAACCATCCATTGGAGTAACAAAAATCTCGACAACAGACTACCTTCCATAATGACATGCAACCATCCATTAGAGTAACAAAAATATCGACAACAAACTACCTTCCATAAAGACAAGGCTACAATCCATTGGAGTAACAAAAATATCGACAAAGACTACCTTCCATAAAGACAAGGCTACCATCCGTTCGATAATTACATGGCTACCATCCATTGGAGTAAGAAAAATATCGACAACAGACTACCTTCCATAATGACAACGCTACGATCCATTGAGGAACAAAGATATCAAAAACAAACTACCTTCCATAATGACAACGCTACCATCCATGAGAGTAAAAAAAATCTCGACAAATGACAACCTTCCATAATGACAAGGCTACCATCCAATCGATTAAGAAAAATCTTGAAAATAGACCATGTTCCATAACGACAGGGCTATCATCCATTGGAGTAACAAAAATCTCGACAACAGACTACCTTCAATAATAACAAGGCTACCATCCATTGGAGTAACAAAAATATCGACAATAAACTAGCTTCCATAAAGACAAGGCTACCATCCATTGGAGTAACAAAAATATCGACAAAGACTACCTTCCATAAAGACAATGCTACCATCCCTTTGAGTAACAAAAATCTCGACAACAAAATACCTTCCATAATGACAAGGATACAATCCATTGGAGTAAAAAAAATATCGACAATAGACTACCTTCCATAATGACAAGGCTCCCATCCATTGAGGAACAAAGATATCAACAACAAACTACCTTCCATAATGACAACGCTACCATCCATGAGAGTAACAAAAATCTCGACAAATGACAACCTTCCATAATGACAAGGCTACCATCCAATCAAATAAGAAAAATCTCGAAAATAGACCATGTTCCATAACGACAAGGCTATCATCCATTGGAGTAACAAAAATCTCGACAAAAGACTACCTTCCATAATAACAAGGCTACCATCCATTGGAGTAACAAAAATATCGACAACAAACTACCTACCATAAAGAAAAGGCTACCATCCATTGGAGTAACAAAAATATCGACAAAGACTACCTTCCATAAAGACAATGCTACCATCCCTTGGAGTAACAAAAATCTCGACAAAAAAATACCTTCCATAATGACAAGGATACAATCCATTGGAGTAAAAAAAATATCGACAACAAACTACCTTCCATAATGACAAGGTTACCATCCATTGGAATAACAAAAATATCGACAATAAACTACCTTCCATAATGTCAAGGAAAACATCCAACGAAATAACAACAATCTCGACAACAAACTACCTTCCATAATTATAAGGCTACCATCCATTGGAGTAACAAAGATCTCTACAACAGACTACCTACCATAATGACAAGGCTACCATCCATTAAGGAACAAAGATATCGACAACAGACTACCTTCCATAATGACAAGGATACTATCCATAGGAGTAACAAAAATCTCTACAACAGACTACCTTCGATAATGACATGGCTACCATCCATTGGAGTAACAAAAATAACGACAACTGATTACCTTCCATAATGAAAAGGCTACCATCCATTGGAGTAACAAAAATCTCGACAATAGACCATGTTCCATAAAGACAAGGCTACCATCCATTGGGGTAACAAAAATTACAACAATAGACTACCTTCCATAATGACAAGGCTACCATCCATTGAGGAACAAAGATATCGACAACAAACTACCTTCCATAATGACAACGCTACCATCCATGAGAGTACCAAAAATCACGACAAATGAAAACCTTTCGTAATGACAAGGCTACCATCCAATCGAATAAGAAAAATCTCGACAATAGACCATGTTCCATAATGACAAGGCTACCATCCATTGAGGAACAAAGATATAGACAACAAACTACCTTCCATAATGATAATGCTACCTTCCATGAGAGTAACAAAAATCTCGAAAAATGACAACCTTCCATAATGACAAGGCTAGCATCCATTGGAGTAACAAAAATCTCGACAACAGACTACCTTCCATAATGACAACGCTACCATCAATTGGAGTAACAAAAATATCGACAACAAACTACCTTCCATAAAGACAAGGCTACCATCCATTGGAGTAACAAAAATATCGACAAAGACTACCTTCCATAAAGACAAGGCTACCATCCCTTGGAGTAACAAAAATCTAGACAATAGACTACCTTCCATAATGACAAGGATACAATCCATTGGAGTAAAATAAATATCGACAACAAACTACCTTCCATAATGACAAGGTTACCATCCATTGGAATAACAAAAATCTCGACAAGGGACTACCTTCCATAATGACAAGGCTACCATCCATTGAGGAACAAAGATATCGACAACAGACTACCTTCCATAAAGACAAGGCTACCATCCATTGGAGTAACAAAAATCTCTACAATAGACTACCTTCGATAATGACAAGGCTACCATCCATTGGAGTAACTGAAATATCGACAATAGACCATGTTCCATAAAGATAAGGCTACCATCCATTGGAGTAACAAAAATATCGACAACAGACTACCTTCCATAATGACAAGGCTACCATCCATTGAGGAACAAAGATATCAACAACAAAGTACCTTCCATAATGACAACGCTACCATCCATGAGAGTAACAAAAATCTCGACAAATGACAACCTTCGATAATGACAAGGCTACCATCCAATCGAATAAAAAAATCTGGACAATAGACCATGTTCCATAATGACAAGGCTACCATTCATTGGAGTAACAAAAATATCGACAACGAACTACCTTCCATAAAGACAAGGCTACCATCCATTGGAGTAACAAAAATATCGACAAAGACTACCTTCCATAAAGATAAGGCTACCATCCCTTGGAGTAACAAAAATATCGACAACAGACTACCTTCCATAATGACAAGGCTAACATCCATTAGAGTAACAAAAATCTCTACAACAGACTACCTTTGAATATGACATGGCTACCATCAATTGGAGTAACAAAAATAACGACAACTGATTACGTTCCATAATGACAAGGCTACCACCATTGGAGTAAGAAAAATATAGACAACAGACTACCTTCCATAATGACATGGCTACCATCCATTGAGGAACAAAGATATCGACAACAGACTACCTTCCATAATGACAACGCTACCATCCATGAGAGTAACAAAAATCTCGACAAATGACAACCTTCCATAATGACAAGGCTACCATCCAATCGAATAACAAAAATCTCGGCAATAGACCACGTTCCATAATGACAAGGCTACCATCCATTGGAGTAACAAAAGTCTCGACAACATACTACCTTCCATAATGACAAGGCTACCATCCATTGGAGTAACAAAAATATCAACAACAAACTACCTTCCATAATGAGAAGGCTACCATCCATGAGAGTAACAAAAATCTCGACAAATGACAACCTTCCATAATGACAAGGCTACCATCCAATCGAATAACAAAAATCTCGAAAATAGACCATGTTCCATAACGACAAGGCTATCATCCATTGGAGTAACAAAAATCTCGACAACAGACTACCTTCCATAATAACAAGGCTACCATCCATTAGTGTAATAAAAATATCGACAACAAACTACCTTCCATAAACACAAGGCTACCATCCATTGGAGTAACAAAAATATTGACAAAGACTACCTTCCATAAAGACAATGCTACCATCCCTTGGAGTAAAAAAAATCTCGACAACAAAATAACTTCCATAATGACAAGGATACAATCCATTGGAGTAAAAAAAATATCGACAACAGACTACCTTCCATAATGACAAAGTTACCATCCATTGGAATAACAAAAATCTCGACAATAAACTACCTTCCATAATGTCAAGGCAACCATCCAATGAAATAACAACAATCTCGACAACAGACTACCTTCCATAATTACAAGGGTACCATCCATTGGAGTAACAAAAATCTCTACAACATACTACCTTCCATAATGAGAAGGCTACCATCCATTGAGGAATAAAGATATCGACAACACACTACCTTCCATAATGACAAGGCTACTATCCATTGGAGTAACAAAAATCTCTACAACAGACTACCTTCGATAATGACATGGCTACCATCCATTGGAGTAACAAAAATAACGACAACTGATTACCTTCCAAAATGAAAAGGCTACCATCCATTGGAGTAACAAAAATCTCGACAATAGACCATGTTCCATAAAGATAAGGCTACCATCCATTGGAGTAAGAAAAATATCGACAACAGACTACCTTCCATAATGACAAGGCTACGATCCATTGAGGAACAAAGATATCAACAACAAACTACCTTCCATAATGACAACGCTACCATCCATGAGAGTAATAAAAATCTCGACAAATGACAACCTTCCATAATGACAAGGCTACCATCCATTGGAGTAACAAAAATATCGACAACAAACTACCTTCCATAAAGACAAGGCTACCATCCATTGGAGTAACAAAAATATCGACAAAGACTACCTTCCATAAAGACAAGGCTACCATCCCTTGGAGTAACAAAAATATCGACAACAGACTACCTTCCATAATGACAACGCTACCATCCATGAGATTAACAAAAATCTCGACAAATGAAAACCTTCCGTAATGACAAGGCTACCATCCAATCGAATAAGAAAAATCTCGACAATAGACCATGTTCCATAATGACAAGGCTACCATCCATTGAGGAACAAAGATATAGACAACAAATTACCTTCCATAATGACAACTCTACCATCCATAAGAGTAACAAAAATCTTGACAAATGACAACCTTCCATAATGAAAAGGCTACCAACCAATCGAATAACAAAAATCTCGACAATAGACAATGTTCCATAATGACAAGGCTACCATCCATTGGAGTAACAAAATTCTCGACAATAGACTACCTTCCATAATGACAAGGCTACCATTCATTGGAGTAACAAAAATATCGACAACAAACTACCTTCCATAAAGACAAGGCTACCATCCACTAGAGTAACAAAAATATCGATAAAGACTTCCTTCCATAAAGACAAGGCTAACATCCCTTGGAGTAACAAAAATCTCGACAACAGACTACCTTCCATAATGACAAGGATACAATCCATTGAAGTAAAAAAATATCGACAACAGACTACCCTCCATAATGACAAGGCTATCATCCATTGGAGTAACAAAAATAACGACAACTGATTACGTTCCATAATGACAAGGCTACCATCCATTGGAGTAACAAAAATCCTGACAATAGACCATGTTCCATAAAGATAAGGCTACCATCCATTGGAGTAAGAAAAATATCGACCACAGACTACCTTCCATAATGACAAGGCTACCATCCATCGAGGAACAAAGATATAGACAACAAACTACCTTCCATAATGACAACGCTACCACCATGAGAGTAACAAAAATCTCGACAAATGACAACCTTCCATAATGACAAGGCTACCATCCAATCGAATAACAAAAATCTCGGCAATAGACCACGTTCCATAATGTCAAGGCAACCATCCATTGGAGTAACAAAAATCTCGACAACAGACTACCTTCCATAATGACATGCAACCATCCATTAGAGTAACAAAAATATCGACAACAAACTACCTTCCATAAAGATAAGGCTACAATCCATTGGAGTAACAAAAATATCGACAAAGACTACCTTCCATAAAGACAAGGCTACCATCCCTTCGATAATTACATGGCTACCATCCATTGGAGTAACAAAAATAACTACAACTGATTACCTTCCATAATGACAAGGCTACCATCCATTGGAGTAACAAAAATCTCAATAATAGACCATGTTCCATAAAGACAAGGCTACCATCCATTGGAGTAACAAAAATTTCCATAATAGACTACCTTCCATAATGACAAGGCTACCATCCATTGAGGAACAAAGATATCGACAACAAACTACCTTCCATAATGACAACGCTACCATCCATGAGAGTACCAAAAATCACGACAAATGAAAAACTTTCGTAATGACAAGGCTACCATCCAATCGAATAAGAAAAATCTTGACAATAGACCATGTTCCATAATGACAAGGCTACCATCCATTGAGGAACAAAGATATAGACAACAAACTACCTTCCATCAATTGGAGTAACAAAAATATCGACAACAAACTACCTTCCATAAAGACAAGGCTACCATCCATTGGAGTAACAAAAATATCGACAAAGACTACCTTCCATAAAGACAAGGCTACCATCCCTTGGAGTAACAAAAATCTCGACAATAGACTACCTTCCATAATGACAAGGATACAATCCATTGGAGTAAAATAAATATCGACAACAAACTACCTTCCATAATGACAAGGTTACCATCCATTGGAATAACAAAAATCTCGACAATAAACTACCTTCAATAATGACAAGGCTACAATCCAATGGAATAACAACAATCTCGACAACAAACTACCTTCCATAATTACAAGGCTACCATCCATTGGAGTAACAACAATCTCTACAATAGACTACCTTCCATAATAACAAGGCTACCATCCATTGGAGTAACAAAAATATCGACAAGAGACTACCTTCCATAATGACAAGGCTACCATCCATTGAGGAACAAAGATATCGACAACAGACTACTTCCATAAAGACAAGGCTACCATCCATTGGAGTAACAAAAATCTCTACAATAGACTACCTTCGATAATGACAAGGCTACCATCTATTGGAGTAACAGAAATATCGACAATAGACCATGTTCCATAAAGATAAGGCTACCATCCATTGGAGTAACAAAAATATCGACAACAGACTACCTTCCATAAGGACAACGCTACCATCCATGAGAGTAACAAAAATCTCGACAAATGACAACCTTCGATAATGACAAGGCTACCATCCAATCGAATAAAAAAATCTGGACAATAGACCATGTTCCATAATGACAAGGCTACCATTCATTGGAGTAACAAAAATATCGACAACGAACTACCTTCCATAAAGACAAGGCTACCATCCATTGGAGTAACAAAAATATCGACAAAGACTACCTTCCATAAAGATAAGGCTACCATCCCTTGGAGTAACAAAAATCTCGACAACAGACTACCTTCCATAATGACAAGGCTAACATCCATTGGAGTAACAAAAATCTCTACAACAGACTACCTTCGAATATGACATGGCTACCATCAATTGGAGTAACAAAAATAACGACAACTGATTACGTTCCATAATGACAAGGCTACCACCATTGGAGTAACAAAAATCTCGACAATAGACCATGTTCTTAAAGATAAGGCTACCATCCATTGGAGTAAGAAAAATATCGACAACAGACTACCTTCCATAATGACATGGCTACCATCCATTGAGGAACAAAGATATCGACAACAAACTACCTTCCATAATGACAACGCTACCATCCATGAGAGTAACAAAAATCTCGACAAATGACAACCTTCCATAATGACAAGGCTACCATCCAATCGAATAACAAAAATCTCGGCAATAGACCACGTTCCATAATGACAAGGCTACCATCCATTGGAGTAACAAAAGTCTCGACAACATACTACCTTCCATAATGACAAGGCTACCATCCATTGGAGAAACAAAAATATCGACAACAAACTACCTTCCATAATGAGAAGGCTATCATCCATTGGAATAACAAAAATATCGATAAAGACTACCTTCCATAAAGACAAGGCTACCATCCCTTGGAGTAACAAAAATCTCGACAACATACTACCTTCCATAATGACAAGGCTACCATCCATTGAGGAACCAAGATATCGAGAACAAACTACCTTCCATAATGACAATGCTACCATCCATGAGAGTACCAAAAATCTCGAAAAATGAAAACCTTTCGTAATGACAAGGCTACCATCCAATCGAATAAGAAAAATCTCGACAATAGACCACGTTCCATATTGACAAGGCTACCATCCATTAAGGAACAAAGATATAGACAACAAACTACCTTCCATAAAGACAACGCTACCATCCATGAGAGTAACAAAAATCTCAAAAAATGACAACCTTCCATAATGACAAGGCTACCATCCAATTGAATAATAAAAATCTCGACAATAGACCATGTTCCATAATGACAAGGCTACCATCCATTAGAGTAAAAAAAATCTCGACAACAGACTACCTTCCATAATGACAAGGCTACCATTCATTGGAGTAATAAAAATATCGACAACAAACTACCTTCCATAAAGACAAGGCTACCATCCATTGGAGTAACAAAAATATCGACAAAGACTACCTTCCATAAAGACAAGGCTACCATCCCTTGGAGTAAAAAAAATCTCGACAACAGACTACCTTCCATAATGACAAGGATACAATCCGTTGGAGTAAAAGAAATATCGACAACAGACTACCTTCCCTAATGACAAGGCTACCATCCATTGGAGTAACAAAAATAACGACAACTGATTATGTTCCATTATGACAAGGCTACCATCCATTGGAGTAACAATAATCTCGACAATAGACCATGTTCCATAAAGATAAGGCTACCATCCATTGGAGTAACAAAAATATCGACAACAGACTACCTTCCATAATGACAAGGCTACCATCCATTGAGGAACAAAGATATCGACAACAAACTACCTTCCATAATGACAACGCTACCATCCATGAGAGTAACAAAAATCTCGACAAGTGACAACCTTCCATAATGACAAGGCTACCATCCAATCGTATAACAAAAATCTCGGCAATAGACCACGTTCCATAATGATAAGGCTACCATCCATTGGAGTAACAAAAGTCTCGACAACAGACTACCTTCCATAATGACAAGGCTACCATCCATTGGAGTAACAAAAATATCGACAACAAACTACCATCCATAATGATAAGGCTACCATCCATTGGAGTAACAAAAATATCGACAAAGACTACCTTCCATAAAGACAAGGCTACCATCCCTTGGAGTAACAAAAATATCGACAACATACTACCTTCCAGAATGACAAGGCTACCATCCATTGAGGAATCAAGATATCGAGAACAAACTACCTTCCATAATGAAAAGGCTACCATCCAATTGAATAACAAAAATATCGACAGTAGACCACGTTCCATAATGACAAGGCTACCATCCATTGGAGTAACAAAAATCTCGACAACAGACTACCTTCCATAATAACAAGGCTACCATCCATTGAGGAACCAAGATATCGAGAACAACCTACCTTCCATAATGACAACGCTACCATCCATGAGAGTACCAAAAATCTCGAAAAATGAATACCTTTCGTAATGACACGGCTACCATCCAATCGAATAAGAAAAATCTCGACAATAGACCACGTTCCATAATGACAAGGCTACCATTCATTGAGGAACAAAGATATAGACAGCAAACTACCTTCCATAATGACAATGCTACCATCCATGAGAGTAACAAAAATCTCGAAAAATGACAACCTTCCATAATGACAAGGCTACCATCCAATTGAATAACAAAAATCTCGAAAATAGACCACGTTCCATAATGAAAAGGATACCATCCATTGGAGTAACAAAAATCTCGACAACAGACTACCTTCCAAAATGACAAGGCTACCATTCATTAGAGTAATAAAAATATCGACAACAAACTACCTTCCATAAAGACAAGGCTACCATCCATTGGAGTAACAAAAATATCGACAAAGACTTCCTTCCATAAAGACAAGGCTACCATCCCTTGGAGTAACAAAAATCTCGACAACAAACTACCTTCCATAATGACAAGGATACAATCCATTGGAGTAAAAAAAATATCGACAACAGACTACCTTCCATAATGACAAGGCTACCATCCATTGGAGTAACAAAAATCTCTACAACAGACTACCTTTGATAATGACATGGCTACCATCCATTGGAGTAACAAAAATAACGACAACTGATTACGTTCCATAATGACAAGGCTACCATCCATTGGAGTAACAATAATCTTGACAATAGACCATGTTCCATAAAGATAAGGCTACCATCCATTGGAGTAAGAAAAATATCGACAACAGACTACCTTCCATAATGACAAGGCTACCATCCATTGAGGAACAAAGATATCGACAACAAACTACCTTCCATAATGACAACGCTACCATCCATGAGAGTAACAAAAATCACGACAAATGACAACCTTCCATAATGACAAGGCTACCATCCAATCGAATAACAAAAATCTCGGCAATAAACCACGTTCCATAATGATAAGGCTACCATCCATTGGAGTAACAAAAGTCTCGACAACAGACTACCTTCCATAATGACAAGGCTACCATCCATTGGAGTAACAAAAATATCGACAACAAACTACCATCCATAATGACAAGGCTACCATCCATTGGAGTAACAAAAATATCGACAAAGACTACCTTCTATAAAGACAAGGCTACCATCCCTTGGAGTAACAAAAATCTCGACAACATACTACCTTCCATAATGACAAGGCTACCATCCGTTGAGGAACCAAGATATCGAGAACAAACTACCTTCCATAAAGACAAGGCTACCATCCATTGGAGTAACAAAAATATCGACAAAGACTTCCTTCCATAAAGACAAGGCTACCATCCCTTGGAGTAATAAAAATCTCGACAACAGACTACCATCCATAATGACAAGGATACAATCCATTGGAGTAAAAAAAATATCGACAACAGACTACCTTCCATAATGACAAGGCTACCATCCATTGGAGTAACAAAAATCTCTACAACAGACTACCTTCGATAATGACATGGCTACCATCCATTGGAGTAACAAAAATAACGACAACTGATTACGTTCCATAATG
Organism: Vicia faba; assembly: GCA_948472305.1. Classification (NCBI taxonomy): domain Eukaryota; kingdom Viridiplantae; phylum Streptophyta; class Magnoliopsida; order Fabales; family Fabaceae; genus Vicia; species Vicia faba. The sequence goes on along the minus strand of OX451738.1, from coordinate 833,115,722 downwards.
ACAAGGCTACCATCCATTGGAGTAACAATAATCTCGACAATAGACCATGTTCCATAAAGATAAGGCTACCATCCATTGGAGTAACAAAAATATCGACAACAGACTACCTTCCATAATGATAAGGCTACCATCTATTGAGGAACAAAGATATCGACAACAAACTACCTTCCATAATGACAACGCTACCATCCATGAGAGTAACAAAAATCTCGACAAATGACAACCTTCCATAATGACAAGGCTACCATCCAATCGAATAACAAAAATCTCGGTAATAGACCACGTTCCATAATGACAAGGCTACCATCCATTGGAGTAACAAAAATATCGACAAAGACTACCTTCCAAAAAGACAAGGCTACCATCCCTTGGAGTAACAAAAATCTCGACAACATACTACCTTCCATAATGACAAGGCTACCATCCATTGAGGAGCCAAGATATCGAGAACAAACTACCTTCCATAATGACAATGCTACCATCCTTGAGAGTACCAAAAATCTCGAAAAATGAAAACCTTTCGTAATGACAAGGCTACCATCCAATCGAATAACAAAAATCTCGACAATAGACCATGTTCCATAATGACAAGGCGACCATTCATTGAGGAACAAAGATATAGACAACAAACTACCTTCCATAATGACAACGCTACCATCCATGAGAGTAACAAAAATCTCGAAAAGTGACAACCTTCCATAATGACAAGGCTACCATCCAATTGAATAACAAAAATCTCGACAATAGACCACGTTCCATAATGATAAGGATACCATCCATTGGAGTAACAAAAATCTCGACAACAGACTAACTTCCATAATGACAAGGCTACCATTCATTGGAGTAATAAAAATATCGACAACAAACTACCTTCCATAAAGACAAGGCTACCATCCATTGGAGTAACAAAAATATCGACAAAGACTTCCTTCCATAAAGACAAGGCTACCATCCCTTGGAGTAACAAAAATCTCGACAACAGACTACCTTCCATAATGACAAGGATACAATCCATTGGAGTAAAAAAAATATCGACAACAGACTACCTTCCATAATGACAAGGCTACCATCCATTGGAGTAACAAAAATCTCTACAACAGACTACCTTTGATAATGACATGGCTACCATCCATTGGAGTAACAAAAATAACGACAACTGATTACGTTCCATAATGACAAGGCTACCATCCATTGGAGTAACAATAATCTCGACAATAGACCATGTTCCATAAAGATAAGGCTACCAACCATTGGCGATGTGGACCCGCGCCTTTTGTAATAGCTTAGAATTTTACCTTTTCCGCCCTTTTTTAACTGTTAATAATTGCATGCAAGAATGAATGTCTAAATAAAAACAAATGCATAGATCACCTTGACATGAATATTACAAAATAACTGAACATGACACACAAATCACACACCACCCCTAGGGTACGCCTCACTGTTGCCTTGCCCTCGAAACGTGATCGTCGAGTAGAGGATGTCTTAGTAAGTCCTCATGATCCGGGAACCTGGCATGAGGGTAGCTTCTAAGGTGTCTTCCCATTGCTCTGGTGATCACCATGTCCCGAACCTCGAATTGACCTGAACACCTCCAACGGTGGTGCTACCTACCTCTCAATGGTGGGATGGCACTACTTTAAAGGACATTTACACAGACGAATTCCTTAGGGTAGGTAGACGACTCTAGATACTTGCTCTAAATTTCAAAACAAAAAAAAATACTTTTCACACCAACACATTTTCAAAAAGCTTTCGAAAGCAATTTTTCAAACACTCTTGAGGACTGATACAAGAGTCGAACTGAAATTTTCAAAGAAAACTTTTAAAACCCACAGTTGAAAAGCAAACAAGCATTTTGAAAACACAATGAGCAAGTATCTAATAGCCCATGGATAACCATGGATAGAAAGGGTGCTAACACCTTCCCTTTCTATAGTCTACCTCCCGAACCGAGAGCAATCTCTTTAAGGAATTTTTCTGTGCTTTTGTCCTTTCCATTTGGAGAAAATAAAAGACGGTGGCGACTCTTGCTTCCGCGACATTTCGCGAACCAGCGTTAAACAGTCAGTTCCAGATCCACCGATCACAGAACTGGCGACTCTGCTGGGGATATTTTTTAAAGTGAGGTGTACCTTAGGGTTAGTTCATAACTGTGTTTTCAATTGTATTGACTTGTCTGCTTTAAATTTGTGGGTTGCCTGGGAGTTACATAGATCCTAACCCGGATCTGGGGATACCCTGTTTAGGTAGCATAAGTTGTGAGGGACCTGTCCGGCGTAGACCGACACGAGTGAAGCAGTGGCTTCGTTGGTGTGACACCTTGGTCTGTACCGATATCCCTTGTGTTACAACGAGGAGAATATGGGTCTTCTAAGGAGTCATTAAGCACCAACAACCTTAGAACCTTAAATGACACAACTTGGCCATTAGAACAGTAGCAGTACGCTACGCCCATTGAGGCTAAACTCTCGTGATGGTTCTGGCCGCAAGAAATGATTGCGATGCTGGAGTTATGACCGATTGAGCGTAGTCAATGATATTGGGATCCTCTAAGAACCCGGTTACTTTGATAGGACAGGTATGAACCAACGAACTGAAAGAGGGTAGTACCTAGACCTTATGCTGGCCTAAACTATAGGGGCTTGCCTTGTGTGACTTGTGTGCCTTACCATGTTTGTCTTTGTATCTATTTGTGGTGTGCTCTATCATAACATCATAACATCATGAGCATTGCATGCATCCTGCATAAGGACTGACCATTTCAAAGACAAGAGGGTTTCACCTTTGCTCTGTTTTGTAGGACATTATGATTCCTGTGCGCAGGAATACTATCCGGTTCAACTTTGTTCATTCATCTGAGTTGCTTGAAGAGTTGGTTAGCAGAATTCCAAATACCATTTCCTTCATTCAGAGACATGGTTCTCTTCTCAGTTTAGTCACTGCAAAGCGGGATCAACAGTTGATGAGTGTTCTGACCCAGTTCTATGACCCTCTGTACCAGTGCTCCACCTTTCAAGACTTCCAACTGGTCCCTACCCTGGAAGAGTTCTCTGATTTGCTGGGTATCCCTATCTTAGATCAGACTCCCTTTACTGGTTGGGAAAAGACCCTCAGGCTTGAGGATGTTGCTGCAGCTCTTCCCTTGACACATCAAGAGGTAATGGACAACTGGGTAACTAGAAGCGGAGTTAAGGGTTTCTTGGCCAAATTTCTGATTGGTAAAGCTAACAGTTTCTGGAATGACCTGGACTTTAGGGCATATGAAGACATCTTGGCTCTCTTAATCTATGGGTTAGTCTTGTTTCCTAATCCCGACAACTTCATCAATGTCACTGCCATAAGGATCTTTATGTCTCAGAATCCTGTGCCCACTCTCTTGGGTGACATCTTGCAATAACTTCATGCTCGTACTACCCGAAGACGAGGAACCATATGGTGTTGTATCCCTTTGTTGGTGAGGTGGTTTATTTCGCACCTCCCTAAGTTCGTACTGAAGAACCAAGAAGGAAGAGGTTGGGCTCATAGGTTAATGTCTCTCACTGATAAAGACATCATTTGGACTTGCAGAGGTTTGGATGAGATAGCTATTATTGATCGATGCGGGGAATACCCTAATGTTCCTCTGATTGGTACTCAAGGAGGGATCTCTTACAATCCATGTCTAGCACTCCGTCAGTTTGGAAGAGCAAGAAGAGAAGGGCCTCATGAAATGTTGGTGCCTCACATCAGTTTTGAGTTTCAGGTGGATAGTGACGAGCTGCGTCGTAGGTTCATCAAGGCTTGGGACAAACTTCATAAAGCTGACCCACAAGAGTTAGGGCCAAATACTTCTTTACCTATGGAAGCCTACTACAAATGGGTTCACATCCGCGCTCAGAAGTTAGGTATGCCTTATGAAGCTATCAGACCCGTCATTCTTGAGTGTCCTGACAAAGATGGTGTTCCTCCAACTGTCCTTCCTCCCCTGATACCTACTGATTATGAGACATTGAAGAGATCTTGGTCGCAACTGCGAGAAGAACGGGATTCTTACCGAGAAAAGTTCAACGAGCAGGAATTAAAGATCCAGAAGCTGACAAAGCAGTTGGAGAATGAGCGACCTCTGAATGCCTACATCCGTACTGAGAAGAGGAGACCATGGGATCAATAAGGAGCTCCAGATGTTCTTTTACAGTTTTATTTCCCTTTTTAGTATTTCCTTTCATGTAACGCCTAAGGGCAACCTGTTGAATAATTTCAGTTTCAAAGCTGAATCTAATGAAGTGTGTTCCTTTTTGTTTACAAAGTTGATTCCCGATTGTCTTTGAAAACATAAATCATACGCATTCCATTCATCATGTGCATAGCAGGTTTTCCTTTTTTCAGGTTGCTTACCGTTCTTCGCTGTTTATTTCAGCATCATGAATCCTGACTCATCATCAACTGAGATGTCCATCAAGGCTCTTCAGGCGCAGAACGCGCAATTTCAGGAACTAATCATGGGTTTGGCTCAGGGCCAAGAAGAGCTGAAGGCTCTGCTCCTGAAGAAGGAAAATAAGAAGAAGAGGAGAACTGTCCTTTTTAACTCGGGTCGAAGGTTTGGCAATACTCTGCAAAATGAAGAGGCTGGTTCTTCCATTGGCAAGGGTACTCCTCAAGCGGAAAAAGGTCCTAGTCCGGTAGTCTCTGACAACGAGACTGATTTTGATGAAGAGAAATATCCTCCTGCAGAAGACAGATACAAGCAGTTAGAAGACAGGTTGAATGCTATGGAGATACAACAGGTACCTCGGCTGGATTTCGGAGATTTGGGTTTGTCTACTGGTGTGATTATTCCTCGTAAGTTCAAAGCACCATCTTTCACCAAATATGACAGGGCGTCTTGTCCCAAGCTAGACCTCAGGTCCTACGTGCGAAAGTTTCAACTGTACTCAGTGGATAAGAATTTGTGGATCCACTTCTTCCAGGAGAGTCTTTCAGGGACTCATCTCGAATGGTTCTATCAGCTGGATGGAACCAAGGTTCGTAACTGGGAGGAGTTGGCTACTACTTTCTATAAGCAGTATCAGTATAATGCCGACCTTTCCCCTACACGTACCCAACTCCAGGGTATGTCGTTAGGTTCAAGTGAAGGTTTTAAAGAGTACGCTCAGAAGTGGAGGGATCTGGCTGGCAGAGTGCAGCCTCCGTTGACTGATCGGGAGTTGGTAGACATGTTCTTGGGGACCCTATCTGGGCCATTTTTCAACCATCTTATCGGTAATTCTTCTGCAGGGTTTACCGATCTTATTCTGACTGGAGAGAGAATTGAGGCTGGGTTGAAGTCTGGTAAGATTCCGAAGGGTGCATCATCTACATGTTCTGAGAAGAAACCCTTCAAGAAGGAGGCTAGTGTTGTGTATGGCTCTAGAAGACAAGAGAAATCTGAGCGCCGCCCATTTGTCAGTGCGGTAATGATTGCTAAGCCTGCTGCCGCTCCTCGGCCAACCAATCCTCAAAAGGCTGAAAGACCTCGGAGAGAGTTTACCCGTTTGAGCATGACTTTGTCGCAAATCTTGCCGCAGTTACTATCCACCAATCTAGTGACTACCAGAGAGGCGCCAAAGGCTGTGAACACTGCCTCCCCCAAATACAACCCAAATGCTCGTTGTGCTTATCATTCTGATAGCCCGGGGCATTCCACTGACGACTGTTGGGCATTAAGGAATAAGGTGCAAGACCTTATTGATGCAAAGGAGATACAGTTCGAAGCGCCTGAGAGGCCGAATGTGGTTACTGCTCATATGCCTCAGCATGGAGTAAACGCGGTTGATGAAGATGTTTACGCTGTTTCTGTGGATGATCTAGCCACTCCCTTAATGACTGTCAAGAGGAACCTAATGCTGGCCAGTTTATTTCCAGGTTGCAGTGAGGGTTGCCTGTTCTGTGCTGTTTCCCTATCTGGTTGTCCCTTGCTGAAGTTAGGCATCCAAAGCCTGATGGACAGTAAGGAGATTCTGTTCAAAAAGTTAGATGTTCAGTTGGTTCCGGTAGAAGAAGTTTCTGTGGTTACCATCTTCAATAATCCAATCAAGGCTCTCCCGAAGAAGCCTGTCCAAATCATGACTGTCGCACCTGTCGTTATCACTGTTCCGGGGCCTCACCCCTACGTATCTGATAAAGCTGTCCCCTGGCACTATGGGGCAGATGTATATGTGAATGGAATCAAACAAGAGTTCAACACTGGCACCAGTATCTGCGATATCACTGGTCCAGCCAAGGTTACCCGCAGTGGCAGGCTCTTCTCGCCTGACATTGCACCGCCCGCTGCTCGAAGACCCCTCCTTATAACACCTACAAGTGTACCTGTTCCTGTTACTGACCAAGTTGTTTCCCCTGCTGCCGAGTCATCCAATGCTCGGGGCAAAGGGATTGAAGATGAGCCAGCCCAGATGGAGGCACCGATACCTATAAATGCTGAGGCCTCCCAACAAGAGATGGAGGAAATCCTGAAAATAATAAAGAAGAGTGACTTCAATGTTGTGGAACAGCTGGGGCATACGCCCTCCAAGATCTCCATGCTCTCCTTATTGCTATGCTCCGAGGCCCATGCTAATGCCTTGATCTCATTTCTCAAGACGGACCATGTGCCACAGGAAACATCTGCAGTCCAGTTCATTGATTGCGTAGCAAATCTGACAGCGGACAATGGCTTGGGTTTCTCAGATGCTGACCTGACTGCGAAGGGAAGAGACCAAAATGACGCCCTGCATGTCTCTATCGAATGCAGGGGCACTACTCTGGCACATGTATTGGTGGATACTGGTTCTTCCTTAAATGTGCTACCCAAGAAGGCTTTAGACCGTTTAGATTGTGAAGGCCTGGAACTGAAACCCAGCAATATCATCGTCAGAGCCTTTGACGGTTCCAAGAGGATGGTTCATGGAGAGGTTGACATTCCTATTCGTGTGGGCTCTCAGGTGTTTGACTCTACTTTTTATGTGATGGATATCCGTCCATCGTACTCTTGTCTACTGGGTCGACCTTGGATCCATAAAGCTGGGGCAGTGACCTCTACCTTGCACCAGAAGCTGAAGTACCCCGTCAGAGGGAATATCGTCACTGTGCAGGGAGAGGAGGAGTATATGGTGAGCCATTTGAATTCTTTCAGATACATTGAGATGGACGGGGAGTTTATTGAGACCCCCTTTCAGCATTTCAAGGAGGTGCTTCCAATTTCAGCAGCAGCAGAAACAGCGGTCGCAGAGGATGTTCCTTTGAAGATGGCTTCCCTGAAGGATGCTCGGGCTGTGGTTCAAAAAGGTGAATGTGCTAACTGGGGCAGGCTTCCCGACTTTACACAGAAAACTGACAAATTTGGACTAGGTTTTACTGCAGAGGGTCAGAAAGCTATGCGGAAGGCGAAGACCAGAAGACCTCCTGTGCTCATTACAAATCTAGGAGTGAATGCTGTTGGGGAGGATATTGAAGTGGACGATGCTGAGTTCAATAGCTGGATCTATCCAACAACTGAAGGCGGATTGACCAATTGGATTGTCAAAGACCATACTCCTGTTACTTTTGTTACACAGTAATAAACTTCTTTGTTTTGCTATTTGTAATAAACAATAAATTGAACTGTATGGCCCGGTGTCTTACCCGGGGCACCGTTGGCTTCATTTGTGAGGGCATATAAATTGTCATTTCATATATCATAAATGAAAATCTTGGACGTTTTCTCGAATTTCAAATCTTATGCTCCTTTTCTGTCTTTCCCTCCTTTACATATTTTTCAAAACAGCTGTATTTACACACACTCACTCATACAGGTTTCAATCCACTCTGGATCTCACTGGTAACGACTCTGCTACTGCCAGTTATGACTTCGAAAATCCGATCAACATAGCCGAAGACGAAAGTGAAGATGATTGCGAAGTGCCTGGAGAGCTTGCAAGACTGTTACTTCAGGAAGAGAGGGCAATTCAACCACATGAAGAGCCAGTGGAAACAATAAACTTGGGTACTGAAGAAGACAGGAAAGAGGTAAAGATTGGTGCCAACCTAGAGCTCAGCGTGAAGCAATGGTTGACTAAGATGCTACATGATTATATGGAGATCTTTGCCTGGTCCTACGAAGACATGCCTGGGTTGGATACCGATATTGTGGTCCATCATTTGCCTACTAAGGAAGATTGTCCTCCGGTTAAGCAAAAGGTCCGCCGTATGCGTCTAGAGATGTCAGAGAAGATTAAAGCCGAGGTTATGAAACAGTTTGACGCTGGGTTCCTTGCAGTGACTTCTTACCCTCAGTGGGTTGCTAATGTGGTGCCGGTACCAAAGAAAGACGGTAAGGTCAGAATGTGTGTCGACTACAGGGATCTGAACAGGGCCAGCCCCAAAGATGACTTCCCCCTACCTCACATTGATGTCCTTGTTGACAATACAGCTCATCACAAAGTATTCTCTTTCATGAATGGCTTTTCAGGTTACAATCAGATCAAGATGGCTCCTGAAGACATGGAAAAGACTACATTCGTTACTCAGTGGGGCACCTTCTGCTACAAGGTCATGCCATTTGGACTAAAGAACGCTGGGGAAACCTATCAACGTGCCATGGTTGCTTTATTTCATGACATAATCCATCATGAGATAGAAGTGTATGTTGACGACATGATCGCAAGGTCCCAAAATGAGGAAGAGCACCTAGATCATCTGCAGAAATTGTTTGACCATCTGAAGTTGTACAAGCTAAGGTTGAACCCGAACAAGTGCACCTTCGGAGTGAGATCTGGGAAGTTGCTAGGCTTCGTTGTAAGTGATAAGGGTATTCAAGTGGACCCTGCCAAGGTTAAAGCTATTCAAGAGATGCCAGTTCCTAAGACAGAGAAGGAAGTCAGAGGTTTTTTAGGACGCCTGAATTACATTGCCCGCTTCATCTCACACCTGACTGCTACCTGTGAACCAATCTTCAAGCTGCTGAAGAAAGATCAGGTAGTACGTTGGAATGATGATTGTCAGGCCGCTTTTTACATAATCAAGGAGTATCTCCAAGAACCACCCATCCTTATGCCACCGGTTGAAGGGAGACCTCTGATACTATACCTGACAGTACATGACAATTCAATGGGGTGTGTGCTGGGGCAGCATGACGAGTCGGGCCGAAAAGAGCATGCCATTTATTACCTTAGCAAAAAGTTTACCGACTGTGAGACCCGATACTCACTGCTTGAGAAAACTTGCTGCGCTTTGGTATGGGCGGCTCGCCGGCTGAGACAGTATATGCTGACTCACACTACCTTGTTGATCTCAAAGATGGATCCTATAAAGTACATATTCGAAAATCCTGCTCTGTCTGGGAGAATAGCAAGATGGAAGATGATCTTGACGGAATACGACATTCAATAAACAACTCAGAAAGCCATCAAGGGAAGTGTATTAGCAGACCACTTGGCACATCAGGCCGTAGATGACTATCAGTCAATGAACTTCGAGTTTCCGGATGAAAGCATTATGATAGTGACTGATTGTGAAGTACCTAGACCGGATGAAGGACCTGAGGAAGGATCCCGATGGTCTATGCACTTTGACGGAGCCTCCAACGCTTTGGGTAACAGTATTGGTGCGGTAATCATATCTCCTCAAGGCACTCATACTCCACTCACTGCCCGGCTATGTTTCAACTGTACCAACAACATGGCGGAGTACGAGGCGTGCATCATGGGTCTTCAAGCTGCGATCGACTTAAGGATCAAGTTTCTGAGTGTCTTCGGAGATTCCGCTCTTGTGATCAATCAGATCAAAGGAGAGTGGGATACGAAACATCCGAATCTTATTCCTTAAAGAGAATGTGTGTTGACCTTGATCCCCCACTTCACGAAGATAACCTTTGAACACTTTCCGAGAGAAGAGAATCAGTTGGCGGACGCGTTAGCTACCATGTCTTCTATGTTCAAAGTTAAATGGGACAATGAGGCTCCTGGATCATCATCTGGAAACTGTACGAACCGGCATACTGTTGCGATCTCGAGACTGAATTGGTGACTGAGAAGCCTTGGTACCATGAGGTGAAGAGATATTTGGAAGCTCAGGAATACCCTGAGGGTGCCTCTTTCAATGATAAGAAGTTCCTGAGAAGGTTCGCAGCAAAGTTCTTCCTTAGCAACGGCATATTGTACAAGCGAAACCATGATTCAACCTTACTGCGTTGTGTGGATAAGACTGAAGCAGAAAGGATCATGGAAGAGTTACATGAAGGGACCTTTGGTACACATTCCAGTGGGCACACTATGGCGAAGAAAATCCTTCGGGCAGGGTATTTCTGGTCCAACATGGAAGCAGACTGCTACCAACATTCCAGGACATGCCATAAGTACCAGATTTATGCAGACAAGGTGCATGTTCCTCCAGTTCCTCTGAATGTTCTGACTGCGCCTTGGCCGTTTGCAATGTGGGGCATAGACATGATCGGTGAGATTAAACCTACGGCGTCCAATGGGCATCGCTTCATCCTGGTAGCGATTGACTATTTCACGAAATGGGTTGAAGCAGCTTCCTATGCTACGGTAACCAAGACTGTTGTGGCACGGTTCATTCGGCATAATCTGATCTGTCGGTACGGCATCCCAGAGAGAATTATTACAAACAACGGTACCAATCTCAATAATAAGATGATCACTGAGCTCTGCGAGCAGTTTAAGATACAGCACCACAATTCTTCTCCTTACAGACCGAAGATGAATGGGGCTGTAGAAGCAGTAAATAAAAATATCAAGAAAATCGTGCAGAAGATGACAGTGAATTATAAAGATTGGCACGAGATGTTACCATTCGCTCTACATGGGTACCGTACCTCAGCTAGGACGTCAACCGGGGCAACTCCATTCTCTTTGGTTTATGGTATGGAGGCAGTCTTACCAATCGAAGGGCAAATACCCTCTCTCCGGATAATGAAGGATGCAAATCTGAACGAAGATGATTGGATCCAGACACGGCTTGATCAACTAAACCTTATTGACGAAAAGAGACTTGCTGCTATCTGTCATGGTCAGACGTATCAGAAAAGGATGATGAGAGCATTTAACAAAAAGGTCAGACCACAGGAGTATCAAGTTGGGGATCTGGTAATCAAGCGAATCATCCTTCCTCAGAGTGATCCAAGGGGCAAGTGGACCCCTACGTACGAAGGGCCATTTGTGGTTAAGCATGTGTTCTCAGGAGGAGCCATGATTTTAACCAATATGGATGGTGACGACCTTCCTCACCCCGCCAATGCAGACATAGTAAAAAGATACTACGCATAAAAAAGACCCGCTAGGCTGACATGCCTAGGCAAAAATTAGGGCTTCCCGGCGAACCAAAAGGGTTCGGGCAAAATGAAGGGATGAAATGAAAAAAATCTGTACACCAGGCAAGTCGAAAACCTGAAAAGGAGGCTTGGGCAAAAATGGGTATCCCGGTGGACTAAAAACCCGAAAGGGTGGTCCAGGAAAAAGTTAGGGATAAAAGCGTAATATTATGTCTCATTGGATCACTTTGCATCCAGAATCCGGTATCGGCATCAAGTTCAGACGACATTGATCAGTCAGCTTCATCTTCAACCAAGGTCATCAAGTGATGAGACGCTCGGAGTTATAGAGGAAATAGCAGAGTTGAAACCCAGTGGGATCATTCATATTTCACACAGCTGTTTTATTTTCTCTTGTACAAAATTTGTATAAACTCTTTTGTTCAGCGGCGTTCTCTTACTAGGACGTCAGCCTCTTGTACACAAACGCCTATTTACAGGCAATTCAAAATCAATATAAATCACTTTTCAGTTAAAATTGCCAATTGTTTTTCCTTTTCTGTTTTGTTTTGCGAAGAACGTCCAAGGTTCAATTTGTGATATATGCATTGACAATAATTTGCTAACTCATGAATATTTGCATACGAAACAAAGGATTAATTACGGGTAACATTAGAAACAGGGGCAATAAAGAGTCGTCCAAACGATCTAATTGTTCTATCCACTAAGGTACCAAGGTAGGATCAGCTGAAGAACATAACCAGATATCCTAATTCCCAGAGAGTGAGCCAGCAAGTCAGTACACTCTCCTCAAGCTATATTATCAAACCTCAAGGAAGTTGGGTATCCTCCAGCAGATCTCAACACTCCCCAGCAGCAATATACATATTCTTAACAAGCATCCCCGACAGTCTTGGTCTAAAGATTGTTCCCCGGCGGTATATCAAACATTCAGCAGAGCCTTTTCCCAATACAGTTCAAAACTTCCCCAGGAGAGTCCAGCCCAGTTTCCCCAGGAAAGTTGGAAACCATCTCCCCAAGTAGTAAGCTTATCCCCAGTAGATTCTGGAAGCTTATTCCTCGCAGAGCACGAACGCGTCTTCCGGCTTTATTCAAAGAGTGATTTCCTTACCAGGATATAACTAGGTTATCCTCAGCCAAAATCCACGGAAAAAGCGTCCTCGACGAAGTCTTCTTATCCCCAGCGAAGTCTATTAACACTTCCAACACAACAAGGGTATCCCCAGCAAGTTATTATCAACAACTCAACAAAGTATCTCTCTCCCCACAGAGTATTGCTTCCCAACAAGATCGTTAGAGTACTTTTCTCCCCGCAGAGTTATCCATTCGCCAAGATCATCCCCCAACGGAGTTATCTTCTCCTACCGGTATTCTTGCAACTATCATCCCCAGCGGAGGCAAAAATATATTCTCCAACATCAGCCCAAGAGTGACTTCCCGGCACCCATCAAGGATTTACTTTCCTAGACGAAAAACATACATTCCTAAACATCACATACATCATTATAGCGTGCATATACGCATCATATCTTACAAATCTCATTTATGTTGAGAACATCATTGCTTGATCCATATCATGCATTGCATATGACTTACCTTTACCTTTCAGGAAAGATCCAGTTAAGCTCTCAGCTATATCCAAGACCTAGACCGGTTCAGTTAAATCGACTCCAAAGATTTCTCTATTTCTTATCCAGTCAAAGGCCTTCTCTAGTCCAGTTAAATCGACCCCAAACAGATTTTCCTGATAAAGACTCGGTTGAAATTATCCAAGATTATCTCAATGATTGTTGTTGAGGTTGTAGTCGCCTATGGTTCTCTCCCCGATACTGCGGAGGTGGTAATCCCAGATTTCGCTCAATGATTGTTGTTGAGGTTGAAATTAGCCTAGATTCTCTCAATGATTGCTGTTGAGGTTGTAGTCGCCTATGGTTCTCTCCCCGATACTGCGGAGGTGGTAATCCCAGATTTCGCTCAATGATTGCTGTTGAGGTTGAAATTATCCAAGATTCTCTCAATGATTGCTGTTGAGGTTGTAGTCGCCTATGGTTCTCTCCCCGATACTGCGGAGGTGGTAATCCCAGATTTCGCTCAATGATTGCTGTTGAGGTTGAAATTATCCAAGATTATCTCAATGATTGTTGTTGAGGTTGTAGTCGCCTATGGTTCTCTCTCCGATACTGCGGAGGTGGTAATCCCAGATTTCGCTCAACGATTGCTGTTGAGGTTGAAGTTATCCAAGATTCTCTCAATGATTGCTGTGGAGGTTGTAGTCGCCTATGGTTCTCTCCCCGATACTGCGGAGGTGGTAATCCCAGATTTCGCTCAATGATTGCTGTTGAGGTTGAAGTTATCCAAGATTCTCTCAATGATTGCTGTTGAGGTTGTAGTCGCCTATGGTTCTCTCCCCGATACCGCGGAGGTGGTAATCCCAGATTTCGCTCAATGATTGCTGTTGAGGTTGAAGTTATCCAAGATTCTCCCAATGATTGCTGTTGAGGTTGTAGTCGCCTATGGTTCTCTCCCCGATCCTGCGGAGGTGGTAATCCCAAGATTCGCTCAACGATTGCTGTTGAAGTTGAAATTATCCAAGATTCTCTCAATGATTGCTATTGAGGTTGTAGTCGCCTATGGTTCTCTCCCCGATCCTGCGGAGATAGTAATCATCCCAAGATTCGCTCAGCGTCACTGTTGAAGTCGAAATCGCCCAAGGTTCTCTCACCGTTCCTGTTGAGGTAGTAACCATCCCTGATTCATTCATGACCTTTTGAAGCTCCAAATTCAGCTCCTGTAATAAGTCAGGACACATCTACACAAAGAATTTGAAGACCAGCTCCCGCAACAGGTCAGGTAATCATTTTTCTTTTTTGCAGGTATGCAAGTTCTCGCTAAAGAAACTCTTACGCGATCAACATCCAGATGGCATATACAAGCCCATCCACCTTCCATCATCTCTTATCATGGCATCTATAAGCCCATCGTCCTATCCATCAATCTCCAAATGGCATCTATAAGCCCATTCCACCATCACACTGCTACTATGTGAGCGCAAATTTCTCGGCACTCTAGTGTTCAATCATCTTCCACCTTCGGATTACGAAAGGCACGTCAGCCAATCTGCATCCTCAGTTCTAAGAAGATTGAACAGGGGCAACTGTTGTACCCCAAAATTTGCCCTCCCATATTCTTCAAGATTTGTCAAAAGCATGCTTCAAAATTCCCCAAGGGTTGCACAGTTCAAGGGCCTCCTAACAGTCAAAAACTAGGCTTTTGGTTCTGATAAAGAAAATGAAGTTTCCAAGGGTCCAATCAAGTCCCACATGCCTACAAATATGGTCAAGCATCCTCCTATCAAGTTTCAAGACTTACAGCACAAAATTGCACAGTCAAAAACCCTAATTGCACTACAGTCAACTGTAGGGGCAAAATGGTCATTTGACAGGCAAAAGTTCAAATTTTTGGTCAACATCTCATTTTGAAGCCACAAACATCATTTCATAAATGCTTGATCATGATTCTCAAAGCTTGGCTCAAAAATCATCAAGATGCAAAAGTTTCCATATTTGGACAGTTGAAAAAGTCAACTGTAAATTGACCAGGGCATAACTTCCACATGGTTTATCAGAAAAATTCCATCCAAAGCTCATTTTGAAGATAAATACATTTCCTACAACTCCTCTTCATACTTAAAGTCCAAGAAATGCTCTCACAAAAAGTTATCAATTTCAACATTATAGGTCATTTTCAAAAGTCAACAAAAAGGGACTTTAAGTCAAAGGACATAACTTGAGATTGGTAAATCAAAATGACATGGTACCAAAGTCATTGGTTATAGGACTCAAATACCTTTCCAAAATGTCCAAGAACATGAGCAAAGCTTAAAAATTGAGCAAGTTATGCCTTGTGGAAGTTGGGAAATTGTTAGGTATTTTGAAAAGTCAACATTGCTTCAAATGACCTAAAATTGCTAATGGGCCTCTTTTTCTTCCACAATTCATCATCCAAGGCATATGCACGACCATGTGGCCCAAAGGGAGGTTTTTTTATCTTTTTTATTTATTTATTTGGATTTTTTATTATTAATAATTCATTTAATTAAATAAAATACATGAAAAATGCCAAACCTAATGTTTTGAATCTTTTTGTGCATAAAATAATCTCAATATTTCGTGCAAATCAGGTTAGGAAAGAATCAAAGGTGATTGGATATGATTGAGGCCAAAATAGCATGAAAAAGATTTGGAAATTATGGCATGGAAAATCAAATATTGTTTCATCAATTCCTTGATTCTTTGGCTCAAATTCTTTGACCTAATCACTCACATACATATACACATGCTAACCCTCGTGCCCAAGGACTCCCAGCTGCGCCATATACCAAAAAGCAAACTTGAATTTTTCAAGAAAAGTCCAAAACTGAAAACCATATTTCAGTGCTTTTCAAGGTAAAACAACCATTCTATCACATTCCTGGGACATCAAGGAAGGCTCCTGGATCAAAATCACTACCTCTAACGCCCTGAATTGGTAAAAAGATCGCACCCTGTACAGGAAATTTTTTGCATTCTTGCATAATGATTCATACGTTTTCTGTAGTTTTTGATATTTGATTTATGTTATTTGACTCATTACGAAGCTAACCACATGATCCAATTGAGTTTTTAGGCATTGTGCCTGATTTCACCATGGTTATATGCTAGGGTTTTCAGAACCTTGAATTAGGGCTTCTTAGTTAAGGAAAAATTAGCACTCGAGACCTGGACCACTGAAACAAGCGTGCTTGGACGAAAAGAACCCAACCCTCACGCCTAATTTATGAGGCCATATGGCCTATTCGCTATTTTTTGGAATGATGCACAAGGGAACGGTTCAAAACCGTTGCCCATTCTTTTTTTATTTCAGGAAAAAACAAAGCTATGGAGAAGACGATGTAGTGGCAAGCTATGATTGGGTCGTTTAAAAATTCGCGCTAAAAGTCCACCAACGCTTTGTTTTATTTTATATTAATTGATTGTTATTATATAAACAAAGTGAGCAAATGGAGCAGTTGGTCAGGCGTATGCATGGTAATCTCTAGGACCTGGGTTCGAGCCCCAGGTCCCTCACCCTTTCCATATTATTTTTCCACTAATATTTCTGTGCAGTTTCAGTATTGTAGACCACCATGCATCTCTCAAATCTAGCTTGCCACTTGGCCAATGGAAACGATCAGAAGGCCATGATCTGAAGAACATGGTGGACACTAGTCAACGGAGCTCCACGCTGGCACAAAGGTCAACCAGGCTTTGCAAAAGATGGGCCCAAATTGCTACAATCCACCTCTCAATTGGGGACAGACCCCCCTAGGTTTGCAAGCTTTTACATTTTTTTTTATTTATTTATTATTCTTTTTATTTATTTCACTTATTGTTTTTTTAATTAATTTAATATTTTCATAAAAAATATAAAAAACACAAAAAAAATCAGAAAGGACAAAATTAAAATATATTTATTTAATTAATATTTTTGTAAATAAAATTCATTAATTAACTTAGTTTTAAATCTAGGATTAATCTTAACATTTTTCAATAAAAACCTAAAATTTGGTAGAATTAGGGTTTCAAAACTTTTTTCATCCTTTTTTCCTTTTTACCACATTAATTATTAATTCTTCCTATTATTTTTATAAATCAAGTTTGCATGTAAATAATTAGGTTAATTTAGGTTTAACTTTAATACTTTCTTAATAAACTAAAAAACAATTAGAATTAGGGTTAGCATTTTAATTTCAATTAATCTCATTAAAATCATAAATAACAAAACCAAAAATCATTTCTTTTTCTTTAATTTAATTAATTCGCTAATAATTTAATTTCATTAAAAAGGGTCCAACGCCCTCGTATTTAATTTTAATTCAATTCGCGTATTTATTGCTTTTTCTTTTAATTATTCATGTACCTCTCCCAAAGCCGTGTAAATTTAATTTCTCGCACTTTTACTTTTACTTTATTTCTTTACTTTCTGTCAAATCGGGTCCTGGAAATTTTGGCGATGTGGACCCGCGCCTTTTGTAATAGCTTAGAATTTTACCTTTTCCGCCCTTTTTTAACTGTTAATAATTGCATGCAAGAATGAATGTCTAAATAAAAACAAAAGCATAGATCACCTTGACATGAATAAGACAAAATAATTGAACATGACACACAAATCACACACCACCCCTAGGGTACGCCTCACTATTGCCTTGACCTCGAAACGTGATCGTCGAGTAGAGGATGTCTTAGTAAGTCCTCATGATCCGGGAACCTGGCATGAGGGTAGCTTCTAAGGTGTCTTCCCATTTCTCTGGTGATCACCATGTCCCGAACCTCGAATTGACCCGAACACCTCCAACGGTGGTGCTACCTACCTCTCAATGGTGGGATGGCACTACTTTAAAGGACATTTACACAGACGAATTCCTTAGGGAAGGTAGACGACTCTAGATACTTGCTCTAAATTTCAAAACAAAAAAAAATACTTTTCACACCAACACATTTTCAAAAAGCTTTCGAAAGCAATTTTTCAAACACTCTTGAGGACTGATACAAGAGTCGAACTGAAATTTTCAAAGAAAACTTTTAAAACCCACAGTTGAAAATCAAACAAACATTTTGAAAACACAATGAGCAAGTATCTAAGAGCCCATGGATAACCATGGATAGAAAGGGTGCTAACACCTTCCCTTTCTATAATCTAACTCCCGAACCGAGAGCAATCTCTTTAAGGAATTTTTCTGTGCGTTTGTCCTTTCCATTTGGAGAAAATAAAATACGGTGGCGACTCTTGCTTCCGCGACATTTCGCGAACCAGCGTTAAACAGTCAGTTCCAGATCCACCGATCACACATAATGACAAGGCTAACATCCATTGGAGTAACAAAAATCTCGACAACAAACTACCTTCCATAATGACAAGGCTACCATCCATTGGAGTAATAAAAATATTGACAATAAACTACCTTCCATAAAGACAAGGCTACCATCCATTGGAGTAACAAAAATATCGACAAAGACTACCTTCCATAAAGACAAGGCTACCATCCCTTGGAGTAGCAAAAATCTCGACAACATACTACCTTCCATAATGACAAGGCCACCATCCATTGAGGAACAAAGATATCGACAACAAACAACCTTCCATAATGATAATGCTACCATCCATGAGAGTAACAAAAATCTCGACAAATGAAAACCTTTCGTAATGACAAGGCTACCATCCAATCGAATAAGAAAAATATCGACAATAGACCATGTTCCATAATGACAAGGCTACCATCCATTGAGGAACAAAGATATAGACAACAAACTACCTTCCATAATGACAACGCTATTATCCATGAGAGTAACAAAAATCTCGACAAATGACAACCTTCCATAATGACAAGGATACCGACCAATAGAATAACAAAAATCTCGACAATAGACCATGTTCCATAATGACAAGGCTACCATCCATTGGAGTAACAAAAATCTCGACAACAGACTACCTTCCATAATGACAAGGCTACCATTCATTGGAGTAACAAAAATATCGACAACAAACTACTTTCCATAAAGAAAACGCTACCATCCATTGGAGTAACAAAAATATCGACAAAGACTACCTTCCATAAAGACAAGGCTTCCATCCCTTGGAGTAACAAAATCTCGACAAAAGACTACCTTCCATAATGACAAGGCTACCATCCATTAAGGAACAAAGATATCGACAACAAACTACCTTCCATAATGACAACTTTACCATCCATGAGAGTAAAAAAAATCTCGAAAAATGAAATCCTTCCGTAATGAAAAGGCTACCATCCAATCGAATAAGAAAAATCTCGACAATAGACCATGTTCCATAATGACAAGGCTACCATCCATTGAAGAACAAAGATATAGACAACAAACTACCTTCCATGATGACAATGCTACCATCCATGAGAGTAACAAAAATCTCGAAAAATAACAACCTTCCATAATGACAAGGCTACCATCCAATTGAATAACAAAAATCTCAACAATAGACCACGTTCCATAATGACAAGGCTACCATCCATTGGATTAACAAAAATCTCGACAACAAACTACCTTCCATAATGACAAGGCTACCATTCATTGGAGTAATAAAAATATCGACATCAAACTACCTTCCATAAAGACAAGGCTACCATCCATTGGAGTAACAAAAATATCGACAAAGAATACCTTCCATAAATACAAGGCTAGCATCCCTTGGAGTAACAAAAATCTCGACAATAGACTACCTTCCATAATGACAAGGATATAATCCATTGGAGTAAAAATAATATCGAGAATAGACTACCTTTCATAATGACAAAGTTACCATCCATTAGAATAACAAAAATCTCGACAATAGACTACCTTCCATAGTGACAAGGCTATTATCCAATGGAATAACAACAATCTCGACAACAGACTACCTTCCATAATGACAACGCTGCCATCCATTAGAGTAACAAAAATATCGACAACAAACTACCTTCCATAAATACAAGGCTACCATCCATTGGAGTAACAAAAATATCAACAAAGACTACCTTCCATAAAGACAAGGCTACCAACCCTTGGAGTAACAAAAATCTCGACAACAAACTACCTTCCATAATGACAAGGATACAATCCATTGGAGTAAAAAAAATATCGACAACAGACTACCTTCCATAATTGCAAGGTTACCATCCATTGGAATATCAAAAATCTCGACAATAAACTACCTTCCATAATGACAAGGCTACCATCCAATCGAATAACAACAATCTCGACAACAGACTACCTTCCATAATTACAAGGATACCATCCATTGGAGTAACAACAATATCTACAATAGACTACCTTCCATAATGACCAGGATACCATCCATTGGAGTAACAAAAATATCGACAACAGACTACCTTCCATAATGACAAGGCTACCATCCATTGAGGAACAAAGATATCGACAACATACTACCTTCCATAATGACAAGGCTACCATCCATTGGAGTAACAAAAATATCGACAACAAACTACCTTCCATAATGACAAGGCTACCATCCATTGAGGAACAAAGATATCAACAACAAACTACATTCCAGAATGACAATGCTACCATCCATGAGAGTAACAAAAATCTCGACAAATGACAACCTTCCATAATGACAAGGCTACCATCCAATCGAATAACAAAAATCTCGACAATAGACTACCTTCCATAATGACAAGGCTACCATCCATTGGAGTAACAAAAATATCAACAACAAACTACCTTCCATAATGACAAGGCTACGATCCATTCGAGTAACAAAAATATCGACAAAGACTACCTTCCATAAAGACAAGGCTAGTATCCCTTGGAGTAACAAAAATCTCGACAACATACTACCTTCCATAATGACAACACTACCATCCATGAGAGTACCAAAAATCTCGAAAAATGAAAACCTTTCGTAATGACAAGGCTACCATCCAATCGAATAAGAAAAATCTCAACAATAGACCATGTTCCATAATAACAAGGCTACCATCCATTGAGGAACAAAGATATAGACAACAAACTACCTTCCATAATGACAACGCTACCATCCATGAGAGTAACAAAAATCTAGAAAAATAACAACCTTCCATAATGACAAGGCTACCATCCAATTGAATAACAAAAATCTCGACAATAGACCACATTCCATAATGACAAGGCTACCATCCATTGGAGTAACAAAAATCTCGACAACAGACTACCTTCCATAATGACAAGGCTACCATTCATTGGAGTAATAAAAATATCGACAACAAACTACCTTCCATAAAGACAAGGCTACCATCAATTGGAGTAACAAAAATATCGAAAAAGAATACCTTCCATAAAGACAAGGCTACCATCCCTTGGAGTAACAAAAATCTCGACAACAGACTACCTTCCATAATGACAATGATATAATCCATTGGAGTAAAAAAAATATCGACAATAGACTACCTTCCATAATGACAAAGTTACCATCCATTAGAATAACAAAAATCTCGACTATAGACTACCTTCCCTAATGACAAGGCTATTATCCAATGGAATAACAACAATCTCGACAACAGACTACCTTCCATAATGACAAGGCTGCCATCCATTAGAGTAACAAAAATATCGACAACAAACTACCTTCCATAAAGACAAGGCTACCATCCATTGGAGTAACAAAAATATCGACAAAGACTATCTTCCATAAAGACAAGGCTACCATCCCTTGGAGTAACAAAAATCTCGACAATAAACTACCTTCCATAATGACAAGGATACAATCCATTGGAGTAAAAAAAATATCGACAACAGACTACCTTCCATAATGACAAGGATACCATCCATTGGAGTAACAACAATCTCTACAATAGACTACCTTCCTTAATGACCAGGCTACCATCCATTGGAGTAACAAAAATATCGACAACAGACTACCTTCCATAATGACAAGGCTACCATCCATTGAGGAACAAAGATATCGACAACATACTACCTTCCATAATGACAAGGCTACCATCCATTGAGGAACCAAGATATCGAGAACAAACTACCTTCCATAATGACAACGCTACCATCCATGAGAGTACCAAAAATCTCGAAAAATGAAAACCTTTCGTAATGACAAGGCTACCATCCAATCGAATAAGAAAAATCTCGACAATAGACCATTTCCATAATGACAAGGCTACCATCCATTGAGGAACAAAGATATAGACAATAAACTACCTTCCATAATGACAACGCTACCATCCATGAGAGTAACAAAAATCTCGAAAAATAACAACCTTCCATAATGACAAGGCTACCATCCAATTGAATAACAAAAATCTCGACAATAGACCATGTTTCATAAAGACAAGGCTACCATCCATTGGAGTAACAAAAATCTCGACAACAGACTACCTTCCATAATGACAAGGCTACCATTCATTGGAGTAATAAAAATATCGACAATAAATTACCTTCCATAAAGACAAGGCTACCATCCATTGGAGTAACAAAAAATATCGAAAAAGAATACCTTCAATAATGACAAGGCTATTATCCAATGGAATAACAACAATCTCGACAACAGACTACCTTCCATAATGACAAGGCTGCCATCCATTAGAGTAACAAAAATATCGACAACAAACTACCTTCCATAAAGACAAGGCTACCATCCATTGGAGTAACAAAAATATCGACAAAGACTACCTTCCATAAAGACAAGGCTACCATCCAATGGAATAACAACAATCTCGACAACAGATTACCTTCCATAATTACAAGGATACCATCCATTGGAGTAACAACAATCTCTACAATAGACTACCTTCCATAATGACCAGGCTACCATCCATTGGAGTAACAAAAATATCGACAACAGACTACCTTCCATAATGACAAGTCTACCAACCATTGAGGAACAAAGATATCGACAAAATATTACCTTCCATAATGACAAGGCTACCATCCATTGGAGTAACAAAAATCTCTACAATAGACTACCTTCGATAATGACATGTCTACCATACATTGGAGTAACAAAAATAACGACAACTGATTACCTTCCATAATGATAAGGCTACCATCCATTGGAGTAAAAAAAATCTCGACAATAGACCATGTTCCATAAAGATAAGGCTACCATCCATTGAAGTAACAAAAATATCGACAACAGACTACCTTCCATAATGACAAGGCTACCATCCATTAAGGAACAAAGATATCAACAACAAACTACATTCCAGAATGACAATGCTACCATCCATGAGAGTAACAAAAATCTCGACAAATGACAACCTTCCATAATGACAAGGCTACCATCCAATCAAATAAAAAAATCTCGACAATAGACCATGTTCCATAATGACAAGGCTACCATCCATTGGAGTAACAAAAATCTCGACAAAAGACTACCTTTCATAATGACAAGGCTACCATTCATTGGAGTAACAAAAATATCGACAACAAACTACCTTCCATAAAGATAAGGCTACCATCCATTGGAGTACCAAAAATATCGACAAAGACTACCTTCCATAAAGACAAGGCTACCATCCCTTGGAGTAACAAAAATCTCGACAATAGACCACATTCCATAATGACAAGGCTACCATCCATTGAGGAACAAAGATATCGACAAATGACAACCTTCCATAATGACAAGGCTACCATCCAATCGAATAACAAAAATCTCGACAATAGACCACGTTCCATAATGACAAGGCTACCATTCATTGGAGTAACAAAAATCTCGACAACAGACTACCTTCCATAATGACAAGGCTACCATCCATTGGAGTAACAAAAATATCGAAAACAAACTACCTTCCATAATGACAAGGCTACCATCCATTCGAGTAACAAAAATATCGACAAAGACTACCTTCCATAAAGACAAGGCTACCATCCCTTGGAGTAACAAAAATCTCGACAACATACTACCTTCCATAATGACAAGGCTACCATCCATTGAGGAACCAAGATATCGAGAACAAACTGCCTTCCATAATGACAACGCTACCATCCATGAAAGTACCAAAAATCTCGAAAAATGAAAACCTTTCGTAATGACAAGGCTACCATACAATCGAATAAGAAAAATCTTGACAATAGACCATGTTCCATAATGACAAGGCTACCATCCATTGAGGAACAAAGATATAGACAACAAACTACCTTTCATAATGACAACGCTACCATCCATGAGAGTAACAAAAATCTCGACAAATAACAACCTTTCATAATGACTAGGCTACCATCCAATTGAATAAGAAAAATCTCGACAATAGACTACGTTCCATAATGACAAGGCTACCATCCATTGGAGTAACAAAAATCTCGACAACAGACTACCTTCCATAATGACAAGGCTACCATTCATTGGAGTAATAAAAATATCGACAACAAACTACCTTCCATAAAGACAAGGCTACCATCCATTCGAGTAACAAAAAATATCGACAAAGACTACCTTCCATAAAGACAAGGCTACCATCCCTTGGAGTAACAAAAATCTCGACAACAAACTACCTTCCATAATGACAAGGATACAATCCATTGGAGTAAAAAAAATCTCGACAACAGACTACCTTCCATAAGGACAAGGTTACCATCCATTGGAATAACAAAAATCTCGACAATAAACTACCTTCCATAATGACAAGGCTACCATCCAATGGAATAACAACAATCTCGACAATAGACTACCTTCCATAATTACAAGGATACCATCCATTGGAGTAACAACAATCTCTACAATAGACTACCTTCCATAATTACCAGGCTACCATCCATTGGAGTAACAAAAATATCGACAACAGACTACCTTCCATAATGACAAGGCTACCATCCATTGAAGAACAAAGATATCGACAACATACTAACTTCCATAATGACAAGGCTACCATCCATTGGAGTAACAAAAATCTCTACGATAGACTACCTTCGATAATGACATGGCTACTATCCATTGGAGTAACAAAAATAACGACAACTGATTACCTTCCTTAATGATAAGGCTACCATCCATTGGAGTAACAAAAATCTCGACAATAGACCATGTTCCATAAAGATAAGGCTACCATCCATTGGAGTAACAAAAATATTGACAACAGACTACCTTCCATAATGACAAGGCTACCATCCATTGAGGAACAAAGATATCAACAACAAACTACATTCCAGAATGACAATGCTACCATCCATGAGAGTAACAAAAATCTCGACAAATGACAACCTTCCATAATGACAAGGCTACCATCCAATCAAATAAAAAAATCTCGACAATAGACCATGTTCTATAATGACAAGGCTACCATCCATTGGAGTAACAAAAATCTCAACAACAAACTACCTTCCATAATGACAAGGCTACCATTCATTGGAGTAATAAAAATATTGACAATAAACTACCTTCCATAAAGACAAGGCTACCATCCATTGGAGTAAAAAAATATCGACAAAGACTACCTTCCATAAAGACAAGGCTACCATCCCTTGGAGTAGCAAAAATCTCGACAACATACTACCTTCCATAATGACAAGGCCACCATCCATTGAGGAACAAAGATATCGACAACAAACAACCTTCCATAATGATAACGCTACCATCCATGAGAGTAACAAAAATCTCGACAAATGACAACCTTCTGTAATGACAAGGCTACCATCCAATCGAATAAGAAAAATCTCGACAATAGACTACGTTCCATAATGACAAGGCTACCATCCATTGGAGTAACAAAAATCTCGACAACAGACTACCTTCCATAATGACAAGGCTACCATTCATTGGAGTAATAAAAATATCGACAAGAAACTACCTTCCATAAAGACAAGGCTACCATCCATTCGAGTAACAAAAAATATCGACAAAGACTACCTTCCATAAAGACAAGGCTACCATCCCTTGGAGTAACAAAAATCTCGACAACATACTACCTTCCATAATGACAAGGATACAATCCATTGGAGTAAAAAAAATATCGACAATAGACTACCTTCCATAATGACAAAGTTACCATCCATTAGAATAACAAAAATCTCGACAATAGAATACCTTCCATAATGACAAGGCTATTATCCAATGGAATAACAACAATCTCAACAACAGAGTACCTTCCATAATGACGAGGCTGCCATCCATTAGAGTAACAAAAATATCGACAAAGACTACCTTCCATAAAGACAAGCCTATCATCCCTTGGAGTAACAAAAAACTCGACAACAAACTACCTTCCATAATGACAAGGATACAATCCATTGGAGTAAAAAAAATCTCGACAACAGACTACCTTCCATAAGGACAAGGTTACCATCCATTGGAATAACAAAAATCTCGACAATAAACTACCTTCCATAATGATAAGGCTACCATCCAATGGAATAATAATAATCTCGACAACAGACTACCTTCCATAATTACAAGGATACCATCCATTGGAGTAACAACAATCTCTACAATAGACTACCTTCCATAATGACCAGGCTACCATCCATTGGAGTAACAAAAATATCGCCAACAGACTACCTTCCATAATGACAAGGCTACCATCCATTGAAGAACAAAGATATCGACAACATACTAACTTCCATAATGACAAGGCTACCATCCATTGGAGTAAAAAAAATCTCTACAATAGACTACCTTCGATAATGACATGGCTACTATCCCTTGGAGTAACAAAAATAACGACAACTGATTACCTTCCATAATGATAAGGCTACCATCCATTGGAGTAACAAAAATCTCGACAATAGACCATGTTCCATAAAGATAAGGCTACCATCCATTGGTGTAACAAAAATATCGACAACAGACTACCTTCCATAATGACAAGGCTACCATCCATTGAGGAACAAAGATATCAACAACATACTACATTCCAGAATGACAATGCTACCATCCATGAGAGTAACAAAAATCTCGACAAATGACAACCTTCCATAATGACAAGGCTACCATCCAATCAAATAAAAAAATCTCGACAATAGACCATGTTCTATAATGACAAGGCTACCATCCATTGGAGTAACAAAAATCTCAACAACAAACTACCTTCCATAATGACAAGGCTACCATCCATTGGAGTAATAAAAATATTGACAATAAACTACCTTCTATAAAGACAAGGCTACCATCCATTGGAGTAAAAAAAATATCGACAAAGACTACCTTCCATAAAGACAAGGCTACCATCCCTTGGAGTAGCAAAAATCTCGACAACATACTACCTTCCATAATGACAAGGCCACCATCCATTGAGGAACAAAGATATCGACAACAAACAACCTTCCATAATGATAACGCTACCATTCATGAGAGTAACAAAAATCTCGACAAATGAAAACCTTCCGTAATGACAAGGCTACCATCCAATCGAATAAGAAAAATCTCGACAATAGACCACGTTCCATAATGACAAGGCTACCATCCATTGAGGAACAAAGATATAGACAACAAACTACCTTCCATAATGACAACGCTACTATCCATGAGAGTAACAAAAATCTCGACAAATGACAACCTTCCATAATGACAAGGCTACCAACCAATCGAATAACAAAAATCTCGACAATTGACTACCTTCCAAAATGACAAGGCTACCATACATTGGAGTAACAAAAATCTTGACAACAGACTACCTTCCAAAATGACAAGGCTACCATTCATTGGAGTAACAAAAATATCGACAACAAACTACCTTCCATAAAGACATAGCTACCATCCATTGGAGTAACAAAAATATCGACAAAGACTACCTTCCATAAAGACAAGGCTACCATTCAATGGAATAAGAAAAATGTCGACAATAGACCACGTTCCATAATGACAAGGCTACCATCCATTATGGAACAAAGATATAGACAACAAACTACCTTCCATAATGACAACGCTACTATCCATGAGAGTAACAAAAATCTCGACAAATGACAACCTTCCATAATGACAATGCTACCATCCAATCGAATAACAAAAATCTCGACAATAGACCACGTTCCATAATGACAAGGCTACCATTCATTGGAGTAACAAAAATCTCGACAACAGACTACCTTCCATAATGACAAGGCTACCATCCATTGGAGTAACAAAAATATCGACAACAAACTACCTTCCATAATGACAAGGCTACCATCCATTCGAGTAACAAAAATATCGACAAAGACTACCTTCCATAAAGAAAAGGCTACCATCCCTTGGAGTAACAAAAATCTCGACAACATACTACCTTCCATAATGACAAGGCTACCATCAATTGAGGAACCAAGATATCGAGAACAAACTACCTTCCATAATGACAACGCTACCATCCATGAGAGTACCAAAAATCTCGAAAAATGAAAACCTTTCGTAATGACAAGGCTACCATCCAATCGAATAAGAAAAATATCGACAATAGACCACGTTCCGTAATGACAAGGCTTCCATCCATTGAGAAACACAGATATAGACAATAAACTACCTTCCATAATGACAACGCTACCATCCATGAGAGTAACAAAAATCTCGAAAAATGACAACCTTCCATAATGACAAGGCTACCATCCAATTGAATAACAAAAATCTTGACAATAGACCACGTTCCATAATGACAAGGCTACCATCCATCGGAGTAACAAAAATCTCGACAAAAGACTACCTTCCATAATGACATGGCTACCATTCATTGGAGTAATAAAAATATCGACAACAAACTACCTTCCATAAAGACAAGGCTACCATCCATTGGAGTAACAAAAATATCGACAAAGAATACCTTCCATAAAGACAAGGCTACCATCCCTTGGAGTAACAAAAATATCGACAATAGACTACCTTCCATAATGACAAGGATACAATCCATTGGAGTAAAAAAAATATCGACAATAGACTACCTTCCATAATGACAAAGTTACCATCCATTAGAATAACAAAAATCTCGACAATAGAATACCTTCCATAATGACAAGGCTATTATCCAATGCAATAACAACAATCTCGACAATAGACTACCTTCCAGAATGACAAGGCTGCCATCCATTAGAGTAACAAAAATATCGACAACAAACTACCTTCCATAAAGACAAGGCTACCATCCCTTGGAGTAACAAAAATATCGACAACATACTACCTTCCATAATGACAAGGATACAATCCATTGGAGTAAAAAAAATATCGACAACAGAATACCTTCCATAATGACAAGGCTACCATCCATTGGAATAACAAAAATCTCGACAATAAACTACCTTCCATAATGACAAGGTTACCATCCAATGGAATTACAACCATCTCGACAACAGACTACCTTCCATAATTAAAAGGATACCATCCATTGGAGTAACAAAAATATCGACAACAGACTACCTTCCATAAGAACAAGGCTACCATCCATGAGAGTAACAAAAATCTCAACAACAGACTACCTTCAATAATGACAAGGCTACCATCCATTGGAGTAACAAAAATCTCGACAACATACTACCTTCCATAATGACAAGGTTACCATCTATTGGAGTATCAAAAATCTCGACAACATACTACCTTCCATAATGAAAAGGCTACCATCCATTGGAGTAACAAAAATCTGGACAAAAGACTACCTTCCATAATGACAAGGGTACCATCCAATGGAATAAAAAAAATCTCGGCAATAGACCACGTTCCATAATGAAGTCGCTACCATCCATTGGAGTAATAAAAGTATCGACAACAGACTACCTTCCATATTTACAAGGCTACCAACCATTGGAGTAACAAAAGTCTCGATAACAGACTGCCTTCCATAATTACGAGGCTATCATCCATTGAGTAACAAAGATATCAACAACAGACTACCTTCCATAAGGACAAGGCTACCATCCATTGGAGAAAAAAAATCTTAAAAACAGACTATCTTTCATAATGATAAGGCTACCATCCATTGGAGTAACAAAAATCTCGACAACAGACTACCTTCCATAAAGACAAGAGTACCATCCATTAGAGTCACAAAAATATCAACAACAAACAACCTTCCATAAAGACAACAGACTACGATCCATAATGAAAAGGCTATCATCCATTGTAGTAACAAAAAACTCTACAACAGACTACATTCGATAATGACAAGGCTACCATCCATTGGAGTAACAAAAATATCGACATCAGATTACCTTCCATATTGACAAGGCTACCATCCATTGGAGTAACAAAAATCTCGATAACAGACTACACTCGATAATGACAAGGCAACCATCCATTGGAGTAACAAAAATCTTGACAACAAACTACCTTCAATAATGACAAGGCTACCATCCATTGGAGTAACAAAAATTTCTACAACAGACTACCTTCTATAATGACAAGGCTACCATCCATTGGGTAACAAAGATCTCGACAACAGACTACCTTCAATAATGACAAGGCTACCATCCATTGGAGTAACAAAAATCTCGACAACATACTACCTTCCATAATGACAAGGCTACCATACATTGAGTAACAAAGATATCAACAACAGATTACCTTCCATATAGACAAGGCTACCATCCAATGGAGTAACAAAATTCTCGACAATAGACTACCTTCCATAATGAAAAGGCTATCATCCATTGGAGTAACAAAAATCTCGACAACAGACTACCTTCGATAATGACAAGGGTACGATCCAATGGAATAAAAAAAATCTCGGCAATAGACCATGTTCCATAATGAAGTGGCTACCATCCATTGGAGTAATAAAAATATCGATAACAGACTACCTTCCATATTAACAAGGCTACCATTCATGAGAGTAACAAAAATCTCGACAATTGACTACCTTCCAAAATGACAAGGCTACCATACATTGGAGTAACAAAAATATCGACAACAAATTACCTTCCTTAATGACAAGGCTACCATCCACTGAAGTAACAAAAATCTCGACAAAAAACTACCTTCCATAATGAAAAGGATAGCATCCATTGGAGTAACAAAAATCTCGACAACAGAATACCTTCCATAATGACAAGGCTACCATTCAATGGAATAACAAAAATCACGACAATAGACCATGTTCCTTAATGACAAGGCTACCATCCATTGGAGTAACAAAAATCTCTACAACAGACTACCTTCCATAATGACAAGGTTACCATCCATTGGAATAACAAAAATCTTGACAATAGACTACCTTCCAAAATGACAAGGCTAACATCCATGAGAGTAACAAAAATCTCGACAACAGACTACCTTCGATAATGACAAGGCTACCATCCATTGGATTAACAAAAATATAGACAATAGATTACCTTCCATAATGATAAGGCTACCCTACATTGGAGTAACAATAATTTTGACAACAGACTACATTTGATAATGACAAGGCTACCATCCATTGGAGTAACAAAAATCTCGACAACAGACTACCTTCCATAACGATAAGGCTACCATCCATGAGAGTAACAAAAATCTCGACAACAGACTACCTTCCATAATGACAAGGCTACCATCCATTGGAGAAAGAAAAATCTTGACAACAGACTACCTTTCATAATGACAAGGCTACCATCCATTGGAATAACAAAAATCTCGACCACAAACTACCTTCCATAACGACAAGGCTACCATCCATGAGAGTAACAAAAATCTCGACAACTTAATACCTTCCATAATGACAAGGCTACCATACATTGGAGTAACAAAAATCTCGACAATAGATTACCTTCCAAAATGACAAGTCTACCATCCATTGGAGTAACAAAAATCTCGACAACAGACTACCTTCCATAATGTCAAGGGTACCATCCATTGGAGTAACAAAAATATCGACAACAAACTACCTTCCATAAAGACAAGGATACCATCCCTAGGAATAACAAAAATCTCGACAACAGACTAACTTGCATAATGACAAGGTTACCATCCATTGGAATAAAAAAAATCTCGACAACAAACTACCTTCAATAACGACAAGGCTACCATCCATGAGAGTAACAAAAATCTCTACAACAGATTACCTTCGATAATGACAAGGATACCATCCATTGGAGTAACAAAAATATCGACAACAGATTACCTTCCATAATGATAAGGCTACCATCCATTGGAGTAACAAAAATCTCGACAATAGACTAACTTCCATAAAGACAAGGGTACCATCCATTAGAGTCACAAAAATATCAACAACAAACTACCTTCCATAAAGACAAGGCTACCATCCCTTGAAGTAACAAAAATGTCGACAACAAACTACCATCCATAATGACAAGGCTACAATCCATTGGAGTAAACAAAATCTCACCAATAAAATACCTTCCATAATGACAAGGATACCATCCATTGGAGTAAAAAAAGTCTCGACCAAACACTACATTGCATAATGATAAGGCTACCATCCATTAGAATGACAAAAATCTCGACAACAAACTACCTTCCATAATGACAAGGCTACCATCCATGAGAGTAACAAAAATCTCAACAACAGACTACCTTCAATAATGACAAGGCTACCATCCATTGGAGTAACAAAAATCTCGACAACATACTACCTTCCATAATGACAAGGTTACCATCTATTGGAGTATCAAAAATCTCGACAACATACTACCTTCCATAATGAAAAGGCTACCATCCATTGGAGTAACAAAAATCTGGACAAAAGACTACCTTCCATAATGACAAGGGTACCATCCAATGGAATAAAAAAAATCTCGGCAATAGACCACGTTCCATAATGAAGTGGCTACCATCCATTGGAGTAATAAAAGTATCGACAACAGACTACCTTCCATATTTACAAGGCTACCAACCATTGGAGTAACAAAAGTCTCGATAACAGACTGCCTTCCATAATTACGAGGCTACCATCCATTGAGTAACAAAGATATCAACAACAGACTACCTTCCATAATGTCAAGGCTACCATCCATTGGAGAAAAAAAATCTTAAAAACAGACTATCTTTCATAATGATAAGGCTACCATCAATTGGAGTAAAATAAATCTCGACAAAATACTATATTGCATAATGACAAGGTTACTATCCATTGGAATGACAATAATATCGACAACAAACTACCTTCCAGAATGACAAGGCTACCATCCATGAGAGTAACAAAAATCTCGACAACTGACTATATTCGATAATGACAAGGCTACCATCCATTGGAGTAACAAAAATCTCGACAACAGACTACCTTCCATAATGTCAAGGGTACCATCCATTGGAGTAACAAAAATATCGACAACAAACTACCTTCCATAAAGACAAGGATACCATCCCTAGGAATAAAAAAAATATCGACAACAGACTAACTTTCATAATGACAAGGTTACCATCCATTGGAATAAAAAAAATCTCGACAACAAACTACCTTCAATAACGACAAGGCTACCATCCATGAGAGTAACAAAAATCTCTACAACAGACTACCTTCGATAATGACAAGGATACCATCCATTGGAGTAACAAAAATATCGACAACAGATTACCTTCCATAATGATAAGGCTACCATCCATTGGAGTAACAAAAAACTCGACAACAGACTACCTTCCATAAAGACAAGGGTACCATCCACTAGAGTCACAAAAATATCAACAACAAACTACCTTCCATAAAGACAAGGCTACCATCCCTTGGAGTAACAAAAATGTCGACAACAAACTACCATCCATAATGACAAGGCTACAATCCATTGGAGTAAACAAAATCTCACCAATAAAATACCTTCCATAATGACAAGGATACCATCCATTGGAGTAAGAAAAATCTCGACAAAACACTACATTGCATAATGATAAGGTTACCATCCATTGGAATGACAAAAATCTCGACAACAAACTACCTTCCATAATGACAAGGCTACCATCCATGAGAGTAAAAAAAATCTCGACAACAGACTACCTTCAATAATGACAAGGCTACCATCCATTGGAGTAACAAAAATCTGGACAAAAGACTACCTTCCATAATAACAAGGGTACCATCCAATGGAATAAAAAAAACTCGGCAATAGACCACGTTCCATAATGAACTGGCTACCATCCATTGGAGTAATAAAAGTATCGACAACAGACTACCTTCCATATTTACAAGGCTACCAACCATTGGAGTAACAAAAGTCTCGATAACAGACTGCCTTCCATAATTACGAGGCTACCATCCATTGAGTAACAAAGATATCAACAACAGACTACCTTCCATAATGACAAGGCTACCATCCATTGGAGAAAAAAAATCTTAAAAACAGACTATCTTTCATAATGACAAGGCTACCATCCATTGGAGTAAAAAAAATCTCGACAAAATACTATATTGCATAATGACAAGGTTACTATCCATTGGAATGACAATAATATCGACAACAAACTACCTTCCAGAATGACAAGGCTACCATCCATGAGAGTAACAAAAATCTCGACAACTGACTATATTCGATAATGACAAGGCTACCATCCATTGGAGTAACAAAAATCTCGACAACAGACTACCTTCCATAATGTCAAGGGTACCACCCATTGGAGTAACAAAAATATCGACAACAAACTAGCTTCCATAAAGACAAGGATACCATCCCTAGGAATAAAAAAAATCTCGACAACAGACTAACTTACATAATGACAAGGTTACCATCCATTGGAATAAAAAAAATCTCGACAACAAACTACCTTCAATAACGACAAGGCTACCATCCATGAGAGTAACAAAAATCTCTACAACAGACTACCTTCGATAATGACAAGGATACCATCCATTGGAGTAACAAAAATATCGACAACAGATTAGCTTCCATAATGATAAGGCTACCATCCATTGGAGTAACAAAAATCTCGACAACAGACTACCTTCCATAAAGACAAGGGTACCATCCATTAGAGTCACAAAAATATCAACAACAAACAACCTTCCATAAAGACAAGGCTACCATCCCTTGGAGTAACAAAAATGTCGACAACAAACTACCATCCATAATGACAAGGCTATAATCCATTGGAGTAAACAAAATCTCACCAATAAAATACCTTCCATAATGACAAGGATACCATCCATTGGAGTAAAAAAAATCTCGACAAAACACTACATTGCATAATGATAAGGCTACCATCCATTGGAATGACAAAAATTTCGACAACAAACTACCTTCAATAATGACAAGGCTACCATCCATGAGAGTAAAAAAAATCTTGACAACAGACTACCTTTAATATTGATAAGGCTACCATCCATTGGAGTAACAAAAATCTGGACAAAAGACTACCTTCCATAATGACAAGGGTACCATCCAATGGAATAAAAAAAATCTCGGCAATAGACCACGTTCCATAATGAAGTGGCTACCATCCATTGGAGTAATAAAAGTATCGACAACAGACTACCTTCCATATTGACAAAGCTACCAACCATTGGAGTAACAAAAGTCTCGATAATAGACTGCCTTCCATAATTACGAGGCTACCATCCATTGAGTAACAAAGATATCAACAACAGACTACCTTCCATAATGACAAGGCTACCATCCATTGGAGAAAAAAAATCTTAAAAACAGACTACCTTTCATAATGACAAGGCTACCATCCATTGGAGTAAAAAAATTCTCGACAAAACACTACATTGCATAATGAAAAGGTTACCATCCATTGGAATGACAATAATATCGACAACAAACTACCTTCAAGAATGACAAGGCTACCATCCATGAGAGTAACAAAAATCTCGATAACTGACTATATTCGATAATGTCAAGGCTACCATCCATTAGAGTAACAAAAATCTCGACAACAAACTACCTTCCATAATGACAAGGCTACCATCCATTGGAGTAACAAAAATCTATACAACAGACTACCTTCGACAATGACAAGGCTACCATCCATTGGGTAACAAAGATCTCGACAACAGACTACCTTCCATAATGACAAGGCTACCATCAATTGGATTAACAAAAATCTCGACAACAGACTACCTTCCATAATGACAAGGCTACCATCCATTGAGTAACAAAGATATCGACAACAGACTACCTTCCATAATGACAAGGCTACCATCCATTGGAGAAAGAAAAATCTTGACAACAAACTACCTTTCATAATGACAAGGCTACCATCCATTGGAGTAAAAAAAATTTCGACACCAAACGTCCTTGCATAATGATAAGGTTACCATCCATTGGAATAACAAAAATCTCGATAACAAACTACCTTCCATAACGATAAGGCTACCATCCATGAGAGTAACAAAAATCTCGACAACTGACTACCTTCCATAATGACAAGGCTACCATACATTGGAGTAACTAAAATCTCGACAACAAATTACCTTCCATAATGACAAGGCTACCATCCATTGGAGTAACAAAAATCTATACAACAGACTACCTTCGATAATGACAAAGCTACCATCCATTGGGTAACCAAGATCTCGACAACAGAGTACCTTACATAATGAAAAGGCTTGCATCCATTGGAGTAACAAAAATCTCGACAATAGAATACCTTCCATAATGACAAGGCTACCATCCAATGGAATAACAAAAATCTCGACAATAGACCACGTTCCATAATGATAAGGCTACCATTCATTGGAGTAACAAAAATATCGACAACAGACTACCTTCCATAATGCCAAGGCTACCATCCATTGGAGTAACAAAAATCTCTACAACAAACAACCATCCATAATGACAAGGCTACCATCCATTGGGTAACAAATAACTCGACAATAGACTACCTTCCATAATGACAAGGCTACCATCCATTGGAGGAACAAAAATATCGACAACAAACTGCCTTCCATAAAGACAAGGCTATGATCCATTGGAGTAACAAAAATATCGATAACTGACTACCTTCCATAAAGACAAGGCCACCATCCATTGCAGTTACAAAAATCTCTACAACAGAGTACATTCGATAATGACAAGGCTACCATCCATTGGAGTAACAAAAATCTCGACAACAAACTACCTTCCATAATGCCATGGCTACCATCCATTGGAGTAACAAAAATCTATACAACAGACTACCTTCGATAATGACAAAGCTACCATCCATTGGGTAACAAAGATCTCGACAACAGACTACCTTCCATAATGACAAGGCTACCATCAATTGGATTAACAAAAATCTCGACAACAGACTACCTTCCATAATGACAAAGCTACCATCCATTGAGTAACAAAGATATCGACAACAGACTACCTTCCATAATGACAAGGTTACCATCCATTGGAATAACAAAAATCTCGACAACAGACTTACTTGCATAATGACAAGGTTACTATCCATTATAATAAAAAAAATCTTGACAACAAACTACCTTCAATAACGACAAGGCTACCATCCATGAGAGTAACAAAAATCTCTACAACAGACTACATTCGATAATGACAAGGATACCATCCATTGGAGTAACAAAAATATCGACAACAGATTACCTTCCATAATGATAAGGCTACGATCCATTGGAGTAACAAAAATCTCGACAACCGACTACCTTCCATAAAGACAAGGGTACCATCCATTGGAGTCACAAAAATATCAACAACAAACTATCTTCCATAATGACAAGGCTACCATCCCTTGGAATAACAAAAATCTCGACAACAAACTACCATCCATAATGACAAGGCTACAATCCATTAGAGTAAAAAAAATCTCACCAATAAAATACCTTCCATAATGACAAGGCTACCATCCATTGGAGTAAAAAAAATCTCGACAAAACACTACATTGCATAATGATAAGGTTACCATCCATTGGAATGAAAAAAATCTCGACAACAAACTACCTTCCATAATGACAAGGCTACCATCCATGAGAGTAACTAAAATCTCGACAACAGACTACCTTCAATAATGACAAGGCTACCATCCATTGGAGTAACAAAAATCTCGACAACATACTACCTTCCATAATGACAAGGCTACCATCCATTGGAGTAACAAAAATATCGACAACAGACTACCTTCCATAATGAAAAGGCTACCATCCATTGGAGTAACAAAAATCTCGACAACAGACTACCTTCCATAATTACAAGGGTACCATCCAATGGAATAAAAAAAATCTCGGCAACAGACCACGTTCCATAATGAAGTGGCTACCATCCATTGGAGTAATAAAAATATCGACAACAAACTACCTTCCATATTGACAAGGCTACCAACCATTGGAGTAACAAAAGTCTCGATAACAGACTACCTTTCATAATGACAAGGCTACCATACATTGGAGTAACAAAAATATCGACAACAGATTACCCTCCATAATGACAAGGCTACAATCCATTGGAGTAACAAAAATCTCGACAACAGACTACCTTCCATAATGAAAAGGCTAGCATCCATTGGAGTAACAAAAATCTCGACAACAAAATACCTTCCATAATGACAAGGCTACCATTCAATGGAATAACAAAAATCTCGACAATAGACCACGTTCCATAATGACAAGGCTACCATCCATTGGAGTAACAAAAATATCGACAACAGACTACCTTCCATAATGACAAGGCTACCATCCATTGGAGTAACAAAAATCTCTACAACAGACTACCTTCCATAATGACAAGGCTACCATCCATTGGGTAACAAAGATCTCGACAACAGACTACCTTCCATAATGACAAGGCTACCATCCATTGGAGTAACAAAAATATCGACAACAAACTATCTTCCACAAAGACAAGGCTACAATCCATCGGAGTAACAAAAATATCGACAACAGACTACCTTACATAAAGACAAGGCTACCATCCATTGGTGTAACAAAAACCTCTACAATAGACTACCTTCGATAATGACAAGGCTACCATCCATTGGAGTAACAAAGATCTCGACAACAGACTACCTTCCATAATGACAAGGGTACCATCCATTGGAGTCACAAAAATATCAACAACAAACTATCTTCCATAATGACAAGGCTACCATCCCTTGGAATAACAAAAATCTCGGCAACAGATTACCTTCCATAATGACAAGGCTACAATCCATTGGAGTAACAAAAATCTCGACAACAGACTACCTTCCATAATGAAAAGGCTAGCATCTATTGGAGTAACAAAAATCTCGACAACAAAATACCTTCCATAATGACAAGGCTACCATTCAATGGAATAAAAAAAATCTCGACAATAGACCACGTTCCATAATGACAAGGCTACCATCCATTGGAGTAACAAAAATATCGACAACAGACTACCTTCCATAATGACAAGGCTACCATCCATTGGAGTAACAAAAATCTCTACAACAGACTACCTTCCATAATGACAAGGCTACCATCCATTGGGTAACAAAGATCTCGACAACAGACTACCTTCCATAATGACAAGGCTACCATCCATTGGAGTAACAAAAATATCGACAACAAACTATCTTCCACAAAGACAAGGCTACCATCCATTGGAGTAAGAAAGATCTCGACAATAGACTACCTTCCATAATGACAAGGGTACCATCCATTGGAGTCACAAAAATATCAACAACAAACTATCTTCCATAATGACAAGGCTACCATCCCTTGGAATAACAAAAATCTCGACAACAAACTACCATCCATAATGACAAGGCTACAATCCATTAGAGTAAAAAAAATCTCACCAATAAAATACCTTCCATAATGACAAGGCTACCATCCATTGGAGTAAAAAAAATCTCGACAAAACACTACATTGCATAATGATAAGGTTACCATCCATTGGAATGAAAAAAATCTCGACAACAAACTACCTTCCATAATGACAAGGCTACCATCCATGAGAGTAACAAAAATCTTGACAACAGACTACCTTCAATAATGACAAGGCTACCATCCATTGAAGTAAAAAAAATCTCAACAACATACTACCTTCCATAATGACAATGCTACCATCCATTGGAGTAACAAAAATATCGACAACAGACTACCTTCCATAATGAAAAGGCTACCATCCATTGGAGTAACAAAAATCTCGACAACACACTACCTTCCATAATTACAAGGGTACCATCCAATGGAATAAAAAAAATCTCGGCAACAGACCACGTTCCATAATGAAGTGGCTACCATCCATTGGAGTAATAAAAATATCGACAACAAACTACCTTCCATATTGACAAGGCTACCAACAATTGGAGTAACAAAAGTCTCGATAACAGACTGCCTTTCATAATGACAAGGCTACCATACATTGGAGTAACAAAAATATCGACAACAGATTACCTTCCATAATGACAAGGCTACAATCCATTGGAGTAACAAAAATCTCGACAACAGACTACCTTCCATAATGAAAAGGCTAGCATCCATTGGAGTAACAAAAATCTCGACAACAAAATACCTTCCATAATGACAAGGCTACCATTCAATGGAATAACAAAAGTCTCGACAATAGACCACGTTCCATAATGACAAGGCTACCATCCATTGGAAAAACAAAAATATCGACAACAGACTACCTTCCATAATGACAAGGCTACCATCCATTGGAGTAACAAAAATCTCTACAACAGACTACCTTCCATAATGACAAGGCTACCATCCATTGGGTAACAAAGATCTCGACAACAGACTACCTTCCATAATGACAAGGCTACCATCCATTGGAGTAACAAAAATATCGACAACAAACTATCTTCCACAAAGACAAGGCTACAATCCATTGGAGTAACAAAAATATCGACAACAGACTACCTTCCATAAAGACAAGGCTACCATCCATTGGTGTAACAAAAACCTCTACAATAGACTACCTTCGATAATGACAAGGCTACCATCCATTGGAGTAACAAAGATCTCGACAACAGACTACCTTCCATAATGACAAGGCTACCATCCATTGGAGTAAAAAAACTCTCGACAAAACACTACATTGCATAATGACAAGGTTACCATCCATTGGAATGACAATAATATCGACAACAAACTACCTTCCAGAATGACAAGGCTACCATCCATGAGAGTAACAAAAATCTCGACAACTGACTACCTTCCATAATGACAAGGCTACCATCAATTGGAGTAACAAAAATCTCTACAACAAACTACCATCCATAATGACAAGGCTACCATCCATTGGGTAACAAATATCTCGACAACAAACTACCTTCCATAATGACAAGGC
Organism: Vicia faba; assembly: GCA_948472305.1. Taxonomy (NCBI): domain Eukaryota; kingdom Viridiplantae; phylum Streptophyta; class Magnoliopsida; order Fabales; family Fabaceae; genus Vicia; species Vicia faba. The sequence goes on along the minus strand of OX451738.1, from coordinate 833,074,907 downwards.
TACCATCCATTGGAGGAACAAAAATATCGACAACAAACTGCCTTCCATAAAGACAAGGCTATGATCCATTGGAGTAACAAAAATATCGATAACAGACTACCTTCCATAAAGACAAGGCCACCATCCATTGGAGTTACAAAAATCTCTACAATAGACTACCTTCGATAATGACAAGGCTATCATCCATTAGAGTAACAAAGATATCGACAACAGACTACCTTCCATAATGAAAAGGCTACCATCCATTGGAGTAACAAAAATCTCGACAACACACTACCTTCCATAATTACAAGGGTACCATCCAATGGAATAAAAAAAATCTCGGCAACAGACCACGTTCCATAATGAAGTGGCTACCATCCGTTGGAGTAATAAAAATATCGACAACAAACTACCTTCCATATTGACAAGGCTACCAACAATTGGAGTAACAAAAGTCTCGATAACAGACTGCCTTTCATAATGACAAGGCTACCATACATTGGAGTAACAAAAATATCGACAACAGATTACCTTCCATAATGACAAGGCTACAATCCATTGGAGTAACAAAAATCTCGACAACAGACTACCTTCCATAATGAAAAGGCTAGCATCCATTGGAGTAACAAAAATCTCGACAACAAAATACCTTCCATAATGACAAGGCTACCATTCAATGGAATAACAAAAGTCTCGACAATAGACCACGTTCCATAATGACAAGGCTACCATCCATTGGAAAAACAAAAATATCGACAACAGACTACCTTCCATAATGACAAGGCTACCATCCATTGGAGTAACAAAAATCTCTACAACAGACTACCTTCCATAATGACAAGGCTACCATCCATTGGGTAACAAAGATCTCGACAACAGACTACCTTCCATAATGACAAGGCTACCATCCATTGGAGTAACAAAAATATCGACAATAAACTATCTTCCACAAAGACAAGGCTACAATCCATTGGAGTAACAAAAATATCGACAACAGACTACCTTCCATAAAGACAAGGCTACCATCCATTGGTGTAACAAAAACCTCTACAATAGACTACCTTCGATAATGACAAGGCTACCATCCATTGGAGTAACAAAGATCTCGACAACAGACTACCTTCCATAATGACAAGGCTACCATCCATTGGAGTAAAAAAACTCTCGACAAAACACTACATTGCATAATGACAAGGTTACCATCCATTGGAATGACAATAATATCGACAACAAACTACCTTCCAGAATGACAAGGCTACCATCCATGAGAGTAAAAAAAATCTCGACAACTGACTATATTCGATAATGACAAGGCTACCATCCATTGGAGTAACAAAAATCTCGACAACAAACTACCTTCCATAATGACAAGGCTACCATCCATTGGAGTAACAAAATTCTATACAACAGACTACCTTCGACAATGACAAGGCTACCATCCATTGGGTAACAAAGATCTCAACAACAGACTACCTTCTATAATGACAAGGCTACCATCAACTGGATTAACAAAAATCTCGACAACAGACTACCTTCCATAAGGACAAGGCTACCATCCATTGAGTAACAAAGATATCGACAACAGACTACCTTCCATAATGACAAGGCTACCATCCATTGGAGAAAGAAAAATCTTGACAATAAACTACCTTTCATAATGACAAGGCTACCATCCATTGGAGTAAAAAAAATCTCGACAGCAAATGTCCTTGCATAATGATAAGGTTACCATCCATTGGAATAACAAAAATCTCGATAACAAACTACCTTCCATAACGATAAGGCTACCATCCATGAGAGTAACAAAAATCTCGACAACTGACTACCTTCCATAATGACAAGGCTACCATACATTGGAGTAACAAAAATCTCGACAACAAATTACCTTCCATAATGACAAGGCTACCATCCATTGGAGTAACAAAAATCTCGACAACAGACTACCTTACATAATGAAAAGGCTTGCATCCATTGGAGTAACAAAAATCTCGACAATAGAATACCTTCCATAATGACAAGGCTACCATCCAATGGAATAACAAAAATCTCGACAATAGACCACGTTCCATAATGATAAGGCTACCATTCATTGGAGTAACAAAAATATCGACAACAGACTACCTTCCATAATGACAAGGCTACCATCAATTGGAGTAACAAAAATCTCTACAACAAACTACCATCCATAATGACAAGGCTACCATCCATTGGGTAACAAATATCTCGACAACAAACTACCTTCCATAATGACAAGGCTACCATCCATTGGAGGAACAAAAATATCGACAACAAACTGCCTTCCATAAAGACAAGGCTATGATCCATTGGAGTAACAAAAATATCGATAACAGACTACCTTCCATAAAGACAAGGCCACCATCCATTGGAGTTACAAAAATCTCTACAATAGACTACCTTCGATAATGACAAGGCTATCATCCATTAGAGTAACAAAGATATCGACAACAGACTACCTTCCATAATGACAAGGTTACCATCCATTGGAATAACTAAAATCTTGACAATAGACTACCTTCCATAATGACAAGGCTACCATCCATTGGAATAACAAAAATCTCGACAATAGACTACCTTCGATAATGACAAGGCTACCATCTATTGGAGTAACAAAAGTATAGACAACAGATTACCTTCCATAATGATAAGGCTACTATACATTGGAGTAATAAAAATTTCGACATAACACTACATTCGATAATAACAAGGCTACCATGCATTGGAGTAACAAAAATCTCGACAACAAACTACCTTCCATAATGCCATGGCTACCATCCATTGGAGTAACAAAAATCTATACAACAGACTACCTTCGATAATGACAAAGCTACCATCCATTGGGTAACAAAGATCTCGACAACAGACTACCTTCCATAATGACAAGGCTACCATCAATTGGATTAACAAAAATCTCGACAACAGACTACCTTCCATAATGACAAAGCTACCATCCATTGAGTAACAAAGATATCGACAACAGACTACCTTCAATAATGACAAGGCTACCATCCATTGGAGAAAGAAAAATCTTGACAACAGACTACCTTTCATAATGACAAGGCTACCATCCATTGGAGTAAAAAAAATCTCGAAAACAGACTACCTTGCATAATGACAAAGTTACCATCCATTGGAATAACAAAAATCTCGACAACAAACTACCTTCCATAATGACATGGCTACCATCCATGAGAGTAACAAAAATCTCGACAACTGACTACCTTGCATAATGACAAGGCTACCATACATTGGAGTAACAAAAATCTCGACAACAGATTACCTTTCATAATGACAAGTTTTAACCATCCATTGGAGTAACAAAATTCTTGACAACAGACTACCTTCCATAAAGTTAAGGGTACCATCCATTGGAGTAACAAAAATCTATACAACAGACTACCTTGCATAATGACAAGGTTACCATCCATTGGAATAAAAAAATCTCGACAACAAACTACCTTCAATAACGACAAGGCTACCATCCATGAGAGTAACAAAAATCTCTACAACAGACTACATTCGATAATGAAAAGGATACCATCCATTGGAGTAACAAAAATATCGACAACAGATTACCTTCCTTAATGATAAGGCTACGATCCATTGGAGTAACAAAAATCTCGACAACAGACTACCTTCCATAAAGACAAGGGTACCATCCATTGGAGTCACAAAAATATCAACAACAAACTATCTTCCATAATGACAAGGCTACCATCCCTTGGAATAACAAAAATCTCGACAACAAACTACCATTCATAATGTCAAGGCTACAATCCATTAGAGTAAAAAAAATCTCACCAATAAAATACATTCCATAATGACAAGGCTACCATCCATTAGAGTAAGAAAAATCACGACAAAACACTACATTGCATAAAGATAAGGTTACCATCCATTGGAATGAAAAAAATCTCGACAACAAACTACCTTCCATAATGACAAGGCTACCATCCATGAGAGTTACAAAAATCTCGACAACAGACTACCTTCAATAATGACAAGGCTACCATCCATTGGAGTAACAAAAATCTCGACAATATACTACCTTCCATAATGACAAGGCTACCATCCATTGGAGTAACAAAAATATCGACAACAGACTACCTTCCATAATGAAAAGGCTACCATCCATTGGAGTAACAAAAATCTCGACAATAGACTACCTTCCATAATTACAAGGGTACCATCCAATGGAATAAAAAAAATCTCGGCAACAGACCACGTTCCATAATGAAGTGGCTACCATCCATTGGAGTAACAAAAATATCGACAACAAACTACCTTCCATATTGACAAGGCTACCAACCATTGGAGTAACAAAAGTCTCGATAACAGACTGCCTTTCATAATGACAAGGCTATCATACATTGGAGTAACAAAAATATCGAAAACAGATTACCTTCCATAATGACAAGGCTACAATCCATTGGAGTAACAAAAATCTCGACAACAGACTACCTTCCATAATGAAAAGGCTAGCATCCATTGGAGTAACAAAAATATCGACAACAAAATACCTTCCATAATGACAAGGCTACCATTCAATGGAATAACAAAAATCTCGATAATAGACCACATTCCATAATGACAAGGCTACCATCCATTGGAGTAACAAAAATATCGACCACAGACTACCTTCCATAATGACAAGGCTACCATCCATTGGAGTAACAAAAATCTCTACAACAGACTACCTTCCATAATGACAAGGCTACCATCCATTGGGTAACAAAGATCTCGACAACAGACTACCTTCCATAATGACAAGGCTACCATCCATTGGAGTAACAAAAATATCGACAACAAACTATCTTCCACAAAGACAAGGCTACAATCTATTGGAGTAACAAAAATATCGACAACAGACTACCTTCCATAAAGACAAGGCTACCATCCATTGGTGTAACAAAAACCTCTACAATAGACTACCTTCGATAATGACAAGGCTACCATCCATTGGAGTAACAAAGATCTCGACAACAGAATACCTTCCATAATGACAAGGCTACCATCCATTGGAGTAAAAAAACTCTCGACAAAACACTACATTGCATAATGACAAGGTTACCATCCATTGGAATGACAATAATATCGACAACAAACTACCTTCCAGAATGACAAGGCTACCATCCATGAGAGTAACAAAAATCTCGACAACTGACTATATTCGATAATGACAAGGCTACCATCTATTGGAGTAACAAAAATCTCGACAACAAACTACCTTCCATAATGACAAGGCTACCATCCATTGGAGTAACAAAAATCAATACAACAGACTACCTTCGACAATGACAAGGCTACCATCCATTGGGTAACAAAGATCTCGACAACAGACTACCTTCCATAATGACAAGGCTACCATCAACTGGATTAACAAAAATCTCGACAACAGACTACCTTCCATAAGGACAAGGCTACCATCCATTGAGTAACAAAGATATCGACAACAGACTACCTTCCATAATGACAAGGCTACCATCCATTGGAGAAAGAAAAATCTTGACAACAAACTACCTTTCATAATGAAAAGGCTACCATCCATTGGAGTAAAAAAAATCTCGACAACAAACGTCCTTGCATAATGATAAGGTTACCATCCATTGGAATAACAAAAATCTCGATAACAAACTACCTTCCATAACGATAAGGCTACCATCCATGAGAGTAACAAAAATCTCGACAACTGACTAACTTCCATAATGACAAGGCTACCATACATTGGAGTAACAAAAATCTCGACAACAAATTACCTTCCATAATGACAAGGCTACCATCCAATGGAATAACAAAAATCTCGACAATAGACCATGTTCCATAATGATAAGGCTACCATTCATTGGAGTAAGAAAAATATCGACAATAGACTACCTTCCATAATGACAAGGCTACCATCCATTGGGTAACAAATATCTCGACAACAAACTACCTTCCACAATGACAAGGCTACCATCCATTGGAGGAACAAAAATATCGACAACAAACTGCCTTCCATAAAGACATGGCTATGATCCATTGGAGTAACAAAAATATCGATAACAGACTACCTTCCATAAAGACAAGGCCACTATCCATTGGAGTAACAAAAATCTCTACAATAGACTACCTTCGATAATGACAAGGCTATCATCCATTAGAGTAACAAAGATATCGACAACAGACTACCTTCCATAATGACAAGGTTACCATCAATTGGAATAACAAAAATCTTGACAATAGACTACCTTCCATAATGACAAGGCTACCATCCATTGGAATAACAAAAATCTCGACAATAGACTTCCTTCGATAATGACAAGGCTACCATCTATTGGAGTAACAAAAGTATAGACAACAGATTACCTTCCATAATGATAAGGCTACTATACATTGGAGTATTAAAAATTTCGACAACAGACTACATCCGATAATGACAAGGCTACCGTCCATTGGAGTAACAAAAATCTCGACAACAAACTACCTTACATAATGCCATGGCTACCATCCATTGGAGTAACAAAAATCTATACAACAGACTACCTTCGATAATGACAAAGCTACCATCCATTGGGTAACAAAGATCTCGACAACAGACTACCTTCCATAATGACAAGGCTACCATCAATTGGATTAACAAAAATCTCGACAACAGACTACCTTCCATAATGACAAGGCTACCATCCATTGAGTAACAAAGATATCGACAACAGACTACCTTAAATAATGACAAGGCTACCATCCATTGGAGAAAGAAAAACCTTGACAACAGACTACCTTTCATAATGACAAGGCTACCATCCATTGGAGTAAAAAAAATCTCGAAAACAGACTAGCTTGCATAATGACAAGGTTACCATCCATTGGAATAAAAAAAATCTCGACAACAAACTACCTTCAATAACGACAAGGCTACCATCCATGAGAGTAACAAAAATCTCAACAACAGACTACATTCGATAATGACAAGGCTACCATCCATTGGAGTAACAAAAATATCGACAACAGACTACCTTCCATAATGACAAGGCTACCATCCATTGGAGTAACAAAAATCTCTACAACAGACTACCTTCCATAATGACAAGGCTACCATCCATTGGGTAACAAAGATCTCGACAACAGACTACCTTCCATAATGACAAGGCTACCATCCATTGGAGTAACAAAAATCTCGACAACAGACTACCTTCCATAATGAAAAGGCTTGCATCCATTGGAGTAACAAAAATCTCGACAATAGAATACCTTCCATAATGACAAGGCTACCATCCAATGGAATAACAAAAATCTCGACAATAGACCATGTTCCATAATGCTAAGGCTACCATTCATTGGAGTAACAAAAATATCGACAACAGACTACCTTCCATAATGACAAGGCTACCATCCATTGGAGTAACAAAAATCTCTACAACAAACTACCATCCATAATGACAAGGCTACCATCCATTGGGTAACAAATATCTCGACAACAAACTACCTTCCATAATGACAAGGCTACCATCCATTGGAGGAACAAAAATATCGACAACAAACTGCCTTCCATAAAGACATGGCTATGATCATTTGGAGTAACAAAAATATCGATAACAGACTACCTTCGATAAAGACAAGGCCACCATCCATTGGAGTAACAAAAATCTCTACAATAGACTACCTTCGATAATGACAAGGCTATCATCCATTAGAGTAACAAAGATATCGACAACAGACTACCTTCCATAATGACAAGGTTACCATCAATTGGAATAACAAAAATCTTGACAATAGACTACCTTCCATAATGACAAGGCTACCATCCATTGGAATAACAAAAATCTCGACAATAGACTACCTTCGATAATGACAAGGCTACCATCTATTGGAGTAACAAAAGTATAGACAACAGATTACCTTCCATAATGATCAGGCTACTATACATTGGAGTATTAAAAATTTCGACAACAGACTACATTCGATAATGACAAGGCTACCATCCATTGGAGTAACAAAAATCTCGACAACAAACTACCTTCCATAATGCCATGGCTACCATCCATTGGAGTAACAAAAATCTATACAACAGACTACCTTCGATAATGACAAAGCTACCATCCATTGGGTAACAAAGATCTCGACAACAAACTACCTTCCATAATGACAAGGCTACCATCAATTGGATTAACAAAAATCTCGACAACAGACTACCTTCCATAATGACAAAGCTACCATCCATTGAGTAACAAAGATATCGACAACAGACTACCTTCAATAATGACAAGGCTACCATCCATTGGAGAAAGAAAAATCTTGACAACAGACTACCTTTCATAATGACAAGGCTACCATCCATTGGAGTAAAAAAAATCTCGAAAACAGACTACCTTGCATAATGACAAGGTTACCATCCATTGGAATAACAAAAATCTCGACAACAAACTACCTTCCATAATGAGAAGGCTACCATCCATGAGAGTAAGAAAAATCTCGACAACTGACTACCTTCCATAATGACAAGGCTACCATACATTGGAGTAACAAAAATCTCGACAACAGATTACCTTCCATAATGACAAGTTTTAACCATCCATTTGAGTAACAAAATTCTCGACAACAGACTACCTTCCATAAAGTCAAGGGTACCATCCATTGGAGTAACAAAAATATCGACAACAAACAACATTCCATAAAGACAAGGATACCATGCCTTGGAATAACAAAAATCTCGACAACAGACTAACTTGCATAATGACAAGGTTCCCATCCATTGGAATAAAAAAAATCTCGACAACAAACTACCTTCAATAACGACAAGGCTACCATCCATGAGAGTAACAAAAATCTCTACAATAGAATACATTCGATAATGACAAGGATATCATCCATTGGACTAACAAAAATATCGACAACAGATTACCTTCCATAATGATAAGGCTACGATCCATTGGAGTAACAAAAATCTCGACAACAGACTACCTTTCATAAAGACAAGGGTACCATCCATTGGATTCACAAAAATATCAACAACAAACTATCTTCCATAATGACAAGGCTACCATGCCTTGGAATAACAAAAATCTCGACAACAAACTACCATCCATAATGACAAGGCTACAATCCATTAGAGTAAAAAAAATCTCACCAATAAAATACCTTCCATAATGACAAGGCTACCATCCATTGGAGTAAAAAAAATCTCGACAAAACACTACATAGCATAATGATAAGGTTACCATCCATTGGAATGACAAAAATCTCGACAACAAACTACCTTCCATAATGACAAGGCTACCATCCATGAGAGTAACAAAAATCTCGACAACAGACTACCTTCAATAATGACAAGGCTACCATCCATTGGAGTAAGAAAAATCTCGACAACATACTACCTTCCATAATGACAAGGCTACCATCCATTGGGGTAACAAAAATATCGACAACAGACTACCTTCCATAATGAAAAGGCTACCATCCATTGGAGTAACAAAAATCTCGACAATAGACTACCTTCGATAACGACAAGGCTACCATCTATTGGAGTAACAAAAGTATAGACAACAGGTTAACTTCCATAATGATAAGGCTACTATACAGTTGAGTAATAAAAATTTCGACAACAGACTACATTCGATAATGACAAGGCTACCATCCATTGGAGTAACAAAAATCTCGACTACAAACTACCTTCCATAATGCCATGGCTACCATCCATTGGAGTACCAAAAATCTATACAATAGACTACCTTCGATAATGACAAAGCTACCATCCATTGGGTAACAAAGATCTCGACAACAGACTACCTTCCATAATGACAAGGCTACCATCAATTGGATTAACAAAAATCTCGACAACAGACTACCTTCCATAATGACAAGGCTACCATCCATTGAGTAACAAAGATATCGACAACAGACTACCTTCAATAATGACAAGGCTACCATCCATTGGAGAAAGAAAAATCTTGACAACAGACTACCTTTCATAATGACAAGGCTACCATCCATTGGAGTAAAAAAAATCTCGAAAATAGACTACCTTGCATAATGACAAGGTTACCATCCATTGGAATAACAAAAATCTCGACAACAAACTACCTTGCATAATGACAAGGCTACCATCCATGAGAGTAACAAAAATCTCGACAACTGACTACCTTCCATAATGACAAGGCTACCATACATTGGAGTAACAAAAATCTCGACAACAGATTACCTTCCATAATGACAAGTTTTAACCATCCATTGGAGTAACAAAATTCTCGACAACAGACTACCTTCCATAAAGTCAAGGGTACCATCCATTGGAGTAACAAAAATATCGACAACAAACAACCTTCCATAAAGACAAGGATACCATCCCTTGGAATAACAAAAATCTCGACAACAGACTAACTTGCATGATGACAAGGTTACCATCCATTGGAATAAAAAAAATCTCGACAACAAACTACCTTCAATAACGACAAGGCTACCATCCATGAGAGTAACAAAAATCTCAACAACAGACTACATTCGATAATGACAAGGCTACCATCCATTGGAGTAACAAAAATATCGACAATAGACTACCTTCCATAATGACAAGGCTACCATCCATTGGAGTAACAAAAATATTTGCAACAGACTACCTTCCATAAAGACAAGGCTACCATCCATTGGTGTAACAAACACCTCTACAATAGACTACCTTCGATAATGACAAGGCTACCATCCATTGGAGTAACAAAAATATCGACAACAGACTACCTTCCATAATGACATGGTTACCATCCATTGGAATAACAAAAATCTTGACAATAGACTACCTTCCATAATGACAAGGCTACCATCCATTGGAATAACAAAAATCTCGACAACAGACTACCTTCGATAATGACAAGGCTACCATCCATTAGGTAACAAAGATCTCGACAACAGACTACCTTCCATAATGACAAGGCTACCATCAATTGGATTAACAAAAATCTCGACAACAAACTACCTTCCATAATGACAAGGCTACCATCCATTGAGTAACAAAGATATCAACAACAGACTACCTTCCATAATGACAAGGCTACCATCCATTGGAGAAAGAAAATTTTTGACAACAGACTACCTTGCATAATGACAAGGTTACCATCCATTGGAATAACAAAAATCTCGACAACAAACCACCTTCCATAACGACAAGGCTACCATCCATGAGAGTAACAAAAATCTCGACAACTTACTACCTTCCATAATGACAAGGCTACCATACATTGGAGTAACAAAAATCTCGAAAACAGATTACCTTCCATAATGACAATGCTACCATCCATTGGAGTAACAAAAATCTCGACAACATACTACCTTCCATAAAGTCAAGGGTACCATCCATTGGATTAACAAAAATATCGATAAAAAACTACCTTCCATAAAGACAAGGATACCATCCCTTGGAATAACAAAAATCTCGACAACAAACTACCTTGCATAATGACAAGGTTACCATCCATTGGAATAAAAAAAATCTTGACAACAAACTACCTTCAATAACGACAAGGCTGCCATCCATGAGAGTAACAAAAATCCCTACAATAGACTACCTTCGATAATGACAAGGCTACCATCCATTGGAGTAACAAAAATCTCGACAACAGACTACCTTCCATAAAGACAAGGGTACCATCCATTGGAGTAACAAAAATATCGACAACAAACTACCTTCCATAAAGACAAGGCTACCATACCTTGGAATAACAAAATCTCGACAACAAACTACCTTCCATAATGACAAGGCTACAATCCATTAGAGTAAAAAAATCACACCAATAAAATACCTTCCATAATGACAAGGCTACCATCCATTGGAGTAAAAAAAATCTCGACAAAACACTACATTAAATAATGATAAGGTTACCATCCATTGGAATGACAAAAATCTCGACAACAAATTACCTTCCATATTGACAAGGCTACCATCCATGAGAGTAACAAAAATCTCGACAATAGACTACCTTCAATAATGACAAGGCTACCATCCATTGGAGTAACAAAAATCTCAACAACATACTACCTTCCATAATGACAAGGCTACCATCTATTGGAGTAACCAAAATCTCGACAACAGACTACCTTCCATAATTACAAGGGTACCATCCAATGGAATAAAAAAAACTCTCAGCAACAGACCAGGTTCCATAATGAAGTGGCTACCATCCATTGGAGTAATAAAAATATCGACAACAAACTACGTTCCATATTGACAAGGCTACCAACCATTGGAGTAGCAAAAGTCTCGATAACAGACTGCCTTCCATAATTACGAGGCTACCATCCATTGAGTAACAAAGATATCGACAACAGACTACCTTCCATAATGACAAGGCTACCATCCATTGGAGAGAAAAAAATCTTGAAAACAGACTACCTTTCATAATGACAAGGCTACCATCCATTGGAGTAAAAAAATCTCGACAAAACACTACATTGCATAATGACAAGGTTACCATCCATTGGAATGACAATAATATCGGCAACAAACTACCTTCCATAATGACAAGGCTACCATCCATGAGAGTAACAAAAATCTCGACAACTGACTACCTTTCATAATGACAAGGCTACCATACATTGGAGTAACAAAAATATCGACAACATATTACCTTCCATAATGACAAGGCTACAATCCATTGGAGTAACAAAAATCTCGACAACAGACTACCTTCCATAATGAAAAGGCTAGCATCCATTGGAGTAAGAAAAATCTCGACAACAGAATACCTGCCATAATGACAAGGCTACCATTCAATGGAATAACAAAAATCTCGACAATAGACCACGTTCCATAATGACAAAGCTACCATCCATTGGAGTAACAAAAATATCGACAACAGACTACCTTCCATAATGACAAGGCTACCATCCATTGGAGTAACAAAAATCTCTACAACAGACTACCTTCCATAATGACAAGGCTACCATCCATTGGGTAACAAAGATCTCGACAACAGACTACCTTCCATAATGACAAGGCTACCATCCATTCGAGTAACAAAAATATCGATAACAAACTATCTTCCACAAAGACAAGGCTATAATCCATTGGAGTAATAAAAATATCGACAACAGTCTACCTTCCATAAAGACAAGGTTACCATCCATTGGTGTAACAAAAACCTCTACAATAGACTACCTTCGATAATGACAAGGCTACCATCCATTGGAGTAACAAAAATATCGACAACAGACTACCTTCCATAATGACATGGTTACCATCCATTGGAATAACAAAAATCTTGACAATAGACTACCTTCCATAATGACAAGGCTACCATCCATTGGAATAACAAAAATCTCAACAACAGACTACCTTGCATAATGACAAGGTTACCATCCATTGGAATAAAAAAAATCTCGACAACAAACTACCTTCAATAACGACAAGGCTACCATCCATGAGAGTAACAAAAATCTCTACAATAGACTACCTTCGATAATGACAAGGCTACCATCCATTGGAGTAACAAAAATCTCGTCAAAAGACTACCTTCCATAAATACAAGGGTACCATCCACTGGAGTAACAAAAATATCGGCAACAAACTACCTTCCATAAAGACAAGGCTACCATCCCTTGGAATAACAAAAATCTCGACAACAAACTACCTTCCATAATGACAAGGCTACAGACCATTGGAGTAAAAAAAATCTCACCAATAAAATACCTTCCATAATGACAAGGCTACCATCCATTGGAGTAACAAAAAATATCTACAACAGACTACCTTCGATAATGACAAGGCAACCATCCATTGGAGTAACAAAAATATCGACAACAGACTACCTTCCAAAATGACAAGGTTACCATCCATTGGAATAACAAAAATCTCGACAATAGACTACCTTTTATAATGACAAGGCTACCATCCATTGGAATAACAAAAATCTCGACAACAGACTACCTTCGATAATGACAAGGCTACCATCCATTGGAGTAACTAAAATATCGACCTCAGATTACCTTCCATAATGATAAGGCTACCATCCATTGGAGTAACAAAAATTTCTACAACAGACTATCTTCCATAATGACAAGGCTACCATCCATTGGGTAACAAAGATCTCGACAACAGACTACCTTCCATAATTACAAGGCTACCCTCCATTGGAGTAAAAAAAATATCGACAACAAACTACCTTCCCTAAAGACAAGGCTACCATCCATTGGAGTAACAAAAATCTCGACAACAGACTACCTTCCATAATGACAAGGCTACTATCCATTGGAGTAACAAAAATCTCTACAACAGACTACCTTCCATAATGACAAGGCTACCATTAATTTGGTAACAAATATCTCGACAACAGACTACCTTCCATAATGACAAGGCTACCATCCATTGAGTAACAAAGATATCGACAATAAACTACCTTCCATAATGACAAGGCAACCATCCATTGGAGAAAGAAAAATCTTGACAACAGACTACCTTTCATAATGACAAGGATGCCATCCATTGGAGTAAAAAAAATCTCGATAACAGACTACCTTGCATAATGACAAGGTTACAATCCATTGGAATAACAAAAATCTCGACAAGAAACTACCTTCCATAACGACAAGGCTACCATCCATGAGAGTAACAGAAATCTCAACGAGAGACTACCTTCAATAAAGACAAGGATACCATCCCTTGGAATAACAAAAATCTCGACAACAGACTACCTTCAATAACGACAAGGCTACCATCCATGAGAGTAACAAAAATCTCTACAATAGACTACCTTCGATAATGACAAGGCAACCATCCATTGGAGTAACAAAAATTTCGACAACAGACTACCTTCCATAATGACAAGGTTACCATCCATTAGAATAACAAAAATCTCGACAATAGACTACCTTCCATAATGACAAGGCTACCATCCATCGGAATAACAAAAATCTCGACAATAGACTACCTTCGATAATGACAAGGCTACCATCCATTGGAGTAACAAAAATATCAACATCAGATTACCTTCCATAATGATAAGGCTACCATCCATTGGAGTAACAAAAATTTCTACAACAAACTATCTTCAATAATGACAAGGCTACCATCCATTGGGTATCAAAGATCTCGACAACAGACTACCTTCCATAATGACAAGGCTACCATCCATTGGAGTAACAAAAATATCGACAACAAAATACATTCCATAAAGACAAGGCTACCATCCATTGAAGTAACAAAAATCTCGACAACAGACTACATTCCATAATGACAAGGCTACTATCCATTGGAGTAAAAAAAATCTCTACAATAGACTACCTTCCATAATGACAAGGCTATCATCCATTAGGTAACAAATATCTCGACGACAGACTACCTCCCATAATGACAAAGCTACCATCCATTGAGTAACAAAGATATCGACAACAGACTACCTTCCATAATGACAAGGCAACCATCCATTGGAGAAAGAAAAATCTTAACAACAGACTAACTTTCATAATGACAAGGCCACCATCCATTGGAGTAAAAAAAATCTCGATAACAGACTACCTTGCATAATGACAAGGTTACCATCCATTGGAATAACAAAAATCTGAACAATAGGCTACCTTCCCTAATGAAAAGGCTACCATCCATTGGAGTAACAAAAATCTTGACAATAGACTACCTTCCATAAGGGAAAGGCTACCATCCTTTGTAGTAACAAAAATCTCGACAATAGACTACCTTCCATAATGACAAGGCTACCATCCATTGGAATAACAAAAATCTCGATAACAGACTACCTTGCATAATGACAAGGTTACCATCCATTGGAATAACAAAAATCTGAACAATAGGCTACCTTCCCTAATGACAAGGCTACCATCCATTGGAGTAACAAAAATCTTGACAATAGACTCCCTTCCATAAGGGAAAGGCTACCATCCTTTGTAGTAACAAAAATCTCTACAACAGACTATCTTCCATAATGACAAGGCTACCATCCATTGGGTAACAAAGATCTCGACAACAGACTACCTTCCATAATTACAAGGCTACCATCCATTGGAGTAAAAAAAATATCGACAACAAACTACCTTCCATAAAGACAAGGCTACCATCCATTGGAGTAACAAAAATCTCGACAACAGACTACCTTCCATAGTGACAAGGCTACTATCCATTGGAGTAACAAAAATCTCTACAACAGACTACCTTCCATAATGACAAGGCTACCATCAATTTGGTAACAAATATCTCGACAACAGACTACCTTCCATAATGACAACGCTACCATCCATTGAGTAACAAATATATCGACAATAAACTACCTTCCATAATGACAAGGCAACCATCCATTGGAGAAAGAAAAATCTTGACAACAGACTACCTTTCATAATGACAAGGATGCCATCCATTGGAGTAAAAAAAATCTCGATAATAGACTACCTTGCATAATGACAAGGTTACAATCCATTGGAATAACAAAAATCTCGACAAGAAACTACCTTCCATAACGACAAGGCTACCATCCATGAGAGTAACAGAAATCTTAACGAGAGACTACCTTCAATAAAGACAAGGATACCATCCGTTGGAATAACAAAAATATCGACAACAGACTACCTTCTATAAAGACAAGGCCACCATCCATTGGAGTAACAAAAATCTATACAATAGACTACCTTCGATAATGACAAGGCAACCATCCATTGGAGTAACAAAAATCTCGACAACAGACTACCTTCCATAATGACAAGGTTACCATCCATTGGAATAACAAAAATCTCGAAAATAGACTACCTTCCATAATGACAAGGCTACCATCCATTGGAATAACAAAAATCTCGACAATAGACTACCTTCGATAATGACAAGGCTACCATCCATTGGAGTAACAAAAATATCAACATCAGATTACCTTCCATAATGATAAGGCTACCATCCATTGGAGTAACAAAAATTTCTACAACAAACTATCTTCAATAATGACAAGGCTACCATCCATTGGGTATCAAAGATCTCGACAACAGACTACCTTCCATAATGACAAGGCTACCATCCATTGGAGTAACAAAATATCGACAACAAAATACATTCCATAAAGACAAGGCTACCATCCATTGAAGTAACAAAAATCTCGACAACAGACTACCTTCCATAATGACAAGGCTACTATCCATTGGAGTAAAAAAAATCTCTACAACAGACTACCTTCCATAATGACAAGGCTACCATCCATTAGGTAACAAATATCTCGACGACAGACTACCTCCCATAATGACAAAGCTACCATCCATTGAGTAACAAAGATATCGACAACAGACTACCTTCCATAATGACAAGGCAACCATCCATTGGAGAAAGAAAAATCTTAACAACAGACTAACTTTCATAATGACAAGGCTACCATCCATTGGAGTAAAAAAAATATCTATATCAGATTACCTTCCATATTGATAAGGCTACCATCCATTGAGTAACAAAAATCTCGATAATAGACTACATTCGATAATGACAAGGCTACCATCCATTGGAGTAACAAAAATCTTGACAATAGACTACCTTCCATAAGGGAAAGGCTACCATCCTTTGTAGTAACAAAGATCTCTACAACAGACTACCTTCCATAATGACAAGGCTACCATCCATTGGGTAACAAAGATCTCGACAACAGACTACCTTCAATAATGACAAGGCTACCATCCATTGGAGTAACAAAAATCTGAACAATAGGCTACCTTCCCTAATGACAAGGCTACCATCCATTGGAGTAACAAAAATCTTGACAATAGACTCCCTTCCATAAGGGAAAGGCTACCATCCTTTGTAGTAACAAAAATCTCTACAACAAACTATCTTCCATAATGACAAGGCTACCATCCATTGGGTAACAAAGATCTCGACAACAGACTACCTTCCATAATTACAAGGCTACCATCCATTGGAGTAAAAAAAATATCGACAACAAACTACCTTCCATAAAGACAAGGCTACCATCCATTGGAGTAACAAAAATCTCGACAACAGACTACCTTCCATAGTGACAAGGCTACTATCCATTGGAGTAACAAAAATCTCTACAACAGACTACCTTCCATAATGACAAGGCTACCATCAATTTGGTAACAAATATCTCGACAACAGACTACCTTCCATAATGACAACGCTACCATCCATTGAGTAACAAAGATATCGACAATAAACTACCTTCCATAATGACAAGGCAACCATCCATTGGAGAAAGAAAAATCTTGACAACAGACTACCTTTCATAATGACAAGGATGCCATCCATTGGAGTAAAAAAAATCTCGATAATAGACTACCTTGCATAATGACAAGGTTACAATCCATTGGAATAACAAAAATCTCGACAAGAAACTACCTTCCATAACGACAAGGCTACCATCCATGAGAGTAACAGAAATCTTAACGAGAGACTACCTTCAATAAAGACAAGGATACCATCCGTTGGAATAACAAAAATATCGACAACAGACTACCTTCTATAAAGACAAGGCCACCATCCATTGGAGTAACAAAAATCTATACAATAGACTACCTTCGATAATGACAAGGCAACCATCCATTGGAGTAACAAAAATCTCGACAACAGACTACCTTCCATAATGACAAGGTTACCATCCATTGGAATAACAAAAATCTCGAAAATAGACTACCTTCCATAATGACAAGGCTACCATCCATTGGAATAACAAAAATCTCGACAATAGACTACCTTCGATAATGACAAGGCTACCATCCATTGGAGTAACAAAAATATCAACATCAGATTACCTTCCATAATGATAAGGCTACCATCCATTGGAGTAACAAAAATTTCTACAACAAACTATCTTCAATAATGACAAGGCTACCATCCATTGGGTATCAAAGATCTCGACAACAGACTACCTTCCATAATGACAAGGCTACCATCCATTGGAGTAACAAAATATCGACAACAAAATACATTCCATAAAGACAAGGCTACCATCCATTGAAGTAACAAAAATCTCGACAACAGACTACCTTCCATAATGACAAGGCTACTATCCATTGGAGTAAAAAAAATCTCTACAACAGACTACCTTCCATAATGACAAGGCTACCATCCATTAGGTAACAAATATCTCGACGACAGACTACCTCCCATAATGACAAAGCTACCATCCATTGAGTAACAAAGATATCGACAACAGACTACCTTCCATAATGACAAGGCAACCATCCATTGGAGAAAGAAAAATCTTAACAACAGACTAACTTTCATAATGACAAGGCTACCATCCATTGGAGTAAAAAAAATATCTATATCAGATTACCTTCCATATTGATAAGGCTACCATCCATTGAGTAACAAAAATCTCGATAATAGACTACATTCGATAATGACAAGGCTACCATCCATTGGAGTAACAAAAATCTTGACAATAGACTACCTTCCATAAGGGAAAGGCTACCATCCTTTGTAGTAACAAAGATCTCTACAACAGACTACCTTCCATAATGACAAGGCTACCATCCATTGGGTAACAAAGATCTCGACAACAGACTACCTTCAATAATGACAAGGCTACCATCCATTGGAGTAACAAAAATCTGAACAATAGGCTACCTTCCCTAATGACAAGGCTACCATCCATTGGAGTAACAAAAATCTTGACAATAGACTCCCTTCCATAAGGGAAAGGCTACCATCCTTTGTAGTAACAAAAATCTCTACAACAAACTATCTTCCATAATGACAAGGCTACCATCCATTGGGTAACAAAGATCTCGACAACAGACTACCTTCCATAATTACAAGGCTACCATCCATTGGAGTAAAAAAAATATCGACAACAAACTACCTTCCATAAAGACAAGGCTACCATCCATTGGAGTAACAAAAATCTCGACAACAGACTACCTTCCATAGTGACAAGGCTACTATCCATTGGAGTAACAAAAATCTCTACAACAGACTACCTTTCATAATGACAAGGCTACCATCAATTTGGTAACAAATATCTCGACAACAGACTACCTTCCATAATGACAAGGCTACCATCCATTGAGTAACAAAGATATCGACAATAAACTACCTTCCATAATGACAAGGCAACCATCCATTGGAGAAAGAAAAATCTTGACAACAGACTACCTTTCATATTGACAAGGATGCCATCCATTGGAGTAAAAAAAATCTCGATAACAAACTACCTTGCATAATGACAAGGTTACAATCCATTGGAATAACAAAAATCTCGACAAGAAACTACCTTCCATAACGACAAGGCCACCATCCATGAGAGTTACAGAAATCATAACGAGAGACTACCTTCAATAAAGATAAGGATACCATCCCTTGGAATAACAAAAATATCGACAACAGACTACCTTCCATAAAGACAAGGCTACCATCCATTGGAATAACAAAAATCTCGACAATAGACTAACTTCCATACTGACAAGGCTACCATCCATTGGAATAACAAAAATCTCGACAACAGACTACCTTCGATAATTACAAGGCTACCATCCATTGGAGTAACAAAAATATCGACATTAGATTACCTTCCATAATGATAAGGCTACCATCCATTGGAGTAACAAAAATTTCTACAACAAACTATCTTCAATAATGACAAGGCTACCATCCATTGGGTATCAAAGATCTCGACAACAGACTACCTTCCATAATGACAAGGCTACCATCCATTGGAGTAACAAAAATATCGACAATAAAATACATTCCATAAAGACAAGGCTACCATCCATTGTTGTACTAAAAATCTCGACAACAGACTACCTTCCATAATGACAAGGCTACCATCCATTAGGTAACAAATATCTCGACGACAGACTACCTCCCATAATGACAAAGCTACCATCCATTGAGTAACAAAGATATCGACAACAGACTACCTTCCATAATGACAAGGCAACCATCCATTGGAGAAAGAAAACTCTCGACAACATACTAACTTTCATAATGACAAGGCTACGATCCATTGGAGTAAAAAAAATCTCGATAACAGACTACCTTGCATAATGACAAGGTTACCATCCATTGGAATAACAAAAATCTGAACAATAGACTACCTTCCATAATGACAAGGCTACCATCCATTGGAGTAACAGAAATCTCAACGACACACTACCTTCCATAAGGGAAAGGCTACCATCCTTTGTAGTAACAAAAATATCGATAACAGACTACCATCCATTGGAGTAACAAAAATCTCTATAACAGACTACCTTCGATAATGACAAGGCGACCATCCATTAGAGTAACAAAAATATCGACATCAGATTACCTTCCATATTGATAAGGCTACCATCCATTGAGTAACAAAAATCTCGATAACAGACTACATTCGATAATGACAAGGCTACCATCTATTGGAGTAACAAAAAACTCGACAACAGACTACCTTCCATAATGACAAGGCTACCATCCATTGGAGTAACAAAGATCTCTACAACAGACTACCTTCCATAATGACAAGGCTATCATCCATTTGTTAACAAAGATCTCGACAACAGACTACCTTCAATAATGACAAGGCTACCATTCATTGGAGTAACAAAAATCTCGACAACATACTCTCTTCCAAAATGACAAGGCTACCATCCATTGAGTAACAAAGATATCGACAACAGATTACCTTCCATAATGACAAGGCAACCATCCATTGGAGTAACAAAAATATCGACAACAGACTACCTTCCATAATGACAAGGTTACCATCCATTGGAATAACAAAAATCTCGACAACAGACTACCTTCCATAATGACAAGGCTACCATCCATACGAATAACAAAAATCTCGACAACAGACTACCTTCGATAATAACAAGGCTACCATCCATTGGAGTAACAAAAATCTCTACAACAGACTACCTTCCATAATGACAAGGCTACCATCCATTAGGTAACAAATATCTCGACAACATACTACCTTCCATAATGACAAGGCTACCATCAATTGAGTAACAAAGATGTTGACAACAGACTACCTTCCATAATGACAAGGCAACCATCCATTGGAGAAAGAAAAATCTCGACAATAGACTACCTTTCATAATGACAAGGGTACCATCCGTTGGAGTAAAAAAAATCTCGATAACAGACTACCTTGCATAATGACAAGGTTAACATCCATTTGGATAACAAAAATCTGAACAATAGACTACCTTCCATAATGACAAGGCTACCATCCATTGGAGTAACAAAAATCTCAACGACGGACTACCTTCCATAATGGAAAGGCTACCATCCTTTGTAGTTACAAAAATATTGACAACAGACTACCATCCATAATGACAAGGCTACCATCCATTGGAGTAACAAAAATCTCTACAACAGACTACCTTCGATAATGACAAGGCTACCATCCATTAGAGTAACAAAACTATCGACATCAGATTACCTTCCATATTGACAAGGCTACCATCCATTGGAGTAACAAAAATATCGATAATAGACTACATTCGATAATGACAAGGCTACAATCCATTGGAGTAACAAAAATCTCGACAACAGACTACCTTCCATAATGACAAGGCTACCAACCATTGGAGTAATAAAAATCTCTACAATAGACTACCTTCCATAATGACAATGCTACCATCCATTGGGTAACAAAGATCTCGACAAAAGACTACCTTCAAGAATAAAATGGCTACCATCCATTGGAGTAACAAAAATCTCGACAACATACTACCTTCCATAATGACAAGGCTACCATCCATTGAATAACAAAAATCACGACAACAGACTACCTTCCATAATGACAAGGGTACCATCCAATGGAATAAAAAAAATCTCGAAAATAGACTACCTTCCATAATGACAAGGCTACCATCCATTGGAGTAACAAAAATCTCGACAACAGACTACCTTCCATAATGAAAAAGCTACCATCCATAGGAGTAACAAAAATCTCGACAACAAACTACCTTCCATAATGATAAGGGTACCATCCAACGGAATAAAAAAAATCTCCACAACAGACTACCTTCCATAATGACAAGGCTACCATCCATTGGAGTAACAAAAATCTCGACAATAGACTACCTTCTATAATGACAAGGCTACCATACATAGGAGTAACAAAAATCTAGACAACATACTACCTTCCATAAAGTCAAGGGTACCATCCATTGGAGTAACAAAAATATCGACTACAAACTACCTTCCATAAAGACAAGGATACCATCCCTTGGAATAACAAAAATCTCGACAACAGACTACCTTGAATAATGACAAGGTTACCATCCATTGGAATAAAAAATATCTCGACAACAAACTACCTTTGATAACGACAAGGCTACCATCCATTAGAGTAACAAAAATCTCGACAATAGACTACCTTCCATAATGACAAGGCTACCATCCATTAGAGTAACGAAAATCTCGACAACAGACTTCCTTCCATAATGACAAGGCTACCATCCATTGGGTATTAAAGATTTCGACAACAGACTACCTTCCATAATGACAAGGCTACCATCCATTGGAGTAACAAAAATATCGACAACAAAATACATTCCATAATGACAAGGCTACCATCCAATGGAGTAACAAAAATCTCGACAATAGACTACCTTCCATAATGACAAGGCTACAATCCATTGGAGTAAAAAAAATCTCTACAACAGACTACCTTCAATAATGACAAGGCTACCATCCGATAGGTAACAAATATCTCGACGACAGACTACCTCCCATAATGACAAAGCTACCATCCATTGAGTAAGAAAGATATCGATAACAGACTACCTTCTATAATGACAAGGCAACCATCCATTGGAGAAAGAAAAATCTCGACAACAGACTAACTTTCATAATGACAAGGCTACCATCCATTGGAGTAAAAAAAATCTCGAAAACAGACTACCTTGCATAATGACAAGGTTACCATCCATTGGAATAACAAAAATCTGAACAATAGACTACCTTCCATAATGACAAGGCTACCATCCATTGGAGTAACAGAAATCTCAACGACACACTACCTTCCATAAGGGAAAGGCTACCATCCTTTGTAGTAACAAAAATATCGAAAACAGACTACCATCCATAATGACAAGGCTACCATCCATTGGAGTAACAAAAATCTCTATAACAGACTACCTTCGATAATGACAAGGCGACCATCCATTAGAGTAACAAAAATATCGACATCAGATTACCTTCCATATTGATAAGGCTACCATCCATTGAGTAACAAAAATCTCGATAACAGACTACATTGAATAATGACAAGGCTACCATCCATTGGAGTAACAAAAAACTCGACAACAGACTACCTTCCATAATGACAAGGCTACCATCCATTGGAGTAACAAAGATCTCTACAACAGACTACCTTCCATAATGACAAGGCTACCATCCATTGGGTAACAAAGATCTCGACAACAGACTACCTTCAATAATGACAAGGCTACCATCCATTGGAGTAACAAAAATCTCGACAACATACTACCTTCCAAAATGACAAGGCTACCATCCATTGAGTAACAAAGATATCGACAACAGATTACCTTCCATAGTGACAAGGCAACCATCCATTGGAGTAAAAAAAATATCGACAACAGACTACCTTCCATAATGACAAGGTTACCATCCATTGGAATAACAAAAATCTCGACAACAGACTACCTTCCATAATGACAAGGCTACCATCCATTCGAATAACAAAAATCTCGACAACAAACTACCTTTGATAATGACAAGGCTACCATCCATTGGAGTAACAAAAATCTCTACAACAGACTACCTTCCATAATGACAAGGCTACCATCCATTAGGTAACAAATATCTCGACAACATACTACCTTCCATAATGACAAGGCTACCATCCATTGAGTAACAAAGATATCCACAACAGACTACCATCCATAATGACAAGGCTACCGTCCATTGGAGAAAGAAAATTTTTGACAATAGACTACCTTTAATAATGACAAGGCTACCATCCATTGGAGTAAAAAAAATCTCGACAACAGACTACATTGCATAATGACAAGGTTACCATCCATTGGAATAACAAAAATCTCGACAACAAACTACCTTCCATAACGACAAGGCTACCATCCATGAGATTAACAAAAATCTCGACAACTTACTACCTTCCATAATGACAAGGCTAACATACATTGGAGTAACAATAATCTCGACAACAGATTACCTTCCATAATGACAAGGCTACCATACATAGGAGTAACAAAAATCTAGACAACAGACTACCTTCCATAAAGTCAAGGGTACCATCCCTTGGAGTAACAAAAATATCGACGACAGACTACCTTGAATAATGACAAGGTTACCATCCATTGGAATAAAAAATATCTCGACAACAAACTACCTTTGATAACGACAAGGATACCATCCATGAAAGTAACAAAAATCTCTACAATAGACTACCTTCGATAATGACAAGGGTACCATCCATTGGAGTAACAAAAATCTGAACAACATACTACTTTCCGTAATGACAAGGCTACCATCCATTAGAATAACAAAAATCTCGACAATAGACTACCTTCCATAATGACAAGGCTACCATACATAGGAGTAACAAAAATCTAGACAACATACTACCTTCCATAAAGTCAAGGGTACCATCCATTGGAGTAACAAAAATATCGACGACAAACTACCTTCCATAAAGACAAGGATACCATCCCTTGGAATAACAAAAATCTCGACAACAGACTACCTTGAATAATGACAAGGTTACCATCCATTGGAATAAAAAATATCTCGACAACAAACTACCTTTGATAACGACAAGGCTACCATCCATGAAAGTAACAAAAATCTCTACAACAGACTACCTTCGATAATGACAAGGGTACCATCCATTGGAGTAACAAAAATCTGAACAACATACTACTTTCCATAATGACAAGGCTACCATCCATTAGAGTAACAAAAATCTCGACAATAGACTACCTTCCATAATGACAAGGCTACCATCCATTAGAGTAACAAAAATCTCGACAACAGACTTCCTTCCATAATGACAAGGCTACCATCCATTGGGTATCAAAGATCTCGACAACAGACTAACTTCCATAATGACAAGGCTACCATCCATTGGAGTAACAAAAATATCGACAACAAAATACATTCCATAAAGACAAGGCTACCATCCATTGGATTAACAAAAATCTCGACAACAGACTACCTTCCATAATGACAAGGCTACAATCCATTGGAGTAAAAAAAATCTCTACAACAGACTACCTTCCATAATGACAAGGCTACCATCCATTAGGTAACAAATATCTCGACGACAGAATACCTCCCATAATGACAAAGCTACCATCCATTGAGTAAGAAAGATATCGACAACAGACTACCTTCCATAATGACAAGGCAACCATCCAGTGGAGAAAGAAAAATCTCGACAACAGACTAACTTTCATAATGACAAGGCTACCATCCATTGGAGTAAAAAAATTCTCGAAAATAGACTACCTTCCATAATGACAAGGCTACCATCCATTGGAGTAACAAAAATCTCGACAACAGACTACCTTCCATAATGAAAAAGCTACCATCCATTGGAGTAACAAAAATCTCGACAACAGACTACCTTCCATAATGACAAGGGTACCATCCAACGGAATAAAAAAAATCTCGACAACTGACTACCTTCCATAATGACAAGGCTACCATCAATTGGAGTAACAAAAATCTCTACAACAGACTACCTTCTTATTGACAAGGCTACCAACCATTGGAGTAACAAAAGTATCAATAACAAACTGCCTTCCATAATGACGAGGCTACCATCCATTGAGTAACAAAGATATCGACAACAGACTACCTTCCATAATGACAAGGCTACCATCCATTGGGTAACAAAGATCTCGACAACAGACTACCTTCCATAATGACAAGGCTACCATCCATTGGAGTAAAAAAAATATGGACAACACACTACCTTCCATAAAGACAAGGCTACGATCCATTGGATTAACAAAAATATCGCCAACATACTACCTTCCATAAAGACAAGGCTACCATCCATTGGAGTAACAAAAATCTCTACAATAGACTACCTTCGATAATGACAAGGCTGCCATCCATTGGAGTAACAAAAATATCGACAACAGATTACCTTCCATAATGACAAGGTTATCAACCATTGGAATAACAAAAATATCGACAATAGACTACCTTCCATAATGACAAGGCTACCATCCATTGGAATAACAAAAATCTCGACAACAAACTACCTTCCATAATGACAAGGCTACCATACATTGGGTAACAAAGATCTCGACAACAGACTACCTTATATAATGACAAGGCTACCATCAATTGGATTAACAAAAATCTCGACAACAGACTACCTTTCATAATGACAAGGCTACCATCCATTGAGTAACAATGATATCCACAACAGACTACCTTCCATAATGACAAGGCTACCATCCATTGGAGAAAGAAAATTTTTGACAACAGACTACCTTTCATAATGACAAGGCTACCATCCATTAGAGTAACAAAAATCTCGACAACAAACTACCTTTGATAATGACAAGGCTACCATCCATTGGAGTAACAAAAATCTCTACAACAAACTACCTTCCATAATGACAAGGCTACCATCCATTAGGTAACAAATATCTCGACAACATACTACCTTCCATAATGACAAGGCTACCATCCATTGAGTAACAAAGATATCCACAACAGACTACCATCCATAATGACAAGGCTACCGTCCATTGGAGAAAGAAAATTTTTGACAATAGACTACCTTTAATAATGACAAGGCTACCATCCATTGGAGTAAAAAAAATCTCGACAACAGACTACATTGCATAATGACAAGGTTACCATCCATTGGAATAACAAAAATCTCGACAACAAACTACCTTCCATAACGACAAGGCTACCATCCATGAGATTAACAAAAATCTCGACAACTTACTACCTTCCATAATGACAAGGCTAACATACATTGGAGTAACAATAATCTCGACAACAGATTACCTTCCATAATGACAAGGCTACCATACATAGGAGTAACAAAAATCTAGACAACAGACTACCTTCCATAAAGTCAAGGGTACCATCCCTTGGAATAACAAAAATATCGACGACAGACTACCTTGAATAATGACAAGGTTACCATCCATTGGAATAAAAAATATCTCGACAACAAACTACCTTTGATAACGACAAGGATACCATCCATGAAAGTAACAAAAATCTCTACAATAGACTACCTTCGATAATGACAAGGGTACCATCCATTGGAGTAACAAAAATCTGAACAACATACTACTTTCCGTAATGACAAGGCTACCATCCATTAGAATAACAAAAATCTCGACAATAGACTACCTTCCATAATGACAAGGCTACCATACATAGGAGTAACAAAAATCTAGACAACATACTACCTTCCATAAAGTCAAGGGTACCATCCATTGGAGTAACAAAAATATCGACGACAAACTACCTTCCATAAAGACAAGGATACCATCCCTTGGAATAACAAAAATCTCGACAACAGACTACCTTGAATAATGACAAGGTTACCATCCATTGGAATAAAAAATATCTCGACAACAAACTACCTTTGATAACGACAAGGCTACCATCCATGAAAGTAACAAAAATCTCTACAACAGACTACCTTCGATAATGACAAGGGTACCATCCATTGGAGTAACAAAAATCTGAACAACATACTACTTTCCATAATGACAAGGCTACCATCCATTAGAGTAACAAAAATCTCGACAATAGACTACCTTCCATAATGACAAGGCTACCATCCATTAGAGTAACAAAAATCTCGACAACAGACTTCCTTCCATAATGACAAGGCTACCATCCATTGGGTATCAAAGATCTCGACAACAGACTACCTTCCATAATGACAAGGCTACCATCCATTGGAGTAACAAAAATATCGATAACAAAATACATTCCATAAAGACAAGGCTACCATCCATTGGAGTAACAAAAATCTCGACAACAGACTACCTTCCATAATGACAAGGCTACAATCCATTGGAGTAAAAAAAATCTCTACAACAGACTACCTTCCATAATGACAAGGCTACCATCCATTAGGTAACAAATATCTCGACGACAGACTACCTCCCATAATGACAAAGCTACCATCCATTGAGTAAGAAAGATATCGACAACAGACTACCTTCCATAATGACAAGGAAACCATCCTTTGGAGAAAGAAAAATCTCGACAACAGACTAACTTTCATAATGACAAGGCTACCATCCATTGGAGTAAAAAAATTCTCGAAAATAGACTACCTTCCATAATGACAAGGCTACCATCCATTGGAGTAACAAAAATCTCGAAAACAGACTACCTTCCATAATGAAAAAGCTACCATCCATTGGAGTAACAAAAATCTCGACAACAGACTACCTTCCATAATGACAAGGGTATCATCCAACGGAATAAAAAAAATCTCGACAACAGACTACCTTCCATAATGACAAGGCTACCATCAATTGGAGTAACAAAAATCTCTACAACAGACTACCTTCCTATTGACAAGGCTACCAACCATTGGAGTAACAAAAGTATCAATAACAAACTGCCTTCCATAATGACGAGGCTACCATCCATTGAGTAACAAAGATATCGACAACAGACTACCTTCCATAATTACAAGGCTACCATCCATTGGGTAACAAAGATCTCGACAACAGACTACCTTCCATAATGACAAGGCTACCATCCATTGGAGTAAAAAAAATATGGACAACACACTACCTTCCATAAAGACAAGGATACGATCCATTGGATTAACAAAAATATCGCCAACATACTACCTTCCATAAAGACAAGGCTACCATCCATTGGAGTAACAAAAATCTCTACAATAGACTACCTTCGATAATGACAAGGCTGCCATCCATTGGAGTAACAAAAATATCGACAACAGATTACCTTCCATAATGACAAGGTTATCAACCATTGGAATAACAAAAATATCGACAATAGACTACCTTCCATAATGACAAGGCTACCATCCATTGGAATAACAAAAATCTCGACAACAAACTACCTTCCATAATGACAAGGCTACCATACATTGGGTAACAAAGATCTCGACAACAGACTACCTTATATAATGACAAGGCTACCATCAATTGGATTAACAAAAATCTCGACAACAGACTACCTTTCATAATGACAAGGCTACCATCCATTGAGTAACAATGATATCCACAACAGACTACCTTCCATAATGACAAGGCTACCATTCATTGGAGAAAGAAAATTTTTGACAACAGACTACCTTTCATAATGACAAGGCTACCATCCATTGGAGTAAAAAAAATCTTGACAACAGAATACATTGCATAATGACAAGGTTACCATCCATTGGAATAACAAAAATCTCGACAACAAACTACCTTCCATAACGACAAGGCTACCATCCATGAGATTAACAAAAATCTCGACAACTTACTACCTTCCATAATGACAAGGCTACCATACCTTGGAGTAACAAAAATCTCGAAAACAGATTACCTTCCATAATGACAAGGCTACCATACATTGGAGTAACAAAAATCTAGACAACAGACTACCTTCCATAAAGTCAAGGGTACCATCCATTGGATTAACAAAAATATCAACGACAAACTACCTTCCATAAAGACAAGGATACCATCCCTTGGAATAACAAAAATCTCGACAACAGACTACCTTGAATAATGACAAGGTTACCATCCATTGGAATAAAAAATATCTCGACAACAAACTACCTTTGATAACGACAAGGCTACCATCCACGAAAGTAACAAACTTCTCTACAACAGACTACCTTCGATAATGACAAGGGTACCATCCATTGGAGTAACAAAAATCTGAACAACATACTACTTTCCATAATGACAAGGCTACCATCCATTAGAGTAACAAAAATATCGACAATAGACTACCTTCCATAATGACAAGGCTACCATCCATTAGAGTAACAAAAATCTCGACAACAGACTTCCTTCCATAATGACAAGGCTACCATCCATTGGGTATCAAAGATCTCGACAACAGACTACCTTCCATAATGACTAGGCTACCATCCATTAGAGTAACAAAAATATCGACAACAAAATACATTCCATAAAGACAAGGCTACCATCCATTGGAGTAACAAAAATCTCGACAACAGACTACCTTCCATAATGACAAGGCTACAATCCATTGGAGTAAAAAAAATCTCTACAACAGACTACCTTCCATAATGACAAGGCTACCATCCATTAGGTAACAAATATCTCGACGACAGACTACCTCCCATAATGACAAAGCTACCATCCATTGAGTAAGAAAGATATCGACAACAGACTACCTTCCATAATGACAAGGCAACCATCCATTGGAGAAAGAAAAATCTCGACAACAGACTAACTTTCATAATGACAAGGCTACCATCCATTGGAGTAAAAAAAATCTCGAAAATAGACTACCTTCCATAATGACAAGGCTACCATCCATTGGAGTAACAAAAATCTCGACAATAGACTACCTTCCATAATGAAAAAGCTACCATCCATTGGAGTAACAAAAATCTCGACAACAGACTACCTTCCATAATGACAAGGGTACCATCCAACGAAATAAAAAAAATCTCGACAACAGACTACCTTCCATAATGACAAGGCTACCATCCATTGGAGTAACAAAAATCTCTACAACAGACTACCTTCCTATTGACAAGGCTACCAACCATTGGAGTAACAAAAGTATCGATAACAAACTGCCTTCCATAATGACGAGGATACCATCCATTGAGTAACAAAGATATCGACAACAAACTACCTTCCATAATGACAAGGCTACCATCCATTGGGTAACAAAGATCTCAACAACAGACTACCTTCCATAATGACAAGGCTACCATCCATTGGAGTAAAAAAAATATGGACAACACACTACCTTCCATAAAGACAAGGCTACGATCCATTGGATTAACAAAAATATCGCCAACATACTACCTTCCATAAAGACAAGGCTACCATCCATTGGAGTAACAAAAATCTCTACAATAGACTACCTTCGATAATGACAAGGCTGCCATCCATTGGAGTAACAAAAATATCGACAACAGATTACCTTCCATAATGACAAGGTTATCAACCATTGGAATAACAAAAATATCGACAATAGACTACCTTCCATAAGGACAAGGCTACCATCCATTGGAATAACAAAAATCTCGACAACAGACTACCTTCCATAATGACAAGGCTACCATACATTGGGTAACAAAGATCTCGACAACAGACTACCTTATATAATGACAAGGCTACCATCAATTGGATTAACAAAAATCTCGACAACAGACTACCTTTCATAATGACAAGGCTACCATCCATTGAGTAACAATGATATCCACAACAGACTACCTTCCATAATGACAAGGCTACCATTCATTGGAGAAAGAAAATTTTTGACAACAGACTACCTTTCATAATGACAAGGCT
Source organism: Vicia faba (assembly GCA_948472305.1). Taxonomy (NCBI): domain Eukaryota; kingdom Viridiplantae; phylum Streptophyta; class Magnoliopsida; order Fabales; family Fabaceae; genus Vicia; species Vicia faba. Next base: position 833,042,507 of record OX451738.1, on the reverse strand, counting down.
ACCATCCATTGGAGTAAAAAAAATCTTGACAACAGAATACATTGCATAATGACAAGGTTACCATCCATTGGAATAAAAAAAATCTCGACAACAAACTACCTTCCATAAGGACAAGGCTACCATCCATGAGATTAACAAAAATCTCGACAACTTACTACCTTCCATAATGACAAGGCTACCATACCTTGGAGTAACAAAAATCTCGAAAACAGATTACCTTCCATAATGATAAGGCTACCATACATTGGAGTAACAAAAATCTAGACAACAGACTACCTTCCATAAAGTCAAGGGTACCATCCATTGGATTAACAAAAATATCAACGACAAACTACCTTCCATAAAGACAAGGATACCATCCCTTGGAATAACAAAAATCTCGACAACAGACTACCTTCCATAATGACTAGGGTACCATCCAATGGAATAAAAAAAATCTCGACAATAGGCTACCTTCCATAATGACAAGGCTATCATCCATTGGAGTAACAAAAATCTCGACAACAGACTACCTTCCAAAATGAAAAGGCTACCATCCATTGGAGTAACAAAAATCTCGACAACAGACTACCTTCAATAATTACAAGGGTACCATCCAATGGAATAAAAAAAATCACGACAACAGACTACCTTCCATAATGATAAGGCTACCATCCATTGGAGTAACAAAAATCTCTACAATAGACTACCTTCCTATTGACAAGGCTACCAAAAATATCGATAACAAACTGCCTTCCATAATGACGAGGCTACCATCCATTCAGTAACAAAGATATCGACAATAGACTACCTTCCATAATGACAAGGCTACCATCCATTGGGTAACAAAGATCTCGACAACAGACTACCTTCAATAATGACAAGGCTACCATCCATTGGAGTAACAAAAATGTGGACAACACACTACCTTCCATAAAGACAAGGCTACCATCCATTGGAGTAACAAAAATCTCTACAATAGACTACCTTCGATAATGACAAGGCTGCCATCCATTGGAGTAACAAAAATATCGACAACATACTACCTTCCATAATGACAAGGTTACCATCCATTGGAATAACAAAAATCTCGACAATAGACTACCTTCCATAATGACAAGGCTACTATCCATTGGAATAACAAAAATCTCGACAACAGACTACCTTCCATAATGACAAGGCTACCATACATTGGGTAACAAAGATATCGACAACAGACTACCTTCCATAATGACAAGGCTACCATCAATTGGATTAACAAAAATCTCGACAATAGACTACCTTCCATAATGACAAGGCTACCATCCATTGAGTAACAAAGATATCCACAACAGACTACCATCCATAATGACAAGGCTACCATCCATTGGAGAAAGAAAATTTTTGACAACAGACTACCTTTCATAATGACAAGGCTACCATCCATTGGAGTAAAAAAAATCTCGACAACAGACTACATTGCATAATGACAAGGTTACCATCCATTGGTATAACAAAAATCTCGACAACAAACTACCTTCCATAACGACAAGGCTACCATCCATGAGATTAACAAAAATCTCGACAACTTACTACCTTCCATAATGACAAGGCTACCATACATTAGAGTAAAAAAAATCTCGACAACAGATTACCTTCCATAATGACAAGGCTACCATACATAGGAGTAACAAAATCTAGACAACAGACTACCTTCCATAAAGTCAAGGGTACCATCCATTGGAGTAACAAAAATATCGACGACAAACTACCTTCCATAAAGTCAAGGATACCATCCCTTGGAATAACAAAAATCTCGACAACAGACTACCTTGAATAATGACAAGGTTACCATCCATTGGAATAAAAAATATCTCGACAACAAACTACCTTTGATAACGACAAGGCTACCATCCATGAAAGTAACAAAAATCTCTACAACAGACTACCTTCGATAATGACAAGGGTACCATCCATTGGAGTAACAAAAATCTGAACAACATACTACTTTCCATAATGACAAGGCTACCATCCATTAGAGTAACAAAAATCTCGACAATAGACTACCTTCCATAATGACAAGGCTACCATCCATTAGAGTAACAAAAATCTCGACAACAGACTTCCTTCCATAATGACAAGGCTACCATCCATTGGAGTAACGAAAATATCATCAAGAGACTACCTTCCATAATGACAAGGATACCATCCATTGGAGTAACAAAAATATCGACAAGAGACTAACTTCCATAATGACAAGGCTAACATCCATTGTATTAACAAAAATCTCGACAACAAACTACCTTCCATAATGACTAGGCTACCATCCATTGGAGTAACAAAGATATCGACAACATACTACCTTCCATAATGACAATAATATCATCCATTGTAGTAACAAAATCTCGACAAGAGACTACCTTCCATAATGACAATGCTACCATCCATTGTACTAAAAAGAATCTCGACAACAGACTACCTTCCATAATGACAAGGCTACCAACCATTGGGGTAACAAAAATCTCGACAACAGGCTACATTCCATAATGACAAGGCTACCATCCATTATAGTAACAAAAATCTCGACAAAAGACTACCTTCCATAATTACAAGGCTACCATCCATTAGAGTAACAAAAATATCGACAACAAACTACCATCCATATTGACAAAGCTACCATCCATTAGAGTAACAAAAATCTCGAAACCAGACTACCTTCAATAATGACAAGGCCATCATCCATTGGAGTAACAAAAATCTCGCCAACAGACTACATTCCATAATGACAAGGCTACCATCCATTGGAGTGACAAAAATCTCGACAATAGACTACCTTCCATAATGACAAGGCTACCATCTATAATTACAAGGCGACCATACATTGTAATAACAAAAATCACGACAACAAACTACCTTTCACAATGACAAGGCTACCATACATTGTAGTAAAAAAAACCTCAACAATAGTCTACTTTCCATATTTACAAGGCTACCATCTATTGGAATATAAAAAATATCGAGACCAGACAACCTTCCATAATGACAAGGCTACCATCCAATGGAAAAACAAAAATATGGAAAACAGACTACCTTCCATAATGACAAGTCTACCATCCATTGGAGTAACATAAATCTGAATAACAGACTACTTTCCATAATGACAAGGCTATCATCCATTAGAGTAACAAAGATATCAACAACATACTACCTTCCATAATGACAAGGCTACCATCCATTAGAGTAACACAAATCTCGACAACAAACTACCTTCCATAATGACAAGGCTACCATCCATTGGAGTAACAAAAATCTAGCCAACAAATTACCTTCCATAATGACAAGGATACAATCCATTGGAGTAACAAAAATCTTGACAACAGACTAACTTCCATAATGACAAGGCTACCATCCATTAGAGTAACAAAAATCTCGACAACAAACTAATGTCCATAATGACAAGGCTACCACCCATTGTTGTAAAAATAATCTCGACAAGAAACTACCTTCCATAATGACAAGGCTACCATCCATTAGAGTAACAAAAATCTCGGCAACAGACTACCTTCCATAATGACAAGGCTACCATCCATTAGAGTAACAAAAATCTCGCCAACAGACTACTTTCCATAATGACAAGGCTACCATCCATTGAAGTGACAAAAATCTCAACAACAGACTACCTTCCATAATGACAAGGCTACCATCCAATGGAAAAACATAAATCTGGACAACAAACTACCTTCCATAATGACAAGTCTACCATCCATTGGAGTAACATAAATCTAAATAACAGACTACTTTCCATAACGACAAGGCTACCATCCATTAGAGTAACAATGATATCAACAACATACTACCTTCCATAATGACAAGGCTACAATCCATTGGAGTAACAAAAATCTTGACAACAGACTAACTTCTACCATCCATTAGAGTAACAAAAATCTTAACAACATACTACCTTCATTATGACTAGGCTACCATCCATTGGAGTAACATAGATATCGACAACAGACTATCTTCCATAATGACAAGGCCACGATCTATTGCAGTAATAGAAATCACAACGACAGACTACCTTCTATAATGACAAGGCTACCATCCATTGGAGTAACAAAAATCTAGACAACAGACTAATGTCCATAATGACAAGGCTACCAACCATTGTAGTAAAAAATTCTCGATAAGAAACTACCTTCCAGAATGACAAGGCTACCATCCATTAGAGTAAAACAAATCTCGACAACAGGCTACCTTCCATAATGACAAGGTTACCATCCATTAGAGTAACAAAAATCTCGCCAACAGACTACTTTCAATAATGACAAGGCTACCATCCATTGGAGTGACAAAAATCTCTACAATAGACTACCTTCCATAATGACAAGGCTACCATACATTGGAGTAACAAAAATCTCAACAAGAGACTACCTTCCATAATTACAAGGCTACCATCCATTAAAGTAAGAAAAATCTCGACAACAGACTACCTTCCATAATGACAAGCCTACCATCCATTAGAGTAACAAAAATCTCGACAACAGACTACCTTCCATAATGAAAAGGCTACCATCCATTAGAGTAACGGAAATATCATCAAGAGACTACCTTCCATAATGACAAGGCTACCATCCATTTGAGTAACAAAAATCTTGCCAACAAACTACCTTCCATAATGACATGCTACCATCCAATGGAGTGACAATAATCTCGACAATAGACTACCTTCCATAATGACATGGCTACCATCCACTGGAGTAACAAAAATATCGACAACAGACTACCTTCCATAATGACAAGGCTACCATCCATTGGAGTAAAAAAAATATGGACAACACACTACCTTCCATAAAGACAAGGCTACGATCCATTGGATTAACAAAAATATCGCCAACATACTACCTTCCATAAAGACAAGGCTACCATCCATTGGAGTAACAAAAATCTCTACAATAGACTACCTTCGATAATGACAAGGCTGCCATCCATTGGAGTAACAAAAATATCGACAACAGATTACCTTCCATAATGACAAGGTTAGCAACCATTGGAATAACAAAAATATCGACAATAGACTACCTTCCATAATGACAAGGCTACCATCCATTGGAATAACAAAAATCTCGACAACAAACTACCTTCCATAATGACAAGGCTACCATACATTGGGTAACAAAGATCTCGACAACAGACTACCTTATATAATGACAAGGCTACCATCAATTGGATTAACAAAAATCTCGACAACAGACTACCTTTCATAATGACAAGGCTACCATCCATTGAGTAACAATGATATCCACAACAGACTACCTTCCATAATGACAAGGCTACCATTCATTGGAGAAAGAAAATTTTTGACAACAGACTACCTTTCATAATGACAAGGCTACAATCCATTGGAGTAAAAAAAATCTTGACAACAGAATACATTGCATAATAACAAGGTTACCATCCATTGGAATAACAAAAATCTCGACAACAAACTACCTTCCATAATGACAAGGCTACCATCCATGAGATTAACAAAAATCTCGACAACTTACTACCTTCCATAATGACAAGGCTACCATACCTTGGAGTAACAAAAATCTCGAAAACAGATTACCTTCCATAATGACAAGGCTACCATACATTGGAGTAACAAAAATCTAGACAACAGACTACCTTCCATAATGTCAAGGGTACCATCCATTGGATTAACAAAAATATCAACGACAACCTACCTTCCATAAAGTCAAGGATACCATCCCTTGGAATAACAAAAATCTCGACAACAGACTACCTTCCATAATGACTAGGGTACCATCCAATGGAATAAAAAAAATCTCGACAATAGGCTACCTTCCATAATGACAAGGCTATCATCCATTGGAGTAACAAAAATCTCGACAACAGACTACCTTCCAAAATGAAAAGGCTACCATCCATTGGAGTAACAAAAATCTCTACAACAGACTACCTTCCTATTGACAAGGCTACCAAAAATTTCGATAACAAACTGCCTTCCATAATGACGAGGCTACCATCCATTCAGTAACAAAGATATCGACAACAGACTACCTTCCATAATGACAAGGCTACCATCCATTGGGTAACAAAGATCTCGATAACAGACTACCTTCCATAATGACAATTCTACCATCCATTGGAATAAAAAAAATATCGACAATAGACTACCTTCCATAATGACAAGGCTACCATCCATTAGAGTAACAAAAATATCTACAAGAGACTTTGTTCCATAACGACAAGGATACCATCCATTCTAGTAACCAAAATCTGGACAATAGACTACCTTTTATAATGACAAGGCTACTATCCATTGGAGTAACATAAACATCTACAGCAGTCTACCTTCCATAATGACAAGGCTACAATCCAATGGAGTAACAAAAATCTCGAGAACAGACTACCTTCAATAATGACAAGGCTACCGTCTACTAGAGTAACAAAAATCTCGACTACAGACTACCTTCCATAATGCCAAGGCTACCATCCATTATAGTAACAAAAATCTCGACAACAGACTACCTTCCATAATGATAAGTCTACCGTCCATTGGAGTAACAAAAATCTGAACAACATAATACTCTCCATAATGACAATGCTACCATCCATTGGAGTAACAAAGATATTGACAACATGCTACCTTCCATAATAATAAGGCTACCATCCATTGGAGTAACAAAAATCTCGACAACAGACTACCTTCCATAATGACAAGGCTACAATCCATTGGAGTAACAAAAGACTCGTCAATAGACTACCATCCATATTGACAAGGATACCATCCATTGGAGTAACAAAGATTTCGACAACATACTATCTTCCATATGACAAGGCCACCATCTATTGGAGTAATAGGAATCACAACGACAGACTACCTTCCATAATGACAATGCTACCATCAATTGGAGTCACAAAAATCTCGACAATAGACAACCTTCCATAATGACAAGGCTACCATCCATTGAAGTAACAAAAATCTCGACAACAGACTTCCTTCCATAATGACAAGGCTACCATCCATTAGAGTAACAAAAATCTCGACAACAGAATAACTTCCATAATGACAAGCCTACCATCCATTAGAGTAACAAAAATCTCGACAACATACTACCTTCCATAATGACAAGGCTACCATCCATTGGAGTAACGAAAATATCATCAAGAGACTACCTTCCATAATGACAAGGCTACCATCCATTTGAGTAACAAAAATCTTGCCAACAGACTACCTTCCATAATGACATGGCTACCATCCATTGGAGTAACAAAAATATCAACAACAGACTACCTTCCATAATGACAAGGCTACCATCCATTAGATTAACAAAAATATCGACAACAGACTACCTTCCATAATAACAACGCTACCATCCATTAGAGTAACACAAATCATGACAACAGACTACCTTCCATAATGACAAGGCTACCATCCATTGGAGTAACAAAAATCTCGCCAACAGACTACCTTCCATAATGACAAGGCTACAATCCATTGGAGTAACAAAAATCTTGACAGCAGACTAACTTCAATAATGACAAGGCTATAATCCCTTGGAGTAACAAAAAACTTTACAACAGACTAACTTCCATAATGACAAGACTACCATCCATTAGAGTAACAAAAATCTCGACAACAGACTAACGTCCATAATAACGAGGCTACCATCCATTGTAGTAAAAAAAATCTCGACAAGAAACTACCTTCCATAATGACAAGGCTAACATCCATTAGAGTAACAAAAATATCGACACCAGACTACCTTTCATAATGACAAGGCTACCATCCATTAGAGTAACAAAAATCTCGCCAACAAACTACTTTCCATAATGACAAGGCTACCATCCATTGGAGTGAAAAAAATATCGACAATAGACTACCTTCCATAATGACAAGGCTACCATCCATTGGAGTAACTAAAATCTCGACAACAGACTACCTTTCATAATGACAAGGCTACCATCCATTAGAGTAACAAAAATATCGACAACATACTACCTTCAATAATGACAAGGCTACCATCCATTAGAGTAACAAAAATCTCGACAACAGACTACCTTCCATAATGACAAGGCTACCATCCATTGGAGTAACGAAAATATCGACAACATACTACCTTCCATAATGACACGGCTACCATCCATTTGAGTAACAAAAATCTTGCCAACAGACTACCTTCCATAATGACATACTACCATCCAATGGAGTGACAAAAATCTCGACAATAGACTACCTTCCATAATGACATGGCTACCATCCATTGGAGTAACAAAAATATCGATAACAAACTACCTTCCATAATGACAAGGCTAACATCCATTAGATTAAGAAAAATATCGACAACATACTACCTTCCATACTAACAAGACTACCATCCATTAGAGTAACAAAAATCTCGAGAACAGACTACCTTCAATAATGACAAGGCTACCATCCATTAGAGTAACAAAAATCTCGACAACAGACTATCTTCCATAATGACAAGGCTACCATCCATTGGAGTAACAAAAATCTCGCCAACAGACTACCTTCCATAATGACAAGGCTACCATCCATTAGAGTAACAAAGATATCGACAACAGACTACCTTCGATAATGGCAATGCTACCATCCATTGGAATAAAAAAAATATTGATAATAGACTACCTTCCATAATGACAAGGCTACCATCCATAAGAGTAACAAAAATATCTACAAGAGACTATGTTCCATAACGACAAGGCTACCATCAATTCTAGTAACCAAAATCTGGACAACAGACTACCTTCTATAATGGCAAGGCTACCATCCAATTGAGTAACAGAAACATCGACAACAGTCTACCTTCCATAATGACAAGGCTACAATCCAATAAGTAACATAGATATCAACAACATACTACCTACCATAATGACAAGGATATTATCTATTGGAGTAACAAAAATCTAGACAATAAACTATCTTCCATAATGACAAGGCTACCATCTATTGGAATAACAAAAATATCGAGAATAGACTACCTTACATAATGACAAGTCTACCATCCAATGGAATAACAAAAATCTCGACAACAAACTACCTTCCATAAAGACAAGTCTACCATCCATTGGAGTAACAAAAATCTGAACAACATACTACTTTCCATAATGACAATGCTACCATCCATTGGAGTAACAAAGATATTGACAACATGCTACCTTCCATAATAATAAGGCTACCATCCATTGGAGTAACAAAAATATCGACAACAGACTACCTTCCATAATGACAAGGCTACCATCCCTTGGAGTAACAAAGATATTGACAACATGCTACCTTCCATAATAATAAGGCTACCATCCATTGGAGTAACAAAAATCTCGACAAAAGACTACCTTCCATAATGACAAGGTTACCATCCATTGGAATAACAAATATCTCGACAACAGACTACCTTCCATAATGATAAAGCTACCATCCAATGGAATAAAAAATTCTCGACAATAGACTACCTTCCATAATGACAAGGCTACAATTCATTAGAGTAACAAAAATCTGAACAACATACTACCTTCCATATTGACAAGGCTACAATCCATTGGAGTAACAGAAATCTCAACGACAAACTACCTTCCATAATTATAAGGCTAACACCCATTGGAGTATCAAAAATCTCGACAATAGACCACCTTCCATAATCATAAGGCTACCACCCATTGGAGTATCAAAAATATCGACAACAGACTTCCTTCCATAATGACAAGGCTATCATCAATTGGAGTAAAAAAATCTAAACAACATACTACCTTCCAAAATGACAAGGCTACCATTCATTGGAGTAACAAAAATCTCGCCAACAAACTACCTTCCATAATGACAAGGCTACCATCCATTGGAGTAACAATAATCTCGACAACAGACTACCTTCAATAATGACTAGGCTACCATCCATTAGAGTAACAAAGATATCGACAACAGACTACCTTCCATAATGACAATGCTACCATCCATTGGAATAAAAAAAATATCGATAATAGACTACCTTCCATAATGACAAGGCTACCATCAATTCTAGTAACCAAAATCTGGACAACAGACTACCTTCTATAATGGCAAGGCTACTATCCATTGGAGTAACAGAAACATCGTCAACAGTCTACCTTCCATAATGACAAGGCTACAATCCAATGAGTAACATAGATATCAAGAACATACTACCTACCATAATGACAAGGATAATATCTATTGAAGTAACAAAAATCTAGAATACAAACTATCTTCCATAATGACAAGGCTACCATCTATTGGAATAACAAAAATATCGAGAATAGACTACCTTACATAATGACAAGTCTACCATCTAATGGAATAACAAAAATCTCGACAACAGACTACCTTCCATAATGACAAGTCTACCATCCATTGGAGTAACAAAAATCTGAACAACATACTACTTTCCATAATGACAATGCTACCATCCAATGGAGTAACAAAGATATTGACAACATGCTACCTTCCATAATAATAAGGCTACAATCCATTGGAGTAACAAAAATATCGACAACAGACTACCTTCTATAATGACAAGGCTACCATCCATTGGAGTAACAAAGATATTGACAACATGCTACCTTCCATAATAATCAGGATACCATCCATTGGAGTAACAAAAATCTCGACAAAAGACTACCTTCCATAATGACAAGGTTACCATCCATTGGAATAACAAATATCTCGACAATAGACTACCTTCCATAATGACAAGGCTACCATCCAATGGAATAACAAATATCTCGACAACAGACTACCTTCCATAATGACAAGGCTACAATCCATTAGAGTAACAAAAATCTGAACAACATACTACCTTCTATATTGACAAGGCTACAATCCATTGGAGTAACAGAAATCTCAACGACAAACTACCTTCCATAATTATAAGGCTACCACCCATTGGAGTATCAAAAATCTCGACAATAGACCACCTACCATAATCATAAGGCTACTTCCCATTGGAGTATCAAAAATATCGACAACAGACTTCCTTCCATAATGATAAGGCTATCATCAATTGGAGTAACAAAAATCTAAACAACATACTACCTTCCATAATGACAAGGCTACCTTTCATTGGAGTAACAAAAATCTCGACAATAGAATTCCTTCCGTAATGACAAGGCTACCATCCATAGGAGTAACAAAAGTCTGAACAAAAGACTACCTTGTATAATGACAAGGCTATCATCCATTGGAGTAACAGAGATAGCGTTCACAGACTACCTTCAATAATGACAAGGCTACCATCCATTGTAGTAACAAAAATCTTGACAAAATACTACCTTCCATAATGACAAGGTTACCATCCATTGGAATAAATAAAATTTCGACCACAGACTACCTTCCATAATGACAAGGCTACCATCCAATGGAATAAAAAAATTTTCTACAACAGACTACCTTCCATTATGACAAGGCTACCATCCATTGGAGTATCAAAAATCTGGACAACAAACTACCTTCCATAATGACAAGGCTACAATCCATTGGATTAACAAAAATCTCAACGACCGACTACCTTCCATAATGATAAGGCTACCATCCATTGGAGTAACAAAAATCTCGACAAATAACTACCTTCCATAATGAGAAGGTTACCATCCATTGAAATAACAAAAATATCCACAACAGACTACCTTCCATAATGACCAGGCTACAATCCATTGGAGTAACAGAAATCTCAATGACAAAATACATTCCATAATGACAAGGCTACCATCCATTGGTGTACAAAAAATATCAACAACAGACTACTATCCATAATGACAAGGCTACATCCATTGGGGTAACAAAAATCTCGACAACAGACTACCTTCCATAATGACAAGGCTACCATCCATTGGAGTGACAAAAATCTCAACAATGAACTACCTTCCATAATGACAAGGCTAACATCCATTAGATTAACAAAAATATCGACAACATACTACCTTCCATACTAACAAGACTACCATCCATTAGAGTAACAAAAATCTCGAGAACAGACTACCTTCAATAATGACAAGGCTACCATCCATTAGAGTAACAAAAATCTCGACAACAGACTACCTTCCATAATGACAAGGCTACCATCCATTGGAGTAACGAAAATATCGACAACATACTACCTTCCATAATGACACAGCTACCATCCATTTGAGTAACAAAAATCTTGCCGACAGACTACCTTCCATAATGACATACTACCATCCAATGGAGTGAAAAAAATCTCGACAATAGACTACCTTCCATAATGACATGGCTACCATCCATTGGAGTAACAAAAATATCGAAAACAGACTACCTTCCATAATGACAAGGCTATCATCCATTAGATTAACAAAAATATCGACAACATACTACCTTCCATACTAACAAGACTACCATCCATTAGAGTAACAAAAATCTCGAGAACAGACTACCTTCAATAATGACAAGGCTACCATCCATTAGAGTAACAAAAATCTCGACAACAGACTATCTTCCATAATGACAAGGCTACCATCCATTGGAGTAACAAAAATCTCGCCAACAGACTACCTTCCATAATGACAAGGCTACCATCCATTGGAGTAACAATAATCTCGACATCAGACTACCTTTAATAATGACTAGGCTACCATCCATTAGAGTAACAAAGATATCGACAACAGACTACCTTCCATAATGACAATGCTACCATCCATTGGAATAAAAAAAATATTGATAATAGACTACCTTCCATAATGACAAGGCTACCATACATAAGAGTAACAAAAATATCTACAAGAGACTATGTTCCATAACGACAAGGCTACGATCAATTCTAGTAACCAAAATCTGGACAACAGACTACCTTCTATAATGGCAAGGCTACCATCCAATTGAGTAACAGAAACATCGACAACAGTCTACCTTCCATAATGACAAGGCTACAATCCAATAAGTAACATAGATATCAACAACATACTACCTACCATAATGACAAGGATACTATCTATTGGAGTAACAAAAATCTAGACAATAAACTATCTTCCATAATGACAAGGCTACCATCTATTGGAATAACAAAAATATCGAGAATAGACTACCTTACATAATGACAAGTCTACCATCCAATGGAATAACAAAAATCTCGACAACAAACTACCTTCCATAAAGACAAGTCTACCATCCATTGGAGTAACAAAAATCTGAACAACATACTACTTTCCATAATGACAATGCTACCATCCATTGGAGTAACAAAGATATTGACAACATGCTACCTTCCATAATAATAAGGCTACCATCCATTGGAGTAACAAAAATATCGACAACAGACTACCTTCCATAATGACAAGGCTACCATCCCTTGGAGTAACAAAGATATTGACAACATGCTACCTTCCATAATAATAAGGCTACCATCCATTGGAGTAACAAAAATCTCGACAAAAGACTACCTTCCATAATGACAAGGTTACCATCCATTGGAATAACAAATATCTCGACAACAGACTACCTTCCATAATGACAAGGCTACCATCCAATGGAATAAAAAATTCTCGACAACAGACTACCTTCCATAATGACAAGGCTACAATTCATTAGAGTAACAAAAATCTGAACAACATACTACCTTCCATATTGACAAGGCTACAATCCATTGGAGTAACAAAAATCTCAACGACAAACTACCTTCCATAATTATAAGGCTAACACCCATTGGAGTATCAAAAATCTCGACAATAGACCACCTTCCATAATCATAAGGCTACCACCCATTGGAGTATCAAAAATATCGACAACAGACTACCTTCCATAATGACAAGGCTACCATCCATTGGAGTAACAAAAATCTGAGCAACAGACTACCTTCCATAATGACAAGGCTACCATTCATTGGAGTAACAAAAATCTCAACGAAAAAATACATTCCATAATGACAAGGCTACCATCCATTGGTGTAACATAAATATAGACAACAGACTACCTTCCATAATGACAAGGCTACATCCATTGGGGTAACAAAAATATCGACAACAGAATACCTTCCATAATGACAAGGTTACCATCCATTGGAGTAACATAGATATTGACAACAGACTATCTTCAATAATGACAAGGCTACCATCCATTGGCGTAACAAAAATCTCGACAACAGACTACCTTCGATAATGACACGGCTTTCATCCATTGGAGTAACAAAGTTATCGACAACAGACTACTTTCAATTATGACAAGGCTACCATCCATTGGAGTAACAAGAATCTCGACAAAACACTACCTTCCATAATAACAAGGTTACCATCCATTGGAACAACAAAAATATCGATAACAAAATCCCTTCCATAATGACAAGGCTACAATCCATTGGAGTAACAGATATCTTAACGACAGACTAACTTCCATAATGACAAGGCTACCATTCATTGGAGTAACAAAAATATCGACAACAAACTACCTTCCATAATGACAAAGCTACATCCATTGGGGTAACAAAAATTTCGACAACAGACTACCTTCCATAATGACAAGGCTAACATTAATTCGAGTAACAAAAATCTCGAAAAAAACTACCTTCCATAATTATAAGGCAACCATACATTGGAATAACAAAAATCTAGACAAAAGACTACCTTCCATAATGACAAGGTTACCATACATTGGAATAACAAATATCTCGACAACAGACTACCTTCCATAATGACAAGGCTACCATCCATTGGAATAACAAAAATCTCGACAAAAAATTCCCTTCTATAATGACAAGGCTACAATCCATTGGAGTAACAGAAATCTTAACAACAGACTACCTTCCATAAAGACAAGGCTACCCTTCATTGGAGTAACAAAAATATCGACAACAGACTACCTTCCATAATGACAAGGCTACATCCATTGGGGTAACAAAAATATCGATAATAGACTAAATTCCATAATGACAAGGCTACCATCCATTGGAGTAAAATAATTCTTGACAAAAAACTACCTTCCATAATTACAAGGCTACCATCCATTAGAATAACAAAAATCTCGACAAAAGACTACCTTCCATAATGACAAGGTTACAATCCATTGGAATAACAAAAATCTCGACAACAGACTACCTTCCATAATGACAAGGCTACCATCCAATGGAATAAAAAAAATTTCGACATCAGACTACCTTCCATATTGACAAGGCTACCATCCATTGGAATATCAAAAATCTGAACAACAAACTACCTTCCATAATGACAAGGCTACCATCCATTGGAGTAACAAAAATCCTGACAAAAGACTACCTTCCATAATGACAAGGTTACCATCCATTGGAGTAACAGAAATCTCAACGACAAAATACATTCCGTAATGACAAGGCTACCTTCCATTAGTGTAACAAAAATATCGACAACAGACTACTATCCATAATGACAAGGCTACATCCATTGGGGTAACAAAAATCTCGACAACAGACTACCTTCCATAATGACAAGGCTACCATCCAATGGAATAAAAAAATTTTCGACAATAGACTACCTTCCATAATGACAAGGCTACCATCCATTGGAGTATCAAAAATCTGAGCAACAGACTACCTTCCATAATGACAAGGCTAAAATCCATTGGAGTAACAAAATCTCAACGACAAAATACATTCCATAATGACAAGGCTACCATCCATTGGTGTAACATAAATATAGACAACAGACTACCTTCCATAATGACAAGGCTACATCCATTGGGGTAACAAAAATATCGACAACAGAATACCTTCCATAATGACAAGGCTACCATCCATTGGAGTAACAAAGATATTGACAACAGACTATCTTCAATAATGAGAAGGCTACCATCCACTGGCGTAACAAAAATCTCGACAACAGACTACCTTCGATAATGACACGGCTATCATCCATTGGAGTAACAAAGTTATCGACAACAGACTACCTTCAATTATGACAAGGCTACCATCCATTGGAGTAACAAGAATCTCGACAAAACACTACCTTCCATAATAACAAGGTTACCATCCATTGGAATAACAAAAATATCGATAACAAAATCCCTTCCATAATGACAAGGCTACAATCCATTGGAGTAACAGATATCTTAACGACATACTACCTTCCATAATGACAAGGCTACCATTCATTGGAGTAACAAAAATATCGACAACAAACTACCTTCCATAATGACAAGGCTACATCCATTGGGGTAACAAAAATTTCGACAACAAACTACCTTCCATAATGACAAGGCTACCATGAATTCGAGTAACAAAAATCTCGACAAAAAACTACCTTCCATAATTATAAGGCAACCATTCATTGGAATAACAAAAATCTAGACAAAAGACTACCTTCCATAATGACAAGGTTACCATACATTGGAATAACAAATATCTCGACAATAGACTACCTTCCATAATGACAAGGCTACCATCCATTGGAATAACAAAAATCTCGACAAAAAATTCCCTTCTATAATGACAAGGCTACAATCTATTGGAGTAACAGAAATCTTAACAACAGACAACCTTCCATAATGACAAGGCTACCATTCATTGGAGTAACAAAAATATCGACAATAGACTACCTTCCATAATGACAAGGCTACATCCATTGGGGTAACAAAAATATCGATAATAGACTAAATTCCATAATGACAAGGCTACCATCCATTGGAGTAAAATAATTCTTGACAAAAAACTACCTTCCATAATTACAAGGCTACCATCCATTGGAATAACAAAAATCTCGATAAAAGACTACCTTCCATAATGACAAGGTTACAATCCATTGGAATAACAAAAATCTCGACAACAGACTACCTTCCATAATGACAAGGCTACCATCCAATGGAATAAAAAAAATTTCGACAACAGACTACCTTCCATATTGACAAGGCTACCATCCATTGGAATATCAAAAATCTGAACAACAAACTACCTTCCATAATGACAAGGCTACCATCCATTGGAGTAACAAAAATCCTGACAAAAGACTACATTCCATAATGACAAGGTTACCATCCATTGGAGTAACAGAAATCTCAACGACAAAATACATTCCGTAATGACAAGGCTACCATCCATTAGTGTAACAAAAATATCGACAACAGACTACTATCCATAATGACAAGGCTACATCCATTGGGGTAACAAAAATCTTGACAACAGACTACCTTCCATAATGACAAGGCTACCATCCAACGGAATAAAAAAATTTTCGACAATAGACTACCTTCCATAATGACAAGGCTACCATCCATTGGAGTAACAAAAATCTGAGCAACAGACTACCTTCCATAATGACAAGGCTAAAATCCATTGGAGTAACAAAATCTCAACGACAAAATACATTCCATAATGACAAGGCTACCATCCATTGGTGTAACATAAATATAGACAACAGACTACCTTCCATAATGACAAGGCTACATCCATTGGGGTAACAAAAATATCGACAACAGAATACCTTCCATAATGACAAGGCTACCATCCATTGGAGTAACAAAGATATTGACAACAGACTACCTTCAATAATGACAAGGCTACCATCCACTGGCGTAACAAAAATCTCGACAACAGACTACCTTCGATAATGACACGGCTATCATCCATTGGAGTAACAAAGTTATCGACAACAGACTACCTTCAATTATGACAAGGCTACCATCCATTGGAGTAACAAGAATCTCGACAAAACACTACCTTCCATAATAACAAGGTTACCATCCATTGGAATAACAAAAATATCGACAACAAAATCCCTTCCATAATGACAAGGCTACAATCCATTGGAGTAACAGATATCTTAACGACAGACAACCTTCCATAATAACAATGCTACCATTCATTGGAGTAACAAAAATATCGACAACAAACTACCTTGCATAATGAAAAGGATACATCCATTGGGGTAACAAAAATCTCGACAACATACTACCTTCCATAATGACAAGGCTACCATTAATTGTAGTAACAAAAATCTCGACAAAAAACTACCTTCCATAATTATAAGGCAACCATCTATTGGAATAACAAAAATCTCGACAAAAGACTACCTTCCATAATGACAAGGTTACCATACATTGGAATAACAAATATCTCGACAACAGACTACCTTCCATAATGACAAGGCTACCATCCGTTGGAATAACAAAAATCTCGACAAAAAATTCCCTTCCATAATGACAAGGCTACAATCCATTGGAGTAACAGAAATCTTAACAACAGACTACCTTCCATAATTACAAGGCTACCATTCATTGGAGTAACAAAAATATCGACAACAGACTACCTTCCATAATGACAAGGCTACATCCATTCGGGTAACAAAAATATCGATAATAGACTAAATTCCATAATGACAAGGCTACCATCCATTGGAGTAACAAAATTCTTGACAAAAAACTACCTTCCATAATTACAAGGCTACCATCCATTGGAATAACAAAAATCTCGACAAAAGACTACCTTCCATAATGACAAGGTTACAATCCATTGGAATAACAGAAATCTCGACAACAGACTACCTTCCATAATGACAAGGCTACCATCCAATGGAATAAAAAAAATTTCGACAACAGACTACGTTCCATATTGACAAGGCTACCATCCATTGGAATATAAAAAATCTGAACAACAAACTACCTTCCATAATGACAAGGCTACCATCCATTGGAGTAACAAAAATCCTGACAAAAGACTACCTTCCATAATGACATGGATACCATCCATTGGAGTAACATAAATCTCAACGACAAAATACATTCTGTAATGACAAGGCTACCATCCATTGGTGTAACAAAAATATCGACAACAGACTACTATCCATAATGACAAGGCTACATCCATTGGGGTAACAAAAATCTCGACAACAGACTACCTTCCATAATGACAAGGCTACCATCCAACGGAATAAAAAAATTTTCGACAATAGACTACCTTCCATAATGACAAGGCTACCATCCATTGGAGTAACAAAAATCTGAGCAACAGACTACCTTCCATAATGACAAGGCTAAAATCCAATGGAGTAACAAAATCTCAACGACAAAATACATTCCATAATGACAAGGCTACCATCCATTGGTGTAACATAAATATAGACAACAGACTACCTTCCATAATGACAAGGCTACATCCATTGGGGTAACAAAAATATCGACAACAGAATACCTTCCATAATGACAAGGCTACCATCCATTGGAGTAACAAAGATATTGACAACAGACTACCTTCAATAATGACAAGGCTACCATCCACTGGCGTAACAAAAATCTCGACAACAGACTACCTTCGATAATGACACGGCTATCATCCATTGGAGTAACAAAGTTATCGACAACAGACTACCTTCAATTATGACAAGGCTACCATCCATTGGAGTAACAAGAATCTCGACAAAACATTACCTTCCATAATAACAAGGTTACCATCCATTGGAATAACAAAAATATCGACAACAAAATCCCTTCCATAATGACAAGGCTACAATCCATTGGAGTAACAGATATCTTAACGACAGACAACCTTCCATAATAACAATGCTACCATTCATTGGAGTAACAAAAATATCGACAACAAACTACCTTGCATAATGAAAAGGATACATCCATTGGGGTAACAAAAATCTCGACAACATACTACCTTCCATAATGACAAGGTTACCATACATTGGAATAACAAAAATCTCGACAAAAAACTACCTTCCATAATTATAAGGCAACCATCCATTGGAATAACAAAAATCTCGACAAAAGACTACCTTCCATAATGACAAGGTTACCATACATTGGAATAACAAATATCTCGACAACAGACTACCTTCCATAATGACAAGGCTACCATCCGTTGGAATAACAAAAATATCGACAACAGACTACCTTCCATAATGACAAGGCTACATCCATTGGGGTAACAAAAATATCGATAATAGACTAACTTCCATAATGACAAGGCTACCATCCTTTGGAGTAACAAAATTCTTGACAAAAAACTACCTTCCATAATTACAAGGCTATCATCCATTGGAATAACAAAAATCTCGACAAAAGACTACCTTCCATAATGACAAGGTTACAATCCATTGGAATAACAAAAATCTCGACAACAGACTACCTTCCATAATGACAAGGCTACCATCCAATGGAATAAAAAAAATTTTGAAAACAGACTACCGTCCATATTGACAAGGCTACCATCCATTGGAATATCAAAAATTTGAACAACAGACTACCTTCCATAATGACAAGGCTACCATCCATTGGAGTAACAAAAATCCTGACAAAAGACTACCTTCCATAATGACAAGGTTACCATCCATTGGAGTAACAGAAATCTCAACGACGAAATACATTCCGTAATGACAAGGCTACCATCCATTGGTGTAACAAAAATATCGACAACAAACTACTATCCATAATGACAAGGCTACATCCATTGGGGTAACAAAAATCTCGACAACAGACTACCTTCCATAATGACAAGGCTACCATCCAATGGAATAAATTTTTTTTCGACAATAGACTACCTTCCATAATGACAAGGCTACCATCCATTGGAGTAACAAAAATCTGAGCAATAGACTACCTTCCATAATGACAAGGCTACAATCCATTGGAGTAACAAAATCTCAACGACAAAATACATTCCATAATGACAAGGCTACCATCCATTGGTGTAACAAAAATATAGACAACAAACTACCTTCCATAATGACAAGGCTACCATCCATTGGAGTAACATAGATATTGACAACAGACTACCTTCAATAATGACAAGGCTACCATCCATTGGAGTAACAAAAATCTTGAGAAAAGACTACCTTCCATAATGACAAGGTTACCATTCATTGGAATAAAAAAAATATCAACAACAAACTACCTTCCATAATGACAAGGCTACCATCCAATGGAATAAAAAAAATTTCGACAATAGACTAGCTTCCATAATGACAAGGCTACCATCCATTGGAGTAACAAAAATTAGAGCAACATACTACCTTCCATAATGACAAGGCTACAATCCATTGGAGTAACAAAATCTCAACGACAAAATACATTCCATAATGACAAGGCTACCATCCATTGGTGTAACAAAAATATAGACAACAGACTACCTTCCATAATGACAAGGCTACATCCATTGGGGTAACAAAGATATCGACAACAGACTACCTTCAATTATGACAAGGCTACCATCCATTGGAGTAACAAGAATCTCGACAAAACACTACCTTCCATAATAACAAGGTTACCATCCATTGGAATAACAAAAATATCGATAACAAAATCCCTTCCATAATGACAAGGCTACAATCCATTGGAGTAACAGATATCTTAACAAAAGACTACCTTCCATAATGACAAGGCTACCATTCATTGGAGTAACAAAAATATCGACAACAAACTACCTTCCATAATGACAAGGCTACATCCATTGGGGTAACAAAAATCTCGACAACACACTACCTTACATAATGACAAGGCTACCATCAATTGGAGTAACAAAAATCTCGACAAAAAACTACCTTCCATAATTATAAGGCAACCATCCATTGGAATAACAAAAATCTAGACAAAAGACTACCTTTTTATAATGACAAGGTTACCATACATTGGAATAACAAATATCTCGACAACAGACTACCTTCCATTATGACAAGGCTACCATCCATTGGAATAACAAAAATCTCGACAAAAAATTCCCTTCTATAATGACAAGGCTACAATCCATTGGAGTAACAGAAATCTTAACAACAGACTACCTTCCATAATGACAAGGCTACCATTCATTGGAGTAACAAAAATATCGACAACAAACTACCTTCCATAACGACAAGTCTATATCCAATGGGGTAACAAAAATATAGATAATAGACTAACTTCCATAATGACAAGGCTACCATCCATTGGAGTAACAAAATTCTTGACAAAAAACTACCTTCCATAATTACAAGGCTACCATCCATTGGAATAACAAAAATCTCGACAAAAGACTACCTTCCATAATGACAAGGTTACAATCCATTGGAATAACAAAAATCTTTACAATAGACTACTTTCCATAATGACAAGGCTACCATCCAATGGAATAAAAAAAATTTCGACAACAGACTACCTTCCATATTGACAAGGCTACCATCCACTGGAATGTCAAAAATCTGAACAATAAACTACCTTCCATAATGACAAGGCTACCATCCATTGAAGTAACAAAAATCCTGACAAAAGACTACCTTCCATAATGACAAGGTTACCATCCATTGGAGTAACAGAAATCTCAACGACAAAATACATTCCGTAATGACAAGGCTACCATCCATTGGTGTAACAAAAATATCGACAACAGACTACTATCCATAATGACAAGGCTACATCCATTGGGGTAACAAAAATCTCGACAACAGACTACCTACCATAATGACAAGGCTACCATCCAATGGAATAAAAAAATTTTCGACAATAGACTACCTTCCATAATGACAAGGCTACCATCCATTGGAGTAACAAAAATCTGAGCAACAAACTACCTTCCATAATGACAAGGCTACAATCCATTGGAGTAACAAAATCTCAACGACCAAAATACATTCCATAATGTCAAGGCTACCATCCATGGGTGTAACAAAAATATAGACAACAAACTACCTTCCATAATGACAAGGCTACATCCATTGGGGAACAAAAATATCGACAACAGAATACCTTCCATAATGACAAGGCTACCATCCATTGGAGTAAGAGAGATATTGAGAACAGACTACCTTCAATAATGACAAGGCTACCATCCATTGGAGTAACAAAAATCTTGAGAAAAGACTACCTTCCATAATGACAAGGCTACCATCCAATGGAATAAAAAAATTGTCGACGACAAACTACCTTCCATAATGACAAGGCTACCATCCATTAGAGTAACAAAAATATGAACAACAGACTACCTTCCATAATGACAAGGCTACAATACATTGGAGTAACAGAAATATCAACGACAAAATACATTCCATAATGACAAGGCTACCATCCATTGTTGTAACAAAAATCTCGACAATAGACTACCTTCCATAACTACAAGGCTACCATCCATTGGCGTAACAAAAATCTCGACAACAATCTACCTTCCATAATGACAAGGCTATCATCCATTGGAGTAACAAGAATCTCGACAAAACACTACCTTCCACAATAACAAGGTTACCATCCATTGGAATAACAAAAATATCGATAACAAAATCCCTTCCATAATGACAAGGCTACAATCCATTAGAGTAACAGATATCTTAACGACAGACTACCTTCCATAATGACAAGGCTACCATTCATTGGAGTAACAAAAATATCGACAACAAACTACCTTCCATAATGACAAGGATACATCCATTGGGGTAACAAAAATCTCGACAACAGACTACCTTCCATAATGACAAGGCTACCATCAATTGGAGTAACAAAAATATCGACAAAAAACTACCTTCCATAATTATAAGGCAACCATCCTTTGGAATAACAAAAATCTTGACAAAAGACTACCTTCCATAATGACAAGGTTACCATACATTGGAATAACAAATATCTCGACAACAGACTACCTTCCATAATGACAAGGCTACCATCTATTGGAATAACAAATATCTCGACAAAAAATTCCCTTCTATAATGACAAGGCTACAATCCATTAGAGTAACAGATATCTTAACAACATACTACCTTTCATAATGACAAGGCTACCATTCATTGGAGTAACAAAAATATCGACAACAGACTACCTTCCATAATGACAAGGCTACATCCATTGGGGTACCAAAAATATCGATAACAGACTACCTTCCATAATGACAAGGCTACCATCCATTGGAGTATCAAAAATCTTGACAAAAAACTACCTTCCATAATTACAAGGCTACCATCCATTGGAAAAACAAAAATCTCGACAAAAGACTACCTTCCATAATGACAATGTTACAATCCATTGGAATAACAAAAATCTCGACAACAGACTACCTTCCATAATGACAAGGCTACCATTCAATGGAATAAAAAAAATTTCGACAACAGACTACCTTCCATATTGACAAGGCTACCATCCATTAGAGTATCAAAAATCTAAACAACAGACTACCTTCCATAATGACAAGGCTACCATCCATTGGAGTAACAAAAATCTCAACGACAACATACATTCCATAATGACAAGGCTACCATCCATTGGTGTAACAAAAATATCGACAACAGACTACTATCCATAATGACAAGGCTTCATCCATTGGGGTAACAAAAATATCGATAACAGACTACCTTCCATAATGACAAGGCTACCATCCAATGGAAAAAAAAATTTCGACAATAGACTACCTTCCATAATGACAAGGCTACCATCCATTGGAGTAACAAAAATCTGAGCAACAGACTACCTTCCATAATGACAATGCTACAATCCATTGGAGTAACAAAATCTCAACGACAAACTACATTCCATAATGACAAGGCTACCGTCCATTGGTGTAACAAAAATATAGACAACAGACTACCTTCCATAATGACAAGGCTACATCCATTGGGGTAACAAAAATCTCGATAACAGAATACCTTCCATAATGACAAGGCTACCATCCATTGGAGTAACAGAGATATTGACAACAGACTACCTTCAATAATGACAAGGCTACCATCCATTGGAGTAACAAAAATCTTGACAAAAGACTACCTTCCATAATGACAAGGTTACCATTCATTGGAATAACAAAAATATCGATAACAAACTACCTTCTATAATGACAAGGCTATTATCCAATGGAATAAAAAAATTGTCGACAACAGACTACCTTCCATAATGACAAGGCTACCATCCATTAGAGTAAAAAAAATATGAACAACATACTACCTTCCATAATGACAAGGCTACAATCCATTGGAGTAACAGAAATCTCAACGACAAAATACATACCATAATGACAAGGCTACCATCCATTGGCGTAACAAAAATCTGGACAACAGACTACCTTTCATAATGACAAGGCTATCATCCATTAGAGTAACAAAGATATCGACAACAGACTACCTTCAATTATGACAAGGCTACCATCCATTGGAGTAACAAGAATCTCGACAAAACACTACCTTCCATAATAACAAGGTTACCATCCATTGGAATAACAAAAATATCGACAACAAAATCCCTTCCATAATGACAAGGCTACAATCCATTGGAGTAACAGATATCTTAACGACAGACTACCTTCCATAATGACAAGGCTACAATCCATTGGAGTAACAGATATCTTAACGACAGACTACCTTCCATAATGACAAGGCTACCATTCATTGGAGTAACAAAAATCTCGACAACAAACTACCTTCCATAATGACAAGGCTACATCCATTGGGGTAACAAAAATCTCGACAACAGACTACCTTCCATAATGACAAGGCTACCATCAATTTGAGTAACAAAAATCTTGACAAAAAACTACCTTACATAATTATAAGGCAACCATCCATTGGAATAACAAAAATCTTGACAAAAGACTACCTTCCATAATGACAAGGTTACCATACATTGGAATAACAAATATCTCGACAACAGACTACCTTCCTTAATGACAAGGCTACCATCCAATGGAATAAAAAATTCACGACAACAGACTACCTTCCATAATGACAAGGCTACAATCCATTGGAGTAACAGAAATCTCAACGACAAACTACATTCCATAATTATAAGGCTACAAACC
The DNA here is from genome assembly GCA_948472305.1 of Vicia faba. Lineage (NCBI taxonomy): Eukaryota > Viridiplantae > Streptophyta > Magnoliopsida > Fabales > Fabaceae > Vicia > Vicia faba. The sequence continues at coordinate 833,016,860 of OX451738.1, read as the reverse complement.
ATTGGAGTATCAAAAATCTCGACAACAGACTACCTTCCATAATTATAAGGCTACCACCCATTGGAGTATCAAAAATATCGAAAACAGACTACCTTCCATAATGACAAGGCTACAATCCATTGGAGTAACAGAAATCTCAACGACAAAATACATTCCATAATGACAAGGCTACCATCCATTGGCGTAACAAAAATCTGGACAACAGACTACCTTCCATAATGACAAGGCTATCATCCATTGGAGTAACAAAGATATCGACAACAGACTACCTTCAATTATGACAAGGCTACCATCCATTGGAGTAACAAGAATCTCGACAAAACACTACCTTCCATAATAACAAGGTTACCATCCATTGGAATAACAAAAATATCGACAACAAAATCCATTCCATAATGACAAGGCTACAATCCATTGGAGTAACAGATATCTTAACGACAGACTACCTTCCATAATGACAAGGCTACCATTCATTGGAGTAACAAAAATCTCGACAATAGACTACCTTCCATAATGACAAGGCTACCTCCATTGGGGTAACAAAAATCTCGACAACAGACTACCTTCCATAATGACAAGGCTACCATCAATTGGAGTAACAAAAATCTCGACAAAAAACTACCTTCCATAATTATAAGGCAACCATCCAATGGAATAACAAAAATCTAGACAAAAGACTACCTTTTTATAATGACAAGGTTACCATACATTGGAATAACAAATATCTCAACAACAGACTACCTTCCATTATGACAAGGCTACCATCCATTGGAATAACAAAAATCTCGACAAAAAATTCCCTTATATAATGACAAGGCTACAATCCATTGGAGTAACAGAAATCTTAACAACAGACTACCTTCCATAATGACAAGGCTACCATTCATTGGAGTAACAAAAATATCGACAACAAACTACCTTCCATAACGACAAGGCTATATCCAATGGGGTAACAAAAATATAGATAATAGACTAACTTCCATAATGACAAGGCTACCATCCATTGGAGTAACAAAATTCTTGACAAAAAACTACCTTCCATAATTACAAGGCTACCATCCATTGGAATAACAAAAATCTCGACAAAAGACTACCTTCCATAATGACAAGGTTACAATCCATTGGAATAACAAAAATCTTTACAACAGACTACTTTCCATAATGACAAGGCTACCATCCAATGGAATAAAAAAATTTCGACAACAGACTACCTTCCATATTGACAAGGCTACCATCCACTGGAATGTCAAAAATCTGAACAATAAACTACCTTCCATAATGACAAGGCTACCATCCATTGAAGTAACAAAAATCCTGACAAAAGACTACCTTCCATAATGACAAGGTTACCATCCATTGGAGTAACAGAAATCTCAACGACAAAATACATTCCGTAATGACAAGGCTACCATCCATTGGTGTAACAAAAATATCGACAACAGACTACTATCCATAATGACAAGGCTACATCCATTGGGGTAACAAAAATCTCGACAACAGACTACCTACCATAATGACAAGGCTACCATCCAATGGAATAAAAAAATTTTCGACAATAGACTACCTTCCATAATGACAAGGCTACCATCCATTGGAGTAACAAAAATCTGAGCAACAAACTACCTTCCATAATGACAAGGCTACAATCCATTGGAGTAACAAAATCTCAACGACAAAATACATTCCATAATGTCAAGGCTACCATCCATGGGTGTAACAAAAATATAGACAACAAACTACCTTCCATAATGACAAGGCTACATCCATTGGGGAACAAAAATATCGACAACAGAATACCTTCCATAATGACAAGGCTACCATCCATTGGAGTAAGAGAGATATTGAGAACAGACTACCTTCAATAATGACAAGGCTACCATCCATTGGAGTAACAAAAATCTTGAGAAAAGACTACCTTCCATAATGACAAGGCTACCATCCAATGGAATAAAAAAATTGTCGACAACAAACTACCTTCCATAATGACAAGGCTACCATCCATTAGAGTAACAAAAATATGAACAACAGACTACCTTCCATAATGACAAGGCTACAATACATTGGAGTAACAGAAATATCAACGACAAAATACATTCCATAATGACAAGGCTACCATCCATTGTTGTAACAAAAATCTCGACAATAGACTACCTTCCATAACTACAAGGCTACCATCCATTGGCGTAACAAAAATCTCGACAACAATCTACCTTCCATAATGACAAGGCTATCATCCATTGGAGTAACAAGAATCTCGACAAAACACTACCTTCCACAATAACAAGGTTACCATCCATTGGAATAACAAAAATATCGATAACAAAATCCCTTCCATAATGACAAGGCTACAATCCATTAGAGTAACAGATATCTTAACGACAGACTACCTTCCATAATGACAAGGCTACCATTCATTGGAGTAACAAAAATATCGACAACAAACTACCTTCCATAATGACAAGGATACATCCATTGGGGTAACAAAAATCTCGACAACAGACTACCTTCCATAATGACAAGGCTACCATCAATTGGAGTAACAAAAATATCGACAAAAAACTACCTTCCATAATTATAAGGCAACCATCCTTTGGAATAACAAAAATCTTGACAAAAGACTACCTTCCATAATGACAAGGTTACCATACATTGGAATAACAAATATCTCGACAACAGACTACCTTCCATAATGACAAGGCTACCATCTATTGGAATAACAAATATCTCGACAAAAAATTCCCTTCTATAATGACAAGGCTACAATCCATTGGAGTAACAGATATCTTAACAACATACTACCTTTCATAATGACAAGGCTACCATTCATTGGAGTAACAAAAATATCGACAACAGACTACCTTCCATAATGACAAGGCTACATCCATTGGGGTACCAAAAATATCGATAACAGACTACCTTCCATAATGACAAGGCTACCATCCATTGGAGTATCAAAAATCTTGACAAAAAACTACCTTCCATAATTACAAGGCTACCATCCATTGGAAAAACAAAAATCTCGACAAAAGACTACCTTCCATAATGACAATGTTACAATCCATTGGAATAACAAAAATCTCGACAACAGACTACCTTCCATAATGACAAGGCTACCATTCAATGGAATAAAAAAAATTTCGACAACAGACTACCTTCCATATTGACAAGGCTACCATCCATTAGAGTATCAAAAATCTAAACAACAGACTACCTTCCATAATGACAAGGCTACCATCCATTGGAGTAACAAAAATCTCAACGACAACATACATTCCATAATGACAAGGCTACCATCCATTGGTGTAACAAAAATATCGACAACAGACTACTATCCATAATGACAAGGCTTCATCCATTGGGGTAACAAAAATATCGATAACAGACTACCTTCCATAATGACAAGGCTACCATCCAATGGAAAAAAAAATTTCGACAATAGACTACCTTCCATAATGACAAGGCTACCATCCATTGGAGTAACAAAAATCTGAGCAACAGACTACCTTCCATAATGACAATGCTACAATCCATTGGAGTAACAAAATCTCAACGACAAACTACATTCCATAATGACAAGGCTACCGTCCATTGGTGTAACAAAAATATAGACAACAGACTACCTTCCATAATGACAAGGCTACATCCATTGGAGTAACAGAGATATTGACAACAGACTACCTTCAATAATGACAAGGCTACCATCCATTGGAGTAACAAAAATCTTGACAAAAGACTACCTTCCATAATGACAAGGTTACCATTCATTGGAATAACAAAAATATCGATAACAAACTACCTTCTATAATGACAAGGCTATTATCCAATGGAATAAAAAAATTGTCGACAACAGACTACCTTCCATAATGACAAGGCTACCATCCATTAGAGTAAAAAAAATATGAACAACAGACTACCTTCCATAATGACAAGGCTACAATCCATTGGAGTAACAGAAATCTCAACGACAAAATACATACCATAATGACAAGGCTACCATCCATTGGCGTAACAAAAATCTGGACAACAGACTACCTTTCATAATGACAAGGCTATCATCCATTAGTGTAACAAAGATATCGACAACAGACTACCTTCAATTATGACAAGGCTACCATCCATTGGAGTAACAAGAATCTCGACAAAACACTACCTTCCATAATAACAAGGTTACCATCCATTGGAATAACAAAAATATCGACAACAAAATCCCTTCCATAATGACAAGGCTACAATCCATTGGAGTAACAGATATCTTAACGACAGACTACCTTCCATAATGACAAGGCTACCATTCATTGGAGTAACAAAAATCTCGACAACAAACTACCTTCCATAATGACAAGGCTACATCCATTGGGGTAACAAAAATCTCGACAACAGACTACCTTCCATAATGACAAGGCTACCATCAATTTGAGTAACAAAAATCTTGACAAAAAACTACCTTACATAATTATAAGGCAACCATCCATTGGAATAACAAAAATCTTGACAAAAGACTACCTTCCATAATGACAAGGTTACCATACATTGGAATAACAAATATCTCGACAACAGACTACCTTCCTTAATGACAAGGCTACCATCCAATGGAATAAAAAATTCACGACAACAGACTACCTTCCATAATGACAAGGCTACAATCCATTGGAGTAACAGAAATCTCAACGACAAACTACATTCCATAATTATAAGGCTACAAACCATTGGAGTATCAAAAATCTCGACAACAGACTACCTTCCATAATTATAAGGCTACCACCCATTGGAGTATCAAAAATATCGAAAACAGACTACCTTCCATAATGACAAGGCTACAATCCATTGGAGTAACAGAAATCTCAACGACAAAATACATTCCATAATGACAAGGCTACCATCCATTGGCGTAACAAAAATCTGGACAACAGACTACCTTCCATAATGACAAGGCTATCATCCATTGGAGTAACAAAGATATCGACAACAGACTACCTTCAATTATGACAAGGCTACCATCCATTGGAGTAACAAGAATCTCGACAAAACACTACCTTCCATAATAACAAGGTTACCATCCATTGGAATAACAAAAATATCGACAACAAAATCCATTCCATAATGACAAGGCTACAATCCATTGGAGTAACAGATATCTTAACGACAGACTACCTTCCATAATGACAAGGCTACCATTCATTGGAGTAACAAAAATCTCGACAACAGACTACCTTCCATAATGACAAGGCTACCTCCATTGGGGTAACAAAAATCTCCACAACAGACTACCTTCCATAATGACAAGGCTACCATCAATTGGAGTAACAAAAATCTCGACAAAAAACTACCTTCCATAATTATAAGGCAACCATCCAATGGAATAACAAAAATCTCGACAAAAGACTACCTTCCATAATGACAAGGTTACCATACATTGGAATAACAAATATCTCGACAACAAACTACCTTCCATAATGACAAGGCTACCATCCAATGGAATAAAAAATTCTCGACAACAGACTACCTTCCATAATGACAAGGCTACAATCCATTGGAGTAACAAAAATCTGAACAACAGACTACCTTCCATAATGACAAGGCTACAATCCATTGGAGTAATAGAAATCTCAATGAAAAACTACCTTCCATAATGACAAGGCTACCATCCGTTGGAGTAATGTAAATCTCAACGAAAGACTACCTTCCATAATGAAAAGGCTACCATCCATTGGAGTAACAAAATTCCCGACAATAGACTACCTTCTATAATGACAAGTCTACCATCCATTGGAGTAACAAAAATCTCGATAACAGAATACCTTCCATAATGAAAAGGCTACCATCCATTGGAGTAACAAAAATCTCGACAACAGACTACCTTTCATAATGAAAAGGCTACCATCCAATGGAATAACAAAAATCTCGACAACAGACTACCTTCCATAATGACAAGGTTACCATCGATTGGTTTAACAAAAATATTGACAACAGACTATGTTCCATAATAACAAGGCTACCATCCATTGGAGTAACAAAAATCTGGACACCAGACTACAATTCATTATGACAAGGCTACCATCCATTGGAGTAACATAAATATCGACAACAGACAATGTTCCATATTGACAAGCCTACCATCCATTAGAGTAACATAAATATCGACAACAAACAACGTTCCATAATAACAATGCTACCATCCCCTAGAGTAATCAAAATATCGACAACAGGGTAACATCCATAATGGCAAGGTTACCATTCATTGGAATAATAAAAATCTCGACAACAAATTACCTTCTATAATGACAAGGCTACCATCCATTGGAGTAACATAAATATCGACAACAAACAACGTTCCATATTGACAAGGCTACCATCCATTGGAGTAACAAAGATATCAATAACAGACTACCTTCAATAATAATAATGCTACCATCCCCTAGAGTAACAAAAATATCGACAACCGGATAAGATCTATAAAGACAAGGTTACCATCCATTGGAATAATAAAAATATCGACAACAAACTACCTTCCATAATGACAAGGCTACCATCCAATGGAATAACATAAATCTCGTCAACAGACTACATCCCATAATGACAAGGCTACCATCCATTAGAGTAACAAAAATCTGAACAACATACTACCTTCCATAATGACAAGGCTACCATCCGTTGGAGTAATGTAAATCTCAATGAAATATTACCTTCCATAATGAAAAGGCTACCATCCATTGGAGTAACAAAAATCTCGACAATAGACTACCTTCTATAATGACAAGGCTACCATCCATTAGAGTAACAAAAATCTCGATAACAGACTACCTTCCATAATGAAAAGGCTACCATCCATTGGAGTAACAAAAATCTCGACAATAGACTACCTTTCATAATGAAAAGGCTACCATCCAATGGAATAGCAAAAATCTCGACAATAGACTACCTTCCATAATGACAAGGTTACCATCCATTGGTTTAACAAAAATATTGACAACAGACTATGTTCCATAATAACAAGGCTACCATCCATTGGAGTAACAAAAATCTGGACACCAGACTACCTTTCATAATGACAAGGCTACCATCCATTGGAGTAACATAAATATCGACAACAGACAACGTTCCATATTGACAAGCCTACCATCCATTAGAGTAACATAAATATCGACAACAGACAACGTTCCATAATAACAATGCTACCATCCCCTGGAGTAACAAAAATATTGACAACAGGGTAACATCCATAATGACAAGGTTACCATCCATTGGAATAATAAAAATCTCGACAACAAATTACCTTCTATAATGACAAGGCTACCATCCATTGGAGTAATATAAATATCGACCCCAAACAACGTTCCATATTGACAAGGCTACCATCCATTGGAGTAACAAAGATATTAATAATAACAATGCTACCATCCCCTAGAGTAACAAAAATATCGACAACAGGGTAACATCCATAATGACAATGTTAGCATCCATTGGAATAATAAAAATCTTGACAACAAATTCCCTTCTATACTGACAAGGCTACCATCCAATGGTATTACAAAAATCTCATCAATAGACTACCTTCCATAATGACAAGGCTACCATCAATTGGAGTAACAAAAATTTGAACAATAGACTACCTTCCATAATGACAAGGCTACCATCGGTTGGAGTAACAAAAATCTCGATAACAGACTACCTTCCATAATGACAAGGCTACCATCCATTGGAATAACAAATATCTCGACAAGAGACTACCTTCCATAATGACAAGGTTACCATCCATTGGAGTAACAAAAATATCGACAACAGACAATGTTCCATAATAGCAAGGCTACCATCCATTGGAGTAACAAAAATATCGACACACGACTACCTTTCATAATGACAAGGCTACAATCCATTTGAGTAACTTAAATATCGAAAACAGACTACGGTACATAATGACAAGGCTACCATCCATTGGAGTAACAAAAATCTCAACAACAGACTCCCTTCCATAATGACAAGGTTAGCATCCATTGGAGTAACAAAAATATCGACAACAGACAAGGTTCCATAATAACAAGGCTACCATCCATTGGAGTAACAAAAATCTCGGTAACAAAGTACCTTCCATAATTACAAGCCTACCATCCATTGGAGTAACAAAAATCTTGACAAAAGACTACCTTCCATAATGACAAGGTTACCATCCATTGGAGTAACAAAAATATCGACAACAGACTATGTTCCATAATAACAAGGCTACCATCCATTGGAGTAACAAAAATCTTGACACCAGACTACCTTTCATAATGACAAGGCTACCATCCATTGGAGTAACGTAATAATCGACAACAGACAACGTTCCATAATGATAAGGCTACCATCCATTGGAGTAACAAAAATCTCGACAACAAACTAACTTCCTTAATGACAAGGCTACCATCCATTGGAGTAACAAAAATATCGACAACAGACTATGATCCATAATAACAAGGCTACCATCCATTAGAGTAACAAAAATATCGACAACAGACTATGTTCCATAATAACAAGGCTACCATCCATTGGAGTAACAAAAATCTCGACACCAAACTACCTTTCATAATGACAAGGCTACCATCCATTGGAGTAACATAAATATCGACAACAGACAACGTTCCATAATGACAAGGCTACCATCCATTGGAGTAACAAAAATATCGACAACAGACTAACTTCCTTAATGACAAGGCTACCATCCATTGGAGTAACAAAAATATCGACAACAGACTAGGTTCCATAATAACAAGGCTACCATCCATTGGAGTTACAAAAATCTCGACAACAGACTACCTTCCATATTGACAAGGCTACCATCCATTGGAGTAACAAAGAAATCAACAACAGACTACCTTCAATAATAACAATGCTACCATCCCCTAGAGTAACAAAAATATCGAAAACAGGGTAACATCCATAATGACAACGTTAGCATCCATTGGAATAATAAAAATCTCGACAACAATTTACCTTCTATACTGACAAGGCTACCATCCAATGGTATAACAAAAATCTCATCAACAGACTACCTCCCATAATGACAAGGCTACCATCAATTGGAGTAACAAAAATCTGAACAATAGACTACCTTCCATAATGACAAGGCTACCATCGGTTGGAGTAACGTAAATCTCAATAAGAGACACTCTTCCATAATTAAAAGGGCACCATCCTTTGGAGTAACAAAAATCTCGACAATAGACTACCTTCCATAATGACAAGGCTACCATCCATTGGAGTAACAAAAATCTCGATAACAGACTACCTTCCATAATGACAAGGCTACCATCCATTGGAATAACAAAAATCTCGAGAAGAGACTACCTTCCATAATGACAAGGTTACCATCCATTGGAGTAACAAAAATATCGACAATAGACAATGTTCCATAATAGCAAAGCTACCATCCATTGGAGTAACAAAAATATCGACACCAGACTACCTTTCATAATGACAAGGCTACAATCCATTTGCGTAACTTAAATATCGAAAACAGACTACGTTACATAATGACAAGGCTACCATCCATTGGAGTAACAAAAATCTCAACAACAAACTCCCTTCCATAATGACAAGGTTACCATCCATTGGAGTAACAAAAATATCGACAATAGACTACCTTCCATAATGACAAGGCTACTATCCATTGGAGTAACAAAAATCTCGCTAACAAAGTATCTTCAATAATTACAAGGCTACCATCCATTGCAGTAACAAAAACCTTAACAAAAGACTACCTTCCATAATGACAAGGTTACCATCCATTGGAGTAACAAAAATATCGACAACATACTATATTCTATAATAACAAGGCTACCATCCATTGCAGTAACAAAAATATCGACACCAGACTACCTTTCATAATGACAAGGCTACCATCCATTGGAGTAACATAAATATCGACAACAGACAACATTCCATAATGACAAGGCTACCATCCATTGGAGTAACAAAAATCTCTACAACAGACTAACTTCCTTAATGACAAGGCTACCATCCATTGGAGTAACAAAAATCTCGACAAAAGACTACCTTCCATAATGACCAGGTTACCATCCATTGGATTAACAAAAATATCGATAACAGACTATGTTCCATAAAAACAAGGCTACCATCCATTGGAGTAACAAAAATCTCGACACTAGACTACATTTCATAATGACAAGGCTACCATCCATTGGAGTAACATAAATATCGACAACAGACAACGTTCCATAATTACAAGGCTACCATCCATTGGAGTAACAAAAATCTCGACAACAGACTAACTTCCTTAATGACAAGGCTACCATCCATTGGAGTAACAAAAATATCGACAACAGATTATGTTCCATAATAAAAAGGCTACCATCCATTGGAGTTACAAAAATATCGACAACGGACTACCTTCCATATTGATAAGGCTACCATCCATTGGAGTAACAAAGATATCAATAACAGACTACCTTCAATAATAACAATGCTACCATCCCCTAGAGTAACAAAAATATCGACAACAGGGTAACATCCATAATGACACCGTTACCATCCATTGGAATAATAAAAATCTCGACAATAAATTACCTTTTATAATGATAAGGCTACCATCCAATGGAATAACAAAAATCTCGTCAACAGACTACCTTCCATAATGAAAAGGCTACCATCCATTGGAGTAACAAAAATCTCGACAATTGACTACCTTCCATAATGACAAGGCTACCATCCATTGGAGTGACAAAAATCTCGATAATAGACTACCTTCAATAATGACAATGCTACCATTCACTAGAGTAACAAAATATCGACAATAGGGTAACATTTATAATGACAAGGTTACCATCCATTGGAATATTAAAAATCTCGTCAACAGACTACCTTCTATAATGACAAGGCTACCATGCATTGGAGTAACAAAAATCTGAACAACAGACTACCTTCCATAATGACAAGGCTACCATCCGTTGGAGTAACGTAATTTCAATGAAAGAGTACCTTCAATAATTAAAAGGCTACCATCCATTGGAGTAACAAAAATCTCGACAATAGACTACCTTCCATAATGACAAGACTACCATCCATTGGAGTAACAAAAATATTTATAACAGACTACCTTAAATAATGACAATGCTACCATTCACTAGAGTAACAAAAATATCGACAACAGGGTAACATCTATAATGACAAGGTTACCATCCATTGGAATAATAAAAATCTCGTCAACAGACTACCTTCCATAATGACAAGGCTACCATGCGTTGGAGTAACAAAAATCTGAAAAACAGACTACGTTCCATAATGACAAGGCTACCATCCGTTGGACTAACGTAAATCTCAACGAAAGACTACCTTCCATAATGACAAGGCTACCATCCATTGAAGTAACAAAAATATGAACAACATAGTACCTTCTATAATAACAAGGCTACCATCCGTTAGAGTAACGTAAATCTCAATGAAGGACTACCTTCCATAATGAAAAGGCTACCATCCATTGGAGTAACAAAAATCTCGACAATAGACTACCTTTCATAATGACATGGCTACCATCCATTGGAGTAACAAAAATCTTGATAATAGACTACCTTCAATAATGACAATGCTACCATCCACTAGAGTAAAAAAAATATCTACAACAGGGTAACATCTATAATGACAAGGTTACCATCCATTGGAATAATAAAAATCTCGTAAATAGACTACCTTCCATAATGACAAGGCTACCATGCATTGGAGTAACAAAAATCTGAACAACAGAATACCTTCAATAATGACAAGGCTATCATCCGTTGGAGTAACGTAAATCTCAACGAAAGACTACCTTCCATAATGAAAAGGCTACCATCCATTGGAGTAACAAAAATCTCGACAATAGACTACCTTCTATAATGACAAGGCTACCATCCATTGGACTAACAAAAATCTCGATAACAGACTACCTTCCATAATTAAAAGGCTATTATCCATTAGAGTGACAAAAATCTCGACAATAGACTACCTTTCATAATGAAAAGGCTACCATCCAATGGAATAAAAAAAAATCTTGACAACAGACTACCTTCCATAATTATAAGGTTACCATCCATTGGAGTAACAAAAATATCGACAACAGACTATGTTGCATAATAACAAGGCTACCATCCATTGGAGTAAAAAAAATCTGGACACCAGACTACCTTTCATAATGACAAGGCTACCATCCATTGGAGTAACATAAATATCGACAACAGACAACATTCCATAATGACAAGGCTACCATCCATTGGAGTAACAAAAATCTCGACAACATACTAACTTCCTTAATGACAAGGCTACCATCCATTGGAGTAACAAAAATATCGACAACAGACTATGTTCCATAATAACAAGGCTACCATCCATTGGACTTACAAAAACCTCGACAACAGACTACCTTCCATAATGACAAGGCTACCATCCATTGGAGTAACAAAGATATCAACAACAGACTACCTTCAATAATGACAATGCTACCATCCACTAGAGTAACAAAAATATCGACAACAGGGTAACATCTATAATTACATGGTGACCATCCATTGGAATAATAAAAATCTCGACAACAAATTACCTTCTATAATGAAAAGGCTACCATCCAATGGAATAACAAAAATCTCGTCAACAAACTACATTCCATAATGACAAGGCTACCATCCATTGAAGTAACAAAAATCTGAACAACAGACCACCTACCATAATGACATGGCTACCATCGGTTGGAGTAACGTAAATCTCAATGAAAGACTCTCTTCCATAATGAAAAGGCCACCATCCATTGGAGTAACAAAAATCACGACAATAGACTACCTTCCATAATGACAAGGCTACCATCCATTGGAGTAACGAAAATCTTGATAACAGACTACCTTCCATAATGACAAGGCTACCATCCATTGGAATAACAAAAATCTCGACAAGAGACTACCTTCCATAATGACAAGTTTACCATCCATTGGAGTAACAAAAATATCGACAACAGACAATGTTCCATAATAACAAGGCTACCATCCATTGGAGTAACAAAAATATCGACACCAGACTACCTTTCATAATGACAAGGCTACAATCCATTTGAGTAACATAAATATCCACAACAAACTATGTTACATAATGACAAGGCTACCATCCATTGGAGTAACAAAAATCTTGACAACAGACTACATTCCATAATGACAAGGCTACCATCCATTGGAGTAACAAAAATATAGACAATAGACTACCTTCCATAATGACAAGGCTACTATCCATTGGATTAACAAAAATCTCGCTAACAAAGTACCTTCCATAATTACAAGGCTACCATCCATTGGAGTAACAAAAATCTCGACAAAAGACTACCTTCCATAATGACAAGGTTACCATCCATTGGAGTAACAAAAATATCGACAACAGACTATGTTCCATAATAACAAGACTACCATCCATTGGAGTAACAAAAATCTCGACACCAGACTACCTTTCATAATGACAAGGCTACCATCCATTGGAGTAACATAATAATCGACAAAAGACAATGTTCCATAATGACAAGGCTACCATCCATTGGAGTAACAAAAATCTCGACAACAGACTAACTTCCTTAATGACAAGGCTACCATCCATTGGAGTAACAAAAATATCGACAACAGACTAACTTCCTTAATGACAAGGCTACCATCCATTGGAGTAACAAAAATATCGACAACAGACTAAGTTCCATAATAACAAGGCTACCATCCATTGGAGTTACAAAAATCTCGACAACAGACTACCTTCCATAATATCAAGGCTACCATCCATTGGAGTAACAAAGATATCAACAACAGACTACCTTCAATAATGACAATGCTACCATCCACTAGAGTAACAAAAATATCGACAACAGGGTAACATCTATAATGACAAGGTTACCATCCATTGGAATAATAAAAATATCGACAACAAAATTACCTTCTATAATGACAAGGCTACCATCCAATGGAATAACAAAAATCTCGTCAACAGACTACATTCCATAATGACAAGGCTACCATCCATTAGAGTAACAAAAATCTGAACAACAGACCACCTACCATAATGACATGGCTACCATCGGTTGGAGTAATGTAAATCTCAATGAAAGACTCTCTTCCATAATGAAAAGGCCATCATCCATTGGAGTAACAAAAATCACGACAATAGACTACCTTCTATAATGACAGGGCTACCATCCATTGGAATAACAAAAATCTCAACAAGAGACTACCTTCCATAATGACAAGTTTACCATCCATTGGAGTAACAAAAATATCGACACCAGACTACCTTTCATAATGACAAGGCTACAATCCATTTAAGTAACATAAATATCAACAACTGACTATGTTACATAATGACAAGGCTACCATCCATTGGAGTAACAAAAATCTTGACAACAGACTACATTCCATAATGACAAGGCTACCATCCATTGGAGTAACAAAAATATCGACAATAGACTACCTTCCATAATGACAAGGCTACTATCCATTGGATTAACAAAAATCTAGCTAACAAAGTACCTTCCATAATTACAAGGCTACCATCCATTGGAGTAATAAAAATCTCGATAAAAGACTACCTTCCATAATGACAAGGTTACCATCCATTGGAGTAACAAAAATATCGACAACAGACTATGTTCCATAATAACTTGGCTACCATCCATTGGAGTAACAAAAATCTCGACACAACACTACCTTTCATAATGACAAGGCTACCATCCATTGGAGTAACATAATAATCGACAACAGACAATGTTGCATAATGACAAGGCTACCATCCATTAGAGTAACAAAAATCTCGACAACAGACTAACTTTCTTAATGACAAGGCTACCATCCATTGGAGTAAAAAAAATATCGACAACAAACTATGTTTCATAATAACAAGGCTACCATCCATTAGAGTAACAAAAATATCGATAACAGACTACGTTCCGTAATAACAAGGCTACCATCCATTGGAGTAACAAAAATCTCGACACCAGACTACCTTTCATAATGACAAGGCTACCATCCATTGGAGTAACAAAAATATCGACAACAGACTATGTTCCATAATAACAAGGCTACCATCCATTAGAGTTACAAAAATCTCAACAACAGACTACCTTCCATATTCACAAGGCTACCATCCATTGGAGTAACCAAGATATCAACAACAAACTACCTTCAATAATAACAATGCTACCATCCCCTAGAGTAACCAAAATATCAACAACAGGGTATCATCCATAATGACAAGGATACCATCCATTGGAATAATAAAAATCTCAACAAGAAATTACCTTCTATAATGACAAGGCTACCATCCAATGGAATAACAAAAATCTTGTCAATAGATTACCTTCCATAATGACAAGGCTACCATCAATTGGAGTAACAAAAATCTGAACAACAGACTACCTTCCATAATGACAAGGCTACCATCGGTTGGAGTAAAGTAAATATCAATGAAAGACTCTCTTCAATAATGAAAAGGCCACCATCCATTGGAGTAACAAAAATCTCGACAATATACTACCTTCCATAATGACAAGGCTAACATCATTTGGAGTAACAAAAATCTCGATAACAGACTACCTTCCATAATGACAAGGCTACCATCCATTGAAATAACAAAAATCTCGACAAGAGACTATTTTCCATAATGACAAGTTTACCATCCATTGGAGTAACAAAAATATCGACAACCAACAATGTTCCATATTAACAAGGATACCATCCATTGGAGTAACAAAAATATCGACACCAGACTACCTTTCATAATAACAGGGCTACCATCCATTTGAGTAACATAAATATCGACAACAGACTACGTTACATAATGACAAGGCTAGCATCCATTGGAGTAACAAAAATCTTGACAACAGACTACCTTCCATAATGACAAGGCTACCATCCATTGGAGTAACAAAAATATCGACAATAGACTACCTTCCATAATGACAAGGCTACTATCCATTGGAGTAACAAAAATCTCGCTAACAAAGTACCTTCCATAATTACAAGGCTACCATTCATTGGAGTAACAAAAATCTCGACAAAAGACTACCTTCCATAATGACAAGGTTACCATCCATTGGAGTAACAAAAATATCAACAACAAACTATGTTCCATAATAACAAGGCTACCATCCATTGGAGTAACAAAAATATCGACACCAGACTACCTTTCATAATGACAAGGCTACCATCCATTGGAGTAACATAAATATCGATAACAAACAAAGTTCCATAATGACAAGGCTACCATCCATTAGAATAACAAAAATCTCGACAACAGACTAACTTTCTTAATGACAAGGCTACCATCCATTGGAGTAACAAAAATATCGACAACAAACTATGTTTCATAATAACAAGGCTACCATCCATTGGAGTAACAAAAATATCGATAACAGACTACGTTCCATAATAACAAGGCTACCATCCATTGGAGTAACAAAAATCTCGACACCAGACTACCTTTCATAATGACAAGGCTACCATCCATTGGAGTAACAAAAATATCGACAACAGACTATGTTCCATAATAACAAGGCTACCATCCATTAGAGTTACAAAAATCTCAACAACAGACTACCTTCCATATTCACAAGGCTACCATCCATTGGAGTAACCAAGATATCAACAACAAACTACCTTCAATAATAACAATGCTACCATCCCCTAGAGTAACCAAAATATCGACAACAGGGTAACATCCATAATGACAAGGATACCATCCATTGGAATAATAAAAATCTCGACAAGAAATTACCTTCTATAATGACAAGGCTACCATCCAATGGAATAACAAAAATCTTGTCAATAGATTACCTTCCATAATGACAAGGCTACCATCCATTGGAGTAACAAAAATCTGAACAACAGACTACCTTCCATAATGACAAGGCTACCATCGGTTGGAGTAACGTAAATATCAATGAAAGACTCTCATTGGAGTAACAAAAATATCAACAACAAACTATGTTCCATAATAACAAGGCTACCATCCATTGGAGTAACAAAAATATCGACACCAGACTACCTTTCATAATGACAAGGCTACCATCCATTGGAGTAACATAAATATCGACAACAGACAACGTTCCATAATGACAAGGCTACCATCAATTAGAGTAACAAAAATCTCGACAACAGACTAACTTCCTTAATGACAAGGCTACCATCCATTGGAGTAACAAAAATCTCGACAAAAGACTACCTTCCATAATGACAAGGTTACCATCCATTGGAGTAACAAAAATATCGATAACAGACTATGTTCCATAATAACAAGGCTACCGTCCATTGGAGTAACAAAAATCTCGACACCAGACAACCTTTCATAATGACAAGGCTACCATCCATTGAGTAACATAAATATCAACAACAAACAACGTTCCATAATGACAAGGCTACCATCCATTGGAGTAACAAAAATCTCGACAATAGACTAACTTCCTTAATGACAAGGCTACCATCCATTGGAGTAACAAAAATATCGACAACAGACTATGTTCCATAATAACAAGGCTACCATCCATTGGAGTTACAAAAATATCGACAACAGGGTAACATCCATAATGACAACGTTACCATCCATTGGAATAATAAAAATCTCAACAACAAATTACCTTTTATAATGACAAGGGTACCATCCAATGGAATAAAAAAAATCTCGTCAACAGACTACCTTCCATAATGACAAGGCTACCATCCATTGGAGTAACAAAAATCTGAACAACAGACTACCTTCCACAATGACAAGGCTACCATCGATTGGACTAACGTAAATCTCAATGAAAGACTCTATTCCAAAATGAAAAGGCCACCATCCATTGGAGTAACAAAAATCTCGATAACCGACTACCTTCAATAATGACAATGCTACCATACACTAGAGTAACAAAAATATCGACAACAGGGTAACATCTATAATGACAAGGTTACCATCCATTGGAATAATAAAAATCTTGTCAATAGACTACCTTCCATAATGACAAGGCTACCATGCATTGGAGTAACAAAAATCTGAACAACAGACTACCTTCCATAATGACAAGGCAACCATCCGTTGGAGTAACGTAAATCTCAATGAAAGACTACCTTCCATAATAACAAGGCTACCATCCATTGGAGTAACAAAAATCTCGACAATAGACTACCTTCCATAATGATAAGGCTACCATCCATTGGAGTGACAAAAATCTCCATAACAAACTACCTTCAATAATGACAATGCTTTCATTCACTAGAGTAACATAATATCGCCAACAGGGTAACATCTATAATGACAAGGTTACCATCCATTAGAATAATAAATATCTCGTCAACAGACTATGTTCCATAATTACAAGGCTACCATCCATTGGAGTAACAAAAATCTCGACACCAGACTACCTTTCATAATGACAAGGCTACCATCCATTGGAGTAACATAAATATCGACAACATACAACGTTCCATAATGACAAGGCTACCATCCATTGGAGTAACAAAAATCTCGACAACAAACTAACTTCCTTAATTACAAGGCTACCATCCATTGGAGTAACAAAAATCTCGACAAAAGACTACCTTCCATAATGACAAGGTTACCATCAATTGGAGTAACAAAAATATCGATAACAAACTATGTTCCATAATAACAAGGATACCATCCATTGGAGTAACAAAAATCTCGACACCAGACTACCTTTCATAATGACAAGGTTACCATTCATTGGAGTAACAAAAATATCGACAACAGACTATGTTCCATAATAACAAGGCTACCATCCATTGGAGTTACAAAAATATCGACAACAGACTACCTTCCATATTGATAAGGCTACCATCCATTGGAGTATCAAAGATATCAACAACAGACTACCTTCAATAATAACAATGCTACCATCCCCTAGAGTAACAAAAATATCGACAACAGGGTAACATCCATAATGACAATGTTACCATCCATTGGAATAATAAAAATCTCGACAAAAAATTACCTTCTATAATGACAAGGCTACCATCCAATGGAATAAAAAAAATCTCGTCAACAGACTACCTTCCATAATGACAAGGCTACCATCCATTGGAGTAACAAAAATTTGAACAACATACTACCTTCCATAATTACAAGGCTACCATCGGTTGGAGTAACAAAAATCTCGATAACAGACTACCTTCAATAATGACAATGCTACCATCCACTAGAGTAACAAAAATATTGACAACAAATTACCTTCTATAATGACAAGGTTACCATCCATTGGAATAATAAAAATCTCGTCAACAGACTACCTTCCATAATGACAAGGCTACCATGCATTAGAGTAACAAAAATCTGAACAACAGACTACCTTCCATAATGGAAAAGGCTACCATCCGTTGGAGTAACGTAAATCCCAATGAAAGACTACCTTCCATAATGAAAAGGCTACCATCCATTGGAGTAACAAAAATCTCGACAATAGACTACCTTCCATAATGATAAGGCTACCATATATTGGAATGACAAAAATCTCGATAACAGACTACCTTCACTAATGACAATGCTTCCATTCACTAGAGTAACATAATATCGACAACAAGGTAACATCTATAATGACAAGGTTACCATCCATTGGAATAAAAAAAATCTCGTCAATAGACTACCTTCCATAATGACAAGGCTACCATGCATTGGAGTAACAAAAATCTGAACAACAGACTACCTTCCATAATGATAAGGCTACCATCCGTTGGAGTAACGTAAATCTCAATGAAAGACTACCTTCCTTAATGAAAAGGCTACCTTCCATTGGAGTAACAAAAATCTCGACAATAGACTACCTTCCATAATGACAAGGCTACCATCCATGGGAGTAACAAAAATCTCAATAACAGACTACCTTCAATAATGACAATGCTACCATTCACTAGAGTAACAAAAATATCGACAACAGGGTAACATCTATAATGACAAGGTTACCATCTATTGTAATAATAAAAATATCGTCAACAGACTACCTTCCATAATGACAAGGCTACCATGCATTGGAGTAACAAAAATCTGAACAACAGACTACCTTCAATAATGACAAGGCTACCATCCGTTGGAGTAACGTAAATCTCAAAGAAAGACTACCTTCCATAATGAAAAGGCTACCATCCATTGGAGTAACAAAAATCTAGACAATAGACTACCTTCTATAATGACAAGGCTACCATCCTTTGGACTAACAAAAATATCGATAACAGACTACCTTCCATAATGAAAAGGCTATTATGCATTAGAGTAACAAAAATCTCGACAACAGACTACCTTTCATAATGAAAAGGCTAACATCCAATGGAATAACAAAAATCTAGACAACAGACTACCTTCCATAATGACAAGGTTACCATCCATTGGAGTAACAAAAATATCGACAACAGACTATGTTCCATAATAACAAGGCTACCATCCATTGGAGTAACAAATATCTGGACACCAGACTACCTTTCATAATGATAAGGCTACCATACATTGGACTAACATAAATATCGACAACAGACAACGTTCCATAATGACAAGGCTACCATCCATTGGAGTAACAAAAATCTCGACAACAGACTAACTTCCTTAATGACAAGGCTACCATCCATTGGAGTAACAAAAATATCGACAACAGACTATGTTCCATAATAACAAGGCTACAATCCATTGGAGTTACAAAAATCTCGACAACAGACTACCTTTCATAATGACAAGGCTACCATCCATTGGAGTAACCAAGATATCTACAACAGACTACCTTCAATAATGACAATGCTACCATCCACTAGAGTAACAAAAATATCAACAACAGGGTAACATCTATAATGAGAAGGTTACCATCCATTGGAATAATAAAATTCTCGACAACAAACTACCTTCCATAATGACAAGGATACCATCCAATGGAATAACAAAAATCTCGTCAACAGAGTACCTTCCATAATGACAAGGCTACCATCTATTGGAGTAACAAAAATCTCAATAACAGACTACCTTCAATAATGACAATGCTACCATTCACTAGAGTAACAAAAATATCGACAACAGGGTAACATCTATAATGACAAGGTTACCATCCATTGTAATAATAAAAATCTCGTCAACAGACTACCTTCCATAATGACAAGGCTACCATGCATTGGAGTAACAAAAATCTGAACAACAGACTACCTTCAATAATGACAAGGCTACCATCCGTTGGAGTAACGTAAATCTCAAAGAAAGACTACCTTCCATAATGAAAAGGCTACCATCCATTGGAGTAACAAAAATCTAGACAATAGACTACCTTCTATAATGACAAGGCTACCATCCTTTGGACTAACAAAAATATCAATAACAGACTACCTTCCATAATGAAAAGGCTATTATGCATTAGAGTAAAAAAAATCTCGACAACAGACTACCTTTCATAATGAAAAGGCTAACATCCAATGGAATAACAAAAATCTCGACAACAGACTACCTTCCATAATGACAAGGTTACCATCCATTGGAGTAACAAAAATATCGATAACAGACTATGTTCCATAATAACAAGGCTACCATCCATTGGAGTAACAAATATCTGGACACCAGACTACCTTTCATAATGATAAGGCTACCATACATTGGAGTAACATAAATATCGACAACAGACAACGTTCCATAATGACAAGGCTACCATCCATTGGAGTTACAAAAATCTCGACAACAGACTAACTTCCTTAATGACAAGGCTACCATCCATTGGAGTAACAAAAATATCGACAACAGACTATGTTCCATAATAACAAGGCTACAATCCATTGGAGTTACAAAAATCTCGACAACAGACTACCTTTCATAATGACAAGGCTACTATCCATTGGAGTAACCAAGATATCTACAACAGACTACCTTCAATAATGACAATGCTACCATCCACTAGAGTAACAAAATTATCAATAACAGGGTAACATCTATAATGAGAAGGTTACCATCTATTGGAATAATAAAATTCTCGACAACAAACTACCTTCCATAATGACAAGGATACCATCCAATGGAATAACAAAAATCTCGTCAACAGAGTACCTTCCATAATGACAAGGCTACCATCTATTGGAGTAACAAAAATCTCAATAATAGACTACCTTCAATAATGACAATGCTACCATTCACTAGAGTAACAAAAATATCGACAACAGGGTAATATCTATAATGACAAGGTTACCATCCATTGTAATAATAAAAATCTCGTCAACAGACTACCTTCCATAATGACAAGGCTACCATGCATTGGAGTAACAAAAATCTGAACAACAGACTACCTTCAATAATGACAAGGCTACCATCCGTTGGAGTAACGTAAATCTCAAAGAAAGACTACCTTCCATAATGAAAAGGCTACCATCCATTGGAGTAACAAAAATCTAGACAATAGACTACCTTCTATAATGACAAGGCTACCATCCTTTGGACTAACAAAAATATCGATAACAGACTACCTTCCATAATGAAAAGGCTATTATGCATTAGAGTAACAAAAATCTCGACAACAGACTACCTTTCATAATGAAAAGGCTACCATCCAACGGAATAACAAAAATCTCTACAACAGACTACCTTCCATAATGACAAGGTTATCATCCATTGGAGTAACAAAAATATCGACAACAGTTTATGTTCCATACTAACAAGGCTACCATCCATTGCAGTAACAGATATCTGGACAATAGACTACCTTTCATAATGACAAGGCTACCATACATTGGAGTAACATAAATATCGATAACAGACAACGTTCCATAATGACAAGGCTACCATCCATTGGAGTAACAAAAATCTCGACAACAGACTAACTTCCTTAATGACAAGGCTACCATCCATTGGAGTAACAAAAATATCGACAACAGACTATGTTCCATAATAACAAGGCTACCATCCATTGGAGTAACAAAAATCTCGACAATAGACTACCTTCCATAATGACAAGGCTACCATCCATTTGAGTAACAAAGATATCAACAACAGACTACCTTCAATAATGACAATGCTACCATCCACTAGAGTAACAAAAATATCGACAACAGGGTAACATCTATAATGACAAGGTTACCATCTATTGGAATAATAAAATTCTCGACAACAAACTACCTTCCATAATGACAAGGATACCATCCAATGGAATAACAAAAATATCTTCAACAGAGTACCTTCCATAATGACAAGGCTACCATCTATTGGAGTAACAAAAATCTGAACAATAGACTACCTTCCATAATGGCAAGCCTACCATCTGTTGGAGTAACGTAAATCTCAACGAAATACTACCTTCCATAATGAAAAGGCTACCATCCATTGGAGTAACAAAAATCTCGACAATAGACTACCTTCCATAATGACAAGGCTACCTTCCATTTGAGTAATAAAAATCTGGATAACAGACTACCTTCCATAATGACAAGGCTACCATCCATTGGAATAACAAAAATCTCGATAACAGACTACCCTCCATAATGATAAGAGACTACCTTCCATAATGACGAGGTTACCATCCATTGGAGTAACAAAAATATTGATAACAGATAATGTTCCATTATAAAAAGGCTACCATCCATTGGAGTAACAAAAATATCGACACCAGACTACCTTTCATAATGACAAGGCTACCATCCATTTGAGTAACATAAATATGGACAACAGACTATGTTACATAATGACAAGGCTACCATCCATTGGAGTAACAAAAATCTCGATAACAGACTACCTTCCATAATGACAAGGCTACCATCCATTGGGGTAACAAAAATAACGACAATAGACTACCTTCCATAATGCCAGGGCTACTATCCATTGGAGTAACAAAAATCTCGGTAACAAAGTACCTTCCATAATTACAAGGCTACCATCCATTCGAGTAACAAAAATCTCGACAAAAGTCTACCTTCCATAATGAAAAGGCTACCATCCAATGGAATAACAAAAATATCGACAACAGACTACCTTTTATAATGACAAGGTTACCATCTATTGGAGTAACAAAAATATCGACAACAGACTATGTTCCATAATAATAAGGCTATCATCCATTGGAGTAACAAAAAAAATCTTGACACCAGACTACCTTTCATAATGACAAGGCTACCATCCATTGGAGTAACATAAATATCGACAACAGACAATGTTCCATAATGGCATGGCTATCATCCATTGGAGTAACAAAAATCTCGACAACCGACTAACTTCCTTAATGACAACGCTACAATCCATTGGAGTAACAAAAATATCGACAACAGACTATGTTCCATAATAACAAGGCTACCATCCATTGGAGTTACAAAAATCTCGACAACAGACTACCTTCCATAATGAAAAGGCTACCATCCATTGGAGTAACAAAGATATCAACAACAGACTACCTTCAATAATGACAATGCTACCATCACCTAGAGTAACAAAAATATCGACAATAGGGTAACATCCATAATGACAAGGCTACCATCCATTGGAATAATAAAAATCTCGACAACAAATTACCTTCTATAATGACAAGGCTACCATCCAATGGAATAACAGAAATCTCGTCAACAGACTACCTTCCATGATGACAAGGCTACCATCCATTGGAGTAACAAAAATCTGAACAACAGACTACCTTCCATAATGAAAAGGCTACCATCCGTTGGAGTAACGTAAATCTCAATGAAAGACTCTCTTCCATAATGAAAAGGCTACCATCCATTGGACTAACAAAAATCTCGATAACAGATTACCTTCCATAATGAAAAGGATATTATCCATTAGAGTAACAAAAATCTCGACAACATACTACCTTCCATAATGACAAGGCTACCATCCATTGGGGTAACAAAAATAACGACAATAGACTACCTTCCATAATGACAGGGCTACTATCCATTAAAGTAACAAAAATCTCGGTAACAAAGTACCTTCCATAATTACAAGGCTACCATCCATTCGAGTAACAAAAATCTCGACAAAAGACTACCTTCCATAATGAAAAGGCTACCATCCAATGGAATAACAAAAATCTCGACAACAGACTACCTTTTATAATGACAAGGTTACCATCCATTGGAGTAACAAAAATATCGACAACAGACTATGTTCCATAATAATAAGGCTATCATCCATTGGAGTAACAAAAATCTCGACACCAGAATACCTTTCATAATGACAAGGCTACCATCCATTGGAGTAACATAAATATCGACAACAGACAATGTTCCATAATGACAAGGCTATCATCCATTGGAGTAACAAAAATCTCGACAACCGACTAACTTCCTTAATGACAACGCTACAATCCATTGGAGTAACAAAAATATCGGCAACAGACTATGTTCCATAATAACAAGGCTACCATCCATTGGAGTTCAAAAATCTCGACAACATAATACCTTCCATAATGACGAGGCTACCATCCATTGGAGTAACAAAGATATCAACAGCAGACTACCTTCAATAATGACAATGCTACCATTCACTAGAGTAACAAAAATATCGACAACAGGGTAACATCTATAATGACAAGGTTACCATCCATTGTAATAATAAAAATCTCGACAACAAATTACCTTCCATAATGACAAGGCTACCATGCATTGGAGTAACAAAAATCTGAACAACAGACTACCTTCAATAATGACAAGGCTACCATCCGTTGGAGTAACGTAAATCTCAAAGAAAGACTACCTTCCATAATGAAAAGGCTACCATCCATTGGAGTAACAAAAATCTAGACAATAGACTACCTTCTATAATGACAAGGCTACCATCCTTTGGACTAACAAAAATATCGATAACAGACTACCTTCCATAATGAAAAGGCTATTATGCATTAGAGTAACAAAAATCTCGACAACAGACTACCTTTCATAATGAAAAGGCTAACATCCAATGGAATAACAAAAATCTCGACAACAGACTACCTTTCATAATGACAAGGCTACCATCCATTGGAGTAACCAAGATATCTACAACAGACTACCTTCAATAATGACAATGCTACCATCCACTAGAGTAACAAAAATATCAATAACAGGGTAACATCTATAATGAGAAGGTTACCATCCATTGGAATAATAAAATTCTCGACAACAAACTACCTTCCATAATGACAAGGATACCATCCAATGGAATAACAAAAATCTCGTCAACAGAGTACCTTCCATAATGACAAGGCTACCATCTATTGGAGTAACAAAAATCTCAATAATAGACTACCTTCAATAATGACAATGCTACCATTCACTAGAGTAACAAAAATATCGACAACAGGGTAATATCTATAATGACAAGGTTACCATCCATTGTAATAATAAAAATCTCGTCAACAGACTACCTTCCATAATGACAAGGCTACCATGCATTGGAGTAACAAAAATCTGAACAACAGACTACCTTCAATAATGACAAGGCTACCATCCGTTGGAGTAACGTAAATCTCAAAGAAAGACTACCTTCCATAATGAAAAGGCTACCATCCATTGGAGTAACAAAAATCTAGACAATAGACTACCTTCTATAATGACAAGGCTACCATCCTTTGGACTAACAAAAATATCGATAACAGACTACCTTCCATAATGAAAAGGCTATTATGCATTAGAGTAACAAAAATCTCGACAACAGACTACCTTTCATAATGAAAAGGCTACCATCCAACGGAATAACAAAAATCTCTACAACAGACTACCTTCCATAATGACAAGGTTATCATCCATTGGAGTAACAAAAATATCGACAATAGTTTATGTTCCATACTAACAAGGCTACCATCCATTGCAGTAACAGATATCTGGACAATAGACTACCTTTCATAATGACAAGGCTACCATACATTGGAGTAACATAAATATCGACAACAGACAACGTTCCATAATGACAAGGCTACCATCCATTGGAGTAACAAAAATCTCGACAACAGACTAACTTCCTTAATGACAAGGCTACCATCCATTTGAGTAACAAAGATATCAACAACAGACTACCTTCAATAATGACAATGCTACCATCCACTAGAGTAACAAAAATATCGACAACAGGGTAACATCTATAATGACAAGGTTACCATCCATTGGAATAATAAAATTCTCGACAACAAACTACCTTCCATAATGACAAGGATACCATCCAATGGAATAACAAAAATATCTTCAACAGAGTACCTTCCATAATGACAAGGCTACCATCTATTGGAGTAACAAAAATCTGAACAATAGACTACCTTCCATAATGGCAAGCCTACCATCTGTTGGAGTAACGTAAATCTCAACGAAATACTACCTTCCATAATGAAAAGGCTACCATCCATTGGAGTAACAAAAATCTCGACAATAGACTACCTTCCATAATGACAAGGCTACCTTCCATTTGAGTAATAAAAATCTGGGTAACAGACTACCTTCCATAATGACAAGGCTACCATCCATTGGAATAACAAAAATCTCGATAACAGACTACCCTCCATAATGATAAGAGACTACCTTCCATAATGACGAGGTTACCATCCATTGGAGTAACAAAAATATTGATAACAGATAATGTTCCATTATAAAAAGGCTACCATCCATTGGAGTAACAAAAATATCGACACCAGACTACCTTTCATAATGACAAGGCTACCATCCATTTGAGTAACATAAATATGGACAACAGACTATGTTACATAATGACAAGGCTACCATCCATTGGAGTAACAAAAATCTCGATAACAGACTACCTTCCATAATGACAAGGCTACCATCCATTGGGGTAACAAAAATAACGACAATAGACTACCTTCCATAATGCCAGGGCTACTATCCATTGGAGTAACAAAAATCTCGGTAACAAAGTACCTTCCATAATTACAAGGCTACCATCCATTCGAGTAACAAAAATCTCGACAAAAGTCTACCTTCCATAATGAAAAGGCTACCATCCAATGGAATAACAAAAGTATCGACAACAGACTACCTTTTATAATGACAAGGTTACCATCTATTGGAGTAACAAAAATATCGACAACAGACTATGTTCCATAATAATAAGGCTATCATCCATTGGAGTAACAAAAAAAATCTTGACACCAGACTACCTTTCATAATGACAAGGCTACCATCCATTGGAGTAACATAAATATCGACAACAGACAATGTTCCATAATGACATGGCTATCATCCATTGGAGTAACAAAAATCTCGACAACCGACTAACTTCCTTAATGACAACGCTACAATCCATTGGAGTAACAAAAATATCGACAACAGACTATGTTCCATAATAACAAGGCTACCATCCATTGGAGTTACAAAAATCTCGACAACAGACTACCTTCCATAATGAAAAGGCTACCATCCATTGGAGTAACAAAGATATCAACAACAGACTACCTTCAATAATGACAATGCTACCATCACCTAGAGTAACAAAAATATCGACAATAGGGTAACATCCATAATGACAAGGCTACCATCCATTGGAATAATAAAAATCTCGACAACAAATTACCTTCTATAATGACAAGGCTACCATCCAATGGAATAACAGAAATCTCGTCAACAGACTACCTTCCATGATGACAAGGCTACCATCCATTGGAGTAACAAAAATCTGAACAACAGACTACCTTCCATAATGACAAGGCTACCATCCGTTGGAGTAACGTAAATCTCAATGAAAGACTCTCTTCCATAATGAAAAGGCTACCATCCATTGGACTAACAAAAATCTCGATAACAGATTACCTTCCATAATGAAAAGGCTATTATCCATTAGAGTAACAAAAATCTCGACAACATACTACCTTCCATAATGACAAGGCTACCATCCATTGGGGTAACAAAAATAACGACAATAGACTACCTTCCATAATGACAGGGCTACTATCCATTAAAGTAACAAAAATCTCGGTAACAAAGTACCTTCCATAATTACAAGGCTACCATCCATTCGAGTAACAAAAATCTCGACAAAAGACTACCTTCCATAATGAAAAGGCTACCATCCAATGGAATAACAAAAATCTCGACAACAGACTACCTTTTATAATGACAAGGTTACCATCCATTGGAGTAACAAAAATATCGACAACAGACTATGTTCCATAATAATAAGGCTATCATCCATTGGAGTAACAAAAATCTCGACACCAGAATACCTTTCATAATGACAAGGCTACCATCCATTGGAGTAACATAAATATCGACAACAGACAATGTTCCATAATGACAAGGCTATCATCCATTGGAGTAACAAAAATCTCGACAACCGACTAACTTCCTTAATGACAACGCTACAATCCATTGGAGTAACAAAAATATCGACAACAGACTATGTTCCATAATAACAAGGCTACCATCCATTGGAGTTCAAAAATCTCGACAACATAATACCTTCCATAATGACGAGGCTACCATCCATTGGAGTAACAAAGATATCAACAGCAGACTACCTTCAATAATGACAATGCTACCATTCACTAGAGTAACAAAAATATCGACAACAGGGTAACATCTATAATGACAAGGTTACCATCCATTGTAATAATAAAAATCTCGACAACAAATTACCTTCCATAATGACAAGGCTACCATGCATTGGAGTAACAAAAATCTGAACAACAGACTACCTTCAATAATGACAAGGCTACCATCCGTTGGAGTAACGTAAATCTCAAAGAAAGACTACCTTCCATAATGAAAAGGCTACCATCCATTGGAGTAACAAAAATCTAGACAATAGACTACCTTCTATAATGACAAGGCTACCATCCTTTGGACTAACAAAAATATCGATAACAGACTACCTTCCATAATGAAAAGGCTATTATGCATTAGAGTAACAAAAATCTCGACAACAGACTACCTTTCATAATGAAAAGGCTAACATCCAATGGAATAACAAAAATCTCGACAACAGACTACCTTCCATAATGACAAGGTTACCATCCATTGGAGTAACAAAAATATCGATAACAGACTATGTTCCATAATAACAAGGCTACCATCCATTGGAGTAACAAATATCTGGACACCAGACTACCTTTCATAATGATAAGGCTACCATACATTGGAGTAACATAAATATCGACAACAGACAACGTTCCATAATGACAAGGCTACCATCCATTGGAGTTACAAAAATCTCGACAACAGACTAACTTCCTTAATGACAAGGCTACCATCCATTGGAGTAACAAAAATATCGACAACAGACTATGTTCCATAATAACAAGGCTACAATCCATTGGAGTTACAAAAATCTCGACAACAGACTACCTTTCATAATGACAAGGCTACCATCCATTGGAGTAACCAAGATATCTACAACAGACTACCTTCAATAATGACAATGCTACCATCCACTAGAGTAACAAAAATATCAATAACAGGGTAACATCTATAATGAGAAGGTTACCATCCATTGGAATAATAAAATTCTCGACAACAAACTACCTTCCATAATGACAAGGATACCATCAAATGGAATAACAAAAATCTCGTCAACAGAGTACCTTCCATAATGACAAGGCTACCATCTATTGGAGTAACAAAAATCTCAATAACAGACTACCTTCAATAATGACAATGCTACCATTCACTAGAGTAACAAAAATATCGACAACAGGGTAATATCTATAATGACAAGGTTACCATCCATTGTAATAATAAAAATCTCGTCAACAGACTACCTTCCATAATGACAAGGCTACCATGCATTGGAGTAACAAAAATCTGAACAACAGACTACCTTCAATAATGACAAGGCTACCATCCGTTGGAGTAACGTAAATCTCAAAGAAAGACTACCTTCCATAATGAAAAGTCTACCATCCATTGGAGTAACAAAAATCTAGACAATAGACTACCTTCTATAATGACAAGGCTACCATCCTTTGGACTAACAAAAATATCGATAACAGACTACCTTCCATAATGAAAAGGCTATTATGCATTAGAGTAACAAAAATCTCGACAACAGACTACCTTTCATAATGAAAAGGCTACCATCCAACGGAATAACAAAAATCTCTACAACAGACTACCTTCCATAATGACAAGGTTATCATCCATTGGAGTAACAAAAATATCGACAACAGTTTATGTTCCATACTAACAAGGCTACCATCCATTGCAGTAACAGATATCTGGACAATAGACTACCTTTCATAATGACAAGGCTACCATACATTGGAGTAACATAAATATCGACAACAGACAACGTTCCATAATGACAAGGCTACCATCCATTGGAGTAACAAAAATCTCGACAACAGACTAACTTCCTTAATGACAAGGCTACCATCCATTGGAGTAACAAAAATATCGACAACAGACTATGTTCCATAATAACAAGGCTACCATCCATTGGAGTAACAAAAATCTCGACAATAGACTACCTTCCATAATGACAAGGCTAACATCCATTTGAGTAACAAAGATATCAACAACAGACTACCTTCAATAATGACAATGCTACCATCCACTAGAGTAACAAAAATATCGACAACAGGGTAACATCTATAATGACAAGGTTACCATCCATTGGAATAATAAAATTCTCGACAACAAACTACCTTCCATAATAACAAGGATACCATCCAATGGAATAACAAAAATATCTTCAACAGAGTACCTTCCATAATGACAAGGCTACCATCTATTGGAGTAACAAAAATCTGAACAATAGACTACCTTCCATAATGGCAAGCCTACCATCTGTTGGAGTAACGTAAATCTCAACGAAATACTACCTTCCATAATGAAAAGGCTACCATCCATTGGAGTAACAAAAATCTCGACAATAGACTACCTTCCATAATGACAAGGCTACCTTCCATTTGAGTAATAAAAATCTGGATAACAGACTACCTTCCATAATGACAAGGCTACCATCCATTGGAATAACAAAAATCTCGATAACAGACTACCCTCCATAATGATAAGAGACTACCTTCCATAATGACGAGGTTACCATCCATTGGAGTAACAAAAATATTGATGACAGATAATGTTCCATTATAAAAAGGCTACCATCCATTGGAGTAACAAAAATATCGACACCAGACTACCTTTCATAATGACAAGGCTACCATCCATTTGAGTAACATAAATATGGACAACAGACTATGTTACATAATGACAAGGCTACCATCCATTGGAGTAACAAAAATCTCGATAACAGACTACCTTCCATAATGACAAGGCTACCATCCATTGGGGTAACAAAAATAACGACAATAGACTACCTTCCATAATGCCAGGGCTACTATCCATTGGAGTAACAAAAATCTCGGTAACAAAGTACCTTCCATAATTACAAGGCTACCATCCATTCGAGTAACAAAAATCTCGACAAAAGTCTACCTTCCATAATGAAAAGGCTACCATCCAATGGAATAACAAAAATATCGACAACAGACTACCTTTTATAATGACAAGGTTACCATCTATTGGAGTAACAAAAATATCGACAACAGACTATGTTCCATAATAATAAGGCTATCATCCATTGGAGTAACAAAAAAAATCTTGACACCAGACTACCTTTCATAATGACAAGGCTACCATCCATTGGAGTAACATAAATATCGACAACAGACAATGTTCCATAATGACATGGCTATCATCCATTGGAGTAACAAAAATCTCGACAACCGACTAACTTCCTTAATGACAATGCTACAATCCATTGGAGTAACAAAAATATCGACAACAGACTATGTTCCATAATAACAAGGCTACCATCCATTGGAGTTACAAAAATCTCGACAACAGACTACCTTCCATAATGAAAAGGCTACCATCCATTGGAGTAACAAAGATATCAACAACAGACTACCTTCAATAATGACAATGCTACCATCACCTAGAGTAACAAAAATATCGACAATAGGGTAACATCCATAATGACAAGGCTACCATCCATTGGAATAATAAAAATCTCGACAACAAATTACCTTCTATAATGACAAGGCTACCATCCAATGGAATAACAGAAATCTCGTCAACAGACTACCTTCCATGATGACAAGGCTACCATCCATTGGAGTAACAAAAATCTGAACAACAGACTACCTTCCATAATGACAAGGCTACCATCCGTTGGAGTAACGTAAATCTCAATGAAAGACTCTCTTCCATAATGAAAAGGCTACCATCCATTGGACTAACAAAAATCTCGATAACAGATTACCTTCCATAATGAAAAGGCTATTATCCATTAGAGTAACAAAAATCTCGACAACATACTACCTTCCATAATGACAAGGCTACCATCCATTGGGGTAACAAAAATAACGACAATAGACTACCTTCCATAATGACAGGGCTACTATCCATTAAAGTAACAAAAATCTCGGTAACAAAGTACCTTCCATAATTACAAGGCTACCATCCATTCGAGTAACAAAAATCTCGACAAAAGACTACCTTCCATAATGAAAAGGCTACCATCCAATGGAATAACAAAAATCTCGACAACAGACTACCTTTTATAATGACAAGGTTACCATCCATTGGAGTAACAAAAATATCGACAACAGACTATGTTCCATAATAATAAGGCTATCATCCATTGGAGTAACAAAAATCTCGACACCAGAATACCTTTCATAATGACAAGGCTACCATCCATTGGAGTAACATAAATATCGACAACAGACAATGTTCCATAATGACAAGGCTATCATCCATTGGAGTAACAAAAATCTCGACAACCGACTAACTTCCTTAATGACAACGCTACAATCCATTGGAGTAACAAAAATATCGACAACAGACTATGTTCCATAATAACAAGGCTACCATCCATTGGAGTTCAAAAATCTCGACAACATAATACCTTCCATAATGACGAGGCTACCATCCATTGGAGTAACAAAGATATCAACAGCAGACTACCTTCAATAATGACAATGCTACCATCCCCTAGAGTAACAAAAATATCGACAATAGGGTAACATCCATAATGACAAGGCTACCATCCATTGGAATAATAAAAATCTCGACAACAAATTACCCTCTATAATGACAAGGCTACCATCCAATGGAATAACAGAAATCTCGTCAACAGACTACCTTCCATAATGACAAGGCTACCATCCATTGGAGTAACAAAAATCTGAACAACAGACTACCTTCCATAATGACAAGGCTACCATCCGTTGGAGTAACGTAAATCTCAATGAAAGACTCTCTTCCATAATGAAAAGGCCACCATCCATTGGAGTAACAAAAATCACGACAATAGACTACCTTCAATAATTACAAGGCTACCATCCATTGGAGTAACAAAAATCTCGATAACAGACTACCTTCCATAATGACAAGGCTACCATTCAATGGAATAACAAAAATCTCGACAACAGACTACCTTCCATAATGACAAGGTTACCATCCATTGGAGTGACATAAATATCGACAACAGGCTGTGTTCCATAATAACAAGGCTACCATCCATTGGAGTAACAAAAATCTGGACACCAGACTACCTTTCATAATGACAAGGCTACCATCCATTGGAGTAACATAAATATTGACAACAGACAACGTTCCATAATGACAAGGCTACCATCCATTGGAGTAACAAAAATCTCGACAACAGACTAACTTCCATAATGAAAAGGCTACCATCCATTGGAGTAACAAAAATCTCGACAATTGACTACCTTCCATAATGATAAGGCTACCATCCATTGGAGTGAAAAAAATCTCGATAACAGACTACCTTCAATAATGACAATGCTTCCATTCACTAGAGTAACATAATATCGACAACAGGGTAACATCTATAATGACAAGGTTACCATCCATTGGAGTAACAAAAATATCAACAACATACTATGTTCCATAATTACAAGGCTACCATCCATTGGAGTAACAAAAATCTCGACACTAGACTACATTTCATAATGACAAGGCTACCATCCATTGGAGTAACATAAATATCGACAACGTACAACGTTCCATAATGACAAGGCTACCATCCATTGGAGTAACACAAATCTCGACAACAAACTAACTTCCTTAATGACAAGGCTACCATCCATTGGAGTAACAAAAATCTCGACAAAAGACTACCTTCCATAATGACAAGGTTACCATCCATTGGAGTAACAAAAATATCGATAACAGACTATGTTCCATAATAACAAGGCTACCATCCATTGGAGTAACAAAAATCTCGACACTAGATTACCTTTCATAATGACAAGGCTACCATCCATTGGAGTAACATAAATATCGACAACAGACAACGTTCCATAATGACAAGGCTACCATCCATTGGAGTAACAAAAATCTCGACAACAGACTAACTTCCTTAATGACAAGGCTACCATCCATTGGAGTAACAAAAATATCGACAACAGACTATGTTCCATAATAACAAGGCTACCATCCATTGGAGTTACTAAAATATCGACAACAGACTACCTTCCATATTGATAAGGCTACCATCCATTGGAGTAACAAAGATATCACCAACAGACTACCTTTAATAATAACAATGCTACCATCCCCTAGAGTAACAAAAATATCGACAACAGGGTAACATCAATAATGACAACGTTACCATCCATTGGAATAATAAAAATCTCGACAACAAATTACCTTCTATAATGACAAGGCTACCATCCAATGGAATAAAAAAAATCTCGTCAACAGACTACCTTCCATAATGACAAGGCTACCATTCATTGGAGTAACAAAAATCTGAACAACAGACTACCTTCCATAATGACAAGGCTACCATCGGTTGAAGTAACGTAAATCTCAATGAAAGACTATTTTCCATAATGAAAAGGCCACCATCCATTGGAGTAACAAAAACTTGACAATAAACTACCTTCCATATTAACAAGGCTACCATCCATTGGAGTAACAAAAATCTCGATAACAGACTACCTTCAATAATGACAATGCTACCATCCACTAGAGTAACAAAAATATCGACAACAGGGTAACATCTATAATTACAAGGTTACCATCCATTGGAATAATAAATATCTCGTCAACAGACTACCTTCCATAATGACAAGGCTACCATCCGTTGGAGTAACGTAAATCTCAATGAAAGACTACCTTCCATAATGAAAAGGCTACCATCCATTGGAGTAACAAAAATCTCGACAATAGACTACCTTCCATAATGATAAGGCTACCATCCATTGGAGTGACAAAAATCTCGATAACAGACTACCTTCAATAATGACAATGCTTCCATTCACTAGAGTAACATAATATCGACAAAAGGGTAACATCTATAATGACAAGGTTACCATCCATTGGAATAATAAAAATCTCGTCAAAAGACTACCTTCCATAATGACAAGGCTACCATGCATTGGAGTAACAAAAATCTGAACAACAAACTACCTTCCATAATGACAAGGCTACCATCATTGGAGTAACATAAATATCGACAACAAATAGTGTTCCATAATGACAAGGCTACCATCCATTGGAGTAACAAAAATCTCGACAACAGACTAACTTCCTTATTGAGAAGGCTACCATCCTTTGGAGTAACAAAAATCTCGACAAAAGACTACCTTCCATAATGACAAGGTTACCATCCATTGGAGTAACAAAAATATCGATAACAGACTATGTTCCATAATAACAAGGATACCATCCATTGGAGTAAAAAAAATATCGACACCAGACTACCTTTCATAATGACAAGGCTACCATCCATTGGAGTAACATAAATATCGACAACAGAAAACGTTCCATAAAGACAAGGCTACCATCCATTGGAGTAAAAAAAATCTCGTCAACAGACTAACTTCCTTAATGACAAGGCTACCATCCATTGGAGTACCAAAAATATCGATAACAGACTATGTTCCATAATAACAAGGCTACCATCCATTGGAGTAATGAAAATATCAACAAGAGACTACCTTCCATAATGACAAGGCTACCATCAATTGGAGTAACAAAAATCTCGCCAACAGTCTACCTTCCATAATGACACGGCTACCATACATTGGAGTGACAAAAATATCGACATCAGACTACCTTCCATAATGACAAGGCTACCATCCATTGGAGTAACGAAAATCTCGACAACAGACTACCTTCCATAATGACAAGGCTACCATCCATTGGAGTAACAAAAATCGCGAAAACAAACTATCTTCCATAATGACAAGGCTACCATCCATTGCAGTGACAAAAATCTCTACAATAAACTACCTTCCATAATGACTAAGCTACCATCCATTAGAGTAACAAAGATATCGATAACAGACGACCTTCTATAATGACAAGGCTACCATACATTGTAATAACAAATATTTGGACAACAAACTACCTTCCATAATGACAAGGCTACCTTACATTGTAGTAACAAAAATCTCGACAAAAGTTGCCTTCCATAATGACAAGGCTACCATCCATTGGAGTAACGAAAATATCAACAAGACACTACCTTTCATAATGATAAGTCCATCGTCCATTGGAATAACAAAAATATCGACAACAAACTACGTTCCATAATGAATAGGCTTCCATTCATTAGAGTAACAAAAATATCAACAACAGACTACCTTCCATAATGACAAGGCTACCATCCATTGGAGTAACAAAAATATCGACAACAAAATACCTTCCATAATGACTAGGCTACCATCCATTGAAGTAACAAAGATATCAACAACAGACTACATTCCATAATGATAAGGCTACCATCCATTGGAGTGACAAAAATATTGACGACATACTACCTTCCATAATGACAAGGCTACCATCCATTGTAGTAACAAAAATCTCGAAAATAGACTACCTTCAATAATGACAAGGCTAAAATCCATTGGAGTAACAAAAATCTCGACAATACACTACCTTCCATAATGACAAGGCTACAATCTATTGGAATAACAAAAGTCTCGAGAACAGGCTGCCTTCCATAATGACAAGGCTACCATCCAATGGAATAACAAAAGTCTCGACAACATACTACCTTCCATAATGACAAGGCTACCATCAATTGTAGTAACCAATATCTCGACAATAAACTACTTTCCATAATGACAAGGCTACCATCCATTGTAGTAACAAAAATCTCGACAAAAGACTACCTTCCATAATGACAATGCTACAATCCATTGGAGTAACAAAAATCTCGACAACAGACTACCTTCCATAATGACATGGCTACCATCCATTGAAGTAACAAAAATATCGACAACAAAATACCTTCTATTATGACTAGGCTACCATCCATTGGAGTTACAAAGATATCGACAACTGACTAACTTCCATAATAATAAGGCTACCATCCATTGGAGTAATGAAAATATCAACAAGAGACTACCTTCCATAATGACAAGGCTACCATCAATTGGAGTAACAAAAACTCGCCAACAGTCTACCTTCCATAATGACAAGGCTACCATCCATTGGAGTAACGAAAATCTCGACAACAGACTAACTTCCATAATGACAAGGCTACCATCCATTGGAGTAACATAAATCGCGAAAACAAACTATCTTCCATAATGACAAGGCTACCATCCATTGGAGTGACAAAAATCACTACAATAGACTACCTTCCATAATTACTAAGCTACCATCCATTAGAGTAACAAAGATATCGACAACAGACTACCTTCTATAATGACAAGGCTACCATACATTGTAATAACAAAAATTTGGACAACAAACTACCTTCCATAATGACAAGGCTACCTTACATTGTAGTAACAAAAATCTCGACAACAGTTACCTTCTATAATGACAAGGCTACCATCCATTGTAGTAACAAAAATATCAACAACAAACTACCTTCCATAATGATAAGTCCACCATCCATTGGAATAACAAAAATATTGACAACAAACTACGTTCCATAATGAATAGGCTACCATTCATTGGAGTAACAAAAATATCAACAATAGACTACCTTCCATAATGACAAGGCTACCATCCATTGGAGTAACAAAAATATCGATAACAAAATACCTTCCATAATGACTAGGCTACCATCCATTGGAGTAACAAAGATGTCGACAACAGACTACATTCCATAATGATAAGGCTACAATCCATTGAAGTGACAAAAATATCGACAACATACTACCTTCTATAATGACAAGGCTACCATCCATTGGAGTAACAAAAATCGCGAAAACAGACTAACTTCCATAATGACAAGGCTAAAATCCATTGGAGTAACAAAAATCTCGACAACAGACTACCTTCCATAATGACAAGGCTACCATATATTGGAATAACAAAAGTCTCGAGAATAGACTGCCTTCCATAATGACAAGGCTACCATCCAATGGAATAACAAAAATCTCGACAACAAACTACCTTCCATAATGACAAGGCTACCATCAATTGTAGTAACCAATATCTCGACAACAAACTACTTTCCATAATGACAAGGCTACCATCCATTGTAGTAACAAAAATCTTGACAACATACTACCTTCCATAATGACAATTCTCCCATCCATTGGAGTAACAAAAATCTCGACAACAGACTACCTTCCATAATGACAAGGCTATCATCCATTGTAGTAACAAAAATCTCGACCACAAACTACCTTCCATGATGACAAGGCTACCATCCATTGGACTAACGAAAATATCAACAAGAGACTACCTTCCATAATGATAAGGCTACCATCCATTGGAATAACAATAATATCGACAACAAACTACGTTCCAAAATGAATAGGCTACCATCCATTGGAGTAACAAAAATATCGATAATAAACTACCTTCCATAATGACAAGGCTACCTTCCATTGGAGTAATAAAAATATCAACAACAGAATTCTTTCCATTATGACTAGGCTACCATCCATTGAAGTAACAAAGATATCGATAACAGAATACCTTCCATTATGACTAGGCTACCATCCATTGAAGTAACAAAGATATCGACAATAGACTACCTTCCATAATGACAAGGCTACCATCCATTGAAGTAACAAAAATATCGACAACAAAATACCTTATATTATGACTAGGCTACCATCCATTGGAGTTACAAAGATATCGACAACAGACTAACTTCCATAATAACAAGGCTACCATCCATTGGAGTAATGAAAATATCAACAAGAGACTACCTTCCATAATGACAAGGCTACCATCAATTGGAGTAACAAAAACTCGCCAACAATCTACCTTCCATAATGACACGTTTACCATCCATTGGAATGGAAAAAATATCGACAACAGACTACCTTCCATAATGACAAGGCTACCA
The DNA here is from genome assembly GCA_948472305.1 of Vicia faba. Classification (NCBI taxonomy): domain Eukaryota; kingdom Viridiplantae; phylum Streptophyta; class Magnoliopsida; order Fabales; family Fabaceae; genus Vicia; species Vicia faba. The sequence continues at coordinate 832,976,678 of OX451738.1, read as the reverse complement.
TCCATTGGAGTAACGAAAATCTCGACAACAGACTACCTTCCATAATGACAAGGCTACCATCCATTGGAGTGACAAAAATCTCTACAATAGACTACCTTCCATAATGACTAAGCTACCATCCATTAGAGTAACAAAGATATCAACAACAGAGTACCTTCTATAATGACAAGGCTACCATACATTGTAATAACAAAAATTTGGACAACAAACTACCTTCCATAATGACAAGGCTACCTTACATTGTAGTAACAAAAATTCGACAATAGTTACCTTCCATAATGACAAGGCTACCATCCATTGGAGTAACAAAAATATCAACAACAGACTACCTTCCATAATGATAAGTCCACCATCCATTGGAATAACAAAAATATCGACAGCAAACTACGTTCCATAATGAATAGGCTACCATTCATTGGAGTAACAAAAATATCAACAATAGACTACCTTCCATAATGACAAGGCTACCATCCATTGGAGTAACAAAAATATCGATAACAAAATACCTTCCGTAATGACTAGGCTACCATCCATTGGAGTAACAAAGATGTCGACAACAGACTACATTCCATAATGACAAGGCTACAATCCATTGAAGTGACAAAAATATCGACAACATACTACCTTCCATAATGACAAGGCTACCATCCATTGGAGTAACAAAAATCGCGAAAACATACTACCTTCCATAATGACAAGGCTAAAATCCATTGGAGTAACAAAAATCTCGACAACAGACTACCTTCCATAATGACAAGGCTACCATATATTGGAATAACAAAAGTCTCGAGAATAGACTGCCTTCCATAATGACAAGGCTACCATCCAATGGAATAACAAAAATCTCGACAACAAACTACCTTCCATAATGACAAGGCTACCATCAATTGTAGTAACCAATATCTCGACAACAAACTACTTTCCATAATGACAAGGCTACCATCCATTGTAGTAACAAAAATCTCGACAACATACTACCTTCCATAATGACAATTCTCCCATCCATTGGAGTAACAAAAATCTCGACAACAGACTACCTTCCATAATGACAAGGCTATCATCCATTGTAGTAACAAAAATCTCGACCACAAACTACCTTCCATAATGACAAGGCTACCATCCATTGGACTAACGAAAATATCAACAAGAGACTACCTTCCATAATGATAAGGCTACCATCCATTGGAATAACAATAATATCGACAACAAACTACGTTCCATAATGAATAGGCTACCATCCATTGGAGTAACAAAAATATCGATAATAAACTACCTTCCATAATGATAAGGCTACCTTCCATTGGAGTAATAAAAATATCAACAACAGAATACCTTCCATTATGACTAGGCTACCATCCATTGAAGTAACAAAGATATCGATAACAGAATACCTTCCATTATGACTAGGCTACCATCCATTGAAGTAACAAAGATATCGACAATAGACTACCTTCCATAATGACAAGGCTACCATCCATTGAAGTAACAAAAATATCGACAACAAAATACCTTATATTATGACTAGGCTACCATCCATTGGAGTTACAAAGATATCGACAACAGACTAACTTCCATAATAACAAGGCTACCATCCATTGGAGTAATGAAAATATCAACAAGAGACTACCTTCCATAATGACAAGGCTACCATCAATTGGAGTAACAAAAACTCGCCAACAGTCTACCTTCCATAATGACACGTTTACCATCCATTGGAATGGAAAAAATATCGACAACAGACTACCTTCCATAATGACAAGGCTACCATCCATTGGAGTAACGAAAATCTCGACAACAGACTACCTTCCATAATGACAAGGCTACCATCCATTGGAGTGACAAAAATCTCTACAATAGACTACCTTCCATAATGACTAAGCTACCATCCATTAGAGTAACAAAGATATCAACAACAGAGTACCTTCTATAATGACAAGGCTACCATACATTGTAATAACAAAAATTTGGACAACAAACTACCTTCCATAATGACAAGGCTACCTTACATTGTAGTAACAAAAATCTCGACAATAGTTACCTTCCATAATGACAAGGCTACCATCCATTGGAGTAACAAAAATATCAACAACAGACTACCTTCCATAATGATAAGTCCACCATCCATTGGAATAACAAAAACATCGACAGCAAACTACGTTCCATAATGAATAGGCTACCATTCATTGGAGTAACAAAAATATCAACAATAGACTACCTTCCATAATGACAAGGCTACCATCCATTGGAGTAACAAAAATATCGATAACAAAATACCTTCCATAATGACTAGGCTACCATCCATTGGAGTAACAAAGATGTCGACAACAGACTACATTCCATAATGACAAGGCTACAATCCATTGAAGTGACAAAAATATCGACAACATACTACCTTCCATAATGACAAGGCTACCATCCATTGGAGTAACAAAAATCGCGAAAACATACTACCTTCCATAATGACAAGGCTAAAATCCATTGGAGTAACAAAAATCTCGACAACAGACTACCTTCCATAATGACAAGGCTACCATATATTGGAATAACAAAAGTCTCGAGAATAGACTGCCTTCCATAATGACAAGGCTACCATCCAATGGAATAACAAAAATCTCGACAACAAACTACCTTCCATAATGACAAGGCTACCATCAATTGTAGTAACCAATATCTCGACAACAAACTACTTTCCATAATGACAAGGCTACCATCCATTGTAGTAACAAAAATCTCGACAACATACTACCTTCCACAATGACAATTCTCCCATCCATTGGAGTAACAAAAATCTCGACAACAGACTACCTTCCATAATGACAAGGCTATCATCCATTGTAGTAACAAAAATCTCGACCACAAACTACCTTCCATAATGACAAGGCTACCATCCATTGGACTAACGAAAATATCAACAAGAGACTACCTTCCATAATGATAAGGCTACCATCCATTGGAATAACAATAATATCGACAACAAACTACGTTCCATAATGAATAGGCTACCATCCATTGGAGTAACAAAAATATCGATAATAAACTACCTTCCATAATGACAAGGCTACCTTCCATTGGAGTAATAAAAATATCAACAACAGAATACCTTCCATTATGACTAGGCTACCATCCATTGAAGTAACAAAGATATCGATAACAGAATACCTTCCATTATGACTAGGCTACCATCCATTGAAGTAACAAAGATATCGACAATAGACTACCTTCCATAATGACAAGGCTACCATCCATTGAAGTAACAAAAATATCGACTACAAAATACCTTATATTATGACTAGGCTACCATCCATTGGAGTTACAAAGATATCGACAACAGACTAACTTCCATAATAACAAGGCTACCATCCATTGGAGTAATGAAAATATCAACAAGAGACTACCTTCCATAATGACAAGGCTACCATCAATTGGAGTAACAAAAACTCGCCAACAGTCTACCTTCCATAATGACACGGTTACCATCCATTGGGATGGAAAAAATATCGACAACAGACTACATTCCGTAATGACAAGGCTAACATCCATTGGAGTAACGAAAATCTCGACAACAGACTACCTTCCATAATGACAAGGCTACCATCCATTGGAGTGACAAAAATCTCTACAAAAGACTACCTTCCATAATGACTAAGCTACCATCCATTAGAGTAACAAATATATCAACAACAGACTACCTTCTATAATGACAAGGCTACCATACATTGTAATAACAAAAATTTGGACAACAAACTACCTTCCATAATGACAAGGCTACCTTACATTGTAGTAACAAAAATCTCGACAATAGTTACCTTCCATAATGACAAGGCTACCATCCATTGGAGTAACGAAAATCTCGACAACAGACTACCTTCCATAATGACAAGGCTACCATCCATTGGAGTGACAAAAATCTCTACAATAGACTACCTTCCATAATGACTAAGCTACCATCCATTAGAGTAACAAAGATATCAACAACAGAGTACCTTCTATAATGACAAGGCTACCATACATTGTAATAACAAAAATTTGGCAACAAACTACCTTCCATAATGACAAGGCTACCTTACATTGTAGTAACAAAAATCTCGACAATAGTTACCTTCCATAATGACAAGGCTACCATCCATTGGAGTAACAAAAATATCAACAACAGACTACCTTCCATAATGATAAGTCCACCATCCATTGGAATAACAAAAATATCGACAGCAAACTACGTTCCATAATGAATAGGCTACCATTCATTGGAGTAACAAAAATATCAACAATAGACTACCTTCCATAATGACAAGGCTACCATCCATTGGAGTAACAAAAATATCGATAACAAAATACCTTCCATAATGACTAGGCTACCATCCATTGGAGTAACAAAGATGTCGACAACAGACTACATTCCATAATGACAAGGCTACAATCCATTGAAGTGACAAAAATATCGACAACATACTACCTTCCATAATGACAAGGCTACCATCCATTGGAGTAACAAAAATCGCGAAAACATACTACCTTCCATAATGACAAGGCTAAAATCCATTGGAGTAACAAAAATCTCGACAACAGACTACCTTCCATAATGACAAGGCTACCATATATTGGAATAACAAAAGTCTCGAGAATAAACTGCCTTCCATAATGACAAGGCTACCATCCAATGGAATAACAAAAATCTCGACAACAAACTACCTTCCATAATGACAAGGCTACCATCAATTGTAGTAACCAATATCTCGACAACAAACTACTTTCCATAATGACAAGGCTACCATCCATTGTAGTAACAAAAATCTCGACAACATACTACCTTCCATAATGACAATTCTCCCATCCATTGGAGTAACAAAAATCTCGACAATAGACTACCTTCCATAATGACAAGGATATCATCCATTGTAGTAACAAAAATCTCGACCACAAACTACCTTCCATAATGACAAGGCTACCATCCATTGGACTAACGAAAATATCAACAAGAGACTACCTTCCATAATGATAAGGCTACCATCCATTGGAATAACAATAATATCGACAACAAACTACGTTCCATAATGAATAGGCTACCATCCATTGGAGTAACAAAAATATCGATAATAAACTACCTTCCATAATGACAAGGCTACCTTCCATTGGAGTAATAAAAATATCAACAACAGAATACCTTCCATTATGACTAGGCTACCATCCATTGAAGTAACAAAGATATCGATAACAGAATACCTTCCATTATGACTAGGCTACCATCCATTGAAGTAACAAAGATATCGACAATAGACTACCTTCCATAATGACAAGGCTACCATCCATTGAAGTAACAAAAATATCGACAACAAAATACCTTATATTATGACTAGGCTACCATCCATTGGAGTTACAAAGATATCGACAACAGACTAACTTCCATAATAACAAGGCTACCATCCATTGGAGTAATGAAAATATCAACAAGAGACTACCTTCCATAATGACAAGGCTACCATCAATTGGAGTAACAAAAACTCGCCAACAGTCTACCTTCCATAATGACACGTTTACCATCCATTGGAATGGAAAAAATATCGACAACAGACTACCTTCCATAATGACAAGGCTACCATCCATTGGAGTAACGAAAATCTCGACAACAGACTACCTTCCATAATGACAAGGCTACCATCCATTGGAGTGACAAAAATCTCTACAATAGACTACCTTCCATAATGACTAAGCTACCATCCATTAGAGTAACAAAGATATCAACAACAGAGTACCTTCTATAATGACAAGGCTACCATACATTGTAATAACAAAAATTTGGACAACAAACTACCTTCCATAATGACAAGGCTACCTTACATTGTAGTAACAAAAATCTCGACAATAGTTACCTTCCATAATGACAAGGCTACCATCCATTGGAGTAACAAAAATATCAACAACAGACTACCTTCCATAATGATAAGTCCACCATCCATTGGAATAACAAAAACATCGACAGCAAACTACGTTCCATAATGAATAGGCTACCATTCATTGGAGTAACAAAAATATCAACAATAGACTACCTTCCATAATGACAAGGCTACCATCCATTGGAGTAACAAAAATATCGATAACAAAATACCTTCCATAATGACTAGGCTACCATCCATTGGAGTAACAAAGATGTCGACAACAGACTACATTCCATAATGACAAGGCTACAATCCATTGAAGTGACAAAAATATCGACAACATACTACCTTCCATAATGACAAGGCTACCATCCATTGGAGTAACAAAAATCGCGAAAACATACTACCTTCCATAATGACAAGGCTAAAATCCATTGGAGTAACAAAAATCTCGACAACAGACTACCTTCCATAATGACAAGGCTACCATATATTGGAATAACAAAAGTCTCGAGAATAGACTGCCTTCCATAATGACAAGGCTACCATCCAATGGAATAACAAAAATCTCGACAACAAACTACCTTCCATAATGACAAGGCTACCATCAATTGTAGTAACCAATATCTCGACAACAAACTACTTTCCATAATGACAAGGCTACCATCCATTGTAGTAACAAAAATCTCGACAACATACTACCTTCCATAATGACAATTCTCCCATCCATTGGAGTAACAAAAATCTCGACAACAGACTACCTTCCATAATGACAAGGCTATCATCCATTGTAGTAACAAAAATCTCGACCACAAACTACCTTCCATAATGACAAGGCTACCATCCATTGGACTAACGAAAATATCAACAAGAGACTACCTTCCATAATGATAAGGCTACCATCCATTGGAATAACAATAATATCGACAACAAACTACGTTCCATAATGAATAGGCTACCATCCATTGGAGTAACAAAAATATCGATAATAAACTACCTTCCATAATGACAAGGCTACCTTCCATTGGAGTAATAAAAATATCAACAACAAAATACCTTCCATTATGACTAGGCTACCATCCATTGAAGTAACAAAGATATCGATAACAGAATACCTTCCATTATGACTAGGCTACCATCCATTGAAGTAACAAAGATATCGACAATAGACTACCTTCCATAATGACAAGGCTACCATCCATTGAAGTAACAAAAATATCGACTACAAAATACCTTATATTATGACTAGGCTACCATCCATTGGAGTTACAAAGATATCGACAACAGACTAACTTCCATAATAACAAGGCTACCATCCATTGGAGTAATGAAAATATCAACAAGAGACTACCTTCCATAATGACAAGGCTACCATCAATTGGAGTAACAAAAACTCGCCAACAGTCTACCTTCCATAATGACACGGTTACCATCCATTGGGATGGAAAAAATATCGACAACAGACTACATTCCGTAATGACAAGGCTAACATCCATTGGAGTAACGAAAATCTCGACAACAGACTACCTTCCATAATGACAAGGCTACCATCCATTGGAGTGACAAAAATCTCTACAATAGACTACCTTCCATAATGACTAAGCTACCATCCATTAGAGTAACAAAGATATCAACAACATACTACCTTCTATAATGACAAGGCTACCATACATTGTAATAACAAAAATTTGGACAACAAACTACCTTCCATAATGACAAGGCTACCTTACATTGTAGTAACAAAAATCTCGACAATAGTTACCTTCCATAATGACAAGGCTACCATCCATTGGAGTAACAAAAATATCAACAACAGACTACCTTCCATAATGATAAGTCCACCATCCATTGGAATAACAAAAATATCGACAACAAACTACGTTCCATAATGAATAGGCTACCATTCATTGGTGTAACAAAAATATCAACAATAGACTACCTTCCATAATGACAAGGCTACCATCCATTGGAGTAACAAAAATATCGATAACAAAATACCTTCCATAATGACTAGGCTACCATCCATTGGAGTAACAAAGATGTCGACAACAGACTACATTCCATAATGACAAGAGGCTACAATCCATTGAAGTGACAAAAATATCGACAACATACTACCTTCCATAATGACAAGGCTACCATCCATTGGAGTAACAAAAATCGCGAAAACAGACTACCTTCCATAATGACAAGGCTAAAATCCATTGGAGTAACAAAAATCTCGACAACAGACTACCTTCCATAATGACAAGGCTACCATATATTGGAATAACAAAAGTCTCGAGAATAGACTGCCTTCCATAATGACAAGGCTACCATCCAATGGAATAACAAAAATCTCGACAACAAACTACCTTCCATAATGACAAGGCTACCATCAATTGTAGTAACCGATATCTCGACAACAAACTACTTTCCATAATGACAAGGCTACCATCCATTGTAGTAACAAAAATCTCGACAACATACTACCTTCCATAATGACAATTCTCCCATCCATTGGAGTAACAAAAATCTCGACAACAGACTACCTTCCATAATGACAAGGCTATCATCCATTGTAGTAACAAAAATCTCGACCACAAACTACCTTCCATAATGACAAGGCTACCATCCATTGGACTAACGAAAATATCAACAAGAGACTACCTTCCATAATGATAAGGCTACCATCCATTGGAATAACAATAATATCGACAACAAACTACGTTCCATAATGAATAGGCTACCATCCATTGGAGTAACAAAAATATCGATAATAAACTACCTTCCATAATGACAAGGCTACCTTCCATTGGAGTAATAAAAATATCAACAACAGAATACCTTCCATTATGACTAGGCTACCATCCATTGAAGTAACAAAGATATCGATAACAGAATACCTTCCATTATGACTAGGCTACCATCCATTGAAGTAACAAAGATATCGACAATAGACTACCTTCCATAATGACAAGGCTACCATCCATTGAAGTAACAAAAATATCGACAACAAAATACCTTATATTATGACTAGGCTACCATCCATTGGAGTTACAAAGATATCGACAACAGACTAACTTCCATAATAACAAGGCTACCATCCATTAGAGTAACGAAAATATCAACAAGAGACTACCTTCCATAATGACAAGGCTACCATCAATTGGAGTAACAAAAACTCGCCAACAGTCTACCTTCCATAATGACACGGTTACCATCCATTGGAATGGCAAAAATATCGACAACAGACTACCTTCCATAATGACAAGGCTACCATCCATTGGAGTAACGAAAATCTCGACAACAGACTACCTTCCATAATGACAAGGCTACCATCCATTGGAATGACAAAAATCTCTACAATAGACTACCTTCCATAATGACTAAGCTACCATCCATTAGAGTAACAAAGATATCAACAACAGACTACCTTCTAAAATGACAAGGCTACCATACATTGTAATAACAAAAATTTGGACAACAAACTACCTTCCATAATGACAAGGCTACCTTACATTGTAGTAACAAAAATCTCCACAACAGTTACCTTCCATAATGACATGGCTACCATCCATTGGAGTAACAAAAATATCAACAACAGACTACCTTCCATAATGATAAGTCCACCATCCATTGGAATAACAAAAATATCGACAACAAACTACGTTCCATAATGAATAGGCTACCATTCATTGGAGTAACAAAAATATCAACAATAGACTACCTTCCATAATAACAAGGATACCATCCATTGGAGTAACAAAAATATCGATAACAAAATACCTTCCATAATGACTAGGCTACCATCCATTGGAGTAACAAAGATGTCGACAACAGACTACATTCCATAATGACAAGGCTACAATCCATTGAAGTGACAAAAATATCGATAACATACTACCTTCCATAATGACCAGGCTACCATATATTGGAATAACAAAAGTCTCGAGAATAGACTGCCTTCCATAATGACAAGGCTACCATCCAATGGAATAACAAAAATCTCGACAACAAACTACCTTCCATAATGACAAGGCTACCATCAATTGTAGTAACCAATATCTCGACAACAAACTACTTTCCATAATGACAAGGCTACCATCCATTGTAGTAACAAAAATCTCGACAACAGACTACCTTCCATAATGACAATGCTACCATCCATTGGAGTAACAAAAATCTCGACAACAGACTACCTTCCATAATGACAAGGCTACCTTCCATTGGAGTAATAAAAATATCGACAACAAAATACCTTCCATTATGACTAGGCTACCATCCTTTGAAGTAACAAAGATATCGATAACAGACTACCTTCCATAATGACAAGGCTACCATCCATTAGAGTTAAAAAAATATCGACAACAGAATACCTTCCATTATGACTAGGCTACTATCCATTGGAGTAACAAAGATATGGACAACAGACAACCTTCCATAATGACAAGGCTACCATCCATTGGAGTAACAAAAATCTCGACAATAGACTACCTTCCATAATGACAAGGCTACCATCCATTGAAGTGACAAAAATCTCGACAACAAACTACCTTCGATAATGACAAGGCTACCATCCATTCGAGTATGAAAAATCTCGACAACAAACTACCTTCCATAATGACAAGGCTACCATCAATTGTAGTAACCAATATCTCGACAACAAACTACTTTCCATAATGACAAGGCTACCATCCATTGTAGTAACAAAAATCTCGACAACAGACTACCTTCCATAATGACAATGCTACCATCCATTGGAGTAACAAAAATCTCGACAACAGACTACCTTCCATAATGAAAAGGCTATCATCCATTGTAGTAACAAAAATCTCGACCACAGACTACCTTCCATAATGACAAGGCTACCATCCATTAGACTAACGAAAATCCCGACAACAGACTACCTTCCATAATGACAAGGCTACCATCCATTGGAGTAACAAAAATCTCGAAAATAGACTACCTTCCATAATGAATAGGCTACCATCCATTGAAGTAACAAAGATATCGAATACAGACTACCTTCCATAATGACAAGGCTACCATCCATTGGAGTAACAAAAATATCGACAACAGAATACCTTCCATTATGACTAGGCTACCATCCATTGGAGTAACAAAGATATCGACAACAGACTACCTTCCATAATGACAAGGCTACCATCCATTGGAGTAATGAAAATATCAACAAGAGACTACCTTCCATAATGACAAGGATACCATCAATTGGAGTAAAAAAATCTCGCCAACAGTCTACCTTCCATAATGACAAGGCTACCATCCATTGGAGTAACAAAAATATCGACAACAAAATACCTTCCATTATGACTAGGCTACCATCCATTGAAGTAACAAAGATATCGACAACAGACTACCTTGCATAATGACAAGGCTACCATCCATTGGAGTAACAAAAATATCGACAACAGAATACCTTCAATTATGACTAGGCTACCATCCATTGGAGTAACAAAGATATCAACAACATAATACCTTCCATAATGACAAGGCTACCATCCATTGGAGTGACAAAAATATCGACAAAAAACTACCTTCCAAAATGACAAGGCTACCATCCATTAGAGTAACGAAAATCTCGACAACAGACTACCTTCCATAATGATAAGGCTACAATCCTTTGGAGTAACAAAAATTGCGAAAACAAACTATCTTCCATAATGACAACGCTACCATCCATTGGAGTGACAAAAATCTCGACAATAGACTACCTTCCATAATGACTAAACAACCATCCATTAGAGTAACAAAGATATCGACAAAAGACTACCTTCTATAATGACAAGGCTACCATACATTGTAATAACAAAAATTTGGATAACAAACTACCTTCCATATTGAGAAGGCTACCTCACATTGTAGTAAAAAAAATCTCGACAACAGTTACCTTCCATAATGACAAGGCTACCATCCATTGGAGTAACAAAAATCTCGACAATAGACTACCTTCCATAATGACAAGGCTACCATCCATTGGAGTGACAAAAATCTCGACAACAAACTACCTTCCATAATGACAAGGCTACCATCCATTCGAGTATGAAAAATCTCGACAACAAACTACCTTCCATAATGAATAGGCTACCATCCATTGGAGTAACAAAAATATCGATAATAGACTACCTTCCATAATGACAAGGCTACCTTCCATTGGAGTAATAAAAATATCGACAACAGAATACCTTCCATAATGACAAGGCTACCATCCATTGAAGTAACAAAGATATCGATAACAGACTACCTTCCATAATGACAAGGCTACCATCCATTGGAGTAACAAAAATATCGACAACAGAATACCTTCCATTATGACTAGGCTACCATCCGTTGGAGTAACAAAGATATCGACAACAGACTACCTTGCATAATGACAAGGCTACCATCCATTGGAGTAATGAAAATATCAAAAGAGACTACCTTCCATAATGACAAGGCTACCATCAATTGGAGTAAAAAAATCTCGCCAACAGTCTACCTTCCATAATGACAAGGCTACCATCCATTGGAGTAACAAAAACATCGATAACAAAATACCTTCCATTATGACTAGGCTACCATCCATTAAAGTAACAAAGATATCGACAACAGACTACCTTCCATAATGACAAGGCTACCATCCATTGGAGTAACAAAAATATCGACAACAGAATACCTTCCATTATGACTAGGCTACCATCCATTGGAGTAACAAAGATATCAACAACATAATACCTTCCATAATGACAAGGCTACCATCCATTGGAGTGACAAAAATATCAACAAAAAACTACCTTCCAAAATGACAAGGCTACCATCCATTAGAGTAATGAAAATCTCGACAACAGACTACCTTCCATAATGATAAGGCTACAATCCTTTGGAGTAACAAAAATTGCGAAAACAGACTATCTTCCATAATGACAACGCTACCATCCATTGGAGTGACAAAAATCTCGACAATAGACTACCTTCCATAATGACTAAACAACCATCCATTAGAGTAACAAAGATATCGACAAAAGACTACCTTCTACAATGACAAGGCTACCATACATTGTAATAACAAAAATTTGGACAACAAACTACCTTCCATATTGAGAAGGCTACCTCACATTGTAGTAAAAAAAATCTCGACAACAGTTACCTTCCATAATGACAAGGCTACCATCCATTGGAGTAACAAAAACTCGACAATAGACTACCTTCCATAATGACAAGGCTACCATCCATTGGAGTGACAAAAATCTCGACAACAAACTACCTTCGATAATGACAAGGCTACCATCCATTCGAGTATGAAAAATCTCGACAACAAAATACCTTCCATAATGAATAGGCTACCATCCATTGGAGTAACAAAAATATCGATAATAGACTACCTTCCATAATGACAAGGCTACCTTCCATTGGAGTAATAAAAATATCGACAACAGAATACCTTCCATAATGACAAGGCTACCATCCATTGAAGTAACAAAGATATCGATAACAGACTACCTTCCATAATGACAAGGCTACCATCCATTGGAGTAATAAAAATATCGATAACAGAATACCTTCCATTATGACTAGGCTACCATCCGTTGGAGTAACAAAGATATCGACAACAGACTACCTTGCATAATGACAAGGCTACCATCCATTGGAGTAATGAAAATATCAAAAGAGACTACCTTCCATAATGACAAGGCTACCATCAATTGGAGTAAAAAAATCTCGCCAACAATCTACCTTCCATAATGACAAGGCTACCATCCATTGGAGTAACAAAAACATCGATAACAAAATACCTTCCATTATGACTAGGCTACCATCCATTAAAGTAACAAAGATATCAACAACAGACTACCTTCCATAATGACAAGGCTACCATCCATTGGAGTAACAAAAATATCGACAACAGAATACCTTCCATTATGACTAGGCTACCATCCATTGGAGTAACAAAGATATCAACAACATAATACCTTCCATAATGACAAGGCTACCATCCATTGGAGTGACAAAAATATCGACAAAAAACTACCTTCCAAAATGACAAGGCTACCATCCATTAGAGTAACGAAAATCTCGACAACAGACTACCTTCCATAATGATAAGGCTACAATCCTTTGGAGTAACAAAAATTGCGAAAACAGACTATCTTCCATAATGACAACGCTACCATCCATTGGAGTGACAAAAATCTCGACAACAGACTACCTTCCATAATGACTAAACAACCATCCATTAGAGTAACAAAGATATCGACAAAAGACTACCTTCTACAATGACAAGGCTACCATACATTGTAATAACAAAAATTTGGACAACAAACTACCTTCCATATTGAGAAGGCTACCTCACATTGTAGTAAAAAAAATCTCGACAACAGTTACCTTCCATAATGACAAGGCTACCATCCATTGGAGTAACAAAAACTCGACAATAGACTACCTTCCATAATGACAAGGCTACCATCCATTGGAGTGACAAAAATCTCGACAACAAACTACCTTCGATAATGACAAGGCTACCATCCATTCGAGTATGAAAAATCTCGACAACAAACTACCTTCCATAATGACAAGGCTACCATCAATTGTAGTAACCAATATCTTGACAACAAACTAATTTCCATAATGACAAGGCTACCATCCATTGTAGTAACAAAAATCTCGACAACAGACTACCTTCCATAATGACAATGCTACCATCCATTGGAGTAACAAAAATCTCGACAACAGACTACCTTCCATAATGAAAAGGCTATCATCCATTGTAGTAACAAAAATCTCGACCACAGACTACATTCCATAATGACAAGGCTACCATCCATTGGACTAACGAAAATCCCGACAACAGACTACCTTCCATAATGACAAGGCTACCATCCATTGGAGTAACAAAATACTCGAAAATAGACTACCTTCCATAATGAATAGGCTACCATCCATTGGAGTAACAAAGATATCGATAATAGACTACCTTCCATAATGACAAGGCTACCTTCCATTGGAGTGATAAAAAAATCGACAACAGAATACCTTCCATTATGACTAGGCTACCATCCATTGAAGTAACAAAGATATCGAATACAGACTACCTTCCATAATGACAAGGCTACCATCCATTGGAGTAACAAAAATATCGACAACAGAATACCTTCCAAAGATATCAACAACATAATACCTTCCATAATGACAAGGCTACCATCCATTGGAGTGACAAAAATATCGACAAAAAACTACCTTCCAAAATGACAAGGCTACCATCCATTAGAGTAACGAAAATCTCGACAACAGACTACCTTCCATAATGATAAGGCTACAATCCTTTGGAGTAACAAAAATTGCGAAAACAGACTATCTTCCATAATGACAATGCTACCATCCATTGGAGTGACAAAAATCTCGACAATAGACTACCTTCCATAATGACTAAACAACCATCCATTAGAGTAACAAAGATATCGACAAAAGACTACCTTCTATAATGACAAGGCTACCATACATTGTAATAACAAAAATTTGGACAACAAACTACCTTCCATATTGAGAAGGCTACCTCACATTGTAGTAAAAAAAATCTCGACAACAGTTACCTTCCATAATGACAAGGCTACCATCCATTGGAGTAACAAAAATCTCGACAATAGACTACCTTCCATAATGACAAGGCTACCATCCATTGGAGTGACAAAAATCTCGAAAACAAACTACCTTCGATAATGACAAGGCTACCATCCATTCGAGTATGAAAAATCTCGACAACAAACTACCTTCCATAATGAATAGGCTACCATCCATTGGAGTAACAAAAATATCGATAATAGACTACCTTCCATAATGACAAGGCTACCTTCCATTGGAGTAATAAAAATATCGACAACAGAATACCTTCCATTGTGACTAGGCTACCATCCATTGAAGTAACAAAGATATCGAATACAGACTACCTTCCATAATGACAAGGCTACCATCCATTGGAGTAACAAAAATATCGACAACAGAATACCTTCCAAAGATATCAACAACATAATACCTTCCATAATGACAAGGCTACCATCCATTGGAGTGACAAAAATATCGACAAAAAACTACCTTCCAAAATGACAAGGCTACCATCCATTAGAGTAACGAAAATCTCGACAACAGACTACCTTCCATAATGATAAGGCTACAATCCTTTGGAGTAACAAAAATTCCGAAAACAGACTATCTTCCATAATGACAACGCTACCATCCATTGGAGTGACAAAAATCTCGACAATAGACTACCTTCCATAATGACTAAGAAACCATCCAGTAGAGTAACAAAGATATCGACAAAAGACTACCTTCTATAATGACAAGGCTACCATACATTGTAATAACAAAAATTTGGACAACAAACTACCTTCCATATTGAGAAGGCTACCTTACATTGTAGTAAAAAAAATCTCGACAACAGTTACCTTCCATAATGATAAGGTTACCATCCATTGGAGTAACAAAAATCTCGACAATAGACTACCTTCCATAATGACAAGACTACCATCCATTGGAGTGATAAAAATCTCGACAACAAACTACCTTCCATAATGACAAGGCTACCATCAATTGTAGTAACCAATATCTCGACAACAAACTACTTTCCATAATGACAAGGCTGCCATCCATTGTAGTAACAAAAATCTCGACAACAGACTACCTTCCATAATGACAATGCTACCATCCATTGGAGTAACAAAAATCTCGACAACAGACTACCTTCCATAATGAAAAGGCTATCATCCATTGTAGTAACAAAAATCTCGACCACAGACTACCTTCCATAATGACAAGGCTACCATCCATTGGACTAACGAAAATCTCGACAACAGACTACCTTCCATAATGACAAGGCTACCATCCATTGGAGTAACAAAAATCTCGAAAATAGACTACCTTCCATAATGAATAGGCTACCATCCATTGGAGTAACAAAGATATCGACCACAGACTACCTTCCATAATGACAAGGCTACCTTCCATTGGAGTGATAAAAATATCGACAACAGAATACCTTCCATTATGACTAGGCTACCATCCATTGAAGTAACAAAGATATCGAATAAAGACTACCTTCCATAATGACAAGGCTACCATCCATTGGAGTAATAAAAATATCGACAACAGAATACCTTCCATTATGACTAGGCTACCATCCATTGGAGTAACAAAGATATCGACAACAGACTACCTTCCATAATGACAAGGCTACCATCCATTGGAGTAATGAAAATATCAACAAGAGACTACCTTCCATAATGACAAGGCTACCATCAATTGGAGTACAAAAATCTCGCCAACAGTCTACCTTCCATAATGACAAGGCTACCATGCATTGGAGTAACAAAAATATCGACAACAGAATACCTTCCATTATGACTATGCTACCATCCATTGAAGTAACAAAGATATCGACAACAGACTACCTTCCATAATGACAAGGCTACCATCCATTGGAGTAACAAAAATATCGACAATAGACTACCTTCCATAATGACAAGGCTACCATCCATTGGAGTGACAAAAATCTCGACAACAAACTACCTTCGATAATGACAAGGCTACCATCCATTCGAGTATGAAAAATCTCGACAACAAACTACCTTCCATAATGACAAGGCTACCATCAATTGTAGTAACCAATATCTCGACAACAAACTACTTTCCATAATGACAAGGCTACCATCCATTGTAGTAACAAAAATCTCGACAACAGACTACCTTCCATAATGACAATGCTACCATCCATTGGAGTAACAAAAATCTCGACAACAGACTACCTTCCATAATGAAAAGGCTATCATCCATTGTAGTAACAAAAATCTCGACCACAGACTACCTTCCATAATGACAAGGCTACCATCCATTGGACTAACGAAAATCCCGACAACAGACTACCTTCCATAATGACAAGGCTACCATCCATTGGAGTAACAAAGATATCGAATACAGACTACCTTCCATAATGACAAGGCTACCATCCATTGGAGTAACAAAAATATCGACAACAGAATACCTTCCATTATGACTAGGCTACCATCCATTGGAGTAACAAAGATATCGACAACAGACTACCTTCCATAATGACAAGGCTACCATCCATTGGAGTAACAAAAATATCGACAACAGAATACCTTCCATTATGACTAGGCTACCATCCATTGGAGTAACAAAGATATCGACAACAGACTACCTTCCATAATGACAAGGCTACCATCCATTGGAGTAATGAAAATATCAACAAGAGACTACCTTCCATAATGACAAGGATACCATCAATTGGAGTAAAAAAATCTCGCCAACAGTCTACCTTCCATAATGACAAGGCTACCATCCATTGGAGTAACAAAAATATCGACAACAAAATACCTTCCATTATGACTAGGCTACCATCCATTGAAGTAACAAAGATATCGACAACAGACTACCTTGCATAATGACAAGGCTACCATCCATTGGAGTAACAAAAATATCGATAACAGAATACCTTCAATTATGACTAGGCTACCATCCATTGGAGTAACAAAGATATCGATAATAGACTACCTTCCATAATGACAAGGCTACCTTCCATTGGAGTAATAAAAATATCGACAACAGAATACCTTCCATTGTGACTAGGCTACCATCCATTGAAGTAACAAAGATATCGAATACAGACTACCTTCCATAATGACAAGGCTACCATCCATTGGAGTAACAAAAATATCGACAACAGAATACCTTCCAAAGATATCAACAACATAATACCTTCCATAATGACAAGGCTACCATCCATTGGAGTGACAAAAATATCGACAAAAAACTACCTTCCAAAATGACAAGGCTACCATCCATTAGAGTAACGAAAATCTCGACAACAGACTACCTTCCATAATGATAAGGCTACAATCCTTTGGAGTAACAAAAATTCCGAAAACAGACTATCTTCCATAATGACAACGCTACCATCCATTGGAGTGACAAAAATCTCGACAATAGACTACCTTCCATAATGACTAAGAAACCATCCAGTAGAGTAACAAAGATATCGACAAAAGACTACCTTCTATAATGACAAGGCTACCATACATTGTAATAACAAAAATTTGGACAACAAACTACCTTCCATATTGAGAAGGCTACCTTACATTGTAGTAAAAAAAATCTCGACAACAGTTACCTTCCATAATGATAAGGTTACCATCCATTGGAGTAACAAAAATCTCGACAATAGACTACCTTCCATAATGACAAGACTACCATCCATTGGAGTGATAAAAATCTCGACAACAAACTACCTTCCATAATGACAAGGCTACCATCAATTGTAGTAACCAATATCTCGACAACAAACTACTTTCCATAATGACAAGGCTGCCATCCATTGTAGTAACAAAAATCTCGACAACAGACTACCTTCCATAATGACAATGCTACCATCCATTGGAGTAACAAAAATCTCGACAACAGACTACCTTCCATAATGAAAAGGCTATCATCCATTGTAGTAACAAAAATCTCGACCACAGACTACCTTCCATAATGACAAGGCTACCATCCATTGGACTAACGAAAATCTCGACAACAGACTACCTTCCATAATGACAAGGCTACCATCCATTGGAGTAACAAAAATCTCGAAAATAGACTACCTTCCATAATGAATAGGCTACCATCCATTGGAGTAACAAAGATATCGACCACAGACTACCTTCCATAATGACAAGGCTACCTTCCATTGGAGTGATAAAAATATCGACAACAGAATACCTTCCATTATGACTAGGCTACCATCATTTGAAGTAACAAAGATATCGAATAAAGACTACCTTCCATAATGACAAGGCTACCATCCATTGGAGTAATAAAAATATCGACAACAGAATACCTTCCATTATGACTAGGCTACCATCCATTGGAGTAACAAAGATATCGACAACAGACTACCTTCCATAATGACAAGGCTACCATCCATTGGAGTAATGAAAATATCAACAAGAGACTACCTTCCATAATGACAAGGCTACCATCAATTGGAGTACAAAAATCTCGCCAACAGTCTACCTTCCATAATGACAAGGCTACCATGCATTGGAGTAACAAAAATATCGACAACAGAATACCTTCCATTATGACTATGCTACCATCCATTGAAGTAACAAAGATATCGACAACAGACTACCTTCCATAATGACAAGGCTACCATCCATTGGAGTAACAAAAATATCGACAATAGACTACCTTCCATAATGACAAGGCTACCATCCATTGGAGTGACAAAAATCTCGACAACAAACTACCTTCGATAATGACAAGGCTACCATCCATTCGAGTATGAAAAATTTCGACAACAAACTACCTTCCATAATGACAAGGCTACCATCAATTGTAGTAACCAATATCTCGACAACAAACTACTTTCCATAATGACAAGGCTACCATCCATTGTAGTAACAAAAATCTCGACAACAGACTACCTTCCATAATGACAATGCTACCATCCATTGGAGTAACAAAAATCTCGACAACAGACTACCTTCTATAATGAAAAGGCTATCATCCATTGTAGTAACAAAAATCTCGACCACAGACTACCTTCCATAATGACAAGGCTACCATCCATTGGACTAACGAAAATCCCGACAACAGACTACCTTCCATAATGACAAGGCTACCATCCATTGGAGTAACAAAATACTCGAAAATAGACTACCTTCCATAATGAATAGGCTACCATCCATTGGAGTAACAAAGATATCGATAATAGACTACCTTCCATAATGACAAGGCTACCTTCCATTGGAGTGATAAAAAAATCGACAACAGAATACCTTCCATTATGACTAGGCTACCATCCATTGGAGTAACAAAGATATCGAATACAGACTACCTTCCATAATGACAAGGCTACCATCCATTGGAGTAACAAAAATATCGACAACAGAATACCTTCCATTATGACTAGGCTACCATCCATTGGAGTAACAAAGATATCGACAACAGACTACCTTCCATAATGACAAGGCTACCATCCATTGGAGTAATGAAAATATCAACAAGAGACTACCTTCCATAATGACAAGGATACCAT
Organism: Vicia faba; assembly: GCA_948472305.1. Lineage (NCBI taxonomy): Eukaryota > Viridiplantae > Streptophyta > Magnoliopsida > Fabales > Fabaceae > Vicia > Vicia faba. The sequence continues at coordinate 832,955,738 of OX451738.1, read as the reverse complement.
CAATTGGAGTAAAAAAATCTCGCCAACAGTCTACCTTCCATAATGACAAGGCTACCATCCATTGGAGTAACAAAAATATCGACAACAAAATACCTTCCATTATGACTAGGCTACCATCCATTGAAGTAACAAAGATATCGACAACAGACTACCTTGCATAATGACAAGGCTACCATCCATTGGAGTAACAAAAATATCGATAACAGAATACCTTCAATTATGACTAGGCTACCATCCATTGGAGTAACAAAGATATCGATAATAGACTACCTTCCATAATGACAAGGCTACCTTCCATTGGAGTAATAAAAATATCGACAACAGAATACCTTCCATTGTGACTAGGCTACCATCCATTGAAGTAACAAAGATATCGAATACAGACTACCTTCCATAATGACAAGGCTACCATCCATTGGAGTAACAAAAATATCGACAACAGAATACCTTCCAAAGATATCAACAACATAATACCTTCCATAATGACAAGGCTACCATCCATTGGAGTGACAAAAATATCGACAAAAAACTACCTTCCAAAATGACAAGGCTACCATCCATTAGAGTAACGAAAATCTCGACAACAGACTACCTTCCATAATGATAAGGCTACAATCCTTTGGAGTAACAAAAATTCCGAAAACAGACTATCTTCCATAATGACAACGCTACCATCCATTGGAGTGACAAAAATCTCGACAATAGACTACCTTCCATAATGACTAAGAAACCATCCAGTAGAGTAACAAAGATATCGACAAAAGACTACCTTCTATAATGACAAGGCTACCATACATTGTAATAACAAAAATTTGGACAACAAACTACCTTCCATATTGAGAAGGCTACCTTACATTGTAGTAAAAAAAATCTCGACAACAGTTACCTTCCATAATGATAAGGTTACCATCCATTGGAGTAACAAAAATCTCGACAATAGACTACCTTCCATAATGACAAGACTACCATCCATTGGAGTGATAAAAATCTCGACAACAAACTACCTTCCATAATGACAAGGCTACCATCAATTGTAGTAACCAATATCTCGACAACAAACTACTTTCCATAATGACAAGGCTGCCATCCATTGTAGTAACAAAAATCTCGACAACAGACTACCTTCCATAATGACAATGCTACCATCCATTGGAGTAACAAAAATCTCGACAACAGACTACCTTCCATAATGAAAAGGCTATCATCCATTGTAGTAACAAAAATCTCGACCACAGACTACCTTCCATAATGACAAGGCTACCATCCATTGGACTAACGAAAATCTCGACAACAGACTACCTTCCATAATGACAAGGCTACCATCCATTGGAGTAACAAAAATCTCGAAAATAGACTACCTTCCATAATGAATAGGCTACCATCCATTGGAGTAACAAAGATATCGACCACAGACTACCTTCCATAATGACAAGGCTACCTTCCATTGGAGTGATAAAAATATCGACAACAGAATACCTTCCATTATGACTAGGCTACCATCATTTGAAGTAACAAAGATATCGAATAAAGACTACCTTCCATAATGACAAGGCTACCATCCATTGGAGTAATAAAAATATCGACAACAGAATACCTTCCATTATGACTAGGCTACCATCCATTGGAGTAACAAAGATATCGACAACAGACTACCTTCCATAATGACAAGGCTACCATCCATTGGAGTAATGAAAATATCAACAAGAGACTACCTTCCATAATGACAAGGCTACCATCAATTGGAGTACAAAAATCTCGCCAACAGTCTACCTTCCATAATGACAAGGCTACCATGCATTGGAGTAACAAAAATATCGACAACAGAATACCTTCCATTATGACTATGCTACCATCCATTGAAGTAACAAAGATATCGACAACAGACTACCTTCCATAATGACAAGGCTACCATCCATTGGAGTAACAAAAATATCGACAATAGACTACCTTCCATAATGACAAGGCTACCATCCATTGGAGTGACAAAAATCTCGACAACAAACTACCTTCGATAATGACAAGGCTACCATCCATTCGAGTATGAAAAATTTCGACAACAAACTACCTTCCATAATGACAAGGCTACCATCAATTGTAGTAACCAATATCTCGACAACAAACTACTTTCCATAATGACAAGGCTACCATCCATTGTAGTAACAAAAATCTCGACAACAGACTACCTTCCATAATGACAATGCTACCATCCATTGGAGTAACAAAAATCTCGACAACAGACTACCTTCTATAATGAAAAGGCTATCATCCATTGTAGTAACAAAAATCTCGACCACAGACTACCTTCCATAATGACAAGGCTACCATCCATTGGACTAACGAAAATCCCGACAACAGACTACCTTCCATAATGACAAGGCTACCATCCATTGGAGTAACAAAATACTCGAAAATAGACTACCTTCCATAATGAATAGGCTACCATCCATTGGAGTAACAAAGATATCGATAATAGACTACCTTCCATAATGACAAGGCTACCTTCCATTGGAGTGATAAAAAAATCGACAACAGAATACCTTCCATTATGACTAGGCTACCATCCATTGGAGTAACAAAGATATCGAATACAGACTACCTTCCATAATGACAAGGCTACCATCCATTGGAGTAACAAAAATATCGACAACAGAATACCTTCCATTATGACTAGGCTACCATCCATTGGAGTAACAAAGATATCGACAACAGACTACCTTCCATAATGACAAGGCTACCATCCATTGGAGTAATGAAAATATCAACAAGAGACTACCTTCCATAATGACAAGGATACCATCAATTGGAGTAAAAAAATCTCGCCAACAGTCTACCTTCCATAATGACAAGGCTACCATCCATTGGAGTAACAAAAATATCGACAACAAAATACCTTCCATTATGACTAGGCTACCATCCATTGAAGTAACAAAGATATCGACAACAGACTACCTTGCATAATGACAAGGCTACCATCCATTGGAGTAACAAAAATATCGACAACAGAATACCTTCAATTATGACTAGGCTACCATCCATTGGAGTAACAAAGATATCAACAACATAATACCTTCCATAATGACAAGGCTACCATCCATTGGAGTGACAAAAATATCGACAAAAAACTACCTTCCAAAATGACAAGGCTAGCATCCATTAGAGTAACGAAAATCTCGACAACAGATTACCTTCCATAATGATAAGGCTACAATCCTTTGGAGTAACAAAAATTCCGAAAACAGACTATCTTCCATAATGACAATGCTACCATCCATTGGAGTGACAAAAATCTCGACAATAGACTACCTTCCATAATGACTAAGCAACCATCCATTAGAGTAACAAAGATATCGACAAAAGACTACCTTCTATAATGACAAGGCTACCATACATTGTAATAACAAAAATTTGGACAACAAACTACCTTCCATATTGAGAAGGCTACCTTACATTGTAGTAAAAAAAATCTCGACAACAGTTACCTTCCATAATGACAAGGTTACCATCCATTGGAGTAACAAAAATCTCGACAATAGACTACATTCCATAATGACAAGACTACCATCCATTGGAGTGATAAAAATCTCGACAACAGACTACCTTCCATAATGACAAGGCTACCATCAATTGTAGTAACCAATATCTCGACAACAAACTACTTTCCATAATGACAAGGCTGCCATCCATTGTAGTAACAAAAATCTCGACAACAGACTACCTTCCATAATGACAATGCTACCATCCATTGGAGTAACAAAAATCTCGACAACAGACTACCTTCCATAATGAAAAGGCTATCATCCATTGTAGTAACAAAAATCTCGACCACAGACTACCTTCCATAATGACAAGGCTACCATCCATTGGACTAACGAAAATCTCGACAACAGACTACCTTCCATAATGACAAGGCTACCATCCATTGGAGTAACAAAAATCTCGAAAATAGACTACCTTCCATAATGAATAGGCTACAATCCATTGGAGTAACAAAGATATCGACCACAGACTACCTTCCATAATGACAAGGCTACCTTCCATTGGAGTGATAAAAATATCGACAACAGAATACCTTCCATTATGACTAGGCTACCATCCATTGAAGTAACAAAGATATCGAATAAAGACTACCTTCCATAATGACAAGGCTACCATCCATTGGAGTAACAAAAATATCGACAACAGAATACCTTCCATTATGACTAGGCTACCATCCATTGGAGTAACAAAGATATCGACAACAGACTACCTTCCATAATGACAAGGCTACCATCCATTGGAGTAATGAAAATATCAACAAGAGACTACCTTCCATAATGACAAGGCTACCATCAATTGGAGTACAAAAATCTCGCCAACAGTCTACCTTCCATAATGACAAGGCTACCATGCATTGGAGTAACAAAAATATCGACAACAGAATACCTTCCATTATGACTATGCTACCATCCATTGAAGTAACAAAGATATCAACAACAGACTACCTTCCATAATGACAAGGCTACCATCCATTGGAGTAACAAAAATATCGACAACAGAATACCTTCCATTATGACTAGGCTACAATCCATTGGAGTAACAAAGATATCGACAACATAATACCTTCCATAATGACAAGCCTACCATCCATTGGAGTGACAAAAATATCGACAAAAAACTACCTTCCATAATGACAATGCTACCATCCATTAGAGTAACGGAAATCTCGACAACAGACTACCTTCCAGAATGACAAGGCTACAATCCATTGGAGTAACAAAAATTGCGAAAACAGACTATCTTCCATAATGACAACGCTACCATCCATTGGAGTGACAAAAATCTCGACAATAGACTACCTTCCATAATGACTAAGCAACCATCCATTAGAGTAACAAAGATATCGACAAAAGACTACCTTCTATAATGACAAGGTTACCATACATTGTAATAACAAAAATTTGGACAACAAACTAACTTCCATAATGTGAAGGCTACCTTACATTGTAGTAACAAAAATCTCGACAACAGTTACCTTCCATAATGACAAGGCTACCATCCATTGGAGTAACAAAAATCTCGACAATAGACTACCTTCCATAATGACAAGGCTACCATCCATTGGAGTGACAAAAATCCCGACAACAGACTACCTTCCATAATGACAAGGCTACCATCCATTGGAGTAACAAAAATATCGACAATAGACTACCTTCCATAATGACAAGGCTACCATCCATTGGAGTAACAAAGATATCGATAATAGACTACCTTCCATAATGACAAGGCTACCTTCCATTGGAGTGATAAAAATATCGACAATAGAATACCTTCCATTATGACTAGGCTACCATCAATTGAAGTAACAAAGATATCGAATACAGACTACCTTCCATAATGACAAGGCTACTATCCATTGGAGTAACAAAAATATCGACAACAGAATACCTTCCATTATGACTAGGCTACCATCCATTGGAGTAACAAAGATATCGACAACAGACTACCTTCCATAATGACAAGGCTACCATCAATTGGAGTAATGAAAATATCAACAAGAGACTACCTTCCATAATGACAAGGCTACCATCAATTGGAGTAAAAAAATCTCGCCAACAGTCTACCTTCCATAATGACAAGGCTACCATCCATTGGAGTAACAAAAATATCGACAACAAAATACCTTCCATTATGACTAGGCTACCATCCATTGAAGTAACAAAGATATCGACAACAGCATACCTTCAATTATGACTAGGCTACCATCCATTGGAGTAACAAAGATATCAACAACATAATACCTTCCATAATGACAAGGCTACCATCCATTGGAGTGACAAAAATATCGACAAAAAACTACCTTCCAAAATGACAAGGCTACCATCCATTAGAGTAACGAAAATCTCGACAACAGACTACCTTCCATAATGATAAGGCTACAATCCTTTGGAGTAACAAAAATTGCAAAAACAGACTATCTTCCATAATGACAACACTACCATCCATTGGAGTGACAAAAATCTCGACAATAGACTACCTTCCATAATGACTAAGCAACCATCCATTAGAGTAACAATGATATCGACAAAAGACTACCTTCTATAATGACAAGGCTACCATACATTGTAATAACAAAAATTTGGACAACAAACTACCTTCCATATTGAGAAGGCTACCTTACATTGTAGTAAAAAAAATCTCGACAAGAGTTACCTTCCATAATAACAAGGTTACCATCCATTGGAGTAACAAAAATCTCGACAATAGACTACCTTCCATAATGACAAGACTACCATCCATTGGAGTGACAAAAATCTCGACAACAAACTACCTTCCATAATGAGAAGGCTACCATCAATTGTAGTAACCAATATCTCGACAATTAACTACTTTCCATAATGACAAGGCTGCCATCCATTGTAGTAACAAAAATCTCGACAACAGACTACCTTCCATAATGACAATGCTACCATCCATTGGAGTAACAAAAATCTCGACAACAGACTACCTTCCATAATGAAAAGGCTATCATCCATTGTAGTAACAAAAATCTCGACCACAAACTACCTTCCATAATTACAAGGCTACCATCCATTGGACTAACGAAAATCTCGACAATAGACTACCTTCCATAATGACAAGGCTACCATCCATTGGAGTAACAAAAATCTCGAAAATAGACTACCTTCCATAATGAATAGGCTACCATCCATTGGAGTAACAAAGATATCGACCACAGACTACCTTCCATAATGACAAGGATACCTTCAATTGGAGTGATAAAAATATCGACAACAGAATACCTTCCATTATCACTAGGCTACCATCCATTGAAGTAACAAAGATATCGAATAAAGACTACCTTCCATAATGACAAGGCTACCATCCATTGGAGTAACAAAAATATCGACAACAGAATACCTTCCATTATGACTAGGCTACCATCCATTGGAGTAAAAAAGATATCGACAACAGACTACCTTCCATAAGGACAAGGCTACCATCCATTGGAGTAATGAAAATATCAACAAGAGACTACCTTCCATAATGACAAGGCTACCATCAATTGGAGTACAAAAATCTCGCCAACAGTCTACCTTCCATAATGACAAGGCTACCATGCATTGGAGTAACAAAAATATCGACAACAGAATACCTTCCATTATGACTATGCTACCATCCATTAAAGTAACAAAGATATCGACAACAGACTACCTTCCATAATGACAAGGCTACCATCCATTGGAGTAACAAAAATATCGACAACAGAATACCTTCCATTATGACTAGGCTACAATCCATTGGAGTAACAAAGATATCGACAACATAATACCTTCCATAATGACAAGGCTACCATCCATTGGAGTGACAAAAATATCGACAAAAAACTACCTTCCATAATGACAATGCTACCATCCATTAGAGTAACGGAAATCTCGACAACAGACTACCTTCCAGAATGACAAGGCTACAATCCATTGGAGTAACAAAAATTGCGAAAACAGACTATCTTCCATAATGACAACGCTACCATCCATTGGAGTGACAAAAATCTCGACAATAGACTACCTTCCATAATGACTAAGCAACCATCCATTAGAGTAACAAAGATATCGACAAAAGACTACCTTCTATAATGACAAGGTTACCATACATTGTAATAACAAAAATTTGGACAACAAACTACCTTCCATAATGTGAAGGCTACCTTACATTGTAGTAACAAAAATCTCGACAACAGTTACCTTCCATAATGACAAGGATACCATCCATTGGAGTAACAAAAATCTCGACAATAGACTACCTTCCATAATGACAAGGCTACCATCCATTGGAGTGACAAAAATCCCGACAACAGACTACCTTCCATAATGACAAGGCTACCATCCATTGGAGTAACAAAAATATCGACAATAGACTACCTTCCATAATGACAAGGCTACCATCCATTGGAGTAACAAATAATCGATAATAAACTACCTTCCATAATGACAAGGCTACCTTCCATTGGAGTGATAAAAATATCGACAACAGAATACCTTCCATTATGACTAGGCTACCATCCATTGAAGTAACAAAGATATCGAATACAGACTACCTTCCATAATGACAAGGCTACCATCCATTGGAGTAACAAAAATATCGACAACAGAATACCTTCAATTATGACTAGGCTACCATCCATTGGAGTAACAAAGATATCAACAACATAATACCTTCCATAATGACAAGGCTACCATCCATTGGAGTGACAAAAATATCGACAAAAAACTACCTTCCAAAATGACAAGGCTACCATCCATTAGAGTAACGAAAATCTCGACAACAGACTACCTTCCATAATGATAAGGCTACAATCCTTTGGAGTAACAAAAATTGCAAAAACAGACTATCTTCTATAATGACAACACTACCATCCATTGGAGTGACAAAAATCTCGACAATAGACTACCTTCCATAATGACTAAGCAACCATCCATTAGAGTAACAAAGATATCGACAAAAGACTACCTTCTATAATGACAAGGCTACCATACATTGTAATAACAAAAATTTGGACAACAAACTACCTTCCATATTGAGAAGGCTACCTTACATTGTAGTAAAAAAAATCTCGACAACAGTCACCTTCCATAATGACAAGGTTACCATCCATTGGAGTAACAAAAATCTCGACAATAGACTACCTTCCATAATGACAAGACTACCATCCATTGGAGTGACAAAAATCTCGACAACAAACTACCTTCCATAATGACAAGGCTACCATCAATTGTAGTAACCAATATCTCGACAACAAACTACTTTCCATAATGACAAGGCTGCCATCCATTGTAGTAACAAAAATCTCGACAACAGACTACCTTCCATAATGACAATGCTACCATCCATTGGAGTAACAAAAATCTCGACAACAGACTACCTTCCATAATGAAAAGGCTATCATCCATTGTAGTAACAAAAATCTCGACCACAGACTACCTTCCATAATTACAAGCCTACCATCCATTGGACTAACGAAAATCTCGACAACAGACTACCTTCCATATTGACAAGGCTACCATCCATTGGAGTAACAAAAATCTCGAAAATAGACTACCTTCAATAATGAATAGGCTACCATCCATTGGAGTAACAAAGATATCGACCACAGACTACCTTCCATAGGGACAAGGCTACCTTCCATTGGAGTGATAAAAATATCGACAACAGAATACCTTCCATTATGACTAGGCTACCATCCATTGAAGTAACAAAGATATCGAATAAAGACTACCTTCCATAATGACAAGGCTACCATCCATTGGAGTAACAAAAATATCGACAACAGAATACCTTCCATTATGACTAGGCTACCATCCATTGGAGTAACAAAGATATCGACAACAGACTACCTTCCATAATGACAAGGCTACCATCCATTGGAGTAATTAAAATATCAACAAGAGACTACCTTCCATAATGACAAGGCTACCATCCATTGGAGTAACAAAGATATCGACAACATAATACCTTCCATAATGACAAGGCTACCATCCATTGGAGTGACAAAAATATCGACAAAAAACTACCTTCCATAATGACAATGCTACCATCCATTAGAGTAACGGAAATCTCGACAACAGACTACCTTCCAGAATGACAAGGCTACAATCCATTGGAGTAACAAAAATTGCGAAAACAGACTATCTTCCATAATGACAACGCTACCATCCATTGGAGTGACAAAAATCTCGACAATAGACTACCTTCCATAATGACTAAGCAACCATCCATTAGAGTAACAAAGATATCGACAAAAGACTACCTTCTATAATGACAAGGTTACCATACATTGTAATAACAAAAATTTGGACAACAAACTACCTTCCATAATGTGAAGGCTACCTTACATTGTAGTAACAAAAATCTCGACAACAGTTACCTTCCATAATGACAAGGCTACCATCCATTGGAGTAACAAAAATCTCGACAATAGACTACCTTCCATAATGACAAGGCTACCATCCATTGGAGTGACAAAAATCCCGACAACAGACTACCTTCCATAATGACAAGGCTACCATCCATTGGAGTAACAAAAATATCGACAATAGACTACCTTCCATAATGACAAGGCTACCATCCATTGGAGTAACAAAGATATCGATAATAGACTACCTTCCATAATGACAAGGCTACCTTCCATTGGAGTGATAAAAATATCGACAACAGTTTACCTTCCATTATGACTAGGCTACCATCTATTGAAGTAACAAAGATATCGAATATAGACTACCTTCCATAATGACAAGGCTACCATCCATTGGAGTAACAAAAATATCGACAACAGAATACCTTCAATTATGACTAGGCTACAATCCATTGGAGTAACAAAGATATCGACAACAGACTACCTTCCATAATGACAAGGCTACCATCCATTGGAGTAATGAAAATATCAACAAGAGACTACCTTCCATAATGACAAGGCTACCATCAATTGGAGTAAAAAAATCTCGCCAACAGTCTACCTTCCATAATTACAAGGCTACCATCCATTGGAGTAACAAAAATATCGACAACAAAATACCTTCCATTATGACTAGGCTACCATCCATTAAAGTAACAAAGGTATCGACAACAGACTACCTTCCATAATGACAAGGCTACCATCCATTGGAGTAACAAAAATATCGACAATAGAATACCTTCAATTATGACTAGGCTACCATCCATTGGAGTAACAAAGATATCAACAACATAATACCTTCCATAATGACAAGGCTACCATCCATTGGAGTGACAAAAATATCGACAAAAAACTACCTTCCAAAATGACAAGGCTACCATCCATTAGAGTAACGAAAATCACGACAACAGACTACCTTCCATAATGATAAGGCTACAATCCTTTGGAGTAACAAAAATTTCAAAAACAGACTATCTTCCATAATGACAACACTACTTCCATTGGAGTGACAAAAATCTCGACAATAGACTACCTTCCATAATGACTAAGCAACCATCCATTAGAGTAACAAAGATATCGACAAAAGACTACCTTCTATAATGACAAGGCTACCATACATTGTAATAACAAAAATTTGGACAACAAACTACCTTCCATATTGAGAAGGCTACCTTACATTGTAGTAAAAAAAATCTCGACAACAGTTACCTTCCATAATGACAAGGCTACCATCCATTGGAGTAACAAAAATCTCGACAATAGACTACCTTCCATAATGACAAGACTACCATCCATTAGAGTGACAAAAATCTCGACAACAAACTACCTTCCATAATGACAAGGCTACCATCAATTGTAGTAACCAATATCTCGACAACAAACTACTTTCCATAATGACAAGGCTGCCATCCATTGTAGTAACAAAAATCTCGACAACAGACTACCTTCCATAATGACAATGCTACCATCCATTGGAGTAACAAAAATCTCGACAACAGACTACCTTCCATAATGAAAAGGCTATCATCCATTGTAGTAACAAAAATCTCGACCACAAACTACCTTCCATAATGACAAGGCTACCATCCATTGGACTAACGAAAATCTCGACAACAGACTACCTTCCATAATGACAAGGCTACCATCCATTGGATTAAAAAAAATCTCGAAAATAGACTACCTTCCATAATGAATAGGCTACCATCCATTGGAGTAACAAAGATATCGACCACAGACTACCTTCCATAATGACAAGGCTACCTTCCATTGGAGTGATAAAAATATCGACAACAGAATACCTTCCATTATGACTAGGCTACCATCCATTGAAGTAACAAAGATATCGAATAAAGACTACCTTCCATAATGACAAGGCTACCATCCATTGGAGTAACAAAAATATTGACAACAGAATACCTTCCATTATGACTAGGCTACCATCTATTGGAGTAACAAAGAAATCGACAACAGACTACCTTCCATAATGACAAGGCTACCATCCATTGGAGTAATGAAAATATCAACAAGAGACTACCTTCCATAATGACAAGGCTACCATCAATTGGAGTAAAAAAATCTCGCCAACAGTCTACCTTCCATAATGACAAGGCTACCATGCATTGGAGTAACAAAAATATCGTCAACAGAATACCTTCCATTATGACTATGCTACCATCCATTGAAGTAACAAAGATATCGACAACAGACTACCTTCCATAATGACTAGGCTACCATCCATTGGAGTAACAAAAATATCGACAACAGAATACCTTCCATTATGACTAGGCTACAATCCATTGGAGTAACAAAGATATCGACAACATAATACCTTCCATAATGACAAGGCTACCATCAATTGGAGTGACAAAAATATCGACAAAAAACTACCTTCCATAATGACAATGCTACCATCCATTAGAGTAACGAAAATCTCGACAACAGACTACCTTCCAGAATGACAAGGCTACAATCCATTGGAGTAACAAAAATTGCGAAAAAAGACTATCTTCCATAATGACAACGCTACCATCCATTGGAGTGACAAAAATCTCCACAATAGACTACCTTCCATAATGACTAAGAAACCATCCATTAGAGTAACAAAGATATCGACAAAAGACTACCTTCTATAATGACAAGGCTACCATACATTGTAATAACAAAAATTTGGACAACAAACTACCTTCCATAATGTGAAGGGTACCTTACATTGTAGTAACAAAAATCTCGGCAACAGTTACCTTTCATAATGACAAGGCTACCATCCATTGGAGTAACAAAAATCTCGACAATAGACTACCTTCCATAATGACAAGGCTACCATCCATTGGAGTTACAAAAATCTCGACAACAAACTACCTTCGATAATGACAAGGCTACCATCCATTCGAGTATGAAAAATATCGACAATAGACTACCTTCCATCATTACAAGGCTACGATCCATTAGACTAAAATAAATCTCGACAACAGACTACCTTCCATAATGACAAGGCTACAATCCATTGGAGTAATGAGAATATCAACAAGAAACTACCTTCCATAATGACAAGGCTACCATGCATTGGAGTAATGAAAATATCAACAAGAGACTACCTTCCATAATGACAAGGCTACCATCCATTGGAGTAACAAAAATCTCGCCAACAGACTACCTTCCATAATGACAAGGCTACCATCCATTGGAGTGACAAAAATCTCGTCAATAGACTACCTTCCATAATGATAAGGCTACCATCCATTGGAGTAACAAAATCTCGACAACACACTACCTTCCATAATGACAAGGCTACCATCCATTGGAGTAACAAAAATCTCGACAACAAACTACCTTCCATAATGACAAGGCTACCATCCATTGGAGTAACAAAAATATCGAAAATAGACTACCTTCCTTAATGAAAAGCCTACCGTCCATTGGAGTAACAAAAATATGGACAACAGAATACCTTCCATAATGACTAGGCTACTATCCATTGGAGTAACAAAGATATCGACTACAGACTACCTTCGATAATGACAATGCTACCATCCATTGGAGTAACAAAAATCTCGACAACAGACAACCTTCCATAATGACAAGGCTACCATCCATTAGAGTAACAAAAATTTCGAAAATAGACTACCTTCTATAATGACAAGGCTAAAATCCATTGGAGTAACAAAAATCTCGACAACAGACTACCTTTCATAATGACAAGGCTACAATCTATTGGAATAACAAAAATATAGAGAACAGACTCCCTTCCATAATGACAAGGCTACCATCCAATGGAATAACAAAAATCTCGACAACATACTACCTTACATAATGACAAGGCTACCATCAATTATAGTAACCAAAATCTCGACAACAGAATACCTTCCATAACGACAAGGCTACCATCCATTGTAGTAACAAAAATCTCGACAACAGTCTACCTTCCATAATGACAATGCTACCATCGATTTGAGTAACAAAAATCTCGACAACATACTACCTTCAATAATGACAAGGCTACCATGCATTATAGTAACAAAAATCTAGACCACAGACTACCTTCCATAATGACAAGGCTACCATCCATTGGACTAACGAAAATATCGACAACAGACTACCTTCCATAATGACAAAGGGTACCATCCATTGGAGTGACAAAAATCTCGACAACAAACTACCTACCATAATGACAAGGCTACCATCAATTGTAGTAACCAATATCTCGACAACAAACTACTTTCCATAATGACAAGGCTTCCATCCATTGTAGTAACAAAAATCTCGACAACAGACTACCTTCCATAATGACAATGCTACCATCCATTGGAGTAACAAAAATCTCGACAACAGACTACCTTCCATAATGAAAAGGCTATCATCCATTGTAGTAACAAAAATCTCGACCACAAACTACCTTCCATAATGACAAGGCTACCATCCATTGGACTAACGAAAATCTCGACAACAGACTACCTTCCATAATGACAAGGCTACCATCCATTGGAGTAACAAAAATCTCGAAAATAGACTACCTTCCATAATGAATAGGCTACCATCCATTGGAGTAACAAAGATATCGACCACAGACTACCTTCCATAATGACAAGGCTACCTTCCATTGAAGTGATAAAAATATCGACAACAGAATACCTTCCATTATGACTAGGCTACCATCCATTGAAGTAACAAAGATTTCGAATAAAGACTACCTTCCATAATGACAAGGCTACCATCCATTGGAGTAACAAAAATATCGACAACAGAATACCTTCCATTATGACTAGGCTACCATCCATTGGAGTAACAAAGATATCGACAACAGACTACCTTCCATAATGACAAGGCTACCATCCATTGGAGTAATGAAAATATCAACAAGAGACTACCTTCCATAATGACAAGGCTACCATCAATTGGAGTAAAAAAATCTCGCCAACAGTCTACCTTCCATAATGACAAGGCTACCATGCATTGGAGTAACAAAAATATCGACAACAGAATACCTTCCATTATGACTATGCTACCATCCATTGAAGTAACAAAGATATCGACAACAGACTACCTTCCATAATGACAAGGCTACCATCCATTGGAGTAACAAAAATATCGACAATAGAATACCTTCCATTATGACTAGGCTACAATCCATTGGAGTAACAAAGATATCGACAACATAATACCTTCCATAATGACAAGGCTAACATCAATTGGAGTGACAAAAATATCGACAAAAAACTACCTTCCATAATGACAATGCTACCATCCATTAGAGTAACGAAAATCTCGAGAACAGACTACCTTCCAAAATGACAAGGCTACAATCCATTGGAGTAACAAAAATTGCAAAAAAAGGCTATGTTCCATAATGACAACGCTACCATCCATTGGAGTGACAAAAATCTCGACAATAGACTACCTTCCATAATGACTAAGAAACCATCCATTAGAGTAACAAAGATATCGACAAAAGACTACCTTCTATAATGACAAGGCTACCATACATTGTAATAACAAAAATTTGGACAACAAACTACCTTCCATAATCTGAAGGGTACCTTACATTGTAGTAGCAAAAATCTCGACAACAGTTACCTTCCATAATGACAAGGCTACCATCCATTGGAGTAACAAAAATATTGACAAAAGAATACCTTCCATTATGACTAGGCTACCATCCATTGGAGTAACAAAGATATCGACAACAGACTACCTTCCATAATGACAAGGCTACCATCCATTGGAGTAATGAAAATATCAACAAGAGACTACCTTCCATAATGACAAGGCTACCATCAATTGGAGTAAAAAAATCTCGCCAACAGTCTACCTTCCATAATGACAAGGATACCATGCATTGGAGTAACAAAAATATCGACAACAGAATACCTTCCATTATGACTATGCTACCATCCATTGAAGTAACAAAGATATCGACAACAGACTACCTTCCATAATGACAAGGCTACCATCCATTGGAGTAACAAAAATATCGAGAACAGAATACCTTCCATTATGACTAGGCTACAATCCATTGGAGTAACAAAGATATCGACAACATAATACCTTCCATAATGACAAGGCTAACATCAATTGGAGTGACAAAAATATCGACAAAAAACTACCTTCCATAATGACAATGCTACCATCCATTAGAGTAACGAAAATCTCGACAACAGACTACCTTCCAGAATGACAAGGCTACAATCCATTGGAGTAACAAAAATTTCGAAAAAAGACTATCTTCCATAATGACAACGCTACCATCCATTGGAGTGACAAAAATCTCGACAATAGACTACCTTCCATATGACAACGCTACCATCCATAATGACAAAAATCTCGACAACAGTTACCTTCCATAATGACAAGGCTACCATCCATTAGAGTAACCAAAATCTCGACAATAGACTACCTTCCATAATGACAAGGCTACCATCCATTGGAGTGACAAAAATCTCGACAACAAACTACCTTCGATAATGACAAGGCTACCATCCATTCGAGTATGAAAAATATCGACAATAGACTACCTTCCATAATGACAAGGCTACGATCCATTAGACTAAAATAAATCTCGACAACAGGCTACCTTCCATAATGACAAGGCTACAATCCATTGGAGTAATGAGAATATCAACAAGAAACTACCTTCCATAATGACAAGGCTACCATGCATTGGAGTAATGAAAATTTCAACAAGAGACTACCTTCCATAATGACAAGGCTACCATCCATTGGAGTAACAAAAATCTCGCCAACAGACTACCTTCCATAATGACAAGGATACCATCCATTGGAGTGACAAAAATCTCGTCAATAGACTACCTTCCATAATGATAAGGCTACCATCCATTGGAGTAACAAAATCTTGACAACACACTACCTTCCATAATGACAAGGCTACCATCCATTGGAGTAACAAAAATCTCGACAACAAACTACCTTCTATAATGACAAGGCTACCATCCATTAGAGTGACAAAAATATCGACAACAGACTACTTTCCATAATGACAAGGCTACCATCCATTGGAGTAACAGAAATATCGACAATAGACTACCTTTCTTAATGAAAAGCCTACCGTCCATTGGAGTAACAAAAATATGGACAACAGAATACCTTCCATAATGACTAGGCTACTATCCATTGGAGTAACAAAGATATCGACTACAGACTACCTTCCACAATGACAATGCTACCATCCATTGGAGTAACAAAAATCTCGACAATAGACAACCTTCCATAATGACAAGGCTACCATCCATTGGAATAACAAAATTTTCGAAAATAGACTACCTTCCATAATGACAAGGCTAAAATCCATTGGAGTAACAACAATCTCGACAATAGACTACCTTTCATAATGACAAGGCTACCATATATTGGAATAACAAAAATCTAGAGAACAGACTACCTTCCATAATGACAAGGCTACCATCCAATGGAATAACAAAAAACATGACAACACGTTACCTTCTATAATGTCAAGGCTACCATCAATTGTTGTAACCAAAATATCGACAATAGAATACCTTCCATAATCACAAGGCTACCGTCCATTGTAGTAACAAAAATCTCGACAACAATCTACCTTCCATAATGACAATGCTACCATCCATTTGAGTGACAAAAATCTCGATAACAGACTACCTTCCATCATGACAAGGCTACCATCCATTGTAGTAACAAAAATCTAGACCAGAGACTACCTTCCATAATGACAAGGCTACCATCCATCGGACTAACGAAAATCTCGACAATAGATTACCTTCCATAATAAAAAGCCTACCATCCATTGGAGTAACAAAAATATGGACAATAGAATACCTTCCATAATGACTAGGGTACTATCCATTGGACTAACAAAGATATCGACAACAAACTACCTTCCATAATGACAATGCTACCATCCATTGGAGTAACAAAAATCTCGACAACAGACAACCTTCCATAATGACAATGCTACCATCCATTAGAGTAACAAAAATTTCGAAAATAGACTACCTTCCATAATGACAAGGCTAAAATCCATTGGAGTAACAAAAATCTCGACAACAGACTACTCTTCATAATGACAAGGCTACAATCTATTGGAATAACAAAAATATAGAGAACAGACTGCCTTCCATAATGACAAGGCTACCATCCAATGGAATAACAAAAATATCGACAACATACTACCTTACATAATGACAAGGCTACCATCAATTGTAGTAACCAAAATCTCGACAACAGAATACCTTCCATAACGACAACGCTACCATCCATTATAGTAACAAAAATCTCGACAACAGTCTACCTTCCATAATGACAATGCTACCATCGATTTGAGTAACAAAAATCTCGACAACATACTACCTTCAATAATGACAAGGCTACCATGCATTATAGTAACAAAAATCTAGACCACAAACTACCTTCCATAATGACAAGGCTACCATCCATTGGACTAACGAAAATATCGACAACAGACTACCTTCCATAATGACAAAGGGTACCATCCATTGGAGTGACAAAAATTTCGACAATAGACTACCTTCCATAATGACATGACTACCATCTATTGTAGTAATGAAAATCTCAACAAGAGACTACCTTCCATAATGATAAGTCCACAATCCATCAGAATAACAAAAATATCGACAACAAACTACGTTCCATAATGAATAGGCTACCATTCATTGGAGTAATAAAAATATAGACAATAGACTACCTTCCATAATGACAAGGCTACCATCCATTGGAGTAAAAAAAATATCGACAACAAAATACCTTCCATAATGACTAGGCTACCATCCATTGGAGTAACAAAGATATCGGCAACAGACTACATTCCATAATGATAAGGCTACCATCCATTGGAGTAACAAAATCTCGACAACACACTACCTTCCATAATGACAAGGCTACCATCCATTGGAGTAACAAAAATCTCGACAACAAACTACCTTCCATAATGACAAGGCTACCATCCACTAAAGTGACAAAAATATCGACAACAGACTACTGTCCATAATGACAAGGCTACCATCCATTGGAGTAACAAAAATATCGACAATAGACTACCTTCATTAATGAAAAGCCTACTGTCCATTGGAGTAACAAAAATATGGACAACAGAATACCTTCCATAATGACTAGGCTACTATCCATTGGAGTAACAAAGATATCGACTACAGACTACCTTCCACAATGACAATGCTACCATCCATTGGAGTAACAAAAATCTCGACAATAGACAACCTTCCATAATGACAAGGCTACCATCCATTGGAGTAACAAAATTTTCGAAAATAGACTACCTTCCATAATGACAAGGCTAAAATCCATTGGAGTAACAACAATCTCGACAATAGACTACCTTTCATAATGACAAGGCTACCATATATTGGAATAACAAAAATCTAGAGAACAGACTACCTTCCATAATGACAAGGCTACCATCCAATGGAATAACAAAAAACATGACAACACGTTACCTTCCATAATGTCAAGGCTACCATTAATTGTTGTAACCAAAATATCGACAATAGAATACCTTCCATAATCACAAGGCTACCGTCCATTGTAGTAACAAAAATCTCGACAACAATCTACCTTCCATAATGACAATGCTACCATCCATTTGAGTGACAAAAATCTCGATAACAGACTACCTTCCATCATGACAAGGCTACCATCCATTGTAGTAACAAAAATCTAGACCAAAGACTACCTTCCATAATGACAAGGCTACCATCCATTGGACTAACGAAAATCTTGACAATAGATTACCTTCCATAATAAAAAGCCTACCATCCATTGGAGTAACAAAAATATGGACAATAGAATACCTTCCATAATGACTAGGGTACTATCCATTGGACTAACAAAGATATCGACAACAAACTACCTTCCATAATGACAATGCTACCATCCATTGGAGTAACAAAAATCTCGACAACAGACAACCTTCCATAATGACAAGGCTACCATCCATTAGAGTAACAAAAATTTCGAAAATAGACTACCTTCCATAATGACAAGGCTAAAATCCATTGGAGTAACAAAAATCTCGACAACAGACTACCTTTCATAATGACAAGGCTACAATCTATTGGAATAACAAAAATATAGAGAACAGACTGCCTTCCATAATGACAAGGCTACCATCCAATGGAATAACAAAAATATCGACAACATACTACCTTACATAATGACAAGGCTACCATCAATTGTAGTAACCAAAATCTCGACAACAGAATACCTTCCATAACGACAACGCTACCATCCATTGTAGTAACAAAAATCTCGACAACGGTCTACCTTCCATAATGACAATGCTACCATCGATTTGAGTAACAAAAATCTCGACAACATACTACCTTCAATAATGACAAGGCTACCATGCATTATAGTAACAAAAATCTAGACCACAAACTACCTTCCATAATGACAAGGCTACCATCCATTGGACTAATGAAAATATCGACAACAGACTACCTTCCATAATGACAAAGGGTACCATCCATTGGAGTGACAAAAATTTCGACAATAGACTACCTTCCATAATGACATGACTACCATCTATTGTAGTAATGAAAATCTCAACAAGAGACTACCTTCCATAATGATAAGTCCACCATCCATCGGAATAACAAAAATATCAACATCAAACTACGTTCCATAATGAATAGGCTACCATTCATTGGAGTAATAAAAATATAGACAATAGACTACCTTCCATAATGACAAGGCTACCATCCATTGGAGTAAAAAAAATATCGACAACAAAATACCTTCCATAATGACTAGGCTACCATCCATTGGAGTAACAAAGATATCGGCAACAAACTACATCCCATAATGATAAGGCTACCATCAATTGGAGTGACAAAAATCTTGACGACATACTACCTTTCATAATGACAATGCTACCATCCATTGTAGTAACAAAAATCTCGAAAACAGACTACCTTCCATAATGACAAGGCTAAAATCCATTGGAGTAACAAAAATCTTGACAATAGACTACCTTCCATAATGACAAGGCTACAATCTATTGGAATAACAAAAGTCTCGAGAACAGACTGCCTTCTATAATGACAAGGCTACCATCTATTGTAGTAACCAATATCTCGACAACAAACTACTTTCCATAATGACAAGGCTACCATCCATTGTAGTAACAAAAATCTCGACATCAGACTACCTTCCATAATGACAATGCTACAATCCATTGGAGTAACAAAAATCTCGACAACAGACTACCTTCCATAATGACAAGGCTATCATCCATTCTAGTAACAAAAATCTCGACCACAGACTACCTTCCATAATGACAAGGATACCATCCATTGGACTAACGGAAATATCAACAAGAGACTACCTTCCATAATGATAAGGCTACCATCCATTGGAATAACAAAAATATCAACAACAAACTACATTCCATAATGAATAGGCTACCATCCATTGAAGTAACAAAGATATCAGCAACAGACTACCTTCCATAATGACAAGGCTAGCATCCATTGGAGTAACAGAAATATTGACAACAGAATACCTTCCATTATCACTAGGCTACCATCCATTGGAGTAACAAAAATATCGACAACAAACTACCTTCCATAATAACAAGGCTACCATCCATTGGAGTAATGAAAATATCAACAAGAGACTACCTTCCATAATGACAAGGCTACCATCAATTGGAGTAACAAAAATCTCGCCAACAGTCTACCTTCCATAATGACACGGCTACCATCCATTGGAATGGAAAAAATATCGACAACAGACTACCTTCCATAATGACAAGGCTACCATCCATTGGAGTAACGAAAATCTCGACAACAGACTACCTTCCATAATGACAAGGCTACCATCCATTGGAGTAACAAAAATCGCGAAAACAAACTATCTTCCATAATGACAAGGCTACCATCCATTGGAGTGACAAAAATCTCTACAATAGACTACCTTCCATAATGACAAGGCTATCATCCATTGTAATAACAAAAATTTGGACAACAAACTACCTTCCATAATGACAAGGCTACCTTACATTGTAATAACAAAAATCTAGACAAAAGTTACCTTCCATAATGACAAGGCTACCATCCATTGGAGTAACAAAAATATCAACAACAGACTACCTTCCATAATTATAAGTCCACCATCCATTGGAATAACAAAAATATCGTCAACAAACTACGTTCCATAATGACAAGGCTACCATCCATTGGAGTAACAAAAATATCGATAACAAAATACCTTCCATAATGACTAGGCTACCATCCATTGGAGTAACAAAGATGTCGACAACAGACTACATTACATTATGACAAGGCTACCATCCATTGAAGTGAATAAAATCTCGACAACATACTACCTTCCATAATGACAAGGCTACCATCCATTGGAGTAACAAAAATCTCGAAAACAGACTACCTTCCATAATGACAAGGCTAAAATCCATTGGAGTAACAAAAATCTCGACAACAGACTACCTTTCATAATGCCAAGGCTACCATCTATTAGAATAACAAAAGTCTTGAGAACAGACTGCCTTCCATAATGACAAGGCTACCATCCAATGGAATAACAAAAATCTCGACAACAAACTACCTTCCATAATGACAAGGCTACCATCAATTGTAGTAACCAATATCTCGACAACGAACTACTTTCCATAATGACAAGGCTACCATCCATTGTAGTAACAAAAATCTCGACAATAGACTACCTTCCATAATGACAAGGCTATCATCCATTGTAGTAACAAAAATCTCGACCACAAACTACCTTCCATAATGACAAGGCTACCATCCATTGGACTAACGAAAATATCAACAAGAGACTACCTTCCATAATGATAAGGCTACCATCCATTGGAATAACAAATATATCGACAACAAACTGCGTTCCATAATGAATAGGATACCATCCATTGGAGTAACAAAAATATCGATAATAGACTACCTTCCATAATGACAAGGCTACCATCCATTGGAGTAATAAAAATATCGACAACAGAATACCTTCCATTATGACTAGGCTACCATCCATTGAAGTAACAAAGATATCGATAACAGACTGCCTTCCATAATGACAAGGCTACCATCCATTGGAGTAACAAAAATATCGACAACAAAATACCTTCCATTATGACTAGGCTACCATCCATTGGAGTAACAAAGATATCGACAACAGACTACCTTCCATAATGACAAGGCTACCATCCATTGGAGTAACAAAAATATCGACAACAGAATACCTTCCATTATGACTTGGCTACCATCCATTGGAGTAACAAAGATATCGACAACAAACTACCTTCCATAATGACAAGGCTACCATCCATTAGAGTAACGAAAATCTCGACAACAGACTACCTTCCATAATGACAAGGCTACCATCCATTAGAGTAACGAAAATCTCGACAACAGACTACCTTCCATAATGACAAGGCTACAATCCATTGGAGTAATAAAAATTGCGAAAACAGACTATCTTCCATAATGAGAACGCTACCATCCATTGGAGTGACAAAAATCTCGACAATAGACTACCTTCCAGAATGACTAAGCCACCATCCATTAGAGTAACAAAGATATCGACAAAAGACTACCTTCTATAATGACAAGGCTACCATACATTGTAATAACAAAAATTTGGACAACAAACTACATTCCATAATGAGAAGGCAACCTTACATTGTAGTAACAAAAACTCAACAACAGTTACCTTCCATAATGACAAAGCTACCATCCATTGGAGTAACAAAAATCTCGACAATAGACTACCTTCCATAATGACAAGGCTACCATCCATTGGAGTGACAAAAATCTCGACAACAAACTACCTTCGATAATGACAAGGATACCATCCATTCGAGTATGAAAAATCTCGACAATAGACTACCTTCCATAATGACAAGGCTACGATCCATTAGACTAACAAAAATCTCGACAACAGAATACCTTCCATAATGACAAGGCTACAATCCATTGGAGTAATGAGAATATCAACAAGAGACTACCTTCCATAATGATAAGGCTACCATGCATTAGATTAATGAAAATATCAACAAGAGACTACCTTCCATAATGACAAGGCTACCATCCATTGGAGTAACAAAAATCTCGCCAACAGACTACCTTCCATAATGACAAGGCTACCATCCATTGGAGTGACAAAAATATCGACAATAGACTACCTTCCGTAATGAAAAGCCTACCATCCATTGGAGTAACAAAAATATCGTCAACAGAATACCTTCTACAATGACTAGGCTATTATCCATTGGAGTAACAAAGATATCGACAACAGACTGCCTTCCATAATGACAATGCTACCATCCATTGGAGTAACAAAAATCTCGACAATAGTCTACCTTCCATAATGACAATGCTACCATCGATTTGAGTAACAAAAATCTTGACAACATACTACCTTCAATAATGACAAGGCTACCATGCATTATAGTAACAAAAATCTAGACCACGGACTACCTTCCATAATGACAAGGCTACCATCCATTGGACTAACGAAAATATCGACAACAGACTACCTTCCATAATGACAAAGGGTACCATCCATTGGAGTGACAAAAATTTCGACAATAGACTACCTTCCATAATGACAAGACTACCATCTATTGTAGTAATGAAAATCTCAACAAGAGACTACCTTCCATAATGATAAGTCCACCATCCATCAGAATAACAAAAATATCGACAACAAACTACGTTCCATAATGAATAGGCTACCATTCATTGGAGTAACAAAAATATAGACAATAGACTACCTTCCATAATGACAAGGCTACCATCCATTGGAGTAACAAAAATATCGACAACAAAATACCTTCCATAATGACTAGGCTACCATCCATTGGAGTAACAAAGATATCGGCAACATACTACATTCCATAATGATAAGGCTACCATCAATTGGAGTGACAAAAATCTTGACGACATACTAACTTTCATAATGACAATGCTACCATCCATTGTAGTAACAAAAATCTCGAAAACAGACTACCTTCCATAATGACAAGGCTAAAATCCATTGCAGTAACAAAAATATCGTCAATAGACTACCTTCCATAATGACAAGGCTACAATCTATTGGAATAACAAAAGTATCGAGAACAGACTGCCTTCTATAATGACAAGGCTACCATCCAATGGAATAACAAAAGTCTTGACGACATACTACCTACCATAATGACAAGGCTACCATCAATTGTAGTAACCAATATCTCGACAACAAACTACTTTCCATAATGACAAGGCAACCATCCATTGTAGTTACAAAAATCTCGACAACAGACTACCTTCCATAATGACAATGCTACAATCCATTGGAGTAACTAAAATATCGACAACAGACTACCTTCCATAATGACAAGGCTATAATCCATTCTAGTAACAAAAATCTCGACCACAGACTACCTTCCATAATGACAAGGCTACCATCCATTGGACTAACGAAAATATCAACAAGAGACTACCTTCCATAATGATAAGGCTACCATCCATTGGAATAAAAAAAATATCAACAACAAACTACATTCCATAATGAATAGGCTACCATCCATTGAAGTAACAAAGATATCGACAACAGACTACCTTCCATAATGACAAGGCTAGCATCCATTGGAGTAACAGAAATATTGACAACAGAACACCTTCCATTATCACTAGGCTACCATCCATTGGAGTAACAAAAATATCGACAACAGACTACCTTCCATAATAACAAGGCTACCATCCATTGGAGTAATGAAAATATCAACAAGAGACTACCTTCCATAATGACAAGGCTACATTCAATTGGAGTAACAAAAATCTCGCCAACAGTCTACCTTCCATAATGACACGGCTACCATCCATTGGAATGGAAAAAATATCGACAACAGACTACCTTCCATAATGACAAGGCTACCATCCATTGGAGTAACGAAAATCTCGACAACAGACTACCTTCCATAATGACAAGGCTACCATCCTTTGGAGTAACAAAAATCGCGAAAACAAACTATCTTCCATAATGACAAGGCTACCATCCATTGGAGTGACAAAAATCTCTACAATAGACTACCTTCCATAATGACTAAGCTACCATCCATTAGAGTAACAAAGATATCGACAACAGACTACCTTCTATAATGACAAGGCTACCATACATTGTAATAAAAAAAATTTGGACAACAAACTACCTTCCATAATGACAAGGCTACCTTACATTGTAATAACAAAAATCTAGACAAAAGTTACCTTCCATAATGACAACGCTACCATCCATTGGAGTAACAAAAATATCAACAACAGACTACCTTCCATAATTATAAGTCCACCATCATTTGGAATAACAAAAATATCGTCAACAAACTACGTTCCATAATGAATAGGCTACCATTCATTGGAGTAACAAAAATATCAATAATAGACTACCTTCCATAATGACAAGGCTACCATCCATTGGAGTAACAAAAATATAGATAACAAAATACCTTCCATAATGACTAGGCTACCATCCATTGGAGTAACAAAGATGTCGACAACAGACTACATTACATTATGACAAGGCTACCATCCATTGAAGTGAACAAAATCTCGACAACATACTACCCTCCATAATGACAAGGCTACCATCCATTGGAGTAACAAAAATCTCGAAATCAGACTACCTTCCATAATGACAAGGCTAAAATCCATTGGAGTAACAAAAATCTCGACAACAGACTACCTTTCATAATGACAAGGCTACCATCTATTGGAATAACAAAAGTCTTGAGAACAGACTGCCTTCCATAATGACAAGGCTACCATCCAATGGAATAACAAAAATCTCGACAACAAACTACCTTCCATAATGACAAGGCTACCATCAATTGTAGTAACCAATATCTCGACAACGAACTACTTTCCATAATGACAAGGCTACCATCCATTGTAGTAACAAAAATCTCGACAACAGACTACCTTCCATAATGACAAGGCTATCATCCATTGTAGTAACAAAAATCTCGACCACAAACTACCTTCCATAATGACAAGGCTACCATCCATTGGACTAACGAAAATATCAACAAGAGACTACCTTCCATAATGACAAGGCTACCATCCATTGGAGTAACAAAAATCTCGCCAACAGACTACCTTCCATAATGACAAGGCTACCATCCATTGGAGTGACAAAAATCTCGTCAATAGACTACCTTCCATAATGACAAGGCTACCATCCATTGGAGTAACAATAATCTCGACAACAAACTACCTTCCATAATGACAAGGCTACCATCCATTGGAGTAACAAAAATATCGATAACAAAATACCTTCCATAATGACTAGGCTACCATCCATTGGAGTAACAAAGATGTCGACAACAGACTACATTACATTATGAAAAGGCTACCATCCATTGAAGTGAACAAAATCTCGACAACAGACTACCTTCCATAATGACAAGGCTACCATCCTTTGGAGTAACAAAAATCTCGAAAACAGACTACCTTCCATAATGACAAGGATAAAATCCATTGGAGTAACCAAAATCTCGACAACAGACTACCTTTCATAATGACCAGGCTACCATCTATTGGAATAACAAAAGTCTTGAGAACAGACTGCCTTCCATAATGACAAGGCTACCATCCAATGGAATAACAAAAATCTCGACAACAAACTACCTTCCATAATGACAAGGCTACCATCAATTGTAGTAACCAATATCTCGACAACGAACTACTTTCCATAATGACAAGGCTACCATCCATTGTAGTAACAAAAATCTCGACAACAGACTACCTTCTATAATGACAAGGCTATCATCCATTGTAGTAACAAAATTCTCGACCACAAACTACCTTCCATAATGACAAGGCTACCATCCATTGGACTAACGAAAATATCAACAAGAGACTACCTTCCATAATGATAAGGCTACCATCCATTGGAATAACAAATATATCGACAACAAACTACGTTCCATAATGAATAGGATACCATCCATTGGAGTAACAAAAATATCGATAATAGACTACCTTTCATAATGAAAAGGCTACCATCCATTGGAGTAATAAAAATATCGACAACAGAATACCTTCCATTATGACTAGGCTACCATCCAACGAAGTAACAATTATATCGATAACAGACTGCCTTCCATAATGACAAGGCTACCATCCATTGGAGTAACAAAAATATCGACAACAAAATACCTTCCATTATGACTAGGCTACCATCCATTGGAGTAACAAAGATATCGACAACATACTACCTTCCATAATGACAAGGCTACCATCCATTGGAGTAACAAAAATATCGACAACAGAATACCTTCCATTATGACTAGGCTACCATCCATTGGAGTAACAAAGATATCGACAACAAACTACCTTCCATAATGACAAGGCTACCATCCATTAGAGTAACGAAAATCTCGACAACAGACTACCTTCCATAATGACAAGGCTACCATCCATTAGAGTAACGAAAATCTCGACAACAGACTACCTTCCATAATGACAAGGCTACAATCCATTGGAGTAATAAAAATTGCGAAAACAGACTATCTTCCATAATGAGAACGCTACCATCCATTGGAGTGACAAAAATCTCGACAATAGACTACCTTCCAGAATGACTAAGCCACCATCCATTAGAGTAACAAAGATATCGACAAAAGACTACCTTCTATAATGACAAGGCTACCATACATTATAATAACAAAAATTTGGACAACAAACTACATTCCATAATGAGAAGGCAACCTTACATTGTAGTAACAAAAATCTCGACAACAGTTACCTTCCATAATGACAAAGCTACCATCCATTGGAGTAACAAAAATCTCGACAATAAACTACCTTCCATAATGACAAGGCTACCATCCATTGGAGTGACAAAAATCTCGACAACAAACTACCTTCGATAATGACAAGGATACCATCCATTCGAGTACGAAAAATCTCGACAATAGACTACCTTCCATAATGACAAGGCTACCATCCATTGGAGTGACAAAAATCTCGACAACAAACTACCTTCGATAATGACAAGGCTACCATCCATTCGAGTATGAAAAATCTCGACAATAGAGTACCTTCCATAATGACAAGGCTACGATCCATTTGACTAACAAAAATCTCGACAACAGACTACCTTCCATAATGACAAGCCTACAATCCATTGGAGTAATGAGAATATCAACAAGAGACTACCTTCCATAATGACAAGGCTACCATGCATTGGAGTAATGAAAATATCAACAAGAGACTACCTTCCATAATGACAAGGCTACCATCCATTGGAGTAACAAAAATCTCGCCAACAGACTACCTTCCATAATGACAAGGCTACCATCCATTGGAGTAACAAAAATCTCGCCAACAGACTACCTTCCATAATGACAAGGGTACCATCCATTGGAGTGAAAAAAATCTCGTCAATAGACTACCTTCCATAATGACAAGGCTACCATCCATTGGAGTATCAAAAATCTCGACAACAAACTACCTTCCATAATGACAAGGCTACCATCCATTGGAGTAACAAAAATATCGATAACAAAATACCTTCCATAATGACTAGGCTACCATCCATTGGAGTAACAAAGATGTCGACAACAGACTACATTACATTATGAAAAGGCTACCATCCATTGAAGTGAACAAAATCTCGACAACAGACTACCTTCCATAATGACAAGGCTACCATCCTTTGGAGTAACAAAAATCTCGAAAACAGACTACCTTCCATAATGACAAGGATAAAATCCATTGGAGTAACAAAAATCTCGACAACAGACTACCTTTCATAATGACCAGGCTACCATCTATTGGAATAACAAAAGTCTTGAGAACAGACTGCCTTCCATAATGACAAGGCTACCATCCAATGGAATAACAAAAATCTCGACAACAAACTACCTTCCATAATGACAAGGCTACCATCAATTGTAGTAACCAATATCTCGACAACGAACTACTTTCCATAATGACAAGGCTACCATCCATTATAGTAACAAAAATCTCGACAACAGACTACCTTCTATAATGACAAGGCTATCATCCATTGTAGTAACAAAATTCTCGACCACAAACTACCTTCCATAATGACAAGGCTACCATCCATTGGACTAACGAAAATATCAACAAGAGACTACCTTCCATAATGATAAGGCTACCATCCATTGGAATAACAAATATATCGACAACAAACTACGTTCCATAATGAATAGGATACCATCCATTGGAGTAACAAAAATATCGATAATAGACTACCTTCCATAATGAAAAGGCTACCATCCATTGGAGTAATAAAAATATCGACAACAGAATACCTTCCATTATGACTAGGCTACCATCCATCGAAGTAACAATTATATCGATAACAGACTGCCTTCCATAATGACAAGGCTACCATCCATTGGAGTAACAAAAATATCGACAACAAAATACCTTCCATTATGACTAGGCTACCATCCATTGGAGTAACAAAGATATCGACAACATACTACCTTCCATAATGACAAGGCTACCATCCATTGGAGTAACAAAAATATCGACAACAGAATACCTTCCATTATGACTAGGCTACCATCCATTGGAGTAACAAAGATATCGACAACAAACTACCTTCCATAATGACAAGGCTACCATCCATTAGAGTAACAAAAATCTCGACAACAGACTACCTTCCATAATGACAAGGCTACCATCCATTAGAGTAACGAAAATCTCGACAACAGACTACCTTCCATAATGACAAGGCTACAATCCATTGGAGTAATAAAAATTGCGAAAACAGACTATCTTCCATAATGAGAACGCTACCATCCATTGAAGTGACAAAAATCTCGACAATAGACTACCTTCCAGAATGACTAAGCCACCATCCATTAGAGTAACAAAGATATCGACAAAAGACTACCTTCTATAATGACAAGGCTACCATACATTATAATAACAAAAATTTGGACAACAAACTACATTCCATAATGAGAAGGCAACTATACATTGTAGTAACAAAAATCTCGACAACAGTTACCTTCCATAATGACAAAGCTACCATCCATTGGAGTAACAAAAATCTCGACAATAAACTACCTTCCATAATGACAAGGCTACCATCCATTGGAGTGACAAAAATCTCGACAACAAACTACCTTCGATAATGACAAGGATACCATCCATTCGAGTACGAAAAATCTCGACAATAGACTACCTTCCATAATGACAAGGCTACCATCCATTGGAGTGACAAAAATCTCGACAACAAACTACCTTCGATAATGACAAGGCTACCATCCATTCGAGTATGAAAAATCTCGACAATAGAGTACCTTCCATAATGACAAGGCTACGATCCATTTGACTAACAAAAATCTCGACAACAGACTACCTTCCATAATGACAAGCCTACAATCCATTGGAGTAATGAGAATATCAACAAGAGACTACCTTCCATAATGACAAGGCTACCATGCATTGGAGTAATGAAAATATCAACAAGAGACTACCTTCCATAATGACAAGGCTACCATCCATTGGAGTAACAAAAATCTCGCCAA
The DNA here is from genome assembly GCA_948472305.1 of Vicia faba. Taxonomy (NCBI): domain Eukaryota; kingdom Viridiplantae; phylum Streptophyta; class Magnoliopsida; order Fabales; family Fabaceae; genus Vicia; species Vicia faba. The sequence goes on along the minus strand of OX451738.1, from coordinate 832,924,269 downwards.
CAGACTACCTTCCATAATGACAAGGCTACCATCCATTGGAGTGACAAAAATCTCGTCAATAGACTACCTTCCATAATGACAAGGCTACCATCCATTGGAGTAAAAAAATCTCGACAACAAACTACCTTCCATAATGACAAGGCTACCATCCATTATAGTAACAAAAATCTAGACCACAGACTACCTTCCATAATGACAAGGCTACCATCCATTGGACTAAGGAAAATCTCGACAACAGACTACCTTCCATAATGACAAGGCTACCATCCATTGGAGTAACAAAAAGCTCGACAATAGACTACCTTCTATAATGACAAGGCTACCATCCATTGGAGTGACAAAAATCTCGACAACAAACTACCTTCGATAATGACAAGGATACCATCCATTCGAGTATGAAAAATCTCGACAATAGACTACCTTCCATAATTACAAGGCTACGATCCATTAGACTAACAAAAATCTCGACAACAGACTACCTTCAATAATGACAAGGCTACAATCCATGGGAGTAATCAGAATATCAACAAGAGACTACCTTCCATAATGACAAGGCTACCATGCATTAGAGTAATGAAAATATCAACAAGAGACTACCTTCCATTATGACTAGGCTACCATCCATTGGAGTAACAAAGATATCGACAACAGAATACCTTCCATAATGACAAGGCTACCATCCATTGGAGTGACAAAAATATCGACAACAAACTACATTCCATAATGACAAGGCTACCATCCATTAGAGTAACGAAAATCTCGACAACAGACTACCTTCCATAATGACAAGGCTACAATCCATTGGAGTAACAAAAATTGCGAAAACAGACTATCTTCCATAATGACAACGCTACCATCCATTGGAGTGACAAAAATCTCGACAATAGACTACCTTCCATAATGACTAAGCAACCATCCATTAGAGTAACAAAGATATCGACAAAAGACTACCTTCTATAATGACAAGGCTACCATACATTGTAATAACAAAAATTTGGACAACAAACTACCTTCCATAATGAGAAGACAACCTTACATTGTAGTAACAAAAATCTCGACAACAGTTACCTTCCATAATGACAAGGCTACCATCCATTGGAGTAACAATAATCTCGACAACAAACTACGTTCCATAATGAATAGGCTACCATCCATTGGAGTAACAAAAATATCGACAATAAATTACCTTCCATAATGACAAGGCTACCATCCATTGGAGTAACAAAAATATCGATAACATAATACCTTCCATTATGACTAGGCTACCATCCATTGGAGTAACAAAGATATCTACAACAGAATACCTTCCATAATGACAAGGCTACCGTCCATTGGAGTGACAAAAATATCGACAACAAACTACCTTCCATAATGACAAGGCTACCATCCATTAGAGTAACGAAAATCTCGACAACAGACTACCTTCCATAATGACAAGGCTACAATCCATTGGAGTAACAAAAATTGCAAAAACAGACTATCTTCCATAATGACAATGCTACCATCCATTGGAGTGACAAAAATCTCGACAATAGAATACCTTCCATAATAACTAAGCAACCATCCATTAGAGTAACAAAGATATCGACAAAAGACTACCTTCTATAATGACAAGGCTACCATACATTGTAATAACAAAAAATTGGACAACAAACTACCTTCAATAATGAGAAGGCTACCTTACATTATAGTAACAAAAATCTCGACAACAATTACCTTCCATAATGACAAGGCTACCATCCATTGGAGTAACAAAAATCTCGACAATAAACTACCTTCCATAATGACAAGGCTACCATCCATTGGAGTGACAAAAATCTCGACAACAAACTACCTTCGATAATGACAAGGCTACCATCCATTCGAGTATGAAAAATCTCGACAATAGAGTACCTTCCATAATGACAAGGCTACGATCCATTTGACTAACAAAAATCTCGACAACAGACTACCTTCCATAATGACAAGGCTACAATCCATTGGAGTAATGAGAATATCAACAAGAGACTACCTTCCATAATGACAAGGCTACCATGCATTGGAGTAATGAAAATATCAACAAGAGACTACCTTCCATAATGACAAGGCTACCATCCATTGGAGTAACAAAAATCTCGCCAAAAGACTACCTTCCATAATGACAAGGCTACCATCCATTGGAGTGACAAAAATCTCGTCAATAGACTACCTTCCATAATGACAAGGCTACCATCCATTGGAGTAAAAAAATCTCGACAACAAACTACCTTCCATAATGACAAGGCTACCATCCATTATAGTAACAAAAATCTAGACCACAGACTACCTTCCATAATGACAAGGCTACCATCCATTGGACTAACGAAAATCTCGACAACAGACTACCTTCCATAATGACAAGGCTACCATCCATTGGAGTAACAAAAATCTCGACAATAGACTACCTTCTATAATGACAAGGCTACCATCCATTGGAGTGACAAAAATCTCGACAACAAACTACCTTCGATAATGACAAGGATACCATCCATTCGAGTATGAAAAATCTCGACAATAGACTACCTTCCATAATTACAAGGCTACGATCCATTAGACTAACAAAAATCTCGACAACAGACTACCCTCAATAATGACAAGGCTACAATCCATTGGAGTAATCAGAATATCAACAAGAGACTAGCTTCCATAATGACAAGGCTACCATGCATTAGAGTAATGAAAATATCAACAAGAGACTACCTTCCATTATGACTAGGCTACCATCCATTGGAGTAACAAAGATATCGACAACATAATACCTTCCATAATGACAAGGCTACCATCCATTGGAGTGACAAAAATATCGACAACAAACTACCTTCCATAATGACAAGGCTACCATCCATTAGAGTAACGAAAATCTCGACAACAGACTACCTTCCATAATGACAAGGCTACAATCCATTGGAGTAACAAAAATTGCGAAAACAGACTATCTTCCATAATGACAACGCTACCATCCATTGGAGTGACAAAAATCTCGACAATAGACTACCTTCCATAATGACTAAGCAACCATCCATTAGAGTAACAAAGATATCGACAAAAGACTACCTTCTATAATGACAAGGCTACCATACATTGTAATAACAAAAATTTGGACAACAAACTACCTTCCATAATGAGAAGGCAACCTTACATTGTAGTTACAAAAATCTCGACAACAGTTAACTTCCATAATGACAAGGCTACCATCCATTGGAGTAACAAAAATCTCGACAATAGACTACCTTCTATAATGACAAGGCTACCATCCATTGGAGTGACAAAAATCTCGACAACAAACTACCTTCGATAATGACAAGGATACCATCCATTCGAGTATGAAAAATCTCGACAATAGACTACCTTCCATAATTACAAGGCTACGATCCATTAGACTAACAAAAATCTCGACAACAGACTACCTTCAATAATGACAAGGCTACAATCCATTGGAGTAATCAGAATATCAACAAGAGACTACCTTCCATAATGACAAGGCTACCATTCATTAGAGTAATGAAAATATCAACAAGAGACTACCTTCCATAATGACAAGGCTACCATCCATTGGAGTAACAAAAATCTCGCCAACAGACTACCTTCCATAATGACAAGGCTACCATCCATTGGAGTGACAAAAATCTCGTCAATAGACTACCTTCCATAATGACAAGGCTACCATCCATTGGAGTAACAAAAATATCGAAAATAGACTACCTTCCATAATGACAAGGCTAAAATCCATTTGAGTAACAACAATCTCGACAACAGAAAACCTTTCATAATTACAAGGCTACCATATATTGGAATAAAAAAAATCTAGAGAACAGACTGCCTTCCAAAATTACAAGGCTACAATCCAATAGAATAACAAAAATCTCGACAACACACTACCTTCCATAATGACAAGGCTACCATCAATTTTAGTAACCAAAATCTCGACAATAGAATACCTTCCATAATGACAAGGCTACCATCCATTGTAGTAACATAAATCTCGACAACAGTCTACCTTCCATAATGACAATGCTACCATCCATTTGAGTAAAAAAAATCTCGACAACAGACAACCTTCCATAATGACAAGGCTACCATCCATTGTAGTAACAAAAATCTAGACCACAGACTACCTTCCATAATGACAAGGCTACCATCCATTCGACTAACGAAAATCTCGAAAATAGATTACCTTCCATAATGAAAAGCCTACCATCCATTAGACTAACAAAAATCTCGAAAACAGACTACCTTCGATAATGACAAGGCTACAATCCATTGGAGTAATGAGAATATCAACAAGAGACTACCTTCCATAATGACCAGGCTACCATGCATTAGAGTAATGAAAATATCAACAAGAGACTACCTTCCATAATGACAAGGCTACCATCCATTGGAGTAACAAAAATCTCGCCAACAGACTACCTTCCATAATGACAAGGCTACCATCCATTGGAGTGACAAAAATCTCGTCAATAGACTACCTTCCATAATGACAAGGCTACCATTCATTGGAGTAACAAAAATCTCGACAACAAAGTACCTTCCATAATGACAAGGCTATTATCCATTAGAGTGACAAAAATATTGAAAACAGCCTACCTTCCATAATGACAAGGCTACCATCCATTGGAGTAACAAAAATATCGACAATAGACTACCTTCCGTAATGAAAAGCCTACCATCCATTGGAGTAACAAAAATATGGACAACAGAATACCTTCTATAATGACTAGGCTACTATACATTGGAGTAACAAAGATATCGACAACAGACTACCTTCCATAATGACAAGGCTACCATCCATTGGAGTAACAAAAATTTCGAAAATAGACTACCTTCCATAATGACAAGGCTAAAATCCATTTGAGTAACAACAATCTCGACAACAGACAACCTTTCATAATGACAAGGCTACCATATATTGGAATAAAAAAAATCTAGAGAACAGACTGCCTTCCAAAATGACAAGGCTACCATCCAATGGAATAACCAAAATCTCGACAATAGAATACCTTCCATAATGACAAGGCTACCATCCATTGTAGTAACATAAATCTCGACAACAGTCTACCTTCCATAATGACAATGCTACCATCCATTTGAGTAACAAAAATCTAACAAACAGACTACCTTCCATCATGACAAGGCTACCATCCATTGTAGTAACAAAAATCTAGACCACAGACTACCTTCCATAATGACAAGGCTACCATCCATTGGACTAACGAAAATCTTGAAAATAGATTACCTTCCATAATGAAAAGCCTACCATCCATTGGAGTAACAAAAATCTGAACAACAGAATACCTTCCATAATGACTAGGCTACTATCCATTGGAGTAACAAAGATATCGACAACAGACAACCTTCCATAATGACAAGGCTACCATCCATTAGAGTAACAAAAATTTCGAAAATAGACTACCTTCCATAATGACAAGCCTATAATCCATTGGAGTAACAAAAATCTCGACAACAAACTACCTTTCATAATGACAAGGCTACCATCTATTGGAATAACAAAAATATAAAGAACAGAATGCCTTCCATAATGACAAGGCTACCATTCAATGGAATGACAAAAATCTCGACAACATACTACCTTACATAATGACAAGGCTACCATCAATTGTAGTAACCAAAATCTCGACAACAGAATACCTTCCATAATGACAAGGCTACCATCCATTGTAGTAATAAAAATCTCGACAACAGAGTACCTTCCATAATGACAATGCTACCGTCGATTATAGTAACAAAAATCTAGACCACAGACTACCTTCCATAATGACAAGGCTACCATCCATTGGACTAACGAAAATCTCGACAACAGACTACCTTCCATAATGACAAGGCTACCATCCATTGGAGTAACAAAAATATCAACAACAGACTACCTTCCATAATGATAAGTCCACCATCCATTGGAATAACAAAAATATCGACAAAAAACTACGTTCCATAATGAATAGGATACCATTCATTGGAGTAACAAAAATATCAACAATAGACTACCTTCCATAATGACAAGGCTACCATCCATTGGAGTAACAAAAATATCGATAACAAAATACCTTCCATAATGACTAGCCTACCATCCATTGGAGTAACAAAGATGTCGACAACAGACTACATTCCATAATGACAAGGCTACCTTCCATTGGAGTAACAAAAATCTCGAAAACAGACTACCTTCCATAATGACAAGGCTAAAATCCATTGGAGTAACAAAAATCTCGACAACAGACTACCTTCCAAAATGACAAGGCTACCATCTATTGGAATAACAAAAGTCTCGAGAACATACTGCCTTCCATAATGACAAGGCTACCATCCAATGGAATAACAAAAATCTCGACAACAAACTACCTTCCATAATGACAAGGCAACCATCAATTGTAGTAACCAATATCTCAACAACAAACTACTTTCCATAATGACAAGGCTACCATCCATTGTAGTAACAAAAATCTCGACCACAGACTACCTTCCATAATGAAAAGGCTACCATCCATTGGACTAACGAAAATATCAACAAGAGACTACCTTCCATAATGATAAGGCTACCATCCATTGGAATAACAAAAATATCGACAACAAACTACGTTCCATAATGAATAGGCTACCTTCCATTGGAGTAAAAAAATATCGATAATAGACTACCTTCCATAATGACAAGGCAACCATCCATTAGAGTAATAAAAATATCGACAACAGAATACCTTCCATTATGACTAGGCTACCATCCATTGAAGTAACAAAGATATCGATAACAGACTACCTTCCATAATGACAAGGCTACCATCCATTGGAGTAACAAAAATATCGACAACAGAATACCTTCCATTATGACTAGGCTACCATCCATTGGAGTAACAAAGATATCGACAACAGACTACCTTCCATAATGACAAGGCTACCATCCATTGGAGTAATGAAAATATCAACAAGATACTACCTTCCATAATGACAAGGCTACCATTAATTGAAGTAAAAAAATCTCGCCAAAAGTCTACCTTCCATAATGACAAGGCTACCATCCATTGGAGTAACAAAAATATCGACAACAGAATACCTTCCATTATGACTAGGCTACCATCCATTGAAGTAACAAAGATATCGACAACATACTACCTTCCATAATGACAAGGCTACCATCCATTGGAGTAACAAAAATATCGACAACAGAATACCTTCCATTATGACTAGGCTACAATCCATTGGAGTAACAAAGATATCGACAACAGAATACCTTCCATAATGACAAGGCTACCATCCATTGGAGTGACAAAAATATCGATAACAGACTACCTTCCATAATGACAAGGCTACCATCCATTAGAGTAATGAAAATCTCGACATTAGACTAACTTCCATAATGACAAGGCTACAATCCATTGGAGTAACAAAAATTGTGAAAACAGACTCTTATCCATAATGACAATGCTACCATCCATTGGAGTGACAAAAATCTCGACAATAGAATACCTTCCATAATAACTAAGCAACCATCCATTAGAGTAACAAAGATATCGAAAAAAGACTACCTTCTATAATGACAAGGCTACCATACATTGTAATAACAAAAATTTGGACAACAAACTACCTTCCATAATGAGAAGGCTACCTTACATTGTAGTAACAAAAATCTCGACAACAATTACCTTCCATAATGATAAGGCTACCATCCATTGGAGTAACAAAAATCTCGACAACAAACTACCTTCGATAATGACAAGGCTACCATCCATTCGAGTATGAAAAATCTCGACAATAGAGTACCTTCCATAATGACAAGGCTACGATCCATTTGACTAACAAAAATCTCGACAACAGACTACCTTCCATAATGACAAGGCTACAATCCATTGGAGTAATGAGAATATCAACAAGAGACTACCTTCCATAATGACAAGGCTACCATGCATTGGAGTAATGAAAATATCAACAAGAGACTACCTTCCATAATGACAAGGCTACCATCCATTGGAGTAACAAAAATCTCGCCAACAGACTACCTTCCATAATGACAAGGCTACCATCCATTGGAGTGACAAAAATCTCGTCAATAGACTACCTTCCATAAGACTAGGCTACCATCCATTGGAGTAAAAAAATCTCGACAACAAACTACCTTCCATAATGACAAGGCTACCATCCATTGGAGTAACAAAAATCTCGACAACAAACTACCTTCCATAATGACAAGGCTACAATCCATTAGAGTGAAAAAAATATCGACAACAGACTACCTTCCATAATGACAAGGATACCATCCATTGGAGTAACAAAAATATCGACAATAGACTACCTTCCGTAATGAAAAGCCTACCATCCATTGGAGTACCAAAAATATGGACAACAAAATACCTTCCATAATGACTAGGCTACTATCCATTGGAGTAACAAAGATATCGACAACAGACTACCTTCCATAATGACAATGCTACCATCCATTGGAGTAACAAAAATCTCGACAACAGACAACCTTCCATAATGATAAGGCTACCATCCATTGGAGTAACAAAAATTTCGAAAACAGACTACCTTCCATAATGACAAGGCTAAAATCCATTTGAGTAACAACAATCTCGACAACAGACTACCTTTCATAATGACAAGGCTACCATATATTGGAATAACAAAAATCTAGAGAACAGACTGCCTTCCAAAATGACAAGGCTACCATCCAATGGAATAACAAAAATCTCGAGAACACACTACCTTCCATAATGACAAGGCTACCATCAATTGTTGTAACCAAAATCTCGACAATAGAATACCTTCCATAATGCCAAGGCTACCATCCATTGTAGTAACAAAAATCTCGACAACAGTCTACCTTCCATAATGACAATGCTACCATCCATTTGAGTAACAAAAATCTCGACAACAGACTACCTTCCATCATGACAAGGCTACCATCCATTGTAGTAACAAAAATCTAGACCACAGACTACCTTCCATAATGACAAGGCTACCATCCATTGGACTAACGAAAATCTCGACAATAGATTACCTTCTATAATAAAAAGCCTACCATCCATTGGAGTAACAAAAATCTCGAAAACAAACTACGTTCCATAATGAATAGGCTACCAACCATTGGAGTAACAAAAATATCGACAATAGACTACCTTCCATAATGACAAGGCTACCATCCATTGGAGTAACAAAAATATCGACAAAATAATACCTTCCATTATGACTAGGCTACCATCCATTGGAGTAACAAAGATATCGACAACAGACTACCTTCCATAATGACAAAGGCTACCATCCATTGGAGTGACAAAAATCTCGAAAACAGACTACCTTCCATAATGACAAGGCTAAAATCCATTGGAGTAACAAAAATCTCGACAACAGACTACCTTCCAAAATGACAAGGCTACCATCTATTGGAATAACAAAAGTCTCGAGAACATACTGCCTTCCATAATGACAAGGCTACCATCCAATGGAATAACAAAAATCTCGACAACAAACTACCTTCCATAATGACAAGGCAACCATCAATTGTAGTAACCAATATCTCAACAACAAACTACTTTCCATAATGACAAGGCTACCATCCATTGTAGTAACAAAAACTCGACCACAGACTACCTTCCATAATGAAAAGGCTACCATCCATTGGACTAACGAAAATATCAACAAGAGACTACCTTCCATAATGATAAGGCTACCATCCATTGGAATAACAAAAATATCGACAACAAACTACGGTCCATAATGAATAGGCTACCTTCCATTGGAGTAAAAAAATATCGATAATAAACTACCTTCCATAATGACAAGGTAACCATCCATTAGAGTAAGAAAAATATCGACAACAGAATACCTTCCATTATGACTAGGCTACCATCCATTGAAGTAACAAAGATATCGATAACAGACTACCTTCCATAATGACAAGGCTACCATCCATTGGAGTAACAAAAATATCGACAACAGAATACCTTCCATTATGACTAGGCTACCATCCATTGGAGTAACAAAGATATCGACAACAGACTACCTTCCATAATGACAAGGCTACCATCCATTGGAGTAATGAAAATATCAACAAGATACTACCTTCCATAATGACAAGGCTACCATTAATTGAAGTAAAAAAATCTCGCCAAAAGTCTACCTTCCATAATGACAAGGCTACCATCCATTGGAGTAACAAAAATATCGACAACAGAATACCTTCCATTATGACTAGGCTACCATCCATTGAAGTAACAAAGATATCGACAACATACTACCTTCCATAATGACAAGGCTACCATCCATTGGAGTAACAAAAATATCGACAACAGAATACCTTCCATTATGACTAGGCTACAATCCATTGGAGTAACAAAGATATCGACAACAGAATACCTTCCATAATGACAAGGCTACCATCCATTGGAGTGACAAAAATATCGATAACAGACTACCTTCCATAATGACAAGGCTACCATCCATTAGAGTAATGAAAATCTCGACATTAGACTAACTTCCATAATGACAAGGCTACAATCCATTGGAGTAACAAAAATTGTGAAAACAGACTATCTTCCATAATGACAATGCTACCATCCATTGGAGTGACAAAAATCTCGACAATAGAATACCTTCCATAATAACTAAGCAACCATCCATTAGAGTAACCAAGATATCGACAAAAGACTACCTTCTATAATGACAAGGCTACCATACATTGTAATAACAAAAATTTGGACAACAAACTACCTTCCATAATGAGAAGGCTACCTTACATTGTAGTAACAAAAATCTCGACAACAATTACCTTCCATAATGATAAGGCTACCATCCATTGGAGTAACAAAAATCTCGACAATAAACTACCTTCCATAATGACAAGGCTACCATCCATTGGAGTGACAAAAATCTCGACAACAAACTACCTTCGATAATGACAAGGCTACCATCCATTCGAGTATGAAAAATCTCGACAATAGAGTACCTTCCATAATGACAAGGCTACGATCCATTTGACTAACAAAAATCTCGACAACAGACTACCTTCCATAATGACAAGGCTACAATCCATTGGAGTAATGAGAATATCAACAAGAGACTACCTTCCATAATGACAAGGCTATCATGCATTGGAGTAATGAAAATATCAACAAGAGACTACCTTCCATAATGACAAGGCTACAATCCATTGGAGTAACAAAAATCTCGCCAACAGACTACCTTCCATAATGACAAGGCTACCATCCATTGGAGTGACAAAAATCTCGTCAATAGACTACCTTCCATAAGACAAGGCTACCATCCATTGGAGTAAAAAAATCTCGACAACAAACTACCTTCCATAATGACAAGGCTACCATCCATTGGAGTAACAAAAATCTCGACAACAAACTACCTTCCATAATGACAAGGCTACAATCCATTAGAGTGAAAAAAATATCGACAACAGACTACCTTCCATAATGACAAGGATACCATCCATTGGAGTAACAAAAATATCGACAATAGACTACCTTCCGTAATGAAAAGCCTACCATCCATTGGAGTACCAAAAATATGGACAACAAAATACCTTCCATAATGACTAGGCTACTATCCATTGGAGTAACAAAGATATCGACAACAGACTACCTTCCATAATGACAATGCTACCATCCATTGGAGTAACAAAAATCTCGACAACAGACAACCTTCCATAATGACAAGGCTACCATCCATTGGAGTAACAAAAATTTCGAAAACAGACTACCTTCCATAATGACAAGGCTAAAATCCATTTGAGTAACAACAATCTCGACAACAGACTACCTTTCATAATGACAAGGCTACCATATATTGGAATAACAAAAATCTAGAGAACAGACTGCCTTCCAAAATGACAAGGCTACCATCCAATGGAATAACAAAAATCTCGACAACACACTACCTTCCATAATGACAAGGCTACCATCAATTGTTGTAACCAAAATCTCGACAATAGAATACCTTCCATAATGCCAAGGCTACCATCCATTGTAGTAACAAAAATCTCGACAACAGTCTACCTTCCATAATGACAATGCTACCATCCATTTGAGTAACAAAAATCTCGACAATAGACTACCTTCCATCATGACAAGGCTACCATCCATTGTAGTAACAAAAATCTAGACCACAGACTACCTTCCATAATGACAAGGCTACCATCCATTGGACTAACGAAAATCTCGACAATAGATTACCTTCTATAATAAAAAGCCTACCATCCATTGGAGTAACAAAAATCTCGAAAACAAACTACGTTCCATAATGAATAGGCTACCAACCATTGGAGTAACAAAAATATCGACAATAGACTACCTTCCATAATGACAAGGCTACCATCCATTGGAGTAACAAAAATATCGACAAAATAATACCTTCCATTATGACTAGGCTACCATCCATTGGAGTAACAAAGATATCGACAACAGACTACCTTCCATAATGACAAAGGCTACCATCCATTGGAGTGACATAAATTTCGACAATAGACTACCTTCCATAATGATAAGGCTACCATCCATTGGAGTAACGAAAATCTCGACAACAGACTACCTTCAAGAATGACAAGGCTACCATCCATTGGAGTAACAAAAATCGCGAAAACAAACTATCTTCCATAATGACAAGGCTACCATCCATTGGAGTGACAAAAAACTCTACAATAGACTACCTTCCATATTGACTAAGCTACCATCCATTAGAGTAACAAAGATATCGACAACAGACTACCTTCTATAATGACAAGGCTACCATACATTGTAATAACAAAAATTTGGACAACAAACTACCTTCCATAATGACAAGGCTACCTTACATTGTAGTAACAAAAATCTCGACAACAGTTACCTTCCATAATGACAAGGCTACCATCCATTGGAGTAACAAAAATATCAACAACAGACTACCTTCCATAATGATAAGTCCACCATCCATTGGAATAACAAAAATATCGACAACAAACTACGTTCCATAATGAATTGGCTACCATTCATTGGAGTAACAAAAATATCAACAATAGACTACCTTCCATAATGGCAAGGCTACCATCCATTGGAGTAACAAAAATATCGATAACAAAATACCTTCCATAATGACTAGGCTACCATCCTTTGGAGTAACAAAGATGTCGACAACAGACTACATTCCATAACGACAAGGCTACCATCCATTTAAGTGACAAAAATCTCGACAACATACTACCTTCCATAATGACAAGGCTACCATGCATTGGAGTAACATAAATCTCGAAAACAGACTACCTTCCATAATAACAAGGCTAAAATCCATTGGAGTAACAAAAATCTTGACAACAGACTATCTTCCATAATGACAAGGCTACCGACTAATGGAATAACAAAAGTCTCGAGAACAGACTGCCTTCCATAATGACAAGGCTACCATCCAATGGAATAACAAAAATCTCGACAACAAACTACCTTCCATAATGACAAGGCTACCATCAATTCTAGTAACCAATATCTCGACAACAAACTACTTTCCAAAATGACAAAGCTACCATCCATTGTAGTAACAAAAATCTCGACCACAGACTACCTTCCATAAGGACAATGCTACCATTAATTGGAGTAACAAAAATATCGACAATAGACTACATTCCATAATGATAAGGCTACCATCCATTGGAGTAACAAAAATCTCGACCACAAACTACCTTCCATAATGACAAGGCTACCATCCATTGGACTAACGAAAATATCAACAAGAGACTACCTTCCATAGTGATAAGGCTACCATCCGTTGGAATAACAAAAATATCGACAACAAACTATGTTCCATAATGAATAGGCTACCATCCATTGGAGTAACAAAAATATCGATAATAGACAACCTTCCATAATGACAAGGCTACCATCCATTGGAGTAATAAAAATATAGACAACAGAATACCTTCCATTAGGACTAGGCTACCATCCATTGAAGTAACAAAGATATCGATAACAGACTACCTTCCATAATGACAAGGCTACCATCCATTGGAGTAACAAAAATATCAACAACAAAATACCTTCCATTATGACTAGGCTACCATCCATTGGAGTAACAAAGATATCGACAACAGACTACCTTCCATAATGAAAAGGCCACCTTCCATTGGAGTAATGAAAATATCAACAAGAGACTACTTTCCATAATGACAAGGCTACCATCAATTGGAGTAAAAAAATCTCGCCAACAGTCTACCTTCCATAATGACAAGGCTACCATCCATTGGAGTAACAAAAATATCGACAACAGAATACCTTCCATTATGACTAGGCTACCATCCATTGAAGTAACAAAGATATCGACAACAGACTACCTTCCATAATGACAAGGATACCATCCATTGGAGTAACAAATATATCGACAACAGAATAAATTCCATTATGACTAGGCTACCATCCATTGGAGTAATAAAGAAATCGACAACAGAATACCTTCCATAATGACAAGGCTACCATCCATTGGAGTGACAAAAATATCGACAACAAACTACCTTCCATAATGACAAGGCTACCATCCATTAGAGTAACGAAAATCTCGACAACAGACTACCTTCCGTAATGACAAGGCTACAATCCATTGGAGTAACAAAAATTGCGAAAATAGACTATCTTCCATAATGACAACGCTACCATCCATTAGAGTGACAAAAATCTCGACAATAGACTACCTTCCATAATGACTAAGCAACCATCCATTAGAGTAACAAAGATATCGACAAAAGACTACCTTCTATAATGACAAGGCTACCATACACTGTAAAACCAAAAATTTGGACAACAAACTACCTTCCAAAATGAGAAGGCTACCTTACATTGTAGCAACAAAAATCTCGACAATAGTTACCTTCCATAATGACAAGGCTACCATCCATTGGAGTAACAAAAATCTCGACAATAGACTACCTTCCAGAATGACATGGCTACAATCCATTGGAGTGACAAAAATCTCGACAACAAACTACCTTTGATAATGACAAGGCTACCATCCATTCGAGTATGAAAAATCTCGACAATATACTACCTTCCATAATGACAAGGCTACGATCCATTAGACTAACAAAGATCTCGACAACAGACTACCTTCCATAATAACATGGCTACAATCCATTGGAGTAATGAGAATATCAACAAGAGACTACCTTCCATAATGACAAGGCTACCATGCATTGGAGTGATGAAAATATAAACAAGAGACTACCTTCCATAATGACAAGGCTACCATCCAATGGAGTAACAAAAATCTCGCCAACAGACTACCTTCCATAATGACAAGGCTACCATCCATTGGAGTGACAAAAATATCGTCAATAGACTACCTTTCATAATGACAAGGCTACCATCCATTGGAGTAACAAAATCTCGACAACAAACTACCTTCCATAATGACAAGGCTACCATCCATTGGAGTAACAAAAATGTCGATAACAAACTACCTTCCATAATGACAAGGCTACCATCCATTAGAGTGACAAAAATATCGACAACAGACTACCTTCCATAATGACAAGGCTAACATCCATTGGAGTAACAAAAATATCGACAATAGACTACCTTCCGTAATGAAAAGCCTACCATCCATTGGAGTAACTAAAATATGGACAACAAAATACCTTCCATAATGACTAGGCTACTATCCATTAGAGTAACAAAGATATCGACAACAGACTACCTTCCATAATGACAATGCTACCATCCATAGGAGTAACAAAAATCTCGATAACAGACAACCTTCCATAATGACAAGGCTACCATCCATTGGAGTAACAAAAATTTCGAAAATAGACTACCTTCCATAATGGAAAGGATAAAATCCATTTGAGTAACAACAATCTCGACAACAGACTACCTTTCATAATGACAAGGCTACCATATATTGGAATAACAAAAATCTAGTGAACAGACTGCCTTCCGAAATGACAAGGCTACCATCCAATGGAATAACAAAAATCTCGACAACACACTACCTTCCATAATGACAAGGCTACCATCCATTGGAGTAACACAAATCTCGAAAACAGACTACCTTCCATAATGACAAGGCTAAAATCCATTTGAGTAACAAAAATCTCGACAACAGACTACCTTCCATAATGACAAGGCTACCATCTTTTGGAATAACAAAAGTCTCGAGAAGAGACTGCCTTCCATAATGACAAGGCTACCATCCAATGGAATAACAAAAATATCGACAACAAACTACCTTCCATAATGACAAGGCTACCATCAAATGTAGTAACAAATATCTCGACAACAAACTGCTTTCCATAATGACAAAGCTACCATCCATTGTAGTAACAAAAATCTCGACAACAGACTACCTTCCATAATGACAATGCTACCATCCATTGGAGTAACAAAAATATCGACAATAGACTACCTTCCATAATGACAAGGCTACCATCCTTTGGAGTAACAAAAATCTCGACCACAGACTACCTTCCATAATGACAAGGCTACCATCCATTGGACTAACGAAAATATCAACAAGAGACTACCTTCCATAATGATAAGGCTACCATCCATTTGAATAACAAAAATATCGACAACAAACTACGTTCCATAATGAATAGGCTACCATCCATTGGAGTAACAAAAATATCGATAATAGACTACCTTCCATAATGACAAGGCTACCATCCATTGGAGTAATCAAAATATCGACAACAGAATACCTTCCATTATGACTAGGCTACCATCCATTGAAGTAACAAAGATATCGATAACAGGCTACCTTCCATAATGACAAGGCTACCATCCATTGGAGTAACAAAAATATCGACAATAGAATACCTTCCATTATGACTAGGCTACCATCCAGTGGAGTAACAAAGATATCGACAACAGACTACCTTCCATAATGACAAGGCTACCATCCATTGGAGTAATGAAAATATCAACAAGAGACTACCTTCCATAATGACAAGGCTACCATCAATTGGAGTAAAAAAATCTCGCCAACAGTCTACCTTCCATAATGACAAGGCTACCATCCATTGGAGTAACAAAAATATCGACAACAAAATACCTTCCATTATGACTAGGCTACCATCCATTGAAGTAACAAAGATATCGACAACAGACTACCTTCCATAATGACAAGGATACCATCCATTGGAGTAACAAAAATATCGACAACAAAATACCTTCCATTATGACTAGGCTACCATCTATTGGAGTAACAAAGAAATCGACAACAGAATACCTTCCATAATGACAAGGCTACCATCCATTGGAGTGACAAAAATATCGACAATAGACTACCTTCCATAATGACAAGGCTACCATCCATTAGAGTAACGAAAATCTCGACAACAAATTACCTTCCATAATGACAAGGCTACAATCCATTGGAGTAACAAAAATTGCGAAAACAGACTATCTTCCATAATTACAACGCTACCATCCATTGGAGTGACAAAAATCTAGACAATAGACTACCTTCTATAATGACTAAGCAACCATCCATTAGAGTAACAAAGATATCGACAAAAGACTACCTTCTATAATGACAAGGCTACCATACATTGTAAAAACAAAAATTTGGACAACAAACTACCTTCCATAATGACAAGGCTACCATCCATTGGAGTGACAAAAATCTCGACAACAGTTACCTTCCATAATGACAAGGCTACCATCCATTGGAGTAACAAAATCTCGACAACAAACTACCTTCCATAATGACAAGGCTACCATCCATTGGAGTAACAAATATCTCGACAACAAACTACCTTCCATAATGACAAGGCTACCATCCATTAGAGGGACAAAAATATCGACAACAGACTACCTTCCATAATGACAAGGATACCATCCATTGGAGTAACAAAAATATCGACAATAGACTACCTTCCGTAATGAAAAGTCTACCATCCATTGGAGTAACAAAAATATGGACAACAGAATCCCTTCCATAATGACTAGGCTACTATCCATTGGAGTAACAAAGATATCGACAACAGACTACCTTCCATATTGACAATGCTACCATCCATAGGAGTAACAAAAATCTCAACAACAGACAACCTTCCATAATGACAAGGCTACCATCCATTGGAGTAACAAAAATTTCGAAAATAGACTACCTTTCATAATGACAAGGCTAAAATCCATTTGAGTAACAACGATCTCGACAACAGACTACCTTTCATAATGACAAGGCTACCATATATTGGAATAACAAAAATCTAGAGAACAGACTGCCTTCCCAAATGACAAGGCTACCATCCAATGGAATAACAAAAATCTCGACAACACACTACCTTCCAAAATGACAAGGCTACCATAAATTGTTGTAACCAAAATCTCGACAACAGTCTACCTTCCATCATAACAAGGCTACTATCCATTGTAGTAACAAAAATCTAGACCACAGACTACCTTCCATAATGACAAGGCTACCATCCATTGGACTAACGAAAATCTCGACCATAGATTACCTTCCATAATGAAAAGCCTACCATCCATTGGAGTAACAAAAATCTGGACAACAGAATACCTTCCATAATGACTAGGCTACTATCCATTGGAGTAACAAAGTTATCGACAACAAACTACCTTCCATAATGACAATGTTACCATCCAATGGAGTAACAAAAATCTCGACAACAGACAACCTTCCATAATGACAAGGCTACCATCCATTAGAGTAACAAAAATTTCGAAAATAGACTACCTTCCATAATGACAAGGCTAAAATCCATTGGAGTAACAAAAATCTCGACAACAGACTACCTTTCATAATGACAAGGCTACCATCTATTGGAATAACAAAAATATAGAGAACAGACTGCCTTCCATAATGACAAGGATACCATCCAATGGAATAACAAAAATCTCGACAACATACTACCTTACATAATGACAAGGCTACCATCAATTATAGTAACTAAAATCTCGACAATAGAATAGCTTCCATAATGACAAGGCTACCATCCAATGTAGTAATAAAAATATCGACAACAGTCTACCTTCCATAATGACAATGCTACCATCGATTTGAGTAACAAAAATTTCGACAACAGACTACCTTCCATAATGACAAGGCTACCATCCATTGGACTAACGAAAATCTCGACAACAAACTACCTTCCATAATGACAAGGCTACCATCCATTGGAGTAACAAAAATCTCGACAACAAACTACGTTCCATAATGAATAGGCTACCATCCATCGGAGTAACAAAAATATCGACAATAGACTACCTTCCATAATGACTAAGCGACCATCCATTAGAGTAACAAAGATATCGACAAAAGACTACCTTCTATAATGACAAGGCTACCATACATTGTAATAACAAAAATTTGGACAACAAACTACCTTCCATAATGAGAAGGCTACCTTACATTGTAGTAACAAAAATCTCGACAACAGTTACCTTCCATAATGACAAGGCGACTATCCATTGGAGTAACAAAAATCTCAACAATAGACTACCTTCCATAATGACAAGGCTACCATCCGTTGGAGTGACAAAAATCTCGACAACAAACTACCTTCGATAATGACAAGGCTACCATCCATTGGAGTAATGAAAATATCAACAAGAGACTACCTTCCATAATGACAAGGCTACCATCAATTGGAGTAAAAAATTCTCTCCAACAGTCTACCTTCCATAATGACAAGGCTACCATCCATTGGAGTGACAAAAATATCGACAACAGACTACCTTCCATAATGACAAGGCTACAATCCATTGGAGTAACAAAAATTGCGAAAATAGACTATCTTCCATAATGACAATGTTACCATCTATTGGAGTGACAAAAATCTCGAAAATAGACTACCACCCATAATGACTAAGCAACCATCCATTAGAGTAACAAAGATATCGACAAAAGACTACCTTCTATAATGACAAGGCTACCATACATTGTAATAACAAATATTTGGACAACAAACAACCTTCCATAATGAGAAGGCTACCTTACAATTTAGTAACAAAAATCTCGAAAACAGTTACCTTCCATAATGACAAGGCTACCACCCATTGGAGTAACGAAAATATCAACAAGACACTACCTTTCATAATGACATGGCTACCATCCATTGGAGTGACAAAAATCTCGACAACAAACTACCTTTGATAATGACAAGGCTACCATCCATTCGAGTATGAAAAATCTCGACAATAGACTACCTTCCATAATGACAAGGCTACGATCCATTAGACTAACAAAAATCTCGACAATAGACTACCTTCCATAATGACAAGGCTACAATCCATTAGAGTAATGAGAATATCAACAAGAGACTACTTTCTATAATGACAAGGCTACCATGCATTGGAGTAATGAAAATATCAACAAGAGACTACCTTCCATAATGACAAGGCTACCATCCATTGGAGTAACAAAAATCTCGCCAACAAACTACCTTCCATAATGACAAGGCTACCATCCATTGGAGTGACAAAAATCTCGTCAATAGACTACCTTCCATAATGACAAGGCTACCATCCATTGGAGTAACAAAATCTCGACAACAAACTACCTTCCATAATGACAAGGCTACCATCCATTGGAGTAACAAAAATCTCGACAACAAACTACCTTCCATAATGACAAGGCTACCATCCATTAGATTGACCAAAATATCGACATCAGACTACCTTCCATAATGACAAGGCTACCATACATCGGAGTAACAAAAATATCGACAATAGACTACCTTCCATAATGAAAAGCCTACCATCCATTGGAGTAACAAAAATATGGAAAACAGAATACCTTCCATAATGACTAGTCTACTATCCATTGGAGTAACAAAGATATCGACAAAAGACTACATTCCATAATGACAATGCTACCATCCATTGGAGTAACAAAAATCTCGACAACAGACAACCTTCCATAATGACAAGGCTACCATCCATTGGAGTAACAAAAATTTCGAAAACAGACTACCTTCCATAATGACAAGGCTAAAATCCATTTGAGTAACAACAATCTCTACAACAGACTACCTTTCATAATGACAAGGCTACCATATATTAGAAAAACAAAAATCTAGAGAACAAACTGCCTTCCAAAATGACAAGGCTATCATCCAATGGAATAACAAAAATCTCGACAACACACTACCTTCCATAATGACAAGGCTACCATCAATTGTAGTAACCAAAATCTCGACAATAGAATACCTTCCATAATTACAAGGCTACCATCCGTTGTAGTAACAAAAATCTCGACAACAGTCTACCTTACATAATGACAATGCTACCATCCATTTGAGTAACAAAAATCTCGACAACAGACTACCTTCCATCATGACAAGGCTACCATCCATTGTAGTAACAAAAATCTAGACCACAGACTACCTTCCATAATGACAAGGCTACCATCCATTGGACTAACGAAAATCTCATCAATAGATTACCTTCCATAATGAAAAGCCTACCATCCATTGGAGTAACAAAAATCTCGACAACAAACTACGTTCCATAATGAATAGGCTACCATTCATTGGAGTAACAAAAATATCGACAATAGACTACCTTCCATAATGACAAGGCTACCATCCATTGCAGTAACAAAAATATCAACAACAAAATACCTTCCATAATGACTAGGCTACCATCCATTGGAGTAAAAAAGATATCGACAACAGACTACCTTCCATAATGACAAGGCTACCATCCATTGGAGTGACAAAAAATCTCGACAACATACTACGTTCCATAATGAATAGGCTACCATCCATTGGAGTAACAAAAATATCGATAATAGACTACCTTCCATAATGACAAGGCTACCATCCATTGGAGTAACAAAAATATCGATAACAGAATACCTTCCATTATGACTAGGCTACCATCCATTGAAGTAACAAAGATATCGATAACAGCCTACCTTCCATAATGACAAGACTACCATCTATAGGAATAAAATAAATCTCGAGAACAGATTGCCTTCCATAATGACAAGGCTACCATCCAATGGAATAACAAAAATCTCGACAACATACTACCTTCCATAATGACAAGACTACCATCAATTGTAGTAACGAAAATCTCGACAAAAGACTACCTTCCATAATGACAAGGCTCCCATCCATTGTAGTAACAAAAATATCCACAACAAACTACCTTCCATAATGACAATGCTACCATCCATTGGAGTAACAAAAATCTCGACAACATATTACCTTCCATAATGACAAGGATACCATCAATTGTAGTAACCAAAATCTCGACAACAGAATACATTCCGTAATGACCATGCTACCATCCAATGAACTAACGAAAATATCACCAAGAGACTACCTTCCATAATGATAAGGCTACCATCAATTGGAGTAACAAAAATCTCGACACCAGACTACCTTCCATAATGACAAGTCTACCATCAATTGTAGTAACAAAAATCTCGACAACAGACTACCTTCCATAATGACAAGTCTACCATCCATTGGAGTAACCAAAATCTCGATATTAGACTACCTTCCATAATGACAAGGATACCATCTATTGGAATAACAAAAATCTCGAGATAAGACTGCCTTCCATAATGACAAGGCTACCATCCAATGGAATAATAAAAATCACGACAACATACTACATTCCATAATGACAAGACTACCATCCATTAGCGTGACA
This sequence comes from Vicia faba, assembly GCA_948472305.1. NCBI lineage: Eukaryota > Viridiplantae > Streptophyta > Magnoliopsida > Fabales > Fabaceae > Vicia > Vicia faba. The sequence goes on along the minus strand of OX451738.1, from coordinate 832,901,650 downwards.
AAAATCTAGACAATAGACTACCTTCCATAATGACTAGGATACCATCCATTAGAGTAACAAAGATATCGAAAACAGACTACCTTCTATAATGACAAGGCTACCATACATTGTAATAACAAAAATCTAGACAACAAACTACCTTCCACAATGGCAAGGCTACCATACATTGTAGTAACAAAAATCTCGACAATAGTCTAACTTCCATAATGACAAGGCTACCATCCATTGGAGTAACAAAAATCTCGCCAACAGACTACCTTCCATAAAGACAAGGCTACCATCCATTGGAGTGACAAAAATCTCGACAATAAACTACCTTCCATAATGACAAGGCTACCATCCATTGGAGTAACAAAATCTCGACAACAAACTACCTTCCATAATGACAAGGCTACCATCCATTAGAGTAACAAAAATCCCGACAACATACTACCTTCCATAATGACAAGGCTACCATCCATTAGAGTGACAAAAATATCGACAAGAGACTACCTTCCATAATGACAAGGCTACCATCCATTGGAGTAACAAAAATATCGACAATAGACTACCTTCCATAATGAAAAACCTACCATCCATTGGAGTAACAAAAATATGGACAACAGAATACCTTCCATAATGACTAGGCTACTATCCAGTGGAGTAACACAGATATCGACAATAGACTACCTTCCATAATGACAATGCTACCATCCATTGGAGTAACAAAAATCTCGACAACAGATAACCTTCCATAATGACAAGGCTACCATCCATTTGAGTAACAAAAATTTCGAAAACAGACTACTATCCATAATGACAAGGCTAAAATCCATTTGAGTAACAAAAATCTCGACAACAGACTACCTTTCATAATTACAAGGCTACCATATATTGGAATAACAAAAATCTAGAGAACAGACTGCCTTCCAAAATGACAAGGCTACCATCCAATAGAATAATAAAAATCCCGACAACACACTACCTTCCAAAATGACAAGGCTACCATCAATAGTAGTAACTAAAATATCGACAATAGAATACCTTCCATAATGACAAGGCTACCATCCATTGTAGTAACAAAAATCTCGACAACAATCTACCTTCCATAATGACAATGCTACCATCCATTTGAGTAACAAAAATCTCAACAACAAACTACCTTCCATAATGACAAGGCTACCATCCATTGTAGTAACAAAAATCTAGACCACAAACTACCTTCCATAATGACAAGGCTACCATCCATTGTAGTAACAAAAATCTCGACCACAGACTACCTACCATATTGACTAGGCTACCATCCATTGGTGTAACAAAAATCTCGAAAACAGACTACCTTCCATAATGACAAGTCTAAAATCCATTGGAGCAATAAAAATCTCGACAACAGACTACCTTTCATAATGACAAGGCTACCATCTATTGGAATAACAAAAATATAGAGAACAAATTGCCTTCCATAATAATAAGGCTACCATCCAAAGGAATAACAAAAATCTCGACAACATATTACCTTACATAATGACAAGGATACCATCAATTGTAGTAACCAAAATCTCGACAACAGAATACCTTCCATGATGACAAAGCTACCATCCATTGTAGTAACAAAAATCTCGACAACAGTCTACCTTCCATAATGAAAATGCTACCATCGATTTGAGTAACAAAAATCTCGACAACAAACTACCTTCCATAATGACAAGGCTACCATCCATTATAGTAACAAAAATCTAGACAACAGACTACCTTCCATAATGACAAGGCTACCATCCATTGGACTAATGAAAATCTCGACAATAGACTACCTTCCATAATGATAAGGCTACCATCCATTGGAGTGACAAAAATCTCGACAACAAACTACATTCCATAATGAATAGGCTACCATCCATTGGAGTAACAAAAATATCGACAATAGACTACCTTCATTAATGACAAGGCTACCATCCATTGGAGTAACAAAAATATCGACAACATAAAAACTTCCATTATGACTAGGCTACCATCCATTGGAGTAACAAAGATATCGACAACATACTACCTTCCATAATGACAAAGGCTACCATCCATTGGAGTGACAAAAATATCGACAATAGACTACCTTCCATAATGACAAGACTACCATCTATTGTAGTAATGAAAATCTCAACAAGAGACTACCTTCCATAATGATAAGTCCACCATCCATCGGAATAACAAAAATATCGACAACAAAACTATGTTCCATAATGAATAGGCTACCATTCAATGGAGTAAGAAAAATATCAACAATAGACTACCTTCCATAATGACAAGGCTACCATCCATTGCAGTAACGAAAATCTCGACAACAAAATACCTTCCATAATGACTAGGCTACCATCCATTGGAGTAACAAAGATATCGACAACAAACTACCTTCCAAAATGACAAGGCTACCAACCATTGGAGTGACAAAAATCTCGACAACATATTACCTTCCATAATGACAAGGATACCATCAATTGTAGTAACCAAAATCTCGACAACAGAATACATTCCGTAATGACCATGCTACCATCCAATGAACTGACAAAAATATCACCAAGAGACTACCTTCCATAATGATAAGGCTACCATCAATTGGAGTAACAAAAATCTCGACAACAGACTACCTTCCATAATGACAAGTCTACCATCAATTGTAGTAACAAAAATCTCGACAACAGACTACCTTCCGTAATGACAAGTCTACCATCCATTGGAGTAACCAAAATCTCGATATTAGACTACCTTCCATAATGACAAGGATACCATCTATTGGAATAACAAAAATCTCGAGATAAGACTGCCTTCCATAATGACAAGGCTACCATCCAATGGAATAATAAAAATCACGACAACATACTACATTCCATAATGACAAGACTACCATCCATTAGCGTGACAAAAATCTCGACAATAGACTACCTTCCATAATGACTAGGCTACCATCCATTAGAGTAACAAAGATATCGAAAACAGACTACCTTCTATAATGACAAGGCTACCATACATTGTAATAACAAAAATCTAGACAACAAACTACCTTCCACAATGGCAAGGCTACCATACATTGTAGTAACAAAAATCTCGACAATAGTCTAACTTCCATAATGACAAGGCTACCATCCATTGGAGTAACAAAAATCTCGCCAACAGACTACCTTCCATAATGACAAGGCTACCATCCATTGGAGTGACAAAAATCTCGACAATAAACTACCTTCCATAATGACAAGGCTACCATCCATTGGAGTAACAAAATCTCGACAACAAACTACCTTCCATAATGACAAAGCTACCATCCATTGGAGTAACAAAAATCCCGACAACATACTACCTTCCATAATGACAAGGCTACCATCCATTAGAGTGACAAAAATATCGACAAGAGACTACCTTCCATAATGACAAGGCTACCATCCATTGGAGTAACAAAAATATCGACAATAGACTACCTTCCATAATGAAAAACCTACCATCCATTGGAGTAACAAAAATATGGACAACAGAATACCTTCCATAATGACTAGGCTACTATCCAGTGGAGTAACAAAGATATGGACAATAGACTACCTTCCATAATGACAATGCTACCATCCATTGGAGTAACAAAAATCTCGACAACAGATAACCTTCCATAATGACAAGGCTACCATCCATTTGAGTAACAAAAATTTAGAAAACAGACTACTATCCATAATGACAAGGCTAAAATCCATTTGAGTAACAAAAATCTCGACAACAGACTACCTTTCATAATTACAAGGCTTCCATATATTGGAATAACAAAAATCTAGAGAACAGACTGCCTTCCAAAATGACAAGGCTACCATCCAATAGAATAATAAAAATCTCGACAACACACTACCTTCCAAAATGACAAGGCTACCATCAATAGTAGTAACCAAAATATCGACAATAGAATACCTTCCATAAAGACAAGGCTACCATCCATTGTAGTAACAAAAATCTCGACAACAATCTACCTTCCATAATGACAATGCTACCATCCATTTGAGTAACAAAAATCTCAACAACAGACTACCTTCCATAATGACAAGGCTACCATCCATTGTAGTAACAAAAATCTAGACCACAAACTACCTTCCATAATGACAAGGCTACCATCCATTGTAGTAACAAAAATCTCGACCACAGACTACCTACCATATTGACTAGGCTACCATCCATTGGAGTAACAAAAATCTCGAAAACAGACTACCTTCCATAATGACAAGTCTAAAATCCATTGGAGCAACAAAAATCTCGACAACAGACTACCTTTCATAATGACAAGGCTACCATCTATTGGAATAACAAAAATATAGAGAACAAATTGCCTTCCATAATGATAAGGCTACCATCCAAAGGAATAACAAAAATCTCGACAACATATTACCTTACATAATGACAAGGATACCATCAATTGTAGTAACCAAAATATTGACAACAGAATACCTTCCATGATGACAAAGCTACCATCCATTGTAGTAACAAAAATCTCGACAACAGTCTACCTTCCATAATGACAATGCTACCATCGATTTGAGTAACAAAAATCTCGACAATAAACTACCTTCCATAATGACAAGGCTACCATCCATTATAGTAACAAAAATCTAGACAACAGACTACCTTCCATAATGACAAGGCTACCATCGATTGGACTAATGAAAATCTCGACAACAGACTACCTTCCATAATGATAAGGCTACCATCCATTGGAGTGACAAAAATCTCGACAACAAACTACGTTCCATAATGAATAGGATACCATCCATTGGAGTAACAAAAATATCGACAATAGACTACCTTCATTAATGACAAGGCTACCATCCATTGGAGTAACAAAAATATCGACAACATAAAAACTTCCATTATGACTAGGCTACCATCCATTGGAGTAACAAAGATATCGACAACATACTACCTTCCATAATGACAAAGGCTACCATCCATTGGAGTGACAAAAATTTCGACAATAGACTACCTTCCATAATGACAAGACTACCATCTATTGTAGTAATGAAAATCTCAACAAGAGACTACCTTCCATAATGATAAGTCCACCATCCATCGGAATAACAAAAATATCGACAACAAAACTATGTTCCATAATGAATAGGCTACCATTCAATGGAGTAACAAAAATATCAACACTAGACTACCTTCCATAATGACAAGGCTACCATCCATTGCAGTAACAAAAATATCAACAACAAAATACCTTCCATAATGACTAGGCTACCATCCATTGGAGTAACAAAGATATCGACAACAAACTACCTTCCAAAATGACAAGGCTACCAACCATTGGAGTGACAAAAATCTCAACAACATACTACGTTCCATAATGAATAGGCTACCATCCATTGGAGTAACAAAAATATCGACAATAGACTACCTTCCTTAACGACAAGGCTACCATCCATTGGAGTAACAAAAATATCGACAACAGAATACCTTCCATTATGAATAGGCTACCATCCATTGAAGTAACAAAGATATCGACAACAGACTACCTTCCATAATGACAAGACTACCATCTATAGGAATAAAATAAATCACTAGAATAGACTGCCTTCCATAATGACAAGGCTACCATCCAATGGAATAACAAAAATCTCGACAACATACTACCTTCCATAATGACAAGACTACCATCAATTGTAGTAATGTAAATCTCGACAACAGACTACCTTCCATAATGACAAGGCTACCATCCATTGTAGTAACAAAAATATCGACAACAAACTACCTTCCATAATGACAATGCTTCCATCCATTGGAGTAACAAAAATCTCGACAACATATTACCTTCCATAATGACAAGGATACCATCAATTGTAGTAACCAAAATCTCGACAACAGAATACCTTCCGTATTGACAAGGCTACCATCCAATGGACTAACGAAAATATCAACAAGAGACTACCTTCCATAATGATAAGTCTACCTTCCATTGGAGTAACAAAAATCTCGCCAACAGACTACCATCCATAATGACAAGGCTACCATCCATTGGAGTAACAAAATCACCACAACAAACTACCTTCCATAATGACAAGGCTGCCATCCATTGGAGTAACAAAAATCTCGACAACATACTACCTTCCATAATGACAAGGCTACCATCCATTAGAGTGACAAAAATATCGACAACAGACTACCTTCCATAATGACAAGGCTACCATCCATTGGAGTAACAAAAATATGGACAACAGAATACCTTCCATAATGACTAGGCTACTATCCATTGGAGTGACAAAGATATCGACAACAGACTACCTTCCATAATGACAATGCTCCCATCCATTGGAGTAACAAAAATCTCGACAACAGACAACCTTCCGTAATGACAAGGCTACCATCCATTGGAGTAACAAAAATTTCAAAAACAGACTACTATCCATAATGACAAGGCTAAAATCCATTTGAGTAACAAAAATTTCAACAACAGACTACCCTTCATAATGACAAGGCTACCATATATTGGAATAACAAAAATCTAGAGAACAGACTGCCTTCCAAAATGACAAGGCTACCATCCAATAGAATAATAAAAATCTCGACAACACACTACCTTCCATAATGACAAGGCTACCATCAATTGTAGTAACCAAAATCTCGACAACAGAATACCTTCCATAATGACAAGGCTACCATCCATTGTAGTAACAAAAATCTCGACAACAGTCTACCTTCCATAATGACAATGCTACCATCCATTTGAGTAACAAAAATCTCTACAACACACTACCTTCCATAATGACAAGGCTACCATCCATTGTAGTAACAAAAATCCAAACCACAAACTACCTTCCATAATGACAAGGATACCATCCATTGTAGTAACAAAAATATCGACCACAGACTACCGACCATATTGACAAGGCTACCATCCATTGGAGTAACAAAAATCTCGAAAACAGACTACCTTCCATAATGACAAGGCTAAAATCCATTGGAGTAACAATAATCTCGACAACAGACTACCTTTCATAATGACAAGGCTACCATCTATAGGAATAACAAAAATATAGAGAACAAACTGCCTTCCATAATGATAAGGCTACCATCCAATGGAATAACAAAAATCTCGACAACATACTACCTTACATAATGACAAGGCTACCATCAATTGTAGTAACCAAAATCTCGACAACAGAATACCTTCCATAATGACACGGCTACCATCCATTATAGTAACAAATATATCGAAAACAAACTACCTTTCATAATGACAAGGCTACCATATATTGGAATAACAAAAATCTAGAGAACAGACTGCCTTCCAAAATGACAAGGCTACCATCCAATAGAATAATAAAAATCTCGACAACACACTACCTTCCATAATGACAAGGCTACCATCAATTGTAGTAACCAAAATCTCGAAAACAGAATACCGTCCATAATGACAAGGCTACCATCCATTGTAGTAACAAAAATCTCGACAACAATCTGCCTTCCATAATGACAATGCTACCATCCATTTGAGTAACAAAAATCTCTACAACAGACTACCTTCCATAATGACAAGGCTACCATCCATTGTAGTAACAAAAATCTAGACCACGAACTACCTTCCATAATGACAAGGCTACCATCCATTGTAGTAACAAAAATCTCGACCACAGACTACCTACCATATTGACAAGGCTACCATCCATTGGAGTAACAAAAATCTCGAAAATAGACTATCTTCCATAATGACAAGGCTAAAATCCATTGGAGTAACACAAATCTCGAAAACAGACTACCTTTCATAATGACAAGGCTACCATCAATTGTAGTAACCAAAATCTCGACAACAGAATACCTTCCATAATGACAAGGCTACCATCCATTATAGTAACAAAAATCTCGACAACAGTCTACCTTCCATAATGACAATGCTACCATCGATTTGAGTAAAAAAATTTTCAACAACAGACTACCTTCCATAATGACAAGGCTAACATCCATTGGACTAACGAAAATCTCGACAACAGACTACCTTCCATAATGATAAGGGTACCATCCATTGGATTAACAAAAATCTCGACAACAAACTACGTTTCATAATGAATAGGCTACCATCCATTGGAGTAACAAAAATATCGACAATAGACTACCTTCATTAATGACAAGGCTACCATCCATTGGAGTAACAAAAATATCGACAACAAAATACCTTCCATTATGACTAGGCTACCATCCATTGAAGTAACCAAGATATCGACAACAGACTACCTTCCATAATGACAAGACTACCATCTATAGGAATAAAATAAATCTCTAGAATAGACTGCCTTCCATAATGACAAGGCTACCATCCAATGGAATAACAAAAATCTCGACAACATACTACCTTCCATAATGACAAGACTACCATCAATTGTAGTAACGAAAATCTCGACAACATACTACCTTCCATAATGACAAGGCTGCCATCCATTGTAGTAACAAAAATATCGACAACAAACTACCTTCCATAATGACAAGGCTACCATCCATTGGACTAACGAAAATCTCGACAACAGACTACCTTCCATAATGATAAGGGTACCATCCATTGGATTAACAAAAATCTCGACAACAAACTACGTTTCATAATGAATAGGCTACCATCCATTGGAGTAACAAAAATATCGACAATAGACTACCTTCATTAATGACAAGGCTACCATCCATTGGAGTAACAAAAATATCGACAACAAAATACCTTCCATTATGACTAGGCTACCATCCATTGAAGTAACAAAGATATCGACAACAGACTACCTTCCATAATGACAAGACTACCATCTATAGGAATAAAATAAATCTCTAGAATAGACTGCCTTCCATAATGACAAGGCTACCATCAATTGGAGTAACAAAAATCTCGACAACATACTACCTTCCATAATGACAAGTCTACCATCCATTGGAGTAACAAAAATCTCGCCAACAGACTACCTTCCATAATGACAAGGCTACCATCCATTGGAGTGACAAAAATCTCGACAATAAACTACCTTCCAAAATGACAAGGCTACCATCCATTGGAGTAACAAAATCACGACAACAAACTACCTTCCATAATGACAAGGCTACCATCCATTGGAGTAACAAAAATCTCGACAACATACTACCTTCCATAATGACAAGGCTACCATCCATTAGAGTGACAAAAATATCGACAACAGACTACCTTCCATAATGACAAGGCTACCATCCATTGGAGTAACAAAAATATGGACAACAGAATACCTTCCATAATGACTAGGCTACTATCCATTGGAGTAACAAAGATATCGACAACAGACAACCTTCCATAATGACAATGCTACCATCCATTGGAGTAACAAAAATCTCGACAACAGACAACCTTCCATAATGACAAGGCTACCATCCATTGGAGTAACAAAATTTTCGAAAACAGACTACTATCCATAATGACAAGGCTAAAATCCATTTGAGTAACAAAATTTCGACAACAGACTACCTTTCATAATGACAAGGCTACCATATATTGGAATAACAAAAATCTAGAGAACAGACTGCCTTCCAAAATGACAAGGCTACCATCCAATAGAATAATAAAAATCTCGACAACACTAAACCTTCCATAATGACAAGGCTAACATCAATTGTAGTAACCAAAATCTCGATAACAAAATACCTTCCATAATGACAAGGCTACCATCCATTGTAGTAACAAAAATCTCGACAACAGTCTACCTTCCATAATGACAATGCTTCCATCCATTTGAGTAACAAAAATCTCTACAACAGACTACCTTCCATAATGACAAGGCTACCATCCATTGTAGTAACAAAAATCTAGACCACAAACTACCTTCCATAATGACAAGGCTACCATCCATTGTAGTAACAAAAATCTCGACCACAGACTACCTACCATATTGACAAGGCTACCATCCTTTGGAGTAACAAAAATCTCGAAAACAGACTACCTTCCATAATGACAAGGCTAAAATCCATTGGAGTAACAAAAATCTCGACAACAGACTATCTTTCATAATGACAAGGCTACCATCTATAGGAATAACAAAAATATAGAGAACAAACTGCCTTCCATAATGATAAGGCTACCATCCAATGGAATAACAAAAATCTCGACAACATACTACCTTACATAATGACAAGGCTACCATCAATTGTAGTAACCAAAATCTCGACAACAGAATACCTTCCATAATGACAAGGCTACCATCCATTATAGTAACAAATATCTCGACAACAGACTACCTTTCATTATGACAAGGCTACCATATATTGGAATAACAAAAATCTAGAGAACAGAATGCCTTCCAAAATGACAAGGCTACCATCCAATAGAATAATAAAAATCTCGACAACACACTACCTTCCATAATGACAAGGCTACCATCAATTGTAGTAACCAAAATCTCGACAACAGAATACCTTCCATAATGACAAGGCTACCATCCATTGTAGTAACAAAAATCTCGACAACAATCTACCTTCCATAATGACAATACTACCATCCATTTGAGTAACAAAAATCTCTACAACAGACTACCTTCCATAATGACAAGGCTACCATCCATTATAGTAACAAAAATCTAGACCACGAACTACCTTCCATAATGACAAGGCTACCATCCATTGTAGTAACAAAAATCTCGACCACAGACTACCTACCATATTGACAAGGCTACCATCCATTAGAGTAACAAAAATCTCGAAAACAGACTACCTTCCATAATGACAAGGCTAAAATCCATTGGAGTAACAAAAATCTCGACAACAGACTACCTTTCATAATGACAAGGCTACCATCTATAGGAATAACAAAAATATATAGAACAAACTGCCTTCCATAATGATAAGGCTACCATCCAATGGAATAACAAAAATCTCGACAACATACTACCTTACATAATGACAAGGCTACCATCAATTGTAGTAACCAAAATCTCGACAACAAAATACCTTCCATAATGACAAGGCTACCATCCATTATAGTAACAAAAATCTCGACAACAGTCTACCTTCCATAATGACAATGCTACCATCGATTTGAGTAAAAAAAAATTCGACAACAGACTACCTTCCATAATGACAAGGCTACCATCCATTGGACTAACGAAAATCTCAACAACAGACTACCTTCCATAATGATAAGGGACCATCCATTGGATTAACAAAAATCTCGACAACAAACTACGTTTCATAATGAATAGGCTACCATCCATTCGAGTAACAAAAATATCGATAATAGACTACCTTCATTAATGACAAGGCTACCACCCATTGGAGTAACAAAAATATCGACAACAGAATACCTTCCATTATGACTAGGCTACCATCCATTGAAGTAACAAAGATATCGACAACAGACTACCTTCCATAATGACAAGACTACCATCTATAGGAATAAAATAAATCTCTAGAATAGACTTCCTTCCATAATGACAAGGCTACCATCCAATGGAATAACAAAAATCTCGACAACATACTACCTTCCATAATGACAAGACTACAATCAATTGTAGTAACGAAAATCTCGACAATAGAATACCTTCCATAATGACAAGGCTGCCATCCATTGTAGTAACAAAAATATCGACAAAAAACTACCTTCCATAATTACAATGCTTCCATCCATTGGAGTAACAAAAATCTCGACAACATATTACCTTCCAAAATGACAAGGATACCATCAATTGTAGTAACCAAAATCTCGACAACAGAATACCTTCCGTATTGACAAGGCTACCATCCAATGGACTAACAAAAATATCAACAAGAGACTACCTTCCATTATGATAAGGCTACCATCAATTGGAGTAACAAAAATCTCGACAACAGACTACCTTCCATAATGACAAGTCTACCATCCATTGGAGTAACAAAAATCTCGCCAACAGACTACCTTCCATAATGACAAGGCTACCATCCATTGGAGTGACAAAAATCTCGACAATAAACTACCTTCCAAAATGACAAGGCTACCATCCATTGGAGTAACAAAATCACGACAACAAACTACCTTCCATAATGACAAGGCTACCATCCATTGGAGTAACAAAAATCTCGACAACATACTACCTTCCATAATGACAAGGCTACCATCCATTAGAGTGACAAAAATATCGACAACAGACTACCTTCCATAATGACAAGGCTACCATCCATTGGAGTAACAAAAATATGGACAACAGAATACCTTCCATAATGACTAGGCTACTATCCATTGGAGTAACAAAGATATCGACAACAGACAACCTTCCATAATGACAATGCTACCATCCATTGGAGTAACAAAAATCTCGACAACCGACAACCTTCCATAATGACAAGGCTACCATCCATTGGAGTAACAAAATTTTCGAAAACAGACTACTATCCATAATGACAAGGCTAAAATCCATTTGAGTAACAAAATCTCGACAACAGACTACCTTTCATAATGACAAGGCTACCATATATTGGAATAACAAAAATCTAGAGAACATACTGCCTTCCAAAATGACAAGGCTACCATCCAATAGAATAATAAAAATCTCGACAACACTAAACCTTCCATAATGACAAGGCTAACATCAATTGTAGTAACCAAAATCTCGATAACAGAATACCTTCCATAATGACAAGGCTACCATCCATTGTAGTAACAAAAATCTCGACAACAGTCTACCTTCCATAATGACAATGCTACCATCCATTTGAGTAACAAAAATCTCTACAACAGACTACCTTCCATAATGACAAGGCTACCATCCATTGTAGTAACAAAAATATAGACCACAAACTACCTTCCATAATGACAAGGCTACCATCCATTGTAGTAACAAAAATCTCGACCACAGACTACCTACCATATTGACAAGGCTACCATCCTTTGGAGTAACAAAAATCTCGAAAACAGACTACCTTCCATAATGACAAGGCTAAAATCCATTGGAGTAACAAAAATCTCGACAACAGACTATCTTTCATAATGACAAGGCTACCATCTATAGGAATAACAAAAATATAGAGAACAAACTTCCTTCCATAATGATAAGGCTACCATCCAATGGAATAACAAAAATCTCGACAACATACTACCTTACATAATGACAAGGCTACCATCAATTGTAGTAACCAAAATCTCGACAACAGAATACCTTCCATAATGACAAGGCTACCATCCATTATAGTAACAAATATCTCGACAACAGACTACCTTTCATAATGACAAGGCTACCATATATTGGAATAACAAAAATCTAGAGAACAGAATGCCTTCCAAAATGACAAGGCTACCATCCAATAGAATAATAAAAATCTCGACAACACACTACCTTCCATAATGACAAGGCTACCATCAATTGTAGTAACCAAAATCTCGACAACAGAATACCTTCCATAATGACAAGGCTACCATCCATTGTAGTAACAAAAATAACGACAACAGTCTACCTTCCATAATGACAATGCTACCATCCATTTGAGTAACAAAAATCTCTACAACAGACTACCTTCCATAATGACAAGGCTACCATCCATTGTAGTAACAAAAATCTAGACCACGAACTACCTTCCATAATGACAAGGCTACCATCCATTGTAGTAACAAAAATCTCGACCACAGACTACCTACCATATTGACAAGGCTACCATCCATTAGAGTAACAAAAATCTCGAAAACAGACTACCTTCCATAATGACAAGGCTAAAATCCATTGGAGTAACAAAAATCTCGACAACAGACTACCTTTCATAATGACAAGGCTACCATCTATAGGAATAACAAAAATATAGAGAACAAACTGCCTTCCATAATGATAAGGCTACCATCCAATGGAATAACAAAAATCTCGACAACATACTACCTTACATAATGACAAGGCTACCATCAATTGTAGTAACCAAAATCTCGACAACAGAATACCTTCCATAATGACAAGGCTACCATCCATTATAGTAACAAATATCTCGACAACAGACTACCTTTCATAATGACAAGGCTACCATATATTGGAATAACAAAAATCTGGAGAACATACTGCCTTCCAAAATGACAAGGCGACCATCCAATAGAATAATAAAAATCTCGACAACACACTACCTTCCATAATGACAAGGCTACCATCAATTGTAGTAACCAAAATCTCGACAACAGAATACCTTCCATAATGACAAGGCTACCATCCATTGTAGTAACAAAAATCTCGACAACAATCTACCTTCCATAATGACAATGCTACCATCCATTTGAGTAACAAAAATCTCTACAACAGACTACCTTCCATAATGACAAGGCTACCATCCATTGTAGTAACAAAAATCTAGACCACGAACTACCTTCCATAATGACAAGGCTACCATCCATTGTAGTAACAAAAATCTCGACCACGGACTGCCTACCATATTGACAAGGCTACCATCCATTGGAGTAACAAAAATCTCGAAAACAGACTACCTTCCATAATGACAAGGCTAAAATATATTGGAGTAACAAAAATCTCGACAACAGACTACCTTTCATAATGACAAGGCTACCATGTATAGGAATAACAAAAATATAGAGAACACACTGCCTTCCATAATGATAAGGCTACCATCCAATGGAATAACAAAAATCTCGACAACATACTACCTTACATAATGACAAGGCTACCATCAATTGTAGTAACCAAAATCTCGACAACAAATAACCTTCCATAATGACAAGGCTACCATCCATTATAGTAACAAAAATCTCGACAACAGTCTACCTTTCATAATGACAATGCTACCATCGATTTGAGTAAAAAAAAATTCGACAACAGACTACCTTCCATAATGACAAGGCTACCATCCATTGGACTAACGAAAATCTCGACAACAGACTACCTTCCATAATGATAAGGGACCATCCATTGGATTAACAAAAATCTCGACAACAAACTACGTTTCATAATGAATAGGCTACCATCCATTCGAGTAACAAAAATATCGATAATAGACTACCTTCATTAATGACAAGGCTACCACCCATTGGAGTAACAAAAATATCGACAACAGAATACCTTCCATTATGACTAGGCTACCATCCATTGAAGTAACAAAGATATCGACAACAGACTACCTTCCATAATGACAAGACTACCATCTATAGGAATAAAATAAATCTCTAGAATAGACTTCCTTCCATAATGACAAGGCTACCATCCAATGGAATAACAAAAATCTCGACAACATACTACCTTCCATAATGACAAGACTACCATCAATTGTAGTAACGAAAATCTCGACAATAGACTACCTTCCATAATGACAAGGCTGCCATCCATTGTAGTAACAAAAATATCGACAACAAACTACCTTCCATAATTACAATGCTTCCATCCATTGGAGTAACAAAAATCTCGACAACATATTACCTTCCAAAATGACAAGGATACCATCAATTGTAGTAACCAAAATCTCGACAACAGAATACCTTCCGTATTGACAAGGCTACCATCCAATGGACTAACAAAAATATCAACAAGAGACTACCTTCCATAATGATAAGGCTACCATCAATTGGAGTAACAAAAATCTCGACAACATACTACCTTCCATAATGACAAGTCTACCATCCATTGGAGTAACAAAAATCTCGCCAACAGACTACCTTCCATAATGACAAGGCTACCATCCATTGGAGTGACAAAAATCTCGACAATAAACTACCTTCCAAAATGACAAGGCTACCATCCATTGGAGTAACAAAATCACGACAACAAACTACCTTCCATAATGACAAGGCTACCATCCATTGGAGTAACAAAAATCTCGACAACATACTACCTTCCATAATGACAAGGCTACCATCCATTAGAGTGACAAAAATATCGACAACAGTCTACCTTCCATAATGACAATGCTACCATCGATTTGAGTAAAAAAAATTTCGACAACAGACTACCTTCCATAATGACAAGGCTACCATCCATTGGACTAACGAAAATCTCGACAACAGACTACCTTCCATAATGATAAGGGACCATCCATTGGATTAACAAAAATCTCGACAACAAACTACGTTTCATAATGAATAGGCTATCATCCATTCGAGTAACAAAAATATCAATAATAGACTACCTTCATTAATGACAAGGCTACCACCCATTGGAGTAACAAAAATATCGACAACAGAATACCTTCCATTATGACTAGGCTACCATCCATTGAAGTAACAAAGATATCGACAACAGACTACCTTCCATAATGACAAGACTACCATCTATAGGAATAAAATAAATCTCTAGAATAGACTGCCTTCCATAATGACAAGGCTACCATCCAATGGAATAATAAAAATCTCGACAACATACTACCTTCCATAATGACAAGACTACCATCAATTGTAGTAACGAAAATCTCGACAACAGACTACCTTCCATAATGACAAGGCTGCCATCCATTGTAGTAACAAAAATATCGACAACAAACTACCTTCCATAATGACAATGATTACATCCATTGGAGTAACAAAAATCTCGACAACATATTACCTTCCATAATTACAAGGATACAATCAATTGTAGTAACCAAAATCTCGACAACAGAATACCTTCCGTATTGACAAGGCTACCATCCAATGGACTAACGAAAATATCAACAAGAGACTACCTTCCATTATGATAAGGCTACCATCAATTGGAGTAACAAAAATCTCGACAACAGACTACCTTCCATAATGACAAGTCTACCATCCATTGGAGTAACAAAAATCTCGCCAACAGACTACCTTCCATAATGACAAGGCTACCATCCATTGGAGTGACAAAAATCTCGACAATAAACTACCTTCCAAAATGACAAGGCTACCATCCATTGGAGTAACAAAATCACGACAACAAACTACCTTCCATAATGACAAGGCTACCATCCATTGGAGTAACAAAAATCTCGACAACATACTACCTTCCATAATGACAAGGCTACCATCCATTAGAGTGACAAAAATATCGACAACAGACTACCTTCCATAATGACAAGGCTACCATCCATTGGAGTAACAAAAATATGGACAACAGAATACCTTCCATAATGACTAGGCTACTATCCATTGGACTAACAAAGATATCGACAACAGACAACCTTCCATAATGACAATGCTACCATCCATTGGAGTAACAAAAATCTCGACAACCGACAACCTTCCATAATGACAAGGCTACCATCCATTGGAGTAACAAAATTTTCGAAAACAGACTACTATCCATAATGACAAGGCTAAAATCCATTTGAGTAACAAAATCTCGACAACAGACTACCTTTCATAATGACAAGGCTACCATATATTGGAATAACAAAAATCTAGAGAACATACTGCCTTCCAAAATGACAAGGCTACCATCCAATAGAATAATAAAAATCTCGACAACACTAAACCTTCCATAATGACAAGGCTAACATCAATTGTAGTAACCAAAATCTCGATAACAGAATACCTTCCATAATGACAAGGCTACCATCCATTGTAGTAACAAAAATCTCGACAACAGTCTACCTTCCATAATGACAATGCTACCATCCATTTGAGTAACAAAAATCTCTACAACAGACTACCTTCCATAATGACAAGGCTACCATCCATTGTAGTAACAAAAATCTAGACCACAAACTACCTTCCATAATGACAAGGCTACCATCCATTGTAGTAACAAAAATCTCGACCACAGACTACCTACCATATTGACAAGGCTACCATCCTTTGGAGTAACAAAAATCTCGAAAACAGACTACCTTCCATAATGACAAGGCTAAAATCCATTGGAGTAACAAAAATCTCGACAACAGACTATCTTTCATAATGACAAGGCTACCATCTATAGGAATAACAAAAATATAGAGAACAAACTGCCTTCCATAATGATAAGGCTACCATCCAATGGAATAACAAAAATCTCGACAACATACTACCTTACATAATGACAAGGCTACCATCAATTGTAGTAACCAAAATCTCGACAACAGAATACCTTCCATAATGACAAGGCTACCATCCATTATAGTAACAAATATCTCGACAACAGACTACCTTTCATAATGACAAGGCTACCATATATTGGAATAACAAAAATCTAGAGAACATAATGCCTTCCAAAATGACAAGGCTACCATCCAATAGAATAATAAAAATCTCGACAACACACTACCTTCCATAATGACAAGGCTACCATCAATTGTAGTAACCAAAATCTCGACAACAGAATACCTTCCATAATGACAAGGCTACCATCCATTGTAGTAACAAAAATCTCGACAACAGTCTACCTTCCATAATGACAATGCTACCATCCATTTGAGTAACAAAAATCTCTACAACAGACTACCTTCCATAATGACAAGGCTACCATCCATTGTAGTAACAAAAATCTAGACCACGAACTACCTTCCATAATGACAAGGCTACCATCCATTGTAGTAACAAAAATCTCGACCACAGACTACCTACCATATTGACAAGGCTACCATCCATTGGAGTAACAAAAATCTCGAAAACAGACTACCTTCCATAATGACAAGGCTAAAATATATTGGAGTAACAAAAATCTCGACAACAGACTACCTTTCATAATGACAAGGCTACCATGTATAGGAATAACAAAAATATAGAGAACACACTGCCTTCCATAATGATAAGGCTACCATCCAATGGAATAACAAAAATCTCGACAACATACTACCTTACATAATGACAAGGCTACCATCAATTGTAGTAACCAAAATCTCGACAACAAATAACCTTCCATAATGACAAGGCTACCATCCATTATAGTAACAAAAATCTCGACAACAGTCTACCTTCCATAATGACAATGCTACCATCGATTTGAGTAAAAAAAAATTCGACAACAGACTACCTTCCATAATGACAAGGCTACCATCCATTGGACTAACGAAAATCTCGACAACAGACTACCTTCCATAATGATAAGGGACCATCCATTGGATTAACAAAAATCTCGACAACAAACTACGTTTCATAATGAATAGGCTACCATCCATTCGAGTAACAAAAATATCGATAATAGACTACCTTCATTAATGACAAGGCTACCACCCATTGGAGTAACAAAAATATCGACAACAGAATACCTTCCATTATGACTAGGCTACCATCCATTGAAGTAACAAAGATATCGACAACAGACTACCTTCCATAATGACAAGACTACCATCTATAGGAATAAAATAAATCTCTAGAATAGACTGCCTTCCATAATGACAAGGCTACCATCCAATGGAATAACAAAAATCTTGACAACATACTACCTTCCATAATGACAAGACTACCATCAATTGTAGTAACGAAAATCTCGACAATAGACTACCTTCCATAATGACAAGGCTGCCATCCATTGTAGTAACAAAAATATCGACAACAAACTACCTTCCATAATTACAATGCTTCCATCCATTGGAGTAACAAAAATCTCGACAACATATTACCTTCCAAAATGACAAGGATACCATCAATTGTAATAACCAAAATCTCGACAACAGAATACCTTCCGTATTGACAAGGCTACCATCCAATGGACTAACAAAAATATCAACAAGAGACTACCTTCCATAATGATAAGGCTACCATCAATTGGAGTAACAAAAATCTCGTCAATAGACTACCTTCCATAATGACAAGTCTACCATCCATTGGAGTAACAAAAATCTCGCCAACAGACTACCTACCATATTGACAAGGCTACCATCCAATGGACTAACAAAAATATCAACAAGAGACTACCTTCCATAATGATAAGGCTACCATCAATTGGAGTAACAAAAATCTCGTCAATAGACTACCTTCCATAATGACAAGGCTACCATCCATTGTAGTAACAAAAATCTCGATCACAGACTACCTACCATATTGACAAGGCTACCATCCTTTGGAGTAACAAAAATCTCGAAAACAGACTACCTTCTATAATGACAAGGCTAAAATCCATTGGAGTAACAAAAATCTCGACAACAGACTAACTTTCATAATGACAAGGCTACCATCTATAGGAATAACAAAAATATAGAGAACAAACTGCCTTCCATAATGATAAGGCTACCATCCAATAGAATAATAAAAATCTCGACAACACACTACCTTCCATAATGACAACGCTACCATCAACTGTAGTAACCAAAATCTCGACAACAGAATACCTTCCATAATGACAAGGCTACCATCCATTGTAGTAACAAAAATCTCGACAACAATCTACCTTCCATAATGACAATGCTACCATCCATTTGAGTAACAAAAATCTCTACAACAGACTACCTTCCATAATGACAAGGCTACCATCCATTGTAGTAACAAAAATCTAGACCACGAACTACCTTCCATAATGACAAGGCTACCATCCATTGTAGTAACAAAAATCTCGACCACGGACTGCCTACCATATTGACAAGGCTACCATCCATTGGAGTAACAAAAATCTCGAAAACAGACTACCTTCCATAATGACAAGGCTAAAATCTATTGGAGTAACAAAAATCTCGACAACAGACTACCTTTCATAATGACAAGGCTACCATGTATAGGAATAACAAAAATATAGAGAACAAACTGCCTTCCATAATGATAAGGCTACCATCCAATGGAATAACAAAAATCTCGACATCATACTACCTTACATAATGACAAGGCTACCATCAATTGTAGTAACCAAAATCTCGACAACAGAATACCTTCCATAATGACAAGGCTACCATCCATTATAGTAACAAAAATCTCGACAATAGTCTACCTTCCATAATGACAATGCTACCATCGATTTGAGTAAAAAAAAATTCGACAACAGATTACCTTCCATAATGACAAGGCTACCATCCATTGGACTAACGAAAATCTCGACAACAGACTACCTTCCATAATGATAAGGGTACCATCCATTGAATTAACAAAAATCTCGACAACAAACTACGTTTCATAATGAATAGGCTACCATCCATTAGAGTAACAAAAATATCGTCAATAGACTACCTTCATTAATGACAAGGCTACCATCCATTGGAGTAACAAAAATATCGACAACAGAATAACTTCCATTATGACTAGGCTACCATCCATTGAAGCAACAAAGATATCGACAATAGACTACCTTCCATAATGACAAGACTACCATCTATAGGAATAAAATAAATCTCTAGAATAGACTGCCTTCCATAATGACAAGGCTACCATCCAATGGAATAACAAAAATCTCGACAACATACTACCTTCCATAATGACAAGACTACCATCAATTATAGTAACGAAAATCTCGACAACAGACTACCTTCCATAATGACAAGGCTGCCATCCATTGTAGTAACAAAAATATCAACAACAAACTACCTTCCATAATGACAATGCTTCCATCCATTAGAGTAACAAAAATCTCGACAACATATTACCTTCCATAATGACAAGGATACCATCAATTGTAGTAACCAAAATCTCGACAACAAAATACCTTCCGTATTGACAAGGCTACCATCCAATGGACTAACGAAAATATCAACAAGAGACTACCTTCCATAATGATAAGGCTACCATCAATTGGAGTTAAAAAAATCTCGACAACAGACTACCTTCCATAATGACAAGTCTACCATCCATTGGAGTAACAAAAATCTCGCCAACAGACTACCTTCCATAATGACAAGGCTACCATCCATTGGAGTGACAAAAATCTCGACAATAAACTACCTTCCATATTGACATGGCTACTATCAGTTGGAGTAACAAAAATCTCGACAACAAACTACCTTCCATAATGACAAGGCTACCATCCATTGGAGTAACAAAAATCTCGACAACATACTACCTTCCATAATGACAAGGCTACCATCCATTAGAGTGACAAAAATATCGACAACAGACTACCTTCCATAATGACAAGGCTACCATCCATTGGAGTAACAAAAATATGGAGAACAGAATACCTTCCATAATGACTAGGCTAATATCCATTGGAGTAACAAAGATATCGACAACAGACTACCTTCCATAATGACAATGCTACCATCCATTGGAGTAACAAAAATCTCGACAATAGACAACCTTCCATAACGACAAGGCTACCATCCATTGGAGTAACAAAAATTTCGAAAACAGACTACTATCCATAATGACAAGGCTAAAATCCATTTGAGTAACAAACATCTCGACAACAGACTACCTTTCATAATGACAAAGCTACCATATATTGGAATAACAAAAATCTAGAGAACAAACTGCCTTTCAAAATGACAAGGCTACCATCCAATAGAATAATAAAAATCTCGACAACACACTCTCTTCCATAATGACAAGGCTACCATCAATTGTAGTAACCAAAATCTCGACAACAGAATACCTTCCATAATGACAAGGCTACCATTCATTGTAGTAACAAAAATATCGACAACAGTCTACCTTCCACAATGACAATGCTACCATCCATTTGAGTAACAAAAATCTCGACAATAGACTACCTTCCATAATGACAAGGCTACCATCCATTGTAGTAACAAAAATCTAGACCACAAACTACCTTCCATAATGACAAGGCTACCATCCATTGTAGTAACAAAAATCTTGACCACAGACTACCTACCATATTGATAAGGTTACCATCCATTGGAGTAACAAAAATCTCGAAAACAGACTACCTTCCATAATGACAAGGCTAAAATCCATTGGAGTAACAAAAATCTCGACAACAGACTACCTTTCATAATGACAAGGCTACCATCTATAGAAATAATAAAAATATAGAGAACAAACTGCCTTCCATAATGATAAGGCTACCATCCAATGGAATAACAAAAATCTCGACAACATACTACCTTACATAATGACAAGGCTACCATCTATTGTAGTAACCAAAATCTCGAGAACAGAATACCTTCCATAATGAAAAGACTTCCATCCATTGTAGTAACAAAAATCTCGACAACAGTCTACCTTCCATAATGACAATGCTACCATCGATTTGAGTAACAAAAATCTCGACAACAGACTTCCTTCCATAATGACAAGGATACCATACATTATAGTAACAAAAATCTAGACCACAGACTACCTTCCATAATGACAAGGCTACCATCCATTGGACTAACGAAAATCTCGACAACAGACTACCTTCCATAATGATAAGGGTACCATCCATTGGAGTAACAAAAATCTCGACAACAAACTACGTTCCATAATGAATAAGCTACCATCCATTGGAGTAACAAAAATATCGACAATAGACTACCTTCATTAATGACAAGGCTACCATCCATTGGAGTAACAAAGATATCGACAACAGACTACCTTCCATAATGACAAAGGCTACCATCCATTGGAGTGACAAAAATTTCGACAATAGACTACCTTCCATAATGACAAGACTACCATCTATTGTAGTAATGAAAATCTCAACAAGAGACTACCTTCTATAATGATAAGTCCACCATCCGTCGGAATAACAAAAATCTCGACAACAAACTACGTTGCATAATGAATAGGCTACCATTCATTGGAGTAACAAAAATATCAACAACAAACTAGTTTCCATAATGACAAGGCTACCATCCATTAGAGTAAAAAAAATTTCGACAACAGACTAACTTTCATAATGACAAGGCTACAATCCATTGGAGTAATGAAAATATCAACAAGAGACTACCTTCCATAATGACAAGGCTACCATGCATTGGAGTAATGAAAATATTAACAACAGACTACCTTCTATAATGACAAGGCTACCATCCATAGTAGTAACAAAAAGCTCGCTAGCAGACTACCTTCAATAATGACAAGGCTACTATCTATTGGAGTGACAAAAATATCGACAATAGACTACCTTCTATAATGACAAGGCTACCATAAATTGGAGTAACAAAATCTCGACAATAGACTACCTTTGACTATGACATGGCTACTATCCGTTGGAGTAACAAAAATCTCGACAACAAACTACCTTCCAAAATGACAAGGCTACCATCCATTGGAGTAACAAAAATATCGACAACAGACTACCTTCCATAATGACAAGGCTACCATCCATTGGAGTAACAAAAATCTAGAGAAAAAACTGCCTACCATAATGACAAGGCTACCATCCATTTGAGTAACGAAAATATCAACAAGAGACTACTTTTCATAATGACAAGGCTACCATCCATTAGAGTAACAAAAATGTCGACAACAGACTACCTTCCATAATGATAAGGCTACAATCCATTAGAGTAATGAAAATATCAACAAGAGACTACCTTCCCTAATGACAAGGCTACATTGCATTGGAGTAATGAAAATATCAACAAGAGACTACCTTCAATAATGACAAGGCTACCATCCATTGGAGTAACAAAAAGTTCGCCAACAGACTACCTTCCATAATGACAAGTCTACCTTCCATTGGAGGAACAAAATCTCGATAACATACTACCTTTCATTATGACATGGCTACTATCCATTGGAGTGGCAAAAATCTCAACAACAAACTACCTACCAAAATGATAAGGCTACCATCCATTCGAATCACAAAAATATCGACAACAAACTACGTTCCATAATCACAGGGCTACCATCCATTGGAGTACAAAAAATATAGACACCAGACTACCTTCCATAATGACAAGGATGCCATCCATTATAGTAACAAAAATCTCGACAACATACTACCTTCCATAATGACAAGGCTACCTTCAATTGTAGTAACCAAAATCTCGACAACAGACTACCTTCCATAATGACAAGGCTGCCATCCATTATAGTAACAAAAATCTCGACAACAGACTACCTTCCATAATGACAAGGCTTCCATCCATTGTAGTAACTAAAATCTCGATAACAGACTACCTTCCACAATCAAAAGGCTACCATCTATTGGAATAACAAAAATCTCGAGAACAGACTACCGTCCATAATGACAAGGCTACCATCCAATGGAATAACAAAAATCTCGACAATATACTACATTCCATAATGACAAGGCTACCATCCATTAGAGTTACAAAAATCAGGACAATAGACTACTTTCCGTAATGACTAGGCTACCATCCATTAGAGTAACAAAGATATCGATAACAAAATACCTTCTATAATGACAAGGCTACCATACATTGTAATAACAAAAATCTCGAGAACAAACTACCTTCCATAATGACAAGGCTACCATACATTGTAGTAACAAAAATCTCGACCACAGTCTACCTTCCATAATGACAAGGCTACGATCCATTGGAGTAACTAAAATCTTGACAATAGAATACCTTCCATAATGACAAGGGTACCATCCATTGGAGTAAAAAAAATCTCGACAACAAACTACCTTCCATAAAGACAAGGCTACCATCCATTAGAGTAACAAAAATCTCGACAACAGACTACCTTCCATAATGACAAGGCTACGATCCATTAGAGTAACAAATATTTCGACAACATACTACCTTCCATAATGACATGGCTACCATCCATTGGAGTAATAAAAATATAAAGGAGAGACTACCTTCCATAATGACAAGGCTACCATGCATTGGAGTAATGAAATTTTTAACAAGAGTCTACCTTCCATAATGACAAGGCTACCATCCATAGTAGTAACAAAAAGCTCGCCAGGAGACTACCTTCGATAATGACAAGGCTACTATCTATTGGAGTGACAAAAATCTCGACAATAGACTACCTTCCATAATGACAAGGCTACCATCAATTGGAGTAACAAAATCTCGACAACAGACTACCTTTGATTATGACATGGCTACTATCCGTTGGAGTAACAAAAATCTCGACAACAAACTACCTTCCAAAACGATAAGGCTACCATCCATTGGAATAACAAAAATATCGACAACAAACTATGTTCCATAATGACAAGGCTACCATCCATTGGAGTAACAAAAGTATCGACAATAGACTACCTTCCATAATGACAAGGCTACCATCCATTGCAGTAACAAAAATCGTGACAATAGACTACATTCCATAATGACAAGGCTACCATCCATTGGAGTAACAAAAATCTCGACAACAAACTACCTTCCATAATGACAAGGCTACCATCCATTAGAGTAACAAAAATCTCGACAACAGACTACCTTCCATAATGACAAGGCTACGATCCATTAGAGTAACAAATATTTCGACAACATACTACCTTCCATAATGATAAGGCTACCATGCATTGGAGTAATGAAAATATTAACAAGAGACTACCTTCCATAATGACAAGGCTACAATCCATAGTAGTAACAAAAAGCTCGCCAACAAACTACCTTCAATAATGACAAGGCTACTATCTATTGGAGTGACAAAAATATCGACAATAGACTACCTTCCATAATGACAAGGCTACCATCAATTGAGTAACAAAATCTCGACAACAGACTACCTTTGATTATGACATGGCTACTATCCGTTGGAGTAACAAAAATGTCGACAACAAACTACCTTCCAAAATGATAAGGCTACCATCCATTGGAATAACAAAAATATCGACAACAAACTATGTTCCATAATGACAAGGCTACCATCCATTGGAGTAACAAAAGTATCGACAATAGACTACCTTCCATAATGACAAGGCTACCATCCATTGCAGTAACAAAAATCGTGACAATAGACTACGTTCCATAATGACAAGGCTACCATCCATTGGAGTAACAAAAATCTCGACAACAAACTACCTTCCATAATGACAAGGCTACCATCCATTAGAGTAACAAAAATCTCGACAACAGACTACCTTCCATAATGACAAGGCTACGATCCATTAGAGTAACAAATATTTCGACAACATACTACCTTCCATAATGACAAGGCTACCATGCATTAGAGTAATGAAAATATTAACAAGAGACTACCTTCCATAATGACAAGGCTACCATCCATAGTAGTAACAAAAGGCTCGCCAACAAACTACCTTTGATAATGACAGGGCTACTATCTATTGGAGTGAAAAAAATCTCGACAATAGACTACCTTCCATAATGACAAGGCTACCATCAATTGGAGTAACAAAATCTCGACAACAGACTACCTTTGATTATGACATGGCTACTATCCATTGGAGTAACAAAAATCTCGACAACAAACTACCTTCCAAAATGATAAGGCTACCATCCATTGGAATAACAAAAATATCGACAACAAACTATGTTCCATAATGACAAGGCTACCATCCATTGGAGTAACAAAAGTATCGACAATAGACTACCTTCCATAATGACAAGGCTACCATCCATTGCAGTAACAAAAATCGTGACAATAGACTACGTTCCATAATGACAAGGCTACCATCCATTGGAGTAACAAAAATCTCGACAACAAACTACCTTCCATAATGACAAGGCTACCATCCATTAGAGTAACAAAAATCTCGACAATAGACTACCTTCCATAATGACAAGGCTACGATCCATTAGAGTAACAAATATTTCGACAACATACTACCTTCCATAATGACAAGGCTACCATGCATTAGAGTAATGAAAATATTAACAAGAGACTACCTTCCATAATGACAAGGCTACCATCCATAGTAGTAACAAAAGGCTCGCCAACAAACTACCTTTGATAATGACAGGGCTACTATCTATTGGAGTGAAAAAAATCTCGACAATAGACTACCTTCCATAATGACAAGGCTACCATCAAATGGAGTAACAAAATCTCGACAACAGACTACCTTTAATTATGACATGGCTACTATCCATTGGAGTAACAAAAATCTCGACAACAAACTACCTTCCAAAATGATAAGGCTACCATCCATTGGAATAACAAAAATATCAACAACAAACTACGTTCCATAATGACAAGGCTACCATCCATTAGAGTAAAAAAAATTTCGACAACAGACTACCTTCCATAATGACAAGGCTACCATGCATTGGAGTAATGAAAATATTTACAACAGACTACCTTCTATAATGACAAGGCTACCATCCATAGTAGTAACAAAAAGCTCGCCAGCAGACTACCTTCAATAATGACAAGGCTACTATTTATTGGAGTGACAAAAATCTCGACAATAGACTACCTTCTATAATGACAAGGCTACCATAAATTGGGGTAACAAAATCTCGACAACAGACTACCTTTGATTATGACATGGCTACTATCCATTGGAGTAACAAAAATCTCGACAACAAACTACCTTCCAAAATGACAAGGATACCATCCATTGGAGTAACAAAAATATCGACAATAGACTACCTTCCATAATGACAAGGCTACCATCCATTGGAGTAAAAAAAAGCTAGAGAAAAAACTACCTTCCATAATGACAAGGCTATCATCCATTTGAGTAACGAAAATATCAACAAGAGACTACTTTTCATAATGACAAGGCTACCATCCATTGGAGTAACAAAAAGCTCGCCAACAGACTACCTTCCATAATGACAAGGCTACCATCCATTGGAGGAACAAAATCTCGATAACATACTACCTTTCATTATGACATGGCTACTATCCATTGGAGTGGCAAAAATATCGACAACAAACTACGTTCCATAATGACAGGGCTACAATCCATTGTAGTAACAAAAATATAGACACCAGACTACCTTCCATAATGACAAGGCTGCCATCCATTATAGTAACAAAAATCTCGACAACATACTACCTTCCATAATGACAAGGCTACCTTCAATTGTAGTAACCAAAATCTCGACAACAGACTACCTTCCATAATGACATGGCTCCCATCCATTGTAGTAACAAAAATCTCGACAACAGATACCTTCCATAATGACAAGGCTACCATCCCTTGTAGTAACCAAAATCATGATAACAGACTACCTTCCATAATCAAAAGGCTACCATCTATTGGAATAACAAAAATCTCGAGAACAGACAACCGTCCATAATAACAAGGCTACCATCCAATGGAATAACAAAAATCTCGACAACATACTACATTCCATAATGACAAGGCTACCATCCATTAGAGTTACAAAAATCACGACAATAGACTACTTTCTATAATGACTAGGCTACCATCCATTAGAGTAACAAAGATATCGACAACAGACTACCTTCTATAATGAAAAGGCTACCATACATTGTAATAACAAAAATCTCGACAACAAACTACCTTCAATAATGACAAGGCTACCATACATTGTAGTAACAAAAATCTCGACCACAGTCTACCTTCCATAATGACAAGGCTACCATCCATTGGAGTAACAAAAATCTTGACAATAGAATACCTTCCATAATGACAAGGGTACCATCCATTGGAGTAAAAAAAATCTCGACAACAAACTACCTTCCATAAAGACAAGGCTACCATCCATTAGAGTAACAAAAATCTCGACAACAGACTACCTTCCATAATGACAAGGCTACGATCCATTAGAGTAACAAATATTTCGACAACATACTACCTTCCATAATGACAAGGCTACCATCCATTGGAGTAATAAAAATATAAAGGAGAGACTACCTTCCATAATGACAAGGCTACCATGCATTGGAGTAATGAAATTTTTAACAAGAGTCTACCTTCCATAATGACAAGGCTACCATCCATAGTAGTAACAAAAAGCTCGCCAGGAGACTACCTTCGATAATGACAAGGCTACTATCTATTGGAGTGACAAAAATCTCGACAATAGACTACATTCCATAATGACAAGGCTACCATCAATTGGAGTAACAAAATCTCGACAACAGACTACCTTTGATTATGACATGGCTACTATCCGTTGGAGTAACAAAAATCTCGACAACAAACTACCTTCCAAAACGATAAGGCTACCATCCATTGGAATAACAAAAATATCGACAACAAACTATGTTCCATAATGACAAGGCTACCATCCATTGGAGTAACAAAAGTATCGACAATAGACTACCTTCCATAATGACAAGGCTACCATCCATTGCAGTAACAAAAATCGTGACAATAGACTACATTCCATAATGACAAGGCTACCATCCATTGGAGTAACAAAAATCTCGACAACAAACTACCTTCCATAATGACAAGGCTACCATCCATTAGAGTAACAAAAATCTCGACAACAGACTACCTTCCATAATGACAAGGCTACGATCCATTAGAGTAACAAATATTTCGACAACATACTACCTTCCATAATGATAAGGCTACCATGCATTGGAGTAATGAAAATATTAACAAGAGACTACCTTCCATAATGACAAGGCTACAATCCATAGTAGTAACAAAAAGCTCGCCAACAAACTACCTTCAATAATGACAAGGCTACTATCTATTGGAGTGACAAAAATATCGACAATAGACTACCTTCCATAATGACAAGGCTACCATCAATTGGAGTAACAAAATCTCGACAACAGACTACCTTTGATTATGACATGGCTACTATCCGTTGGAGTAACAAAAATGTCGACAACAAACTACCTTCCAAAATGATAAGGCTACCATCCATTGGAATAACAAAAATATCGACAACAAACTATGTTCCATAATGACAAGGCTACCATCCATTGGAGTAACAAAAGTATCGACAATAGACTACCTTCCATAATGACAAGGCTACCATCCATTGCAGTAACAAAAATCGTGACAATAGACTACGTTCCATAATGACAAGGCTACCATCCATTGGAGTAACAAAAATCTCGACAACAAACTACCTTCCATAATGACAAGGCTACCATCCATTAGAGTAACAAAAATCTCGACAACAGACTACCTTCCATAATGACAAGGCTACGATCCATTAGAGTAACAAATATTTCGACAACATACTACCTTCCATAATGACAAGGCTACCATGCATTAGAGTAATGAAAATATTAACAAGAGACTACCTTCCATAATGACAAGGCTACCATCCATAGTAGTAACAAAAGGCTCGCCAACAAACTACCTTTGATAATGACAGGGCTACTATCTATTGGAGTGAAAAAAATCTCGACAATAGACTACCTTCCATAATGACAAGGCTACCATCAATTGGAGTAACAAAATCTCGACAACAGACTACCTTTGATTATGACATGGCTACTATCCATTGGAGTAACAAAAATCTCGACAACAAACTACCTTCCAAAATGATAAGGCTACCATCCATTGGAATAACAAAAATATCGACAACAAACTATGTTCCATAATGACAAGGCTACCATCCATTGGAGTAACAAAAGTATCGACAATAGACTACCTTCCATAATGACAAGGCTACCATCCATTGCAGTAACAAAAATCGTGACAATAGACTACGTTCCATAATGACAAGGCTACCATCCATTGGAGTAACAAAAATCTCGACAACAAACTACCTTCCATAATGACAAGGCTACCATCCATTAGAGTAACAAAAATCTCGACAATAGACTACCTTCCATAATGACAAGGCTACGATCCATTAGAGTAACAAATATTTCGACAACATACTACCTTCCATAATGACAAGGCTACCATGCATTAGAGTAATGAAAATATTAACAAGAGACTACCTTCCATAATGACAAGGCTACCATCCATAGTAGTAACAAAAGGCTCGCCAACAAACTACCTTTGATAATGACAGGGCTACTATCTATTGGAGTGAAAAAAATCTCGACAATAGACTACCTTCCATAATGACAAGGCTACCATCAAATGGAGTAACAAAATCTCGACAACAGACTACCTTTAATTATGACATGGCTACTATCCATTGGAGTAACAAAAATCTCGACAACAAACTACCTTCCAAAATGATAAGGCTACCATCCATTGGAATAACAAAAATATCAACAACAAACTACGTTCCATAATGACAAGGCTACCATCCATTAGAGTAAAAAAAATTTCGACAACAGACTACCTTCCATAATGACAAGGCTACCATGCATTGGAGTAATGAAAATATTTACAACAGACTACCTTCTATAATGACAAGGCTACCATCCATAGTAGTAACAAAAAGCTCGCCAGCAGACTACCTTCAATAATGACAAGGCTACTATTTATTGGAGTGACAAAAATCTCGACAATAGACTACCTTCTATAATGACAAGGCTACCATAAATTGGGGTAACAAAATCTCGACAACAGACTACCTTTGATTATGACATGGCTACTATCCATTGGAGTAACAAAAATCTCGACAACAAACTACCTTCCAAAATGACAAGGATACCATCCATTGGAGTAACAAAAATATCGACAATAGACTACCTTCCATAATGACAAGGCTACCATCCATTGGAGTAAAAAAAAGCTAGAGAAAAAACTACCTTCCATAATGACAAGGCTATCATCCATTTGAGTAACGAAAATATCAACAAGAGACTACTTTTCATAATGACAAGGCTACCATCCATTGGAGTAACAAAAAGCTCGCCAACAGACTACCTTCCATAATGACAAGGCTACCATCCATTGGAGGAACAAAATCTCGATAACATACTACCTTTCATTATGACATGGCTACTATCCATTGGAGTGGCAAAAATATCGACAACAAACTACGTTCCATAATGACAGGGCTACAATCCATTGTAGTAACAAAAATATAGACACCAGACTACCTTCCATAATGACAAGGCTGCCATCCATTATAGTAACAAAAATCTCGACAACATACTACCTTCCATAATGACAAGGCTACCTTCAATTGTAGTAACCAAAATCTCGACAACAGACTACCTTCCATAATGACATGGCTCCCATCCATTGTAGTAACAAAAATCTCGACAACAGATACCTTCCATAATGACAAGGCTACCATCCCTTGTAGTAACCAAAATCTTGATAACAGACTACCTTCCATAATCAAAAGGCTACCATCTATTGGAATAACAAAAATCTCGAGAACAGACAACCGTCCATAATGACAAGGCTACCATCCAATGGAATAACAAAAATCTCGACAACATACTACATTCCATAATGACAAGGCTACCATCCATTAGAGTTACAAAAATCACGACAATAGACTACTTTCTATAATGACTAGGCTACCATCCATTAGAGTAACAAAGATATCGACAACAGACTACCTTCTATAATGAAAAGGCTACCATACATTGTAATAACAAAAATCTCGACAACAAACTACCTTCAATAATGACAAGGCTACCATACATTGTAGTAACAAAAATCTCGACAACAGTCTACCTTCCATAATGATAAGGCTACCATCAATTGGAGTAACAAAAATCTTGACAATAGAATACCTTCCATAACGACAAGGCTACCATCCATTGGAGTAAAAAAAATCTCGACAACAAACTACCTTCCATAAAGACAAGGCTACCATCCATTAGAGTAACAAAAATCTCGACAACAGACTACCTTCCATAATGACAAGGCTATGATCTATTAGAGTAACAAATATTTCGACAACAGACTACCTTCCATAATGACAAGGCTACCATCCATTGGAGTAATAAATATATAAAGGAGAGACTACCTTCCATAATGACAAGGCTACCATCAATTGTAGTAACCAAAATCTCGACAACAGACTACCTTCCATAATGACAAGGCTACCATCCATAGTAGTAACAAAAAGCTCGCCAGGAGACTACCTTCGATAATGACAAGGCTACAATCTATTGGAGTGACAAAAATCTCGAAAATAGACTACCTTCCATAATGACAAGGCTACCATCAATTGGAGTAACAAAATCTCGACAACAGACTACCTTTGATTATGACATGGCTACTATCCATTGGAGTAACAAAAATCTCAACAACAAACTACCTTCCAAAATGATAAGGCTACCATCCATTGGAGTAACAGAAATCTTGACAACAAAATACCTTCCAAAATGATAAGGCTACCATCCATTGGAATAACAAAAATATCGACAACAAACTACGTTCCATAATGACAAGGCTACCATCCATTAGAGTAAAAAATATTTCGACAACAGACTAGCTTCCATAATGACAAGGCTACCATCCATTGGAGTAATGAATATATCAACAAGAGACTACCTTCCATAATGACAAGGCTACCATGCATTGGAGTAATGAAAATATTAACAACAGACTACCTTCCATAATGACAAGGCTACCATCCATAGTAGTAACAAAAAGCTCGCCAGCAGACTACCTTCAATAATGACAAGGCTACTATCTATTGGAGTGACAAAAATCTCGACAATAGACTACCTTCTATAATGACAAGGCTACCATCAATTGGAGTAACAAAATCTCGACAACAGACTACCTTTGATTATGACATGGCTACTATCCGTTGGAGTAACAAAAATATAGACAGCAAACTACCTTCCAAAATGACAAGGCTACCATCCATTGGAGTAACAAAAATATCGACAACGGACTACCTTCCATAATGACAAGGCTATCATCCATTGGAGTAACAAAAATCTAGACAACAAACTACCTTTAATAATGACAAGGCTACCATCCATTTGAGTAACGAAAATATCAACAGGAGACTACTTTCCATAATGACAAGGCTACCATCCATTAGAGTAACAAAAATCACGACAACAGACTACCTTCCATAATGATAAGGCTACAATCCATTAGAGTAATGAAAATATCAACAAGAGTCTACCTTCCCTAATGACAAGGTTACATTGCATTGGAGTAATGAAAATATCAACAAGAGACTACCTTCAATAATGACAAGGCTACCATCCATTGGAGTAACAAAAAGCACGCCAACAGACTACCTTCCATAATGACAAGGCTACCATCCATTGGAGGAACAAAATCTCGATAACATACTACCTTTCATTATGACATGGCTACTATCCATTGGAGTGGCAAAAATCTCGACAACAAACTACCTACCAAAATGATAAGGCTACCATCCAATTGAATCACAAAAATATCGACAACAAACTACGTTCCATAATGACAGGGCTACCATCCATTGGAGTAACAAAAATATAGACAACAGACTACCTTCCATAATGACAAGGATACCATCCAATGGAATAACAAAAATCTCGACAACAGACTACCTTCCATAATGACAAGGCTACGATACATTAGAGTAACAAATATTTCGACAACATACTACCTTCCATAATGACAAGGCTACCATGCATTGGAGTAATCAAAATATGAACAAGAGACTACCTTCCATAATGACTAGGCTACCAGTCATAGTAGTAACAAAAATGTCGATAACTGACAACCTTCCATAATGACAAGGCTACCATCCATTGTAGTAACAAAAATCTCGACAATAGACTACCTTCCATAATGACAAGGCTACCATCCATTGTAGTAACCAAAATCTCGATAACAGACTACCTTCCATAATCAAAAGGCTAACATCTATTGGAATAACAAAAATATCGAGAACAGACTACCGTCCATAATGACAAGGCTACCATCCAATGGAATAACAAAAATCTCGACAACATACTACATTCCATAATGACAAGGCTACCATCCATTAGAGTTACAAAAATCACGACAATAGACTACTTTCCGTAATGACAAGGCTACCATCCATTAGAGTAACAAAGATATCGACAATAGACTACCTTCTATAATGACAAGGCTACCATACATTGTAATAACAAAAATATCGACAACAAACTACATTCCATAATGACAAGGCTACCATACATTGTAGTAACAAAAATCTCGACAACAGTCTAGCTTCCATAATGACAAGGTTACAATCCATTGGAGTAACAAAAATCTTGACAATAGACTATGTTCCATAATGACAAGGCTACCATCCATTGGAGTAACAAAAATCTCGGCAACAAACTACCTTCCATAATGACAAGGCTACCATCCATTATAGTAACAATAATCTCGACAACAGACTACCTTCCATAATGACAAGGCTACGATACATTAGAGTAACAAATATTTCGACAACAGACTACCTTCCATAATGACAAGGCTACCATGCATTGGAGTAATGAAAATATTAACAAGAGACTACATTCCATAATGACAAGGCTACCATCCATAGTAGTAACAAAAAGCTCGCCAACAAACTACCTTCGATAATGACAAGGCTACTATCTATTAGAGTGACAAAAATCTCGACAATAGACTACCTTCCATAATGACAAGGCTACCATTAATTGGAGTAACAAAATCTCGACAACAGACTACCTTTGATTATGACATGCCTACTATCCATTGGAGTAACAGAAATCTTGACAACAAACTACCTTCCAAAATGATAAGGCTACCATCCATTGGAATAACAAAAATATCGACAACAAACTATGTTCCATAATGACAAGGCTACCATCCATTAGAGTAAAAAATATTTCGACAACAGACTACCTTCCATAATGGCAAGGCTACCATCCATTGGAGTAATGAAAATATCAACAAGAGACTACCTTCCATAATGACAAGGCTACCATGCATTGGAGTAATGAAAATATTAACAACAGACTACCTTCCATAATGACAAGGCTACCATCCATAGTAGTAACAAAAAGCTCGACAGCAGACTACCTTCAATAATGACAAGGCTACTATCTATTGGAGTGACAAAAATCTCGACAATAGACTACCTTCTATAATGACAAGGCTACCATCAATTGGAGTAACAAAATCTCCACAACAGACTACCTTTGATTATGACATGGCTACTATCCGTTGGAGTAACAAAAATATAGACAACAAACTACCTTCCAAAATGACAAGGCTACCATCCATTGGAGTAACAAAAATATCGACAACGAACTACCTTCAATAATGACAAGGCTACCATCCATTTGAGTAACGAAAATATCAACAGGAGACTACTTTCCATAATGACAAGGCTACCATCCATTAGAGTAAAAAAAATCACGACAACAGACTACCTTCCATAATGATAAGGCTACAATCCATTAGAGTAATGAAAATATCAACAAGAGTCTACCTTCCCTAATGACAAGGCTACATTGCATTGGAGTAATGAAAATATCAACAAGAGACTACCTTCAATAATGACAAGGATACCATCCATTGGAGTAACAAAAAGCACGCCAACAGACTACCTTCCATAATGATAAGGCTACCATCCATTGGAGGAACAAAATCTCGATAACATACTACCTTTCATTATGACATGGCTACTATCCATTGGAGTGGCAAAAATCTCGACAACAAACTACCTACCAAAATGATAAGGCTACCATCCAATTGAATCACAAAAATAACGACAACAAACTACGTTCCATAATGACAGGGCTACCATCCATTGGAGTAACAAAAATATAGACAACAGACTACCTTCCATAATGACAAGGATACCATCCTATGGAATAACAAAAATCTCGACAACAGACTACCTTCCATAATGACAAGGCTACGATACATTAGAGTAACAAATATTTCAAGAACATACTACCTTCCATAATGTCAAGGCTACCATGCATTGGAGTAATCAAAATATTAACAAGAGACTACCTTCCATAATGACAAGGCTACCATTCATAGTAGTAACAAAAATGTCGACAACTGACAACCTTCCATAATGACAAGGCTACCATCCATTGTAGTAACAAAAATCTCGACAATAGACTACCTTCCATAATGACAAGGCTACCATCCATTGTAGTAACCAAAATCTCGATAACAGACTACCTTCCATAATCAAAAGGCTACAATCTATTGGAATAACAAAAATCTCGAGAACAGACTACCGTCCATAATGACAAGGCTACCATCCAATGGAATAACAAAAATCTCGACAACATACTACATTCCATAATGACAAGGCTACCATCCATTAGAGTTACAAAAATCACGACAATAGACTACTTTCCGTAATGACTAGGCTACCATCCATTAGAGTAACAAAGATATCGACAATAGACTACCTTCTATAATGACAAGGCTACCATACATTGTAATAAAAAAAATCTTGACAACAAACTACCTTCCATAATGACAAGGCTACCATACATTGTAGTAACAAAAATCTCAACAACGGTCTACCTTCCATAATGACAAGGCTACCATCTATTGGAGTAACAAAAATGTTGACAATAGAATACCTTCCATAATGACAAGGCTACCATCCATTGGAGTAACAAAAATCTCGACAAAAAACTACCTTCCATAATGACAAGGCTACCATCCATTAGTGTAACAAAAATCTCAACAACAGACTACCTTCCATAATGACAAGGCTAAGATCCATTAGAGTAACAAATATTTCGACAACAGACTACCTTCCATAATGACAAGGCTACCATCCATTGGAGTAATAAAAATATCAAGGAGAGACTACCTTCCATAATGACAAGGCTACCATGCATTGGAGTAATGAATATATTAACAAGAGACTACCTTCCATAATGATAAGGCTACCATCCATAGTAGTAACAAAAAGCTCGCCAGAAGACTACCTTCGATAATGACAAGGCTATTATCTATTGGAGTGACAAAAATCTCGACAATAGACTACCTTCCATATTGACAAGGCTACCATCAATTGGAGTAACAAAATCTCGACAACAGACTACCTTTGATTATGACATGGCTACTATCCGTTGGAGTAACAAAAATCTCGACAACAAACTACCTTCCAAAATGATAAGACTACCATCCATTGGAATAACAAAAATATCGACAACAAACTACGTTCCATAATGACAAGGCTACCATCCATTGGAGTAACAAAAATATCGACAACAAACTACCTTTCATAATGACAAGGCTACCATCCATTGGAGTAACAAAAATCTCGACAACAAACTACCTTCCATAATGACAAGGCTACCATCCATTGGAGTAACGAAAATATCAGCAAGAGACTACTTTCCATAATGACAAGGCTACCATCCATTAGAGTAAAAAAAATCTCGACAACAGACTACCTTCCATAATGACAAGGCTACGATACATTAGAGTAACAAATATTTCGACAACAGACTACCTTCCATAATGACAAGGATACCATGCATTGGAGTAATGAAAATATTAACAAGACACTACATTCCATAATGACAAGGCTACCATCCATAGTAGTAAAAAAAAGCTCGCCAACAAACTACCTTCGATAATGACAAGGCTACTATCTATTGGAGTGACAAAAATCTCGACAATAGACTACCTTCCATAATGACAAGGCTACCATTAATTGGAGTAACAAAATCTCGACAACAGACTACCTTTGATTATGACATGCCTACTATCAATTGGAGTAACAGAAATCTTGACAACAAACTACCTTCCAAAATGATAAGGCTACCATCCATTGGAATAACAAAAATATCGACAACAAACTACGTTCCATAATGACAAGGCTACCATCCATTAGAGTAAAAAATATTTCGACAACAGACTACCTCTCATAATGGCAAGGCTACCATCCATTGGAGTAATGAAAATATCAACAATAGACTACCTTCCATAATGACAAGGCTAAAATGCATTGGAGTAATGAAAATATTAACAACAGACTACCTTCCATAATGACAAGGCTACCATCCATAGTAGTAACAAAAAGCTCGCCAGCAGACTACCTTCAATAATGACAAGGCTACTATCTATTGGAGTGACAAAAATCTCGACAATAGACCACCTTCTATAATGACAAGGCTACCATCAATTGGAGTAACAAAATCTCCACAACAGACTACCTTTGATTATGACATGGCTACTATCCGTTGGAGTAACAAAAATATAGACAGCAAACTACCTTCCAAAATGACAAGGCTACCATCCATTGGAGTAACAAAAATATCGACAACGGACTACCTTCCATAATGACAAGGCTATCATCCATTGGAGTAACAAAAATCTAGACAACAAACTACCTTCAATAATGACAAGGCTACCATCCATTTGAGTAACGAAAATATCAACAGGAGACTACTTTCCATAATGACAAGGCTACCATCCATTAGAGTAACAAAAATCACGACAACAGACTACCTTCCATAATGATAAGGCTACAATCCATTAGAGTAATGAAAATATCAACAAGAGTCTACCTTCCCTAATGACAAGGCTACTTTGCATTGGAGTAATGAAAATATCAACAAGAGACTACCTTCAATAATGACAAGGCTACCATCCATTGGAGTAACAAAAAGCACGCCAACAGACTACCTTCCATAATGACAAGGCTACCATCCATTGGAGGAACAAAATCTCGATAACATACTACCTTTCATTATGACATGGCTACTATCCATTGGAGTGGCAAAAATCTCGACAACAAACTACCTACCAAAATGATAAGGCTACCATCCAATTGAATCACAAAAATATCGACAACAAACTACGTTCCATAATGACAGGGCTACCATCCATTGGAGTAACAAAAATATAGACAACAGACTACCTTCCATAATGACAAGGATACCATCCAATGGAATAACAAAAATCTCGACAACAGACTACGTTCCATAATGACAAGGCTACGATACATTAGAGTAACAAATATTTCGACAACATACTACCTTCCATAATGAAAAGGCTACCATGCATTGGAGTAATCAAAATATTAACAAGAGACTACCTTCCATAATGACAAGGCTACCATTCATAGTAGTAACAAAAATGTCGACAACTGACAACCTTCCATAATGACAAGGCTACCATCCATTAGAGTAACAAAGATATCGACAATAGACTACCTTCTATAATGACAAGGCTACCATACATTGTAATAAAAAAAATCTTGACAACAAACTACCTTCCATAATTACAAGGCTACCATACATTGTAGTAACAAAAATCTCGACAACGGTCTACCTTCCATAATGACAAGGCTACCATCCATTGGAGTAACAAAAATGTTGACAATAGAATACCTTCCATAATGACAAGGCTACCATCCATTGGAGTAACAAAAATCTCGACAAAAAACTACCTTCTATAATGACAAGGCTACCATCCATTAGTGTAACAAAAATCTCAACAACAGACTACCTTCCATAATGACAAGGCTACGATCCATTAGAGTAACAAATATTTCGACAACAGACTACCTTCCATAATGACAAGGCTACCATCCATTGGAGTAATAAAAATATCAAGGAGAGACTACCTTCCATAATGACAAGGCTACCATGCATTGGAGTAATGAATATATTAACAAGAGACTACCTTCCATAATGATAAGGCTACCATCCATAGTAGTAACAAAAATCTCGCCAGGAGACTACCTTCGATAATGACAAGGCTATTATCTATTGGAGTGACAAAAATCTCGACAATAGACTACCTTCCATATTGACAAGGCTACCATCAATTGGAGTATCAAAATCTCGACAACAGACTAGCTTTGATTATGACATGGCTACTATCCGTTGGAGTAACAAAAATCTCGACAACAAACTACCTTCCAAAATGATAAGACTACCATCCATTGGAATAACAAAAATATCAACAACAAACTACGTTCCATAATGACAAGGCTACCATCCATTGGAGTAACAAAAATATCGACAACAAACTACCTTTCATAATGACAAGGCTACCATCCATTGGAGTAACAAAAATCTCGACAACAAACTACCTTCCATAATGACAAGGCTACCATCCATTGGAGTAACGAAAATATCAACAAGAGACTACTTTCCATAATGACAAGGCTACCATCCATTAGAGTAAAAAAAATCTCGACAACAGACTACCTTCCAAAATGAAAAGGCTACCATCCATTGGAGTAATGAAAATATCAACAAGAGACTACCTTCCTTAATGACAAGGCTACATTGCATTAGAGTAATGAAAATATCCACAAGAGACTACCTTCAATAATGAAAAGGCTTCCATCCATTGGAGTAACAAAAAGCTCGCCAACAGACTACCTTCCATAATGACAAGGCTACCATCCATTGGAGGAACAAAATCTCGACAACATACTACCTTTCATTATGACATGGCTACTATCCATTGGAGTGACAAAAATCTCGACACCAAACTACCTACCAAAATGATAAGGCTACCATCCATTCGAATCACCAAAATATCGACAACAAACTACGTTCCATAATGACAGGGCTACCATCCATAGTAGTAACAAAAAGCTCGCCAATAGACTACCTTCGATAATGACAAGGCTACTATCTATTGGAGTGACAAAAATCTCACAAACAGACTACCTTCCATAATGACAAGGCTACCATCAATTGGAGTAACAAAATCTCGACAACAGACTACCTTTGATTATGACATGACTACTATCCATTGGAGTAACAAAAATCTCGACAGCAAACTACCTTCCAAAATGATAAGGCTACCATCTATTGGAATAACAAAAATATCGACAACAAACTACGTTCTGTAATGACAGGGCTACCATCCATTGGAGTAACAAAA
Organism: Vicia faba; assembly: GCA_948472305.1. Taxonomy (NCBI): domain Eukaryota; kingdom Viridiplantae; phylum Streptophyta; class Magnoliopsida; order Fabales; family Fabaceae; genus Vicia; species Vicia faba. The sequence goes on along the minus strand of OX451738.1, from coordinate 832,859,501 downwards.
ATCTTGACAATAGACTACCTTCCATAATGACAAGGCTACCATCCATTGGAGTAACAAAAATCTCGACAAAAAACTACCTTCCATAATGACAAGGCTACCATCCATTGGAGTAATGAAAATATCAACGAGAGACTACCTTCCATAATGAAAAGGCTACCATGCATTGGAGTAATGAAAATATTAACAAGAGACTACCTTCTGTAATGACAAGGCTACCATCCATAGTAGTAACAAAAAGCTCGCCAATAGACTACCTTTGATAATGACAAGGCTACTATCTATTGGAGTGGCAAAAATATCGACAATAGACTACCTTCCATAATGAAAAGGCTACCATCAATTGGAGTAACAAAATCTCAACAACAGACTACCTTTCATTATGACATGGCAAATATCCATTGGAGTAACAAAAATATCGACAACAAACTACCTTCCAAAACGATAAGGCTACCATCCATTGGAATAACAAAAATATCGACAACAAACTATGTTCCATAATGACAAGGCTACGATCCATTAAAGTAACAAAAATTTCGACAACAGACTACCTTCCATAATGACAAAGCTACCATCCATTGGAGTAATGAAAATATCAATAAGAGACTACCTTCCATAATGACAAGGCTACCATGCATTGAATTAATGAAAACATTAACAACATATTACCTTCCATAATGACAAGGCTACCAGCCATAGTAGTAACAAAATGCTCGCCAGCAGACTACCTTCGATAATGACAAGGCTACTATCTATTTGAGTGATAAAAATATCGACAGTAGACTACCTTCCATAATGACAAGGCTACCATCAATTGGAGTAACAAAATCTCGACAACAGACTACCTTGGATTATGACATGGCTACTATCCATTGGAGTAACAAAAATCTCGACAACAAACTACCTTCCCAAATGATAAGGCTACCATCCATTGGAATAATGAAAATATCAACAAGAGACTACCTTCCGTAATAACAAGGCTACCATCCATAGTAGTAACAAAAAGCTCGCCAATAGACTACCTTCGATAATGACAAGGCTACTATCTATTGGAGTGACAAAAATCTCACAAACAGACTACCTTCCATAATGACAAGGCTACCATCAATTGGAGTAACAAAATCTTGACAACAGACTACCTTTGATTATGACATGACTACTATCCATTGGAGTAACAAAAATCTCGACCGCAAACTACCTTCCAAAATGATAAGGCTACCATCTATTGGAATAACAAAAATATCGACAACAAACTACGTTCTGTAATGACAGGGCTACCATCCATTGGAGTAACAAAAATCTTGACAATAGACTACCTTCCATAATGACAAGGCTACCATCCATTGGAGTAACAAAAATCTCGACAAAAAACTACCTTCCATAATGACAAGGCTATCATCCATTAGAGTAACAAAAATCTTGACAACAGACTACCTTCCATAATGACAAGGCTACGATCCATTAGAGTAACCAATATTTCGACAATAGACTACCTTCCATAATGACAAGGCTACCATCCATTGGAATAATGAAAATATCAACAAGAGACTACCTTCCATAATGACAAGGCTACCATACATTGGAGTAATGAAAATATTAACAACAGATTACCTTTCATAATGACAAGGCTACCATCCATAGTAGTAACAAAATGCTCGCCAGCAGACTACCTTCGATAATGACAAGGCTACTATCTATTGGAGTGATAAAAATCTCGACAATAGACTACCTTCCATAATGACAAGGCTACCATCAATTGGAGTAACAAAATCTCGACAACAAACTACCTTTGATTATGACATGGCTACTATCCATTGGAGTAACAAAAATCTCGACAACAAACTACCTTCCCAAATGATAAGGCTACCATCCATTGGAATAACAAAAATATCGATAACAAACTACGTTCCATAATGACAGGGCTACCATCCATTGGAGTAACAAAAATGTTGACAATAGACTACCTTCCATAATGACAAGGCTACCATCCATTGGAGTAACAAAAATCTCGACAACAAACTACCTTCTATAATGACAAGGCTACCATCCATTAGAGTAACAAACATCTTGACAACAGACTACCTTCCATAATGACAAGGCTACGATCCATTAGATTAACAAATAGTTCGACAACAGACTACCTTCCATAATGACAAAGCTACCATCCATTGGAGTAATGAAAATATCAACGTGAGACTACCTTGCATAATGACAAGGCTACCATGCAATGGAGTAATGAAAATATTAACAAGAGACTACCTTCCATAATGACAAGGCTACCATCCATAGTAGTAACAAAAATCCTCGCCAACAGACTACCTTCGATAATGACAAGGTTACTATCTATTGGAGTGACAAAAATCTCGACAATAGACTACCTTCCATAATGACAAGGCTACCATCAATTGGAGTAACAAAATATCGACAATAGACTACCTTTGATTATGACATGGCTACTATCCATTGGAGTAACAAAAATCTCGACAACAAACTACCTTCCAAAATGATAAGGCTACCATCCATTGGAATAACAAAATTATCGACAACAAAGTACGTTCCATAATGACAAGGCTACGATCCATTAGAGTAAAAAATATTTCGACAACAGACTACCTTCCTTAATGACAAGGCTACCATCCATTGGAGTAATGAAAATATCAACGAGAGACTACCTTCCATAATGACAAGGCTACCATGCATTGGAGTAATGAAAATATTAATAAGAGATTACCTTCCATAATGGCAAGGCTACCATCTATTGGAGTAATGAAAATATCAACGAGAGACTACCTTTCATAATGAGAAGGCTACCATGCATTGGAGTAATGAAAATATTAACAACAAATTACCTTCCATAATGATAAGGCTACCATCCATAATAGTAACAAAATGCTCACCAGCAGACTACCTTCGATAATGACAAGGCTACTATCTATTGGAGTGATAAAAATCTCGACAATAGACTACCTTCCATAATGACAAGGATACCATCAATTAGAGTAACAAAATCTCGACAACAGACTACCTTTGATTATGACATGGCTACTATCCATTGGAGTAACAAAACTCTCGACAACAAACTACCTTCCAAAATGATAAGGCTACCATTCATTGGAATAACAAAAATATCGACAACAAACTACGTTCCATAATGACAAGGCTACGATCCATTAGAGTAACAAAAATTTCGACAATAGACTACCTTCCATAATGACAAGGCTACCATCCATAGTAGTAACAAAATGCTCGCCAGCAGACTACCTTCGATAATGACTAGGCTACTATCTATTAGAGTGATAAAAATCTCGACAATAGACTACCTTTCATAATGACAAGGCTACCATCAATTGGAGTAACAAAATCTCGACAACAGACTACCTTTGATTATGACATGGCTACTATCCATTGGAGTAACAAAAATCTCGACAACAAACTACCTTCCAAAATGATAAGGCTACCATCTATTGGAATAACAAAAATATCGACAACAAACTACGTTCCATAATGACAAGGCTACGATCCATTAGAGTAACAAAAATTTCGACAACAGACTACCTTCCATAATGACAAGGCTACCATCCATTGGAATAATGAAAATATCAACAAGAGACTACCTTCCATAATGACAAGGCTACCATACATTGGAGTAATGAAAATATTAACAACAGATTACCTTTCATAATCACAAGGCTACCATCCATAGTAGTAACAAAATGCTCGCCAGCAGACTACCTTCGATAATGACAAGACTACTATCTATTGGAGTGATAAAAATCTCGACAATAGACTACCTTCCATAATGACAAGGCTACCATCAATTGGAGTAACAAAATCTCGACAACACACTACCTTTGATTATGACATGGCTACTATCCATTGGAGTAACAAAAATCTCGACAACAAACTACCTTCCAAAATGATAAGGCTACCATCTATTGGAATAACAAAAATATCAACAACAAACTACGTTCCATAATGACAAGGCTACGATCAATTAGAGTAACAAAAATTTCGACAACAGACTACCTTCCATAATGACAAGGCTACCATCCATAGTAGTAACAAAATGTTCGCCAGCAGACTACCTTCGATAATGACAAGGCTACTATCTATTAGAGTGATAAAAATCTCGACAATAGACTACCTTCCATAATGACAAGGCTACCATCAATTGGAATAACAAAATCTCGACAATAGACTACCTTTGATTATGACATGGCTACTATCCATTGGAGTAACAAAAATCTCGACAACAAACTTCCTTCCAAAATGATAAGGCTACCATCTATTGGAATAACAAAAATATCGACAACAAACTACGTTCCATAATGACAAGGCTACGATCCATTAGAGTAACAAAAATTTCGACAACAGACTACCTTCCATAATGACAAGGCTACCATCCATTGGAATAATGAAAATATCAACAAGAGACTACCTTCCATAATGACAAGGCTACCATACATTGGAGTAATGAAAATATTAACAACAGATTACCTTTCATAATGACAAGGCTACCATCCATAGTAGTAACAAAATGCTCGCCAGCATACTACCTTCGATAATGACAAGGCTACTATCTATTGGAGTGATAAAAATCTCGACAATAGACTACCTTCCATAATGACAAGGCTACCATCAATTGGAGTAACAAAATGTCGACAACAGACTACCTTTTATTATGACATGGCTACTATCCATTGGAGTAACAAAAATCTCGACAACAAACTACCTTCCAAAATGATAAGGCTACCATCTATTGGAATAATAAAAATATCGACAACAAACTACGTTCCATAATGACAAGGCTACGATCCATTAGAGTAACAAAATTTTTGACAACAGACTACCTTCCATAATGACAAGGCTACCATCCATTGGAGTAATGAAAATATCAACAAGAGACTACCTTCCATAATGACAAGGCTACCAGACATTGGAGTAATGAAAATATTAACAACAGATTACCTTCCATAATGACAAGGCTACCATCCATAGTAGTAACAAAATGCTCGCTAGCAGACTACCTTCGATAATGACAAGGCTACTATCTATTGGAGTGATAAAAATCTCGACAATAGACTACCTTCCATAATGACAAGGCTACCATCAATTGGAGTAACAAAATCTCGACAACACACTACCTTTGATTATGACATGGCTACTATCCATTGGAGTAACAAAAATCTCGACAACAAATTACCTTCCAAAATGATAAGGCTACCATCTATTGGAATAACAAAAATATCGACAACAAACTACGTTTCATAATGACAAGGCTACGATCAATTAGAGTAACAAAAATTTCGACAATAGACTACCTTCCATAATGACAAGGCTACCATCCATAGTAGTAACAAAATGCTCGCCAGCAGACTACCTTCGATAATGACAAGGCTACTATCTATTGGAGTGATAAAAATCTCGACAATAGACTACCTTCCATAATGACAAGGCTACCATCAATTGGAGTAACAAAATCTCGACAACAGAATACCTTTGATTATGACATTGCTACTATCCATTGGAGTAACAAAAATCTCGACAACAAACTACCTTCCAAAATGATAAGGCTACCATCTATTGGAATAACAAAAATATCGACAACAAACTACGTTCCATAATGACAAGGCTACGATCCATTAGAGTAACAAAAATTTCGACAACAGACTACCTTCCATAATGACAAGGCTACCATCCATTGGAGTAATGAAAATATCAACAAGAGACTACCTTCCATAATGACAAGCCTACAAGGCATTGGAGTAATGAAAATATTAACAACAGATTACCTTCCATAATGACAAGGCTACCATCCATAGTAGTAACAAAATGCTCGCCAACAGATTACCTTCGATAATAAAAAGGCTACTATCTATTGGAGTGATAAAAATCTCGACAATAGACTACCTTCCATAATGACAAGGCTACCATCAATTGGAGTAACAAAATCTCGACAACAGACTACCTTTGATTATGACATGGCTACTATCCATTGGAGTAACAAAAATCTCGACAACAAACTACCTTCCAAAATGATAAGGCTACCATCCATTGGAATAACAAAATTATCGACAACAAAGTATGTTCCATAATGACAAGGCTACGATCCATTAGAGTAAAAAATATTTCGACAACAGACTACCTTCCATAATGACAAGGCTACCATCCATTGGAGTAATGAAAATATCAACGAGAGACTACCTTCCATAATGACAAGGCTACCATGCATTGGAGTAATGAAAATATTAACAAGAGACTACCTTCCGTAATAACAAGGCTACCATCCATAGTAGTAACAAAAAGCTCGCCAATAGACTACCTTCGATAATGACAAGGCTACTATCTATTGGAGTGACAAAAATCTCACAAACAGACTACCTTCCATAATGACAAGGCTACCATCAATTGGAGTAACAAAATCTTGACAACAGACTACCTTTGATTATGACATGACTACTATCCATTGGAGTAACAAAAATCTCGACCGCAAACTACCTTCCAAAATGATAAGGCTACCATCTATTGGAATAACAAAAATATCGACAACAAACTACGTTCTGTAATGACAGGGCTACCATCCATTGGAGTAACAAAAATCTTGACAATAGACTACCTTCCATAATGACAAGGCTACCATCCATTGGAGTAACAAAAATCTCGACAAAAAACTACCTTCCATAATGACAAGGCTATCATCCATTAGAGTAACAAAAATCTTGACAACAGACTACCTTCCATAATGACAAGGCTACGATCCATTAGAGTAACCAATATTTCGACAATAGACTACCTTCCATAATGACAAGGCTACCATCCATTGGAATAATGAAAATATCAACAAGAGACTACCTTCCATAATGACAAGGCTACCATACATTGGAGTAATGAAAATATTAACAACAAATTACATTTCATAATGACAAGGCTACCATCCATAGTAGTAACAAAATGCTCGCCAGCAGACTACCTTCGATAATGACAAGGCTACTATCTATTGGAGTGATAAAAATCTCGACAATAGACTACCTTCCATAATGACAAGGCTACCATCAATTGGAGTAACAAAATCTCGACAACACACTACCTTTGATTATGACATGGCTACTATCCATTGGAGTAACAAAAATCTCGACAACAAACTACCTTCCCAAATGATAAGGCTACCATCCATTGGAATAACAAAAATATCGATAACAAACTACGTTCCATAATGACAGGGCTACCATCCATTGGAGTAACAAAAATGTTGACAATAGACTACCTTCCATAATGACAAGGCTACCATCCATTGGAGTAACAAAAATCTCGACAACAAACTACCTTCCATAATGACAAGGCTACCATCCATTAGAGTAACAAACATCTTGACAACAGACTACCTTCCATAATGACAAGGCTACGATCCATTAGATTAACAAATAGTTCGACAACAGACTACCTTCCATAATGACAAAGCTACCATCCATTGGAGTAATGAAAATATCAACGTGAGACTACCTTGCATAATGACAAGGCTACCATGCAATGGAGTAATGAAAATATTAACAAGAGACTACCTTCCATAATGACAAGGCTACCATCCATAGTAGTAACAAAAATCCTCGCCAACAGACTACCTTCGATAATGACAAGGTTACTATCTATTGGAGTGACAAAAATCTCGACAATAGACTACCTTCCATAATGACAAGGCTACCATCAATTGGAGTAACAAAATCTCGACAACAGACTACCTTTGATTATGACATGGCTACTATCCATTGGAGTAACAAAAATCTCGACAACAAACTACCTTCCAAAATGATAAGGCTACCATCCATTGGAATAACAAAATTATCGACAACAAAGTACGTTCCATAATGACAAGGCTACGATCCATTAGAGTAAAAAATATTTCGACAACAGACTACCTTCCTTAATGACAAGGCTACCATCCATTGGAGTAATGAAAATATCAACGAGAGACTACCTTCCATAATGACAAGGCTACCATGCATTGGAGTAATGAAAATATTAACAAGAGATTACCTTCCATAATGGCAAGGCTACCATCTATTGGAGTAATGAAAATATCAACGAGAGACTACCTTTCATAATGAGAAGGCTACCATGCATTGGAGTAATGAAAATATTAACAACAAATTACCTTCCATAATGACAAGGCTACCATCCATAATAGTAACAAAATGCTCACCAGCAGACTACCTTCGATAATGACAAGGCTACTATCTATTGGAGTGATAAAAATCTCGACAATAGACTACCTTCCATAATGACAAGGCTACCATCAATTGGAGTAACAAAATCTCGACAACAGACTACCTTTGATTATGACATGGCTACTATCCATTGGAGTAACAAAAATCTCGACAACAAACTACCTTCCAAAATGATAAGGCTACCATCCATTGGAATAACAAAATTATCGACAACAAAGTATGTTCCATAATGACAAGGCTACGATCCATTAGAGTAAAAAATATTTCGACAACAGACTACCTTCCATAATGACAAGGCTACCATCCATTGGAGTAATGAAAATATCAACGAGAGACTACCTTCCATAATGACAAGGCTACCATGCATTGGAGTAATGAAAATATTAACAAGAGACTACCTTCCGTAATAACAAGGCTACCATCCATAGTAGTAACAAAAAGCTCGCCAATAGACTACCTTCGATAATGACAAGGCTACTATCTATTGGAGTGACAAAAATCTCACAAACAGACTACCTTCCATAATGACAAGGCTACCATCAATTGGAGTAACAAAATCTTGACAACAGACTACCTTTGATTATGACATGACTACTATCCATTGGAGTAACAAAAATCTCGACCGCAAACTACCTTCCAAAATGATAAGGCTACCATCTATTGGAATAACAAAAATATCGACAACAAACTACGTTCTGTAATGACAGGGCTACCATCCATTGGAGTAACAAAAATCTTGACAATAGACTACCTTCCATAATGACAAGGCTACCATCCATTGGAGTAACAAAAATCTCGACAAAAAACTACCTTCCATAATGACAAGGCTATCATCCATTAGAGTAACAAAAATCTTGACAACAGACTACCTTCCATAATGACAAGGCTACGATCCATTAGAGTAACCAATATTTCGACAATAGACTACCTTCCATAATGACAAGGCTACCATCCATTGGAATAATGAAAATATCAACAAGAGACTACCTTCCATAATGACAAGGCTACCATACATTGGAGTAATGAAAATATTAACAACAAATTACCTTTCATAATGACAAGGCTACCATCCATAGTAGTAACAAAATGCTCGCCAGCAGACTACCTTCGATAATGACAAGGCTACTATCTATTGGAGTGATAAAAATCTCGACAATAGACTACCTTCCATAATGACAAGGCTACCATCAATTGGAGTAACAAAATCTCGACAACACACTACCTTTGATTATGACATGGCTACTATCCATTGGAGTAACAAAAATCTCGACAACAAACTACCTTCCCAAATGATAAGGCTACCATCCATTGGAATAACAAAAATATCGATAACAAACTACGTTCCATAATGACAGGGCTACCATCCATTGGAGTAACAAAAATGGTGACAATAGACTACCTTCCATAATGACAAGGCTACCATCCATTGGAGTAACAAAAATCTCGACAACAAACTACCTTCCATAATGACAAGGCTACCATCCATTAGAGTAACAAACATCTTGACAACAGACTACCTTCCATAATGACAAGGCTACGATCCATTAGTTTAACAAATAGTTCGACAACAGACTACCTTCCATAATGACAAAGCTACCATCCATTGGAGTAATGAAAATATCAACGTGAGACTACCTTGCATAATGACAAGGCTACCATGCAATGGAGTAATGAAAATATTAACAAGAGACTACCTTCCATAATGACAAGGCTACCATCCATAGTAGTAACAAAAATCCTCGCCAACAGACTACCTTCGATAATGACAAGGTTACTATCTATTGGAGTGACAAAAATCTCGACAATAGACTACCTTCCATAATGACAAGGCTACCATCAATTGGAGTAACAAAATCTCGACAACAGACTACCTTTGATTATGACATGGCTACTATCCATTGGAGTAACAAAAATCTCGACAACAAACTACCTTCCAAAATGATAAGGCTACCATCCATTGGAATAACAAAATTATCGACAACAAAGTACGTTCCATAATGACAAGGCTACGATCCATTAGAGTAAAAAATATTTCGACAACAGACTACCTTCCTTAATGACAAGGCTACCATCCATTGGAGTAATGAAAATATCAACGAGAGACTACCTTCCATAATGACAAGGCTACCATGCATTGGAGTAATGAAAATATTAACAAGAGATTACCTTCCATAATGGCAAGGCTACCATCTATTGGAGTAATGAAAATATCAACGAGAGACTACCTTTCATAATGAGAAGGCTACCATGCATTGGAGTAATGAAAATATTAACAACAAATTACCTTCCATAATGACAAGGCTACCATCCATAATAGTAACAAAATGCTCACCAGCAGACTACCTTCGATAATGACAAGGCTACTATCTATTGGAGTGATAAAAATCTCGACAATAGACTACCTTCCATAATGACAAGGCTACCATCAATTAGAGTAACAAAATCTCGACAACAGACTACCTTTGATTATGACATGGGTACTATCCATTGGAGTAACAAAAATCTCGACAACAAACTACCTTCCAAAATGATAAGGCTACCATTCATTGGAATAACAAAAATATCGACAACAAACTATGTTCCATATTGACAAGGGTACGATCCATTAGAGTAACAAATATTTCGACAACAGACTATCTTCCATAATGACAAGGCTACCATCCATTGGAGTAATGAAAATATCAACGAGAGACTACCTTCCATAATGACAAGGCTACCATGCATTGGAGTAATGAAAATATTAACAAGTGACTACCTTCCATAATGACAAGGCTAAAATCCATAGTATTAACAAAAAGCTCGCCAATAGACTACCTTCGATAATGACAAGGCTATTATCTATTGGAGTGACAAAAATCTCGACAATAGACTACCTTCCATAATGACAAGGCTACCATCAATTGGAGTAACAAAATCTCGACAACAGACTACCTTTCATTATGACATAGCTACTATCCATTGGAGTAACAAAAATCTCGACAACAAACTACCTTCCAAAATGATAAGGCTACCATCTATTGGAATAACAAAAATATCGACAACAAACTATGTTCCATAATGACAAGGGTACGATCCATTAGAGTAACAAAAATTTCGACAACTGACTACCTTCCATAATGACAAGGCTACCATCCATTGGAGTAATGAAAATATCAACAAGAGACTACCTTCCATAATGACAAGGCTACCATGCATTGGAGTAATGAAAATATTAACAAGAGACTACCTTCCATAATGACAAGGCTACCATCCATAGTAGTAACAAAATGCTCGCCAGAAAACTACCTTCGATAATGACAAGGCTACTATCTATTGTAGTGATAAAAATCTCGACAATAGACTACCTTCCATAATGACAAGGCTACCATCGATTGGAGTAACAAAATCTCGACAACAGACTACCTTTGATTATGACATGGCTACTATCCTTTGGAGTAACAAAAATCTCGACAACAAACTACCTTCCAAAATGATAAGGCTACCATCTATTGGAATAACAAAAATATCGACAACAAACTACGTTCCATAATGACAAGGCTACGATCCATTAGAGTAACAAAAATTTCGACAACAGACTACCTTCCATAATGACAAGGCTACCATCCATTGGAATAATGAAAATATCAACAAGAGACTACCTTCCATAATGACAAGGCTACCATACATTGGAGTAATGAAAATATTAACAACAGATTACCTTTCATAATGACAAGGCTACCATCCATAGTAGTAACAAAATGCTCGCCAGCAGACTACCTTCGATAATGACAAGGCTACTATCTATTGGAGTGATAAAAATCTCGACAATAGACTACCTTCCATAATGACAAGGCTACCATCAATTGGAGTAACAAAATCTCGACAACAGACTACCTTTGATTATGACATGGCTACTATCCATTGGAGTAACAAAAATCTCGACAGCAAACTACCTTCCAAAATGATAAGGCTACCATCTATTGGAATAATAAAAATATCGACAACAAACTACGTTCCGTAATGACAGGGCTACCATCCATTGGAGTAACAAAAATCTTGACAATAGACTACCTTCCATAATGACAAGGCTACCATCCATTGGAGTAACAAAAATCTCGACAAAAAACTACCTTCCATAATGACAAGGCTATCATCCATTAGAGTAACAAAAATCTTGACAACAGACTACCTTCCATAATGACAAGGCTACGATCCATTAGAGTAACAAATATTTCGACAATAGACTACCTTCCATAATGACAAGGCTACCATCCATTGGAGTAATGAAAATATCAAGGAGAGACTACCTTCCATAATTAAAAGGCTACCATGCATTATAGTAATGAAAATAATAACAAGAGACTACCTTCTGTAATGACAAGGCTACCATCCATAGTAGTAACAAAAAGCTCGCCAATAGACTACCTTTGATAATGACAAGGCTACTATCTATTGGAGTGGCAAAAATCTCGACAATAGACTAGCTTCCATAATGAAAAGGCTACCATCAATTGGAGTAACAAAATTTCGACAACAGACTACCTTTCATTATGACATGGCTAATATCCATTGGAGTAACAAAAATATCGACAACAAACTACCTTCCAAAATGATAAGGCTACCATCCATTGGAATAACAAAAATATCGACAACAAACTATGTTCCATAATGACAAGGCTACCATCCATTAGAGTAACAAAAATTTCGACAACAGACTACCTTCCATAATGACAAAGCTACCATCCATTGGAGTAATGAAAATATCAACAAAAGACTACCTTCCATAATGACAAGGCTACCATGCATTGAATTAATGAAAACATTAACAACAGATTACCTTCTATAATGACAAGGCTACCATCCATAGTAGTAACAAAATGCTCGCCAGCAGACTACCTTCGATAATGACAAGGCTACTATCTATTGGAGTGATAAAAATATCGACAATAGACTACCTTCCATAATGGCAAGGCTACCATCAATTGGAGTAACAAAATCTCGACAACAGACTACCTTTGATTATGACATGGCTACTATCCATTGGAGTAACAAAAATCTCGACAACAAACTACCTTCCCAAATGATAACGCTACCATCCATTGGAATAACAAAAATATCGATAACAAACTATGTTCCATAATGACAGGGCTACCATCCATTGGAGTAACAAAAATCTTGACAATAGACTACCTTCCATAATGACAAGGCTACCATCCATTGGAGTAACAAAAATCTCGACAACAAACTACCTTCCATAATGACAAGGCTACCATCCATTAGAGTAACAAACATCTTGACAACAGACTACCATCCATAATGACAAGGCTACAATCCATTAGATTAACAAATATTTCGACAACAGACTACCTTCCATAATGACAAAGCTACCATCCATTGGAGTAATGAAAATATCACCGAGAGACTACCTTGCATAATGACAAGGCTACCATGCATTGGAGTAAAGAAAATATTATCAAGAGACTACCTTCCATAATGACAAGGCTACCATCCATAGTAGTAACAAAAATCCTCGCCAACAGACTACCTTCGATAATGACAAGGTTACTATCTATTGGAGTGACAAAAATCTCGACAATAGACTACCTTCCATAATGGCAAGGCTACCATCAATTGGAGTAACAAAATCTCGACAACAGACTACCTTTCATTATGACATGGCTAATATCCATTGGAGTAACAAAAACTCGACAACAAACTACCTTCCAAAATGATAAGGCTACCATCCATTGGAATAACAAAAATATCGACAATAAACTACGTTCCATAATGACAAGGCTACGATCCATTAGAGTAACAAATATTTTGACAATAGACTACCTTCCATAATAACAAGGCTACCATCCATTGGAGTAATGAAAATATCAACGAGAGACTACCTTCCATAATGAGAAGGCTACCATGCATTGGAGTAATGAAAATATTAACAACAGATTACCTTCCATAATGACAAGGCTACCATCCATAATAGTAACAAAATGCTCACCAGCATACTACCTTCGATAATGACAAGGCTACTATCTATTGGAGTGATAAAAATCTCGACAATAGACTACCTTCCATAATGACAAGGCTACCATCAATTAGAGTAACAAAATCTCGACAACAGACTACCTTTGATTATGACATGGTTACTATCCATTGGAGTAACAAAAATCTTGACAACAAACTACCTTCCAAAATGATAAGGCTACCATTCAATGGAATAACAAAAATATCGACAACAAATATTGATCCATAATGACAAGGGTACGATCCATTAGAGTAACAAATATTTCGACAACAGACTACCTTCCATAATGACAAGGCTACCATCCATTGGAGTAATGAAAATATCAACGAGAGACTACCTTCCATAATGACAAGGCTACCATGCATTGGAGTAATGAAAATATTAAAAAGAGACTACCTTCCATAATGACAAGGCTACAATCCATAGTTGTAACAAAAAGCTCGCCAACAGACTACCTTCGATAATGACAAGGCTATTATCTATTGGAGTGACAGAAATCTCGACAATAGACTACCTTCCATAATGACAAGGCTACCATCAATTGGAGTAACAAAATCTCGACAACAGACTACCTTTCATTATGACATGGCTATTATCCATTGGAGTAACAAAAATCTCGACAACAAACTACCTTCCAAAATGATAAGGCTACCATCTATTGGAATAACAAAAATATCGACAACAAACTACGTTCCATAATGACAAGGGTACGATCCATTAGAGTAACAAAAATTTCGACAACTGACTACCTTCCATAATGACAAGGCTACAATCCATTGGAGTAATGAAAATATCAATAAGAGACTACCTTCCATAATGACAAGGCTACCATGCATTGGAGTAATGAAAATATTAGCAAGAGACTACCTTCCATAATGACAAGGCTACCATCCATAGTAGTAACAAAATGCTCGCCAGCAAACTACCTTCGATAATGACAAGGCTAATATCTATTGTAGTGATAAAAATCTCGACAACAGACTACCTTCCATAATGACAAGGCTACCATCAATTGGAGTAACAAAATCTCGACAACAGACTACCTTTGATTATGACATGGCTACTATCCATTGGAGTAACAAAACTCTCGACAACAAACTACCTTCCAAAATGATAAGGCTACCATCTATTGGAATAACAAAAATATCGACAACAAACTACGTTCCATAATGACAAGGCTACAATCCATTAGAGTAACAAAAATTTCGACAACAGACTACCTTCCATAATGACAAGGCTACCATCCATTGGAATAATGAAAATATCAACAAGAGACTACCTTCCATAATGACAAGGCTACCATACATTGGAGTAATGAAAATATTAACAATAGATTACCTTTCATAATGACAAGGCTACCATCCATAGTAGTAACAAAATGCTCGCCAGCAGACTATCTTCGATAATGACAAGGCTACTATCTATTGGAGTGATAAAAATCTCGACAGTAGACTACCTTCTATAATGACAAGGCTACCATCAATTGGAGTAACAAAATCTCGACAACAAACTACCTTTGATTATGACATGGCTACTATCCATTGGAGTAACAAAAATCTCGACAACAAACTACCTTCCAAAATGATAAGGCTACCATCTATTGGAATAACAAAAATATCGACAACAAACTACGTTCCATAATGACAAGGCTACGATCCATTAGAGTAACAAAAATTTCGACAACAGACTACCTTCCATAATG
Organism: Vicia faba; assembly: GCA_948472305.1. Taxonomy (NCBI): domain Eukaryota; kingdom Viridiplantae; phylum Streptophyta; class Magnoliopsida; order Fabales; family Fabaceae; genus Vicia; species Vicia faba. The sequence continues at coordinate 832,843,570 of OX451738.1, read as the reverse complement.
ACAAGGCTACCATCCATAGTAGTAACAAAATGCTCGCCAGAAGACTACCTTCGATAATGACAAGGCTACTATCTATTGGAGTGATAAAAATCTCGACAATAGACTACCTTCCATAATGACAAGGCTACCATCAATTGGAGTAACAAAATCTCGACAACAGAATACCTTTGATTATGACATGGCTACTATCCATTGGAGTAACAAAAATCTCGACAACAAACTACCTTCCAAAATGATAAGGCTACCATCTATTGGAATACCAAAAATATCGACAACAAACTACGTTCCATAATGACAAGGCTACGATCCATTAGAGTAACAAAAATTTCGACAACAGACTACCTTCCATAATGACAAGGCTACCATCCATTGGAGTAATGAAAATATCAACAAGAGACTACCTTCCATAATGACAAGGCTACCAGACATTGGAGTAATGAAAATATTAACAAAAGATTACCTTCCATAATGACAAGGCTACCATCCATATTAGTAACAAAATGCTCGCCAGCAGACTCACTTCGATAATGACAAGGCTACTATCTATTGGAGTGATAAAAATCTCGACAATAGACTACCTTCCATAATGACAAGGCTACCATCAATTGGAGTAACAAAATCTCGACAACACACTACCTTTGATTATGACATGGCTACTATCCATTGGAGTAACAAAAATCTCGACAACAAACTACCTTCCAAAATGATAAGGCTACCATCTATTGGAATAACAAAAATATCGACAACAAACTACGTTCCATAATGACAAGGCTACGATCAATTAGAGTAACAAAAATTTCGATAACAGACTACCTTCCTTAATGACAAGGCTACCATCCATTGGAGTAATTAAAAATATCAATGAGAGACTACCTTTCATAATGACAAGGCTACCATGCATTGGAGTAATGAAAATATTAACAAGAGACTACCTTCCATAATGACAAGGCTACCATCCATAGTAGTAACAAAATGCTCGCCAGCAGACTACCTTCGATAATGACAAGGCTACTATCTATTGGAGTGATAAAAATCTCGACAATAGACTACCTTCCATAATGACAAGGCTACCATCAATTGGAGTAACAAAATCTTGACAACAGACTACCTTTGATTATGACATGGCTACTATCCATTGGAGTAACAAAAATATCGACAACAAACTACCTTCCCAAATGATAACGCTACCATCCATTGGAATAACAAAAATATCGATAACAGACTACCTTTCATTATGACATGGCAAATATCCATTGGAGTAACAAAAATATCGACAACAAACTACCTTCCAAAACGATAAGGCTACCATCCATTGGAATAACAAAAATATCGACAACAAACTATGTTCCATAATGACAAGGCTACGATCCATTAAAGTAACAAAAATTTCGACAACAGACTACCTTCCATAATGACAAAGCTACCATCCATTGGAGTAATGAAAATATCAATAAGAGACTACCTTCCATAATGACAAGGCTACCATGCATTGAATTAATGAAAACATTAACAACATATTACCTTCCATAATGACAAGGCTACCATCCATAGTAGTAACAAAATGCTCGCCAGCAGACTACCTTCGATAATGACAAGGCTACTATCTATTTGAGTGATAAAAATATCGACAGTAGACTACCTTCCATAATGACAAGGCTACCATCAATTGGAGTAACAAAATCTCGACAACAGACTACCTTTGATTATGACATGGCTACTATCCATTGGAGTAACAAAAATCTCGACAACAAACTACCTTCCCAAATGATAAGGCTACCATCCATTGGAATAATGAAAATATCAACAAGAGACTACCTTCCGTAATAACAAGGCTACCATCCATAGTAGTAACAAAAAGCTCGCCAATAGACTACCTTCGATAATGACAAGGCTACTATCTATTGGAGTGACAAAAATCTCACAAACAGACTACCTTCCATAATGACAAGGCTACCATCAATTGGAGTAACAAAATCTTGACAACAGACTACCTTTGATTATGACATGACTACTATCCATTGGAGTAACAAAAATCTCGACCGCAAACTACCTTCCAAAATGATAAGGCTACCATCTATTGGAATAACAAAAATATCGACAACAAACTACGTTCTGTAATGACAGGGCTACCATCCATTGGAGTAACAAAAATCTTGACAATAGACTACCTTCCATAATGACAAGGCTACCATCCATTGGAGTAACAAAAATCTCGACAAAAAACTACCTTCCATAATGACAAGGCTATCATCCATTAGAGTAACAAAAATCTTGACAACAGACTACCTTCCATAATGACAAGGCTACGATCCATTAGAGTAACCAATATTTCGACAATAGACTACCTTCCATAATGACAAGGCTACCATCCATTGGAATAATGAAAATATAAACAAGAGACTACCTTCCATAATGACAAGGCTACCATACATTGGAGTAATGAAAATATTAACAACAGATTACCTTTCATAATGACAAGGCTACCATCCATAGTAGTAATAAAATGCTCGCCAGCAGACTACCTTCGATAATGACAAGGCTACTATCTATTGGAGTGATAAAAATCTCGACAATAGACTACCTTCCATAATGACAAGGCTACCATCAATTGGAGTAAAAAAATCTCGACAACACACTACCTTTGATTATGACATGGCTACTATCCATTGGAGTAACAAAAATCTCGACAACAAACTACCTTCCCAAATGATAAGGCTACCATCCATTGGAATAACAAAAATATCGATAACAAACTACGTTCCATAATGACAGGGCTACCATCCATTGGAGTAACAAAAATGTTGACAATAGACTACCTTCCATAATGACAAGGCTACCATCCATTGGAGTAACAAAAATCTCGACAACAAACTACCTTCTATAATGACAAGGCTACCATCAATTAGAGTAACAAACATCTTGACAACAGACTACCTTCCATAATGACAAGGCTACGATCCATTAGATTAACAAATAGTTCGACAACAGACTACCTTCCATAATGACAAAGCTACCATCCATTGGAGTAATGAAAATATCAACGTGAGACTACCTTGCATAATGACAAGGCTACCATACAATGGAGTAATGAAAATATTAACAAGAGACTACCTTCCATAATGACAAGGCTACCATCCATAGTAGTAACAAAAATCCTCGCCAACAGACTACCTTCGATAATGACAAGGTTACTATCTATTGGAGTGACAAAAATCTCGACAATAGACTACCTTCCATAATGACAAGGCTACCATCAATTGGAGTAACAAAATCTCGACAACAGACTACCTTTGATTATGACATGGCTACTATCCATTGGAGTAACAAAAATCTCGACAACAAACTACCTTCCAAAATGATAAGGCTACCATCCATTGGAATAACAAAATTATCGACAACAAAGTACGTTCCATAATGACAAGGCTACGATCCATTAGAGTAAAAAATATTTCGACAACAGACAACCTTCCTTAATGACAAGGCTACCATCCATTGGAGTAATGAAAATATCAACGAGAGACTACCTTCCATAATGACAAGGCTACCATGCATTGGAGTAATGAAAATATTAACAAGAGATTACCTTCCATAATGGCAAGGCTACCATCTATTGGAGTAATGAAAATATCAACGAGAGACTACCTTTCATAATGAGAAGGCTACCATGCATTGGAGTAATGAAAATATTAACAACAAATTACCTTCCATAATGACAAGGCTACCATCCATAATAGTAACAAAATGCTCACCAGCAGACTACCTTCGATAATGACAAGGCTACTATCTATTGGAGTGATAAAAATCTCGACAATAGACTACCTTCCATAATGACAAGGCTACCATCAATTAGAGTAACAAAATCTCGACAACAGACTACCTTTAATTATGACATGGCTACTATCCATTGGAGTAACAAAACTCTCGACAACAAACTACCTTCCAAAATGATAAGGCTACCATTCATTGGAATAACAAAAATATCGACAACAAACTATGTTCCATATTGACAAGGGTACGATCCATTAGAGTAACAAATATTTCGACAACAGACTACCTTCCATAATGACAAGGCTACAATCCATTGGAGTAATGAAAATATCAACGAGAGACTACCTTCCATAATGACAAGGCTACCATGCATTGGAGTAATGAAAATATTAACAAGTGACTACCTTCCATAATGACAAGGCTACAATCCATAGTAGTAACAAAAAGCTCGCCAATAGACTGCTTTCGATAATGACAAGGCTATTATCTATTGGAGTGACAAAAATCTCGACAATAGACTACCTTCCATAATGACAAGGCTACCATCAATTGGAGTAACAAAATCTCGACAACAGACTACCTTTCATTATGACATAGCTACTATCCATTGGAGTAACAAAAATCTCGACAACAAACTACCTTCCAAAATGATAAGGCTACCATTTATTGGAATAACAAAAATATCGACAACAAACTATGTTCCATAATGACAAGGGTACGATCCATTAGAGTAACAAAAATTTCGACAACTGACTACCTTCCATAATGACAAGGCTACCATCCATTGGAGTAATGAAAATATCAACAAGAGACTACCTTCCATAATGACAAGGCTACCATGCATTGGAGTAATGAAAATATTAACAAGAGACTACCTTCCATAATGACAAGGCTACCATCCATAGTAGTAACAAAATGCTCGCCAGCAAACTACCTTCGATAATGACAAGGCTACTATCTATTGTAGTGATAAAAATCTCGACAATAGACTACCTTCCATAATGACAAGGCTACCATCAATTGGAGTAACAAAATCTCGACAACAGACTACCTTTGATTATGACATGGCTACTATCCTTTGGAGTAACAAAAATCTCGACAACAAACTACCTTCCAAAATGATAAGGCTACCATCTATTGGAATAACAAAAATATCGACAACAAACTACGTTCCATAATGACAAGGCTACGATCCATTAGAGTAACAAAAATTTCGACAACAGACTACCTTCCATAATGACAAGGCTACCATCCATTGGAATAATGAAAATATCAACAAGAGACTACCTTCCATAATGACAAGGCTACCATACATTGGAGTAATGAAAATATTAACAACAGATTACCTTTCATAATGACAAGGCTACCATCCATAGTAGTAACAAAATGCTCGCCAGCAGACTACCTTCGATAATGACAAGTCTACTATCTATTGGAGTGATAAAAATCTCGACAATAGACTACCTTCGATAATGACAAGGCTACCATCAATTGGAGTAACAAAATCTCGACAACAGACTACCTTTGATTATGACATGGCTACTATCCATTGGAGTAACAAAAATCTCGACAACAAACTACCTTCCAAAATGATAAGGCTACCATCTATTGGAATAACAAAAATATCGACAACAAACTACGTTCCATAATGACAAGGCTACGATCCATTAGAGTAACAAAAATTTCGACAATAGACTACCTTCCATAATGACAAGGCTACCATCCATAGTAGTAACAAAATGCTCGCCAGCAGACTACCTTCGATAATGACTAGGCTACTATCTATTAGAGTGATAAAAATCTCGACAATAGACTACCTTCCATAATGACAAGGCTACCATCAATTGGAGTAACAAAATCTCGACAACAGACTACCTTTGATTATGACATGGCTACTATCCATTGGAGTAACAAAAATCTCGACAACAAACTACCTTCCAAAATGATAAGGCTACCATCTATTGGAATAACAAAAATATCGACAACAAACTACGTTCCATAATGACAAGGCTACGATCCATTAGAGTAACAAAAATTTCGACAACAGACTACCTTCCATAATGACAAGGCTACCATCCATTGGAATAATGAAAATATCAACAAGAGACTACCTTCCATAATGACAAGGCTACCATACATTGGAGTAATGAAAATATTAACAACAGATTACCTTTCATAATCACAAGGCTACCATCCATAGTAGTAACAAAATGCTCGCCAGCAGACTACCTTCGATAATGACAAGACTACTATCTATTGGAGTGATAAAAATCTCGACAATAGACTACCTTCCATAATGACAAGGCTTCCATCAATTGGAGTAACAAAATCTCGACAACACACTACCTTTGATTATGACATGGCTACTATCCATTGGAGTAACAAAAATCTCGACAACAAACTACCTTCCAAAATGATAAGGCTACCATCTATTGGAATAACAAAAATATCGACAACAAACTACGTTCCATAATGACAAGGCTACGATCAATTAGAGTAACAAAAATTTCGACAACAGACTACCTTCCATAATGACAAGGCTACCATCCATAGTAGTAACAAAATGTTCGCCAGCAGACTACCTTCGATAATGACAAGGCTACTATCTATTAGAGTGATAAAAATCTCGACAATAGACTACCTTCCATAATGACAAGGCTACCATCAATTGGAATAACAAAATCTCGACAATAGACTACCTTTGATTATGACATGGCTACTATCCATTGGAGTAACAAAAATCTCGACAACAAACTTCCTTCCAAAATGATAAGGCTACCATCTATTGGAATAACAAAAATATCGACAACAAACTACGTTCCATAATGACAAGGCTACGATCCATTTGAGTAACAAAAATTTCGACAACAGACTACCTTCCATAATGACAAGGCTACCATCCATTGGAATAATGAAAATATCAACAAGAGACTACCTTCCATAATGACAAGGCTACCATACATTGGAGTAATGAAAATATTAACAACAGATTACCTTTCATAATGACAAGGCTACCATCCGTAGTAGTAACAAAATGCTCGCCAGCATACTACCTTCGATAATGACAAGGCTACTATCTATTGGAGTGATAAAAATCTCGACAATAGACTACCTTCCATAATGACAAGGCTACCATCAATTGGAGTAACAAAATGTCGACAACAAACTACCTTTTATTATGACATGGCTACTATCCATTGGAGTAACAAAAATCTCGACAACAAACTACCTTCCAAAATGATAAGGCTACCATCTATTGGAATAATAAAAATATCGACAACAAACTACGTTCCATAATGACAAGGCTACGATCCATTAGAGTAACAAAAATTTCGACAACAGACTACCTTCCATAATGACAAGGCTACCATCCATTGGAATAATGAAAATATCAACAAGAGACTACCTTCCATAATGACAAGGCTACCATACATTGGAGTAATGAAAATATTAACAACAGATTACCTTTCATAATGACAAGGCTACCATCCGTAGTAGTAACAAAATGCTCGCCAGCATACTACCTTCGATAATGACAAGGCTACTATCTATTGGAGTGATAAAAATCTCGACAATAGACTACCTTCCATAATGACAAGGCTACCATCAATTGGAGTAACAAAATGTCGACAACAGACTACCTTTTATTATGACATGGCTACTATCCATTGGAGTAACAAAAATCTCGACAACAAACTACCTTCCAAAATGATAAGGCTACCATCTATTGGAATAATAAAAATATCGACAACAAACTACGTTCCATAATGACAAGGCTACGATCCATTAGAGTAACAAAATTTTTGACAACATACTACCTTCCATAATGACAAGGCTACCATCCATTGGAGTAATGAAAATATCAACAAGAGACTACCTTCCATAATGACAAGGCTACCAGACATTGGAGTAATGAAAATATTAACAACATATTACCTTCCATAATGACAAGGCTACCATCCATAGTAGTAACAAAATGCTCGCCAGTAGACTACCTTCGATAATGACAAGGCTACTATCTATTGGAGTGATAAAAATCTCGACAATAGACTACCTTCCATAATGACAAGGCTACCATCAATTGGAGTAACAAAATCTCGACAACACACTACCTTTGATTATGACATGGCTACTATCCATTGGAGTAACAAAAATCTCGACAACAAATTACCTTCCAAAATGATAAGGCTACCATCTATTGGAATAACAAAAATATCGACAACAAACTACGTTTCATAATGACAAGGCTACGATCAATTAGAGTAACAAAAATTTCGACAACAGACTACCTTCCATAATGACAAGGCTACCATCCATAGTAGTAACAAAATGCTCGCCAGCAGACTACCTTCGATAATGACAAGGCTACTATCTATTGGAGTGATAAAAATCTCGACAATAGACTACCTTCCATAATGACAAGGCTACCATCAATTGGAGTAACAAAATCTCGACAACAGAATACCTTTGATTATGACATTGCTACTATCCATTGGAGTAACAAAAATCTCGACAACAAACTACCTTCCAAAATGATAAGGCTACCATCTATTGGAATAACAAAAATATCGACAACAAACTACGTTCCATAATGACAAGGCTACGATCCATTAGAGTAACAAAAATTTCGACAACAGACTACCTTCCATAATGACAAGGCTACCATCCATTGGAGTAATGAAAATATCAACAAGAGACTACCTTCCATAATGACAAGCCTACAAGGCATTGGAGTAATGAAAATATTAACAACAGATTACCTTCCATAATGACAAGGCTACCATCCATAGTAGTAACAAAATGCTTGCCAACAGATTACCTTCGATAATGACAAGGCTACTATCTATTGGAGTGATAAAAATCTCGACAATAGACTACCTTCCATAATGACAAGGCTACCATCAATTGGAGTAACAAAATCTCGACAACAGACTACCTTTGATTATGACATGGCTACTATCCATTGGAGTAACAAAAATCTCGACAACAAACTACCTTCCAAAATGATAAGGCTACCATCCATTGGAATAACAAAATTATCGACAACAAAGTACGTTCCATAATGACAAGGCTACGATCCATTAGAGTAAAAAATATTTCGACATCAGACTACCTTCCATAATGACAAGGCTACCATCCATTGGAGTAATGAAAATATCAACGAGAGACTACCTTCCATAATGACAAGGCTACCATGCATTGGAGTAATGAAAATATTAACAAGAGACTACCTTCCGTAATAACAAGGCTACCATCCATAGTAGTAACAAAAAGCTCGCCAATAGACTACCTTCGATAATGACAAGGCTACTATCTATTGGAGTGACAAAAATCTCATAAACAGACTACCTTCCATAATGACAAGGCTACCATCAATTGGAGTAACAAAATCTTGACAACAGACTACCTTTGATTATGACATGACTACTATCCATTGGAGTAACAAAAATCTCGACCGCAAACTACCTTCCAAAATGATAAGGCTACCATCTATTGGAATAACAAAAATATCGACAACAAACTACGTTCTGTAATGACAGGGCTACCATCCATTGGAGTAACAAAAATCTTGACAATAGACTACCTTCCATAATGACAAGGCTACCATCCATTGGAGTAACAAAAATCTCGACAAAAAACTACCTTCCATAATGACAAGGCTATCATCCATTAGAGTAACAAAAATCTTGACAACAGACTACCTTCCATAATGACAAGGCTACGATCCATTAGAGTAACCAATATTTCGACAATAGACTACCTTCCATAATGACAAGGCTACCATCCATTGGAATAATGAAAATATCAACAAGAGACTACCTTCCATAATGACAAGGCTACCATACATTGGAGTAATGAAAATATTAACAACAAATTACCTTTCATAATGACAAGGCTACCATCCATAGTAGTAACAAAATGCTCGCCAGCAGACTACCTTCGATAATGACAAGGCTACTATCTATTGGAGTGATAAAAATCTCGACAATAGACTACCTTCCATAATGACAAGGCTACCATCAATTGGAGTAACAAAATCTCGACAACACACTACCTTTGATTATGACATGGCTATTATCCATTGGAGTAACAAAAATCTCGACAACAAACTACCTTCCCAAATGATAAGGCTACCATCCATTGGAATAACAAAAATATCGATAACAAACTACGTTCCATAATGACAGGGCTACCATCCATTGGAGTAACAAAAATGTTGACAATAGACTACCTTCCATAATGACAAGGCTACCATCCATTGGAGTAACAAAAATCTCGACAACAAACTACCTTCCATAATGACAAGGCTACCATCCATTAGAGTAACAAACATCTTGACAACAGACTACCTTCCATAATGACAAGGCTACGATCCATTAGATTAACAAATAGTTCGACAACAGACTACCTTCCATAATGACAAAGCTACCATCCATTGGAGTAATGAAAATATCAACGTGAGACTACCTTGCATAATGACAAGGCTACCATGCAATGGAGTAATCAAAATATTAACAAGAGACTACCTTCCATAATGACAAGGCTACCATCCATAGTAGTAACAAAAATCCTCGCCAACAGACTACCTTCGATAATGACAAGGTTACTATCTATTGGAGTGACAAAAATCTCGACAATAGACTACCTTCCATAATGACAAGGCTACCATCAATTGGAGTAACAAAATCTCGACAACAGACTACCTTTGATTATGACATGGCTACTATCCATTGGAGTAACAAAAATCTCGACAACAAACTACCTTCCAAAATGATAAGGCTACCATCCATTGGAATAACAAAATTATCGACAACAAAGTACGTTCCATAATGACAAGGCTACGATCCATTAGAGTAAAAAATATTTCGACAACAGACTACCTTCCTTAATGACAAGGCTACCATCCATTGGAGTAATGAAAATATCAACGAGAGACTACCTTCCATAATGACAAGGCTACCATGCATTGGAGTAATGAAAATATTAACAAGAGATTACCTTCCATAATGGCAAGGCTACCATCTATTGGAGTAATGAAAATATCAACGAGAGACTACCTTTCATAATGAGAAGGCTACCATGCATTGGAGTAATGAAAATATTAACAACAAATTACCTTCCATAATGACAAGGCTACCATCCATAATAGTAACAAAATGCTCACCAGCAGACTACCTTCGATAATGACAAGGCTACTATCTATTGGAGTGATAAAAATCTCGACAATAGACTACCTTCCATAATGACAAGGCTACCATCAATTAGAGTAACAAAATCTCGACAACAGACTACCTTTGATTATGACATGGCTACTATCCATTGGAGTAACAAAAATCTCGACAACAAACTACCTTCCAAAATGATAAGGCTACCATTCATTGGAATAACAAAAATATCGACAACAAACTATGTTCCATATTGACAAGGGTACGATCCATTAGAGTAACAAATATTTCGACAACAGACTACCTTCCATAATGACAAGGCTACCATCCATTGGAGTAATGAAAATATCAACGAGAGACTACCTTCCATAATGACAAGGCTACCATGCATTGGAGTAATGAAAATATTAACAAGTGACTACCTTCCATAATGACAAGTCTACAATCCATAGTATTAACAAAAAGCTCGCCAATAGACTACCTTCGATAATGGCAAGGCTATTATCTATTGGAGTGACAAAAATCTCGACAATAGACTACCTTCCATAATGACAAGGCTACCATCAATTGGAGTAACAAAATCTCGACAACAGACTACCTTTCATTATGACATAGCTACTATCCATTGGAGTAACAAAAATCTCGACAACAAACTACCTTCCAAAATGATAAGGCTACCATCTATTGGAATAACAAAAATATCGACAACAAACTATGTTCCATAATGACAAGGGTACGATCCATTAGAGTAACAAAAATTTCGACAACTGACTACCTTCCATAATGACAAGGCTACCATCCATTGGAGTAATGAAAATATCAACAAGAGACTACCTTCCATAATGACAAGGCTACCATGCATTGGAGTAATGAAAATATTAACAAGAGACTACCTTCCATAATGACAAGGCTACCATCCATAGTAGTAACAAAATGCTCGCCAGCAAACTACCTTCGATAATGACAAGGCTACTATCTATTGTAGTGATAAAAATCTCGACAATAGACTACCTTCCATAATGACAAGGCTACCATCAATTGGAGTAACAAAATCTCGACAACAGACTACCTTTGATTATGACATGGCTACTATCCTTTGGAGTAACAAAAATCTCGACAACAAACTACCTTCCAAAATGATAAGGCTACCATCTATTGGAATAACAAAAATATCGACAACAAACTACGTTCCATAATGACAAGGCTACGATCCATTAGAGTAACAAAAATTTCGACAACAGACTACCTTCCATAATGACAAGGCTACCATCCATTGGAATAATGAAAATATCAACAAGAGACTACCTTCCATAATGACAAGGCTACCATACATTGGAGTAATGAAAATATTAACAACAGATTACCTTTCATAATGACAAGGCTACCATCCATAGTAGTAACAAAATGCTCGCCAGCAGACTACCTTCGATAATGACAAGACTACTATCTATTGGAGTGATAAAAATCTCGACAATAGACTACCTTCCATAATGACAAGGCTACCATCAATTGGAGTAACAAAATCTCGACAACACACTACCTTTGATTATGACATGGCTACTATCCATTGGAGTAACAAAAATCTCGACAACAAACTACCTTCCAAAATGATAAGGCTACCATCTATTGGAATAACAAAAATATCGACAACAAACTACGTTCCATAATGACAAGGCTACGATCAATTAGAGTAACAAAAATTTCGACAACAGACTACCTTCCATAATGACAAGGCTACCATCCATAGTAGTAACAAAATGCTCGCCAGCAGACTACCTTCGATAATGACAAGGCTACTATCTATTAGAGTGATAAAAATCTCGACAATAGACTACCTTCCATAATGACAAGGCTACCATCAATTGGAATAACAAAATCTCGACAATAGACTACCTTTGATTATGACATGGCTACTATCCATTGGAGTAACAAAAATCTCGACAACAAACTTCCTTCCAAAATGATAAGGCTACCATCTATTGGAATAACAAAAATATCGACAACAAACTACGTTCCATAATGACAAGGCTACGATCCATTAGAGTAACAAAAATTTCGACAACAGACTACCTTCCATAATGACAAGGCTACCATCCATTGGAATAATGAAAATATCAACAAGAGACTACCTTCCATAATGACAAGGCTACCATACATTGGAGTAATGAAAATATTAACAACAGATTACCTTTCATAATAACAAGGCTACCATCCATAGTAGTAACAAAATGCTCGCCAGCAGACTACCTTCGATAATGACAAGGCTACTATCTATTGGAGTGATAAAAATCTCGACAATAGACTACCTTCCATAATGACAAGGCTACCATCAATTGGAGTAACAAAATCTCGACAACAGACTACCTTTGATTATGACATGGCTACTATCCATTGGAGTAACAGAAATCTCGACAACAAACTACCTTCCAAAATGATAAGGCTACCATCCATTGGAATAACAAAATTATCGACAACAAAGTACGTTCCATAATGACAAGGCTACGATCCATTAGAGTAAAAAATATTTCGACAACAGACTACCTTCCTTAATGACAAGGCTACCATCCATTGGAGTAATGAAAATATCAACGAGAGACTACCTTCCATAATGACAAGGCTACCATGCATTGGAGTAATGAAAATATTAACAAGAGATTACCTTCCATAATGGCAAGGCTACCATCTATTGGAGTAATGAAAATATCAACGAGAGACTACCTTTCATAATGAGAAGGCTACCATGCATTGGAGTAATGAAAATATTAACAACAAATTACCTTCCATAATGACAAGGCTACCATCCATAATAGTAACAAAATGCTCACCAGCAGACTACCTTCGATAATGACAAGGCTACTATCTATTGGAGTGATAAAAATCTCGACAATAGACTACCTTCCATAATGACAAGGCTACCATCAATTAGAGTAACAAAATCTCGACAACAGACTACCTTTGATTATGACATGGCTACTATCCATTGGAGTAACAAAAATCTCGACAACAAACTACCTTCCAAAATGATAAGGCTACCATTCATTGGAATAACAAAAATATCGACAACAAACTATGTTCCATATTGACAAGGGTACGATCCATTAGAGTAACAAATATTTCGACAACAGACTACCTTCCATAATGACAAGGCTACCATCCATTGGAGTAATGAAAATATCAACGAGAGACTACCTTCCATAATGACAAGGCTACCATGCATTGGAGTAATGAAAATATTAACAAGTGACTACCTTCCATAATGACAAGGCTACAATCCATAGTATTAACAAAAAGCTCGCCAATAGACTACCTTCGATAATGACAAGGCTATTATCTATTGGAGTGACAAAAATCTCGACAATAGACTACCTTCCATAATGACAAGGCTACCATCAATTGGAGTAACAAAATCTCGACAACAGACTACCTTTCATTATGACATAGCTACTATCCATTGGAGTAACAAAAATCTCGACAACAAACTACCTTCCAAAATGATAAGGCTACCATCTATTGGAATAACAAAAATATCGACAACAAACTATGTTCCATAATGACAAGGGTACGATCCATTAGAGTAACAAAAATTTCGACAACTGACTACCTTCCATAATGACAAGGCTACCATCCATTGGAGTAATGAAAATATCAACAAGAGACTACCTTCCATAATGACAAGGCTACCATGCATTGGAGTAATGAAAATATTAACAAGAGACTACCTTCCATAATGACAAGGCTACCATCCATAGTAGTAACAAAATGCTCGCCAGCAAACTACCTTCGATAATGACAAGGCTACTATCTATTGTAGTGATAAAAATCTCGACAATAGACTACCTTCCATAATGACAAGGCTACCATCAATTGGAGTAACAAAATCTCGACAACAGACTACCTTTGATTATGACATGGCTACTATCCTTTGGAGTAACAAAAATCTCGACAACAAACTACCTTCCAAAATGATAAGGCTACCATCTATTGGAATAACAAAAATATCGACAACAAACTACGTTCCATAATGACAAGGCTACGATCCATTAGAGTAACAAAAATTTCGACAACAGACTACCTTCCATAATGACAAGGCTACCATCCATTGGAATAATGAAAATATCAACAAGAGACTACCTTCCATAATGACAAGGCTACCATACATTGGAGTAATGAAAATATTAACAACAGATTACCTTTCATAATGACAAGGCTACCATCCATAGTAGTAACAAAATGCTCGCCAGCAGACTACCTTCGATAATGACAAGACTACTATCTATTGGAGTGATAAAAATCTCGACAATAGACTACCTTCCATAATGACAAGGCTACCATCAATTGGAGTAACAAAATCTCGACAACACACTACCTTTGATTATGACATGGCTACTATCCATTGGAGTAACAAAAATCTCGACAACAAACTACCTTCCAAAATGATAAGGCTACCATCTATTGGAATAACAAAAATATCGACAACAAACTACGTTCCATAATGACAAGGCTACGATCAATTAGAGTAACAAAAATTTCGACAACAGACTACCTTCCATAATGACAAGGCTACCATCCATAGTAGTAACAAAATGCTCGCCAGCAGACTACCTTCGATAATGACAAGGCTACTATCTATTAGAGTGATAAAAATCTCGACAATAGACTACCTTCCATAATGACAAGGCTACCATCAATTGGAATAACAAAATCTCGACAATAGACTACCTTTGATTATGACATGGCTACTATCCATTGGAGTAACAAAAATCTCGACAACAAACTTCCTTCCAAAATGATAAGGCTACCATCTATTGGAATAACAAAAATATCGACAACAAACTACGTTCCATAATGACAAGGCTACGATCCATTAGAGTAACAAAAATTTCGACAACAGACTACCTTCCATAATGACAAGGCTACCATCCATTGGAATAATGAAAATATCAACAAGAGACTACCTTCCATAATGACAAGGCTACCATACATTGGAGTAATGAAAATATTAACAACAGATTACCTTTCATAATGACAAGGCTACCATCCATAGTAGTAACAAAATGCTCGCCAGCAGACTACCTTCGATAATGACAAGGCTACTATCTATTGGAGTGATAAAAATCTCGACAATAGACTACCTTCCATAATGACAAGGCTACCATCAATTGGAGTAACAAAATCTCGACAACAGACTACCTTTGATTATGACATGGCTACTATCCATTGGAGTAACAGAAATCTCGACAACAAACTACCTTCCAAAATGATAAGGCTACCATCCATTGGAATAACAAAATTATCGACAACAAAGTACGTTCCATAATGACAAGGCTACGATCCATTAGAGTAAAAAATATTTCGACAACAGACTACCTTCCTTAATGACAAGGCTACCATCCATTGGAGTAATGAAAATATCAACGAGAGACTACCTTCCATAATGACAAGGCTACCATGCATTGGAGTAATGAAAATATTAACAAGAGATTACCTTCCATAATGGCAAGGCTACCATCTATTGGAGTAATGAAAATATCAACGAGAGACTACCTTTCATAATGAGAAGGCTACCATGCATTGGAGTAATGAAAATATTAACAACAAATTACCTTCCATAATGACAAGGCTACCATCCATAATAGTAACAAAATGCTCACCAGCAGACTACCTTCGATAATGACAAGGCTACTATCTATTGGAGTGATAAAAATCTCGACAATAGACTACCTTCCATAATGACAAGGCTACCATCAATTAGAGTAACAAAATCTCGACAACAGACTACCTTTGATTATGACATGGCTACTATCCATTGGAGTAACAAAAATCTCGACAACAAACTACCTTCCAAAATGATAAGGCTACCATTCATTGGAATAACAAAAATATCGACAACAAACTATGTTCCATATTGACAAGGGTACGATCCATTAGAGTAACAAATATTTCGACAACAGACTACCTTCCATAATGACAAGGCTACCATCCATTGGAGTAATGAAAATATCAACGAGAGACTACCTTCCATAATGACAAGGCTACCATGCATTGGAGTAATGAAAATATTAACAAGTGACTACCTTCCATAATGACAAGGCTACAATCCATAGTATTAACAAAAAGCTCGCCAATAGACTACCTTCGATAATGACAAGGCTATTATCTATTGGAGTGACAAAAATCTCGACAATAGACTACCTTCCATAATGACAAGGCTACCATCAATTGGAGTAACAAAATCTCGACAACAGACTACCTTTCATTATGACATAGCTACTATCCATTGGAGTAACAAAAATCTCGACAACAAACTACCTTCCAAAATGATAAGGCTACCATCTATTGGAATAACAAAAATATCGACAACAAACTATGTTCCATAATGACAAGGGTACGATCCATTAGAGTAACAAAAATTTCGACAACTGACTACCTTCCATAATGACAAGGCTACCATCCATTGGAGTAATGAAAATATCAACAAGAGACTACCTTCCATAATGACAAGGCTACCATGCATTGGAGTAATGAAAATATTAACAAGAGACTACCTTCCATAATGACAAGGCTACCATCCATAGTAGTAACAAAATGCTCGCCAGCAAACTACCTTCGATAATGACAAGGCTACTATCTATTGTAGTGATAAAAATCTCGACAATAGACTACCTTCCATAATGACAAGGCTACCATCAATTGGAGTAACAAAATCTCGACAACAGACTACCTTTGATTATGACATGGCTACTATCCTTTGGAGTAACAAAAATCTCGACAACAAACTACCTTCCAAAATGATAAGGCTACCATCTATTGGAATAATAAAAATATCGACAACAAACTACGTTCCATAATGACAAGGCTACGATCCATTAGAGTAACAAAAATTTCGACAACAGACTACCTTCCATAATGACAAGGCTACCATCCATTGGAATAATGAAAATATCAACAAGAGACTACCTTCCATAATGACAAGGCTACCATACATTGGAGTAATGAAAATATTAACAACAGATTACCTTTCATAATGACAAGGCTACCATCCATAGTAGTAACAAAATGCTCGCCAGCAGACTACCTTCGATAATGACAAGACTACTATCTATTGGAGTGATAAAAATCTCGACAATAGACTACCTTCCATAATGACAAGGCTACCATCAATTGGAGTAACAAAATCTCGACAACACACTACCTTTGATTATGACATGGCTACTATCCATTGGAGTAACAAAAATCTCGACAACAAACTACCTTCCAAAATGATAAGGCTACCATCTATTGGAATAACAAAAATATCGACAACAAACTACGTTCCATAATGACAAGGCTACGATCAATTAGAGTAACAAAAATTTCGACAACAGACTACCTTCCATAATGACAAGGCTACCATCCATAGTAGTAACAAAATGCTCGCCAGCAGACTACCTTCGATAATGACAAGGCTACTATCTATTGGAGTGATAAAAATCTCGACAATAGACTACCTTCCATAATGACAAGGCTACCATCAAATGGAGTAACAAAATCTCGACAACAGACTACCTTTGATTATGACATGGCTACTATCCATTGGAGTAACAAAAATCTCGACAACAAACTACCTTCCAAAATGATAAGGCTACCATCTATTGGAATAACAAAAATATCGACAACAAACTACGTTCCATAATGACAAGGCTACGATCCATTAGAGTAACAAAAATTTTGACAACAGACTACCTTCCATAATGACAAGGCTACCATCCATAGTAGTAACAAAATGCTCGCCAGCAGACTACCTTCGATAATGAAAAGGCTACTATCTATTGGAGTGATAAAAATCTCGACAATAGACTACCTTCCATAATGACAAGGCTACCATCAATTGGAATAACAAAATCTCGACAATAGACTACCTTTGATTATGACATGGCTACTATCCATTGGAGTAACAAAAATCTCGACAACAAACTACCTTCCAAAATGATAAGGCTACCATCTATTGGAATAACAAAAATATCGACAACAAACTACGTTCCATAATGACAAGGCTACGATCCATTAGAGTAACAAAAATTTCGACAACAGACTACCTTCCATAATGACAAGGCTACCATCCATTGGAATAATGAAAATATCAACAAGAGACTACCTTCCATAATGACAAGGCTACCATACATTGGAGTAATGAAAATATTAACAACAGATTACCTTTCATAATGACAAGGCTACCATCCATAGTAGTAACAAAATGCTCGCCAGCAGACTACCTTCGATAATGACAAGGCTACTATCTATTGGAGTGATAAAAATCTCGACAATAGACTACCTTCCATAATGACAAGGCTACCATCAATTGGAGTAACAAAATCTCGACAACAGACTACCTTTGATTATGACATGGCTACTATCCATTGGAGTAACAAAAATCTCGACAACAAACTACCTTCCAAAATGATAAGGCTACCATCTATTGGAATAACAAAAATATCGACAACAAACTACGTTCCATAATGACAAGGCTACGATCCATTAGAGTAACAAAAATTTTGACAACAGACTACCTTCCATAATGACAAGGCTACCATCCATAGTAGTAACAAAATGCTCGCCAGCAGACTACCTTCGATAATGAAAAGGCTACTATCTATTGGAGTGATAAAAATCTCGACAATAGACTACCTTCCATAATGACAAGGCTACCATCAATTGGAGTAACAAAATCTCGACAACAGAATACCTTTGATTATGACATGGCTACTATCCATTGGAGTAACAAAAATCTCGACAACAAACTACCTTCCAAAATGATAAGGCTACCATCTATTGGAATAACAAAAATATCGACAACAAACTACGTTCCATAATGACAAGGCTACGATCCATTAGAGTAACAAAAATTTCGACAACAGACTACCTTCCATAATGACAAGGCTACCATCCATTGGAGTAATGAAAATATCAACAAGAGACTACCTTCCATAATGACAAGCCTACCAGGCATTGGAGTAATGAAAATATTAACAACAGATTACCTTCCATAATGACAAGGCTACCATCCATAGTAGTAACAAAATGCTCGCCAACAGATTACCTTCGATAAAGACAAGGCTACTATCTATTGGAGTGATAAAAATCTCGACAATAGACTACCTTCCATAATGACAAGGCTACCATCAATTGGAGTAACAAAATCTCGACAACAGACTACCTTTGATTATGACATGGCTACTATCCATTGGAGTAACAAAAATCTCGACAACAAACTACCTTCCAAAATGATAAGGCTACCATCCATTGGAATAACAAAATTATCGACAACAAAGTACATTCCATAATGACAATGCTACGATCCATTAGAGTAAAAAATATTTCGACAACAGACTACCTTCCATAATGACAAGGCTACCATCCATTGGAGTAATGAAAATATCAACGAGAGACTACCTTCCATAATGACAAGGCTACCATGCATTGGAGTAATGAAAATATTAACAAGAGACTACCTTCCGTAATAACAAGGCTACCATCCATAGTAGTAACAAAAAGCTCGCCAATAGACTACCTTCGATAATGACAAGGCTACTATCTATTGGAGTGACAAAAATCTCACAAACAGACTACCTTCCATAATGACAAGGCTACCATCAATTGGAGTAACAAAATCTCGACAACAGACTACCTTTGATTATGACATGACTACTATCCATTGGAGTAACAAAAATCTCGACCGCAAACTACCTTCCAAAATGATAAGGCTACCATCTATTGGAATAACAAAAATATCGACAACAAACTACGTTCTGTAATGACAGGGCTACCATCCATTGGAGTAACAAAAATCTTGACAATAGACTACCTTCCATAATGACAAGGCTACCATCCATTGGAGTAACAAAAATCTCGACAAAAAACTACCTTCCATAATGACAAGGCTATCATCCATTAGAGTAACAAAAATCTTGACAACAGACTACCTTCCATAATGACAAGGCTACGATCCATTAGAGTAACCAATATTTCGACAATAGACTACCTTCCATAATGACAAGGCTACCATCCATTGGAGTAATGAAAATATCAACGAGAGACTACCTTCCATAATGAAAAGGCTACCATGCATTGGAGTAATGAAAATATTAACAAGAGACTACCTTCTGTAATGACAAGGCTACCATCCATAGTAGTAACAAAAAGCTCGCCAATAGACTACCTTTGATAATGACAAGGCTACTATCTATTGGAGTGGCAAAAATATCGACAATAGACTACCTTCCATAATGAAAAGGCTACCATCAATTGGAGTAACAAAATCTCGACAACAGACTACCTTTCATTATGACATGGCAAATATCCATTGGAGTAACAAAAATATCGACAACAAACTACCTTCCAAAATGATAAGGCTACCATCTATTGGAATAACAAAAATATCGACAACAAACTACGTTCCATAATGACAAGGCTACGATCCATTAGAGTAACAAAAATTTCGACAACAGACTACCTTCCATAATGACAAGGCTACCATCCATTGGAATAATGAAAATATCAACAAGAGACTACCTTCCATAATGACAAGGCTACCATACATTGGAGAAATGAAAATATTAACAACAGATTACCTTTCATAATAACAAGGCTACCATCCATAGTAGTAACAAAATGCTCGCCAGCAGACTACCTTCGATAATGACAAGGCTACTATCTATTGGAGTGATAAAAATCTCGACAATAGACTACCTTCCATAATGACAAGGCTACCATCAATTGGAGTAACAAAATCTCGACAACAGACTACCTTTGATTATGACATGGCTACTATCCATTGGAGTAACAAAAATCTCGACAACAAACTACCTTCCAAAATGATAAGGCTACCATCTATTGGAATAACAAAAATATCGACAACAAACTACGTTCCATAATGACAAGGCTACGATCCATTAGAGTAACAAAAATTTCGACAATAGACTACCTTCCATAATGACAAGGCTAGCATCCATAGTAGTAACAAAATGCTCGCCAGCAGACTACCTTCGATAATGACTAGGCTACTATCTATTAGAGTGATAAAAATCTCGACAATAGACTACCTTCCATAATGACAAGGCTACCATCAATTGGAGTAACAAAATCTCGACAACAGACTACCTTTGATTAT
Organism: Vicia faba; assembly: GCA_948472305.1. Classification (NCBI taxonomy): domain Eukaryota; kingdom Viridiplantae; phylum Streptophyta; class Magnoliopsida; order Fabales; family Fabaceae; genus Vicia; species Vicia faba. Next base: position 832,821,490 of record OX451738.1, on the reverse strand, counting down.
GACATGGCTACTATCCATTGGAGTAACAAAAATCTCCACAACAAACTACCTTCCAAAATGATAAGGCTACCATCTATTGGAATAACAAAAATATCGACAACAAACTACGTTCCATAATGACAAGGCTACGATCCATTAGAGTAACAAAAATTTCGACAACAGACTACCTTCCATAATGACAAGGCTACCATCCATTGGAATAATGAAAATATCAACAAGAGACTACCTTCCATAATGACAAGGCTACCATACATTGGAGTAATGAAAATATTAACAACAGATTACCTTTCATAATGACAAGGCTACCATCCATAGTAGTAACAAAATGCTCGCCAGCAGACTACCTTCGATAATGACAAGGCTACTATCTATTGGAGTGATAAAAATCTCGACAATAGACTACCTTCCATAATGACAAGGCTACCATCAATTGGAGTAACAAAATCTCGACAACACACTACCTTTGATTATGACATGGCTACTATCCATTGGAGTAACAAAAATCTCGACAACAAACTACCTTCCAAAATGATAAGGCTACCATCTATTGGAATAACAAAAATATCGACAACAAACTACGTTCCATAATGACAAGGCTACGATCAATTAGAGTAACAAAAATTTCGACAACAGACTACCTTCCATAATGACAAGGCTACCATCCATAGTAGTAACAAAATGCTCGCCAGCAGACTACCTTCGATAATGACAAGGCTACTATCTATTAGAGTGATAAAAATCTCGACAATAGACTACCTTCCATAATGACAAGGCTACCATCAATTGGAATAACAAAATCTCGACAATAGACTACCTTTGATTATGACATGGCTACTATCCATTGGAGTAACAAAAATCTCGACAACAAACTACCTTCCAAAATGATAAGGCTACCATCTATTGGAATAACAAAAATATCGACAACAAACTACGTTCCATAATGACAAGGCTACGATCCATTAGAGTAACAAAAATTTCGACAACAGACTACCTTCCATAATGACAAGGCTACCATCCATTGGAATAATGAAAATATCAACAAGAGACTACCTTCCATAATGACAAGGCTACCATACATTGGAGTAATGAAAATATTAACAACAGATTACCTTTCATAATGACAAGGCTACCATCCATAGTAGTAACAAAATGCTCGCCAGCAGACTACCTTCGATAATGACAAGGCTACTATCTACTGGAGTGATAAAAATCTCGACAATAGACTACCTTCCATAATGACAAGGCTACCATCAATTGGAGTAACAAAATCTCGACAACAGACTACCTTTGATTATGACATGGCTACTATCCATTGGAGTAACAAAAATCTCGACAACAAACTACCTTCCAAAATAATAAAGCTACCATCTATTGGAATAACAAAAATATCGACAACAAACTACGTTCCATAATGACAAGGCTACGATCCATTAGAGTAACAAAAATTTTGACAACAGACTACCTTCCATAATGACAAGGCTACCATCCATTGGAGTAATGAAAATATCAACAAGAGACTACCTTCCATAATGACAAGGCTACCAGACATTGGAGTAATGAAAATATTAACAACAGATTACCTTCCATAATGACAAGGCTACCATCCATAGTAGTAACAAAATGCTCGCCAGCAGACTACCTTCGATAATGACAAGGCTACTATCTATTGGAGTGATAAAAATCTCGACAATAGACTACCTTCCATAATGACAAGGCTACCATCAATTGGAGTAACAAAATCTCGACAACACACTACCTTTGATTATGACATGGCTACTATCCATTGGAGTAACAAAAATCTCGACAACAAACTACCTTCCAAAATGATAAGGCTACCATCTATTGGAATAACAAAAATATCGACAACAAACTACGTTTCATAATGACAAGGCTACGATCTATTAGAGTAACAATAATTTTGACAACAGACTACCTTCCATAATGACAAGGCTACCATCCATAGTAGTAACAAAATGCTCGCCAGCAGACTACCTTCGATAATGACAAGGCTACTATCTATTGGAGTGATAAAAATCTCGACAATAGACTACCTTCCATAATGACAAGGCTACCATCAATTGGAGTAACAAAGTCTCGACAACAGAATACCTTTGATTATGACATGGCTACTATCCATTGGAGTAACAAAAATCTCGACAACAAACTACCTTCCAAAATGATAAGGCTACCATCTATTGGAATAACAAAAATATCGACAACAAACTACGTTCCATAATGACAAGGCTACGATCCATTAGAGTAACAAAAATTTTGACAACAGACTACCTTCCATAATGACAAGGCTACCATCCATTGGAATAATGAAAATATCAACAAGAGACTACCTTCCATAATGACAAGGCTACCATACATTGGAGTAATGAAAATATTAACAACAGATTACCTTTCATAATGACAAGGCTACCATCCATAGTAGTAACAAAATGCTCGCCAGCAGACTACCTTCGATAATGACAAGGCTACTATCTATTGGAGTGACAAAAATCTCGACAATAGACTACCTTCCATAATGACAAGGCTACCATCAATTGGAGTAACAAAATCTCGACAACACACTACCTTTGATTATGACATGGCTACTATCCATTGGAGTAACAAAAATCTCGACAACAAACTACCTTCCAAAATGATAAGGCTACCATCTATTGGAATAACAAAAATATCGACAACAAACTACGTTCCATAATGACAAGGCTACGATCAATTAGAGTAACAAAAATTTCGACAACAGACTACCTTCCATAATGACAAGGCTACCATCCATAGTAGTAACAAAATACTCGCCAGCAGACTACCTTCGATAATGACAAGGCTACTATCTATTAGAGTGATAAAAATCTCGACAATAGACTACCTTCCATAATGACAAGGCTACCATCAATTGGAATAACAAAATCTCGACAATAGACTACCTTTGATTATGACATGGCTACTATCCATTGGAGTAACAAAAATCTCGACAACAAACTACCTTCCAAAATGATAAGGCTACCATCTATTGGAATAACAAAAATATCGACAACAAACTACGTTCCATAATGACAAGGCTACGATCCATTAGAGTAACAAAAATTTCGACAACAGACTACCTTCCATAATGACAAGGCTACCATCCATTGGAATAATGAAAATATCAACAAGAGACTACCTTCCATAATGACAAGGCTACCATACATTGGAGTAATTAAAATATTAACAACATATTACCTTTCATAATGACAAGGCTACCATCCATAGTAGTAACAAAATGCTCGCCAGCAGACTACCTTCGATAATGACAAGGCTACTATCTATTGGAGTGATAAAAATCTCGACAATAGACTACCTTCCATAATGACAAGGCTACCATCAATTGGAGTAACAAAATCTCGACAACAGACTACCTTTGATTATGACATGGCTACTATCCATTGGAGTAACAAAAATCTCGACAACAAACTACCTTCCAAAATAATAAGGCTACCATCTATTGGAATAACAAAAATATCGACAACAAACTACGTTCCATAATGACAAGGCTACGATCCATTAGAGTAACAAAAATTTTGACAACAGACTACCTTCCATAATGACAAGGCTACCATCCATTGGAGTAATGAAAATATCAACAAGAGACTACCTTCCATAATGACAAGGCTACCAGACATTGGAGTAATGAAAATATTAACAACAGATTACCTTCCATAATGACAAGGCTACCATCCATAGTAGTAACAAAATGCTCGCCAGCAGACTACCTTCGATAATGACAAGGCTACTATCTATTGGAGTGATAAAAATCTCGACAATAGACTACCTTCCATAATGACAAGGCTACCATCAATTGGAGTAACAAAATCTCGACAACACACTACCTTTGATTATGACATGGCTACTATCCATTGGAGTAACAAAAATCTCGACAACAAACTACCTTCCAAAATGATAAGGCTACCATCTATTGGAATAACAAAAATATCGACAACAAACTACGTTTCATAATGACAAGGCTACGATCTATTAGAGTAACAATAATTTCGACAACAGACTACCTTCCATAATGACAAGGCTACAATCCATAGTAGTAACAAAATGCTCGCCAGCAGACTACCTTCGATAATGACAAGGCTACTATCTATTGGAGTGATAAAAATCTCGACAATAGACTACCTTCCATAATGACAAGGCTACCATCAATTGGAGTAACAAAATCTCGACAACAGAATACCTTTGATTATGACATGGCTACTATCCATTGGAGTAACAAAAATCTCGACAACAAACTACCTTCCAAAATGATAAGGCTACCATCTATTGGAATAACAAAAATATCGACAACAAACTACGTTCCATAATGACGAGGCTACGATCCATTAGAGTAACAAAAATTTCGACAACAGACTACCTTCCATAATGACAAGGCTACCATCCATTGGAGTAATGAAAATATCAACAAGAGACTACCTTTCATAATGACAAGCCTACCAGGCATTGGAGTAATGAAAATATTAACAACAGATTACCTTCCATAATGACAAGGCTACCATCCATAGTAGTAACAAAATGCTCGCCAACAGATTACCTTCGATAATGACAAGGCTACTATCTATTGGAGTGATAAAAATCTCGACAATAGACTACCTTCCATAATGACAAGGCTACCATCAATTGGAGTAACAAAATCTCGACAACAGACTACCTTTGATTATGACATGGCTACTATCCATTGGAGTAACAAAAATCTCGACAACAAACTACCTTCCAAAATGATAAGGCTACCATCCATTGGAATAACAAAATTATCGACAACAAAGTACGTTCCATAATGACAAGGCTACGATCCATTAGAGTAAAAAATATTTCGACAACAGACTACCTTCCATAATGACAAGGCTACCATCCATTGGAGTAATGAAAATATCAACGAGAGACTACCTTCCATAATGACAAGGCTACCATGCATTGGAGTAATGAAAATATTAACAAGAGACTACCTTCCGTAATAACAAGGCTACCATCCATAGTAGTAACAAAAAGCTCGCCAATAGACTACCTTCGATAATGACAAGGCTACTATCTATTGGAGTGACAAAAATCTCACAAACAGACTACCTTCCATAATGACAAGGCTACCATCAATTGGAGTAACAAAATCTCGACAACAGACTACCTTTGATTATGACATGACTACTATCCATTGGAGTAACAAAAATCTCGACAGCAAACTACCTTCCAAAATGATAAGGCTACCATCTATTGGAATAACAAAAATATCGACAACAAACTACGTTCTGTAATGACAGGGCTACCATCCATTGGAGTAACAAAAATCTTGACAATAGACTACCTTCCATAATGACAAGGCTACCATCCATTGGAGTAACAAAAATCTCGAAAAAAAACTACCTTCCATAATGACAAGGCTATCATCCATTAGAGTAACAAAAATCTTGACAACAGACTACCTTCCATAATGACAAGGCTACGATCCATTAGAGTAACCAATATTTCGACAATAGACTACCTTCCATAATGACAAGGCTACCATCCATTGGAGTAATGAAAATATCAACGAGAGACTACCTTCCATAATGAAAAGGCTACCATGCATTGGAGTAATGAAAATATTAACAAGAGACTACCTTCTGTAATGACAAGGCTACCATCCATAGTAGTAACAAAAAGCTCGCCAATAGACTACCTTTGATAATGACAAGGCTACTATCTATTGGAGTGGAAAAAATATCGACAATAGACTACCTTCCATAATGAAAAGGCTACCATCAATTGGAGTAACAAAATCTCGACAACAGACTACCTTTCATTATGACATGGCAAATATCCATTGGAGTAACAAAAATATCGACAACAAACTACCTTCCAAAACGATAAGGCTACCATCCATTGGAATAACAAAAATATCGACAACAAACTATGTTCCATAATGACAAGGCTACGATCCATTAGAGTAACAAAAATTTCGACAACAGACTACCTTCCATAATGACAAAGCTACCATCCATTGGAGTAATGAAAATATCAATAAGAGACTACCTTCCATAATGACAAGGCTACCATGCATTGAATTAATGAAAACATTAACAACATATTACCTTCCATAATGACAAGGCTACCATCCATAGTAGTAACAAAATGCTCGCCAGCAGACTACCTTCGATAATGACAAGGCTGCTATCTATTGGAGTGATAAAAATATCGACAGTAGACTACCTTCCATAATGACAAGGCTACCATCAATTGGAGTAACAAAATCTCGACAACAGACTACCTTTGATTATGACATGGCTACTATCCATTGGAGTAACAAAAATCTCGACAACAAACTACCTTCCCAAATGATAAGGCTACCATCCATTGGAATAACAAAAATATCGATAACAAACTACGTTCCATAATGACAGGGCTACCATCCATTGGAGTAACAAAAATGTTGACAATAGACTACCTTTCATAATGACAAGGCTACCATCCATTGGAGTAACAAAAATCTCGACAACAAACTACCTTCCATAATGACAAGGCTACCATCCATTAGAGTAACAAACATCTTGACAACAGACTACCTTCCATAATGACAAGGCTACGATCCATTAGATTAACAAATAGTTCGACAACAGACTACCTTCCATAATGACAAAGCTACCATCCATTGGAGTAATGAAAATATCAACGAGAGACTACCTTGCATAATGACAAGGCTACCATGCATTGGAGTAATGAAAATATTAACAAGAGACTACCTTCCATAATGACAAGGCTACCATCCATAGTAGTAACAAAAATCCTCGCCAAAAGACTATCTTCGATAATGACAAGGTTACTATCTATTGGAGTGACAAAAATCTCGACAATAGACTACCTTCCATAATGACAAGGCTACCATCAATTGGAGTAACAAAATCTCGACAACAGACTACCTTTGATTATGACATGGCTACTATCCATTGGAGTAACAAAAATCTCGACAACAAACTACCTTACAAAATGATAAGGCTACCATCCATTGGAATAACAAAATTATCGACAACAAAGTACGTTCCATAATGACAAGGCTACGATCCATTAGAGTAAAAAATATTTCGACAACAGACTACCTTCCATAATGACAAGGCTACCATCCATTGGAGTAATGAAAATATCAACGAGAGACTACCTTCCATAATGACAAGGCTACCATGCATTGGAGTAATGAAAATATTAACAAGAGACTACCTTCCGTAATAACAAGGCTACCATCCATAGTAGTAACAAAAAGCTCGCCAATAGACTACCTTCGATAATGACAAGGCTACTATCTATTGGAGTGACAAAAATCTCACAAACAGACTACCTTCCATAATGACAAGGCTACCATCAATTGGAGTAACAAAATCTCGACAACAGACTACCTTTGATTATGACATGACTACTATCCATTGGAGTAACAAAAATCTCGACAGCAAACTACCTTCCCAAATGATAAGGCTACCATCTATTGGAATAACAAAAATATCGACAACAAACTATGTTCTGTAATGACAGGGCTACCATCCATTGGAGTAACAAAAATCTTGACAATAGACTACCTTCCATAATGACAAGGCTACCATCCATTGGAGTAACAAAAATCTCGACAAAAAACTACCTTCCATAATGACAAGGCTATCATCCATTAGAGTAACAAAAATCTTGACAACAGACTACCTTCCATAATGACAAGGCTACGATCCATTAGAGTAACCAATATTTCGACAATAGACTACCTTCCATAATGACAAGGCTACCATCCATTGCAGTAATGAAAATATCAACGAGAGACTACCTTCCATAATGAAAAGGCTACCATGCATTGGAGTAATGAAAATATTAACAAGAGACTACCTTCTGTAATGACAAGGCTACCATCCATAGTAGTAACAAAAAGCTCGCCAATAGACTACCTTTGATAATGACAAGGCTACTATCTATTGGAGTGGCAAAAATATCGACAATAGACTACCTTCCATAATGAAAAGGCTACCATCAATTGGAGTAACAAAATCTCGACAACAGACTACCTTTCATTATGACATGGCAAATATCCATTGGAGTAACAAAAATATCGACAACAAACTACCTTCCAAAACGATAAGGCTACCATCCATTGGAATAACAAAAATATCGACAACAAACTATGTTCCATAATGACAAGGCTACGATCCATTAGAGTAACAAAAATTTCGACAACAGACTACCTTCCATAATGACAAAGCTACCATCCATTGGAGTAATGAAAATATCAATAAGAGACTACCTTCCATAATGACAAGGCTACCATGCATTGAATTAATGAAAAGATTAACAACATATTACCTTCCATAATGACAAGGCTACCATCCATAGTAGTAACAAAATGCTCGCCAGCAGACTACCTTCGATAATGACAAGGCTACTATCTATTGGAGTGATAAAAATATCGACAGTGGACTACCTTCCATAATGACAAGGCTACCATCAATTGGAGTAACAAAATCTCGACAACAGACTACCTTTGGTTATGACATGTCTACTATCCATTGGAGTAACAAAAATCTCGACAACAAACTACCTTCCCAAATGATAAGGCTACCATCCATTGGAATAACAAAAATATCGATAACAAACTACGTTCCATAATGACAGGGCTACCATCCATTGGAGTAACAAAAATGTTGACAATAGACTACCTTCCATAATGACAAGGCTACCATCCATTGGAGTAACAAAAATCTCGACAACAAACTACCTTCCATAATGACAAGGCTACGATCCATTAGAGTAACAAACATCTTGACAACAGACTACCTTCCATAATGACAAGGCTACGATCCATTAGATTAACAAATAGTTCGACAACAGACTACCTTCCATAATGACAAAGCTACCATCCATTGGAGTAATGAAAATATCAACGAGAGACTACCTTGCATAATGACAAGGCTACCATGCATTGGAGTAATGAAAATAATAACAAGAGACTACCTTCCATAATGACAAGGCTACCATCCATAGTAGTAACAAAAATCCTCGCCAACAGACTACCTTCGATAATGACAAGGTTACTATCTATTGGAGTGACAAAAATCTCGACAATAGACTACCTTCCATAATGACAAGGCTACCATCCATTGGAGTAACAAAAATCTCGACAATAAACTACCTTCCAAAATGATAAGGCTACCATCCATTGGAATAACAAAATTATCGACAACAAAGTACGTTCCATAATGACAAGGCTACGATCCATTAGAGTAAAAAATATTTCGACAACAGACTACCTTCCTTATTGACAAGGCTACCATCCATTGGAGTAATGAAAATATCAACGAGAGACTACCTTCCATAATGACAAGGCTACCATGCATTGGAGTAATGAAAATATTAACAAGAGATTACCTTCCATAATGGCAAGGCTACCATCTATTGGAGTAATGAAAATATCAACGAGAGACTACCTTTCATAATGAGAAGGCTACCATGCATTGGAGTAATGAAAATATTAACAACAAATTACCTTCCATAATGACAAGGCTACCATCCATAATAGTAACAAAATGCTCACCAGCAGACTACCTTCGATAATGACAAGGCTACTATCTATTGGAGTGATAAAAATCTCGACAATAGACTACCTTCCATAATGACAAGGCTACCATCAATTAGAGTAACAAAATCTCGACAACAGACTACCTTTGATTATGACATGGCTACTATCCATTGGAGTAACAAAAATCTCGACAACAAACTATGTTCCATATTGACAAGGGTACGATCCATTAGAGTAACAAATATTTCGACAACAGACTACCTTCCATAATGACAAGGCTACCATCCATTGGAGTAATGAAAATATCAACGAGAGACTACCTTCCATAATGACAAGGCTACCATGCATTGGAGTAATGAAAATATTAACAAGTGACTACCTTCCATAATGACAAGGCTACAATCCATAGTAGTAACAAAAAGCTCGCCAATAGACTACCTTCGATAATGACAAGGCTATTATCTATTGGAGTGACAAAAATCTCGACAATAGACTACCTTCCATAATGATAAGGCTACCATCAATTGGAGTAACAAAATCTCGACAACAGACTACCTTTCATTATGACATAGCTACTATCCATTGGAGTAACAAAAATCTCGACAACAAACTACCTTCCAAAATGATAAGGCTACCATCTATTGGAATAACAAAAATATCGACAACAAACTATGTTCCATAATGACAAGGGTACGATCCATTAGAGTAACAAAAATTTCGACAACTGACTACCTTCCATAATGACAAGGCTACCATCCATTGGAGTAATGAAAATATCAACAAGAGACTACCTTCCATAATGACAAGGCTACCATGCATTGGAGTAATGAAAATATTAACAAGAGACTACCTTCCATAATGACAAGGCTACCATCCATAGTAGTAACAAAATGCTCGCCAGCAAACTACCTTCGATAATGACAAGGCTACTATCTATTGTAGTGATAAAAGTCTCGACAATAGACTACCTTCCATAATGACAAGGCTACCATCAATTGGAGTAACAAAATCTCGACAACAGACTACCTTTGATTATGACATGGCTACTATCCTTTGGAGTAACAAAAATCTCGACAACAAACTACCTTCCAAAATGATAAGGCTACCATCTATTGGAATAACAAAAATATCGACAACAAACTATGTTCCATAATGACAAGGCTACGATCCATTAGAGTAACAAAAATTTCGACAACAGACTACCTTCCATAATGACAAGGCTACCATCCATTGGAATAATGAAAATATCAACAAGAGACTACCTTCCATAATGACAAGGCTACCATACATTGGAGTAATGAAAATATTAACAACAGATTACCTTTCATAATGACAAGGCTACCATCCATAGTAGTAACAAAATGCTCGCCAGCAGACTACCTTCGATAATGACAAGGCTACTATCTATTGGAGTGATAAAAATCTCGATAATATACTACCTTCCATAATGACAAGGCTACCATCAATTGGAGTAACAAAATCTCGACAACAGACTACCTTTGATTATGACATGGCTACTATCCATTGGAGTAACAAAAATCTCGACAACACACTACCTTCCAAAATGATAAGGCTACCATCTATTGGAATAACAAAAATATCGACAACAAACTATGTTCCATAATGACAAGGGTACGATCCATTAGAGTAACAAAAATTTCGACAACTGACTACCTTCCATAATGACAAGGCTACCATCCATTGGAGTAATGAAAATATCAACAAGAGACTACCTTCCATAATGACAAGGCTACCATGCATTGGAGTAATGAAAATATTAACAAGAGACTACCTTCCATAATTACAAGGCTACCATCCATAGTAGTAACAAAATGCTCGCCAACAAACTACCTTCGATAATGACAAGGCTACTATCTATTGTAGTTATAAAAATCTCGACAATAGACTACCTTCCATAATGACAAGGCTACCATCAATTGGAGTAACAAAATCTCGACAACAGACTACCTTTGATTATGACATGGCTACTATCCATTGGAGTAACAAAAATCTCGACAACAAACTATGTTCCATATTGACAAGGGTACGATCCATTAGAGTAACAAATATTTCGACAACAGACTACCTTCCATAATGACAAGGCTACCATCCATTGGAGTAATGAAAATATCAACGAGAGACTACCTTCCATAATGACAAGGCTACCATGCATTGGAGTAATGAAAATATTAACAAGTGACTACCTTCCATAATGACAAGGCTACAATCCATAGTAGTAACAAAAAGCTCGCCAATAGACTACCTTCGATAATGACAAGGCTATTATCTATTGGAGTGACAAAAATCTCGACAATAGACTACCTTCCATAATGATAAGGCTACCATCAATTGGAGTAACAAAATCTCGACAACAGACTACCTTTCATTATGACATAGCTACTATCCATTGGAGTAACAAAAATCTCGACAACAAACTACCTTCCAAAATGATAAGGCTACCATCTATTGGAATAACAAAAATATCGACAACAAACTATGTTCCATAATGACAAGGGTACGATCCATTAGAGTAACAAAAATTTCGACAACTGACTACCTTCCATAATGACAAGGCTACCATCCATTGGAGTAATGAAAATATCAACAAGAGACTACCTTCCATAATGACAAGGCTACCATGCATTGGAGTAATGAAAATATTAACAAGAGACTACCTTCCATAATGACAAGGCTACCATCCATAGTAGTAACAAAATGCTCGCCAGCAAACAACCTTCGATAATGACAAGGCTACTATCTATTGTAGTGATAAAAGTCTCGACAATAGACTACCTTCCATAATGACAAGGCTACCATCAATTGGAGTAACAAAATCTCGACAACAGACTACCTTTGATTATGACATGGCTACTATCCTTTGGAGTAACAAAAATCTCGACAACAAACTACCTTCCAAAATGATAAGGCTACCATCTATTGGAATAACAAAAATATCGACAACAAACTATGTTCCATAATGACAAGGCTACGATCCATTAGAGTAACAAAAATTTCGACAACAGACTACCTTCCATAATGACAAGGCTACCATCCATTGGAATAATGAAAATATCAACAAGAGACTACCTTCCATAATGACAAGGCTACCATACATTGGAGTAATGAAAATATTAACAACAGATTACCTTTCATAATGACAAGGCTACCATCCATAGTAGTAACAAAATGCTCGCCAGCAGACTACCTTCGATAATGACAAGGCTACTATCTATTGGAGTGATAAAAATCTCGATAATATACTACCTTCCATAATGACAAGGCTACCATCAATTGGAGTAACAAAATCTCGACAACAGACTACCTTTGATTATGACATGGCTACTATCCATTGGAGTAACAAAAATCTCGACAACACACTACCTTCCAAAATGATAAGGCTACCATCTATTGGAATAACAAAAATATCGACAACAAACTATGTTCCATAATGACAAGGGTACGATCCATTAGAGTAACAAAAATTTCGACAACTGACTACCTTCCATAATGACAAGGCTACCATCCATTGGAGTAATGAAAATATCAACAAGAGACTACCTTCCATAATGACAAGGCTACCATGCATTGGAGTAATGAAAATATTAACAAGAGACTACCTTCCATAATTACAAGGCTACCATCCATAGTAGTAACAAAATGCTCGCCAACAAACTACCTTCGATAATGACAAGGCTACTATCTATTGTAGTTATAAAAATCTCGACAATAGACTACCTTCCATAATGACAAGGCTACCATCAATTGGAGTAACAAAATCTCGACAACAGACTACCTTTGATTATGACATGGCTACTATCCTTTGGAGTAACAAAAATCTCGACAACAAACTACCTTCCAAAATGATAAGGCTACCATCTATTGGAATAACAAAAATATCGACAACAAACTACGTTCCATAATGACAAGTCTACGATCCATTAGAGTAACAAAAATTTCGACAACAGACTACCTTCCATAATGACAAGGCTACCATCCATTGGAATAATGAAAATATCAACAAGAGACTACCTTCCATAATGACAAGGCTACCATACATTGGAGTAATGAAAATATTAACAACAGATTACCTTTCATAATGACAAGGCTACCATCCATAGTAGTAACAAAATGCTCGCTAGCAGACTACCTTCGATAATGACAAGGCTACTATCTATTGGAGTGATAAAAATCTCGACAATAGACTACCTTCCACAATGACAAGGCTACCATCAATTGGAGTAACAAAATCTCGACAACAGACTACCTTTGATTATGACATGGCTACTATCCATTGGAGTAACAAAAATCTCGACAACAAACTACCTTCCAAAATGATAAGGCTACCATCTATTGGAATAACAAAAATATCGACAACAAACTACGTTCCATAATGACAAGGCTACGATCCATTAGAGTAACAAAAATTTCGAAAATAGACTACCTTCCATAATGACAAGGCTACCATCCATAGTAGTAACAAAATGCTCGCCAGCAGACTACCTTCGATAATGACAAGGCTACTATCTATTAGAGTGATAAAAATCTCGACAATAGACTACCTTCCATAATGACAAGGCTACCATCAATTGGAGTAACAAAATCTCGACAACAGACTACCTTTGATTATGACATGGCTACTATCCATTGGAGTAACAAAAATCTCGACAACAAACTACCTTCCAAAATGATAAGGCTACCATCTATTGGAATAACAAAAATATCGACAACAAACTACGTTCCATAATGACAAGGCTATGATCCATTAGAGTAACAAAAATTTTGACAACAGACTACCTTCCATAATGACAAGGCTACCATCCATTGGAGTAATGAAAATATCAACGAGAGACTACCTTGCATAATGACAAGGCTACCATGCATTGGAGTAATGAAAATATTAACAAGAGACTACCTTCCATAATGACAAGGCTACCATCCATAGTAGTAACAAAAATCCTCGCCAACAGACTACCTTCGATAATGACAAGGTTACTATCTATTGGAGTGACAAAAATCTCGACAATAGACTACCTTCCATAATGACAAGGCTACCATCAATTGGAGTAACAAAATCTCGACAACAGACTACCTTTGATTATGACATGGCTACTATCCATTGGAGTAACAAAAATCTCGACAACAAACTACCTTCCAAAATGATAAGGCTACGATCCATTGGAATAACAAAATTATCGACAACAAAGTACGTTCCATAATGACAAGGCTACGATCCATTAGAGTAAAAAATATTTCGACAACAGACTACCTTCCTTAATGACAAGGCTACCATCCATTGGAGTAATGAAAATATCAACGAGAGACTACCTTCCATAATGACAAGGCTACCATGCATTGGAGTAATGAAAATATTAACAAGAGATTACCTTCCATAATGGCAAGGCTACCATCTATTGGAGTAATGAAAATATCAACGAGAGACTACCTTTCATAATGAGAAGGCTACCATGCATTGGAGTAATGAAAATATTAACAACAAATTACCTTCCATAATGACAAGGCTACCATCCATAATAGTAACAAAATGCTCACCAGCAGACTACCTTCGATAATGACAAGGCTACTATCTATTGGAGTGATAAAAATCTCGACAATAGACTACCTTCCATAATGACAAGGCTACCATCAATTAGAGTAACAAAATCTCGACAACAGACTACCTTTGATTATGACATGGCTACTATCCATTGGAGTAACAAAAATCTCGACAACAAACTATGTTCCATATTGACAAGGGTACGATCCATTAGAGTAACAAATATTTCGACAACAGACTACCTTCCATAATGACAAGGCTACCATCCATTGGAGTAATGAAAATATCAACGAGAGACTACCTTCCATAATGACAAGGCTACCATGCATTGGAGTAATGAAAATATTAACAAGTGACTACCTTCCATAATGACAAGGCTACAATCCATAGTAGTAACAAAAAGCTCGCCAATAGACTACCTTCGATAATGACAAGGCTATTATCTATTGGAGTGACAAAAATCTCGACAATAGACTACCTTCCATAATGATAAGGCTACCATCAATTGGAGTAACAAAATCTCGACAACAGACTACCTTTCATTATGACATAGCTACTATCCATTGGAGTAACAAAAATCTCGAAAACAAACTACCTTCCAAAATGATAAGCCTACCATCTATTGGAATAACAAAAATATCGACAACAAACTATGTTCCATAATGACAAGGGTACGATCCATTAGAGTAACAAAAATTTCGACAACTGACTACCTTCCATAATGACAAGGCTACCATCCATTGGAGTAATGAAAATATCAACAAGAGACTACCTTCCATAATGACAAGGCTACCATGCATTGGAGTAATGAAAATATTAACAAGAGACTACCTTCCATAATGACAAGGCTACCATCCATAGTAGTAACAAAATGCTCGCCAGCAAACTACCTTCGATAATGACAAGGCTACTATCTATTATAGTGATAAAAATCTCGACAATAGACTACCTTCCATAATGACAAGGCTACCATCAATTGGAGTAACAAAATCTCGACAACAGACTACCTTTGATTATGACATGGCTACTATCCTTTGGAGTAACAAAAATCTCGACAACAAACTACCTTCCAAAATGATAAGGCTACCATCTATTGGAATAACAAAAATATCGACAACAAACTATGTTCCATAATGACAAGGCTACGATCCATTAGAGTAACAAAAATTTCGACAACAGACTACCTTCCATAATGACAAGGCTACCATCCATTGGAATAATGAAAATATCAACAAGAGACTACCTTCCATAATGACAAGGCTACCATACATTGGAGTAATGAAAATATTAACAACAGATTACCTTTCATAATGACAAGGCTACCATCCATAGTAGTAACAAAATGCTCGCCAGCAGACTACCTTCGATAATGACAAGGCTACTATCTATTGGAGTGATAAAAATCTCGACAATAGACTACCTTCCATAATGACAAGGCTACCATCAATTGGAGTAACAAAATCTCGACAACAGACTACCTTTGATTATGACATGGCTACTATCCATTGGAGTAACAAAAATCTCGACAACAAACTACCTTCCAAAATGATAAGGCTACCATCTATTGGAATAACAAAAATATCGACAACAAACTATGTTCCATAATGACAAGGGTACCATCCATTAGAGTAACAAAAATTTCGACAACTGACTACCTTCCATAATGACAAGGCTACCATCCATTGGAGTAATGAAAATATCAACAAGAGACTACCTTCCATAATGACAAGGCTACCATGCATTGGAGTAATGAAAATATTAACAAGAGACTACCTTCCATAATGACAAGGCTACCATCCATAGTAGTAACAAAATGCTCGCCAGCAAACTACCTTCGATAATGACAAGGCTACTATCTATTGTAGTGATAAAAATCTCGACAATAGACTACCTTCCATAATGACAAGGCTACCATCAATTGGAGTAACAAAATCTCGACAACAGACTACCTTTGATTATGACATGGCTACTATCCTTTGGAGTAACAAAAATCTCGACAACAAACTACCTTCCAAAATGATAAGGCTACCATCTATTGGAATAACAAAAATATCGACAACAAACTACGTTCCATAATGACAACGCTACGATCCATTAGAGTAACAAAAATTTCGACAACAGACTACCTTCGATAATGACAAGGCTACCATCCATTGGAATAATGAAAATATCAACAAGAGACTACCTTCCATAATGACAAGGCTACCATACATTGGAGTAATGAAAATATTAACAACAGATTACCTTTCATAATGACAAGGCTACCATCCATAGTAGTAACAAAATGCTCGCCAGCAGACTACCTTCGATAATGACAAGGCTACTATCTATTGGAGTGATAAAAATCTCGACAATAGACTACCTTCCACAATGACAAGGCTACCATCAATTGGAGTAACAAAATCTCGACAACAGACTACCTTTGATTATGACATGGCTACTATCCATTGGAGTAACAAAAATCTCGACAACAAACTACCTTCCAAAATGATAAGGCTACCATCTATTGGAATAACAAAAATATCGACAACAAACTACGTTCCATAATGACAAGGCTACGATCCATTAGAGTAACAAAAATTTCGACAATAGACTACCTTCCATAATGACAAGGCTACCATCCATAGTAGTAACAAAATGCTCGCCAGCAGACTACCTTCGATAATGACAAGGCTACTATCTATTAGAGTGATAAAAATCTCGACAATAGACTACCTTCCATAATGACAAGGCTACCATCAATTGGAGTAACAAAATCTCGACAACAGACTACCTTTGATTATGACATGGCTACTATCCATTGGAGTAACAAAAATCTCGACAACAAACTACCTTCCAAAATGATAAGGCTACCATCTATTGGAATAACAAAAATATCGACAACAAACTACGTTCCATAATGACAAGGCTATGATCCATTAGAGTAACAAAAATTTTGACAACAGACTACCTTCCATAATGACAAGGCTACCATCCATTGGAGTAATGAAAATATCAACAAGAGACTACCTTCCATAATGACAAGGCTACCAGACATTGGAGTAATGAAAATATTAACAACAGATTACCTTCCATAATGACAAGGTTACCATCCATAGTAGTAACAAAATGCTCGCCAGCAGACTACCTTCGATAATGACAAGGCTACTATCTATTGGAGTGATAAAAATCTCGACAATAGACTACCTTCCATAATGACAAGGCTACCATCAATTGGAGTAACAAAATCTCGACAACACACTACCTTTGATTATGACATGGCTACTATCCATTGGAGTAACAAAAATCTCGACAACAAACTACCTTCCAAAATGATAAGGCTACCATCTATTGGAATAACAAAAATATCGACAACAAACTACGTTCCATAATGACAAGGCTACGATCAATTAGAGTAACAAAAATTTCGACAACAGACTACCTTCCATAATGACAAGGCTACCATCCATAGTAGTAACAAAATGCTCGCCAGCAGACTACCTTCGATAATGACAAGGCTACTATCTATTAGAGTGATAAAAATCTCGACAATAGACTACCTTCCATAATGACAAGGCTACCATCAATTGGAGTAACAAAATCTCGACAATAGACTACCTTTGATTATGACATGGCTACTATCCATTGGAGTAACAAAAATCTCGACAACAAACTACCTTCCAAAATGATAAGGCTACCATCTATTGGAATAACAAAAATATCGACAACAAACTACGTTCCATAATGACAAGGCTACGATCCATTAGAGTAACAAAAATTTCGACAACAGACTACCTTCCATAATGACAAGGCTACCATCCATTGGAATAATGAAAATATCAACAAGAGACTACCTTCCATAATGACAAGGCTACCATACATTGGAGTAATGAAAATATTAACAACAGATTACCTTTCATAATGACAAGGCTACCATTCATAGTAGTAACAAAATGCTCGCCAGCAGACTACCTTCGATAATGACAAGGCTACTATCTATTGGAGTGATAAAAATCTCGACAATAGACTACCTTCCATAATGACAAGGCTACCATCAATTGGAGTAACAAAATCTCGACAACACACTACCTTTGATTATGACATGGCTACTATCCATTGGAGTAACAAAAATCTCGACAACAAACTACCTTCCAAAATGATAAGGCTACCATCTATTGGAATAACAAATATATCGACAACAAACTACGTTCCATAATGACAAGGCTACGATCAATTAGAGTAACAAAAATTTCGACAACAGACTACCTTCCATAATGACAAGGCTACCATCCATAGTAGTAACAAAATGCTCGCCAGCAGACTACCTTCGATAATGACAAGGCTACTATCTATTAGAGTGATAAAAATCTCGACAATAGACTACCTTCCATAATGACAAGGCTACCATCAATTGGAGTAACAAAATCTCGACAATAGACTACCTTTGATTATGCCATGGCTACTATCCATTGGAGTAACAAAAATCTCGAAAACAAACTACCTTCCAAAATGATAAGGCTACCATCTATTGGAATAACAAAAATATCGACAACAAACTACGTTCCATAATGACAAGGCTACGATCCATTAGAGTAACAAAAATTTCGACAATAGACTACCTTCCATAATGACAAGGCTACCATCCATTGGAATAATGAAAATATCAACAAGAGACTACCTTCCATAATGACAAGGCTACCATACATTGGAGTAATGAAAATATTAACAACAGATTACCTTTCATAATGACAAGGCTACCATCCATAGTAGTAACAAAATGCTCGCCAGCAGACTACCTTCGATAATGACAAGGCTACTATCTATTGGAGTGATAAAAATCTCGACAATAGACTACCTTCCATAATGACAAGGCTACCATCAATTGGAGTAACAAAATCTCGACAACAGACTATCTTTGATTATGACATGGCTACTATCCATTGGAGTAACAAAAATCTCGACAACAAACTACCTTCCAAAATTATAAGGCTACCATCTATTGGAATAACAAAAATATCGACAACAAACTACGTTCCATAATGACAAGGCTACGATCCATTAGAGTAACAAAAATTTTGACAACAGACTACCTTCCATAATGACAAGTCTACCATCCATTGGAGTAATGAAAATATCAACAAGAGACTACCTTCCATAATGACAAGGCTACCAGACATTGGAGTAATGAAAATATTAACAACAGATTACCTTCCATAATGACAAGGCTACCATCCATAGTAGTAACAAAATGCTCGCCAGCAGACTACCTTCGATAATGACAAGGCTACTATCTATTGGAGTGATAAAAATCTCGACAATAGACTACCTTCCACAATGACAAGGCTACCATCAATTGGAGTAACAAAATCTCGACAACAGACTACCTTTGATTATGACATGGCTACTATCCATTGGAGTAACAAAAATCTCGACAACAAACTACCTTCCAAAATGATAAGGCTACCATCTATTGGAATAACAAAAATATCGACAACAAACTACGTTCCATAATGACAAGGCTACGATCCATTAGAGTAACAAAAATTTCGACAATAGACTACCTTCCATAATGACAAGGCTACCATCCATAGTAGTAACAAAATGCTCGCCAGCAGACTACCTTCGATAATGACAAGGCTACTATCTATTAGAGTGATAAAAATCTCGACAATAGACTACCTTCCATAATGACAAGGCTACCATCAATTGGAGTAACAAAATCTCGACAACAGACTACCTTTGATTATGACATGGCTACTATCCATTGGAGTAACAAAAATCTCGACAACAAACTACCTTCCAAAATGATAAGGCTACCATCTATTGGAATAACAAAAATATCGACAACAAACTACGTTCCATAATGACAAGGCTATGATCCATTAGAGTAACAAAAATTTTGACAACAGACTACCTTCCATAATGACAAGGCTACCATCCATTGGAGTAATGAAAATATCAACAAGAGACTACCTTCCATAATGACAAGGCTACCAGACATTGGAGTAATGAAAATATTAACAACAGATTACCTTCCATAATGACAAGGTTACCATCCATAGTAGTAACAAAATGCTCGCCAGCAGACTACCTTCGATAATGACAAGGCTACTATCTATTGGAGTGATAAAAATCTCGACAATAGACTACCTTCCATAATGACAAGGCTACCATCAATTGGAGTAACAAAATCTCGACAACACACTACCTTTGATTATGACATGGCTACTATCCATTGGAGTAACAAAAATCTCGACAACAAACTACCTTCCAAAATGATAAGGCTACCATCTATTGGAATAACAAAAATATCGACAACAAACTACGTTCCATAATGACAAGGCTACGATCAATTAGAGTAACAAAAATTTCGACAACAGACTACCTTCCATAATGACAAGGCTACCATCCATAGTAGTAACAAAATGCTCGCCAGCAGACTACCTTCGATAATGACAAGGCTACTATCTATTAGAGTGATAAAAATCTCGACAATAGACTACCTTCCATAATGACAAGGCTACCATCAATTGGAGTAACAAAATCTCGACAATAGACTACCTTTGATTATGACATGGCTACTATCCATTGGAGTAACAAAAATCTCGACAACAAACTACCTTCCAAAATGATAAGGCTACCATCTATTGGAATAACAAAAATATCGACAACAAACTACGTTCCATAATGACAAGGCTACGATCCATTAGAGTAACAAAAATTTCGACAACAGACTACCTTCCATAATGACAAGGCTACCATCCATTGGAATAATGAAAATATCAACAAGAGACTACCTTCCATAATGACAAGGCTACCATACATTGGAGTAATGAAAATATTAACAACAGATTACCTTTCATAATGACAAGGCTACCATTCATAGTAGTAACAAAATGCTCGCCAGCAGACTACCTTCGATAATGACAAGGCTACTATCTATTGGAGTGATAAAAATCTCGACAATAGACTACCTTCCATAATGACAAGGCTACCATCAATTGGAGTAACAAAATCTCGACAACACACTACCTTTGATTATGACATGGCTACTATCCATTGGAGTAACAAAAATCTCGACAACAAACTACCTTCCAAAATGATAAGGCTACCATCTATTGGAATAACAAATATATCGACAACAAACTACGTTCCATAATGACAAGGCTACGATCAATTAGAGTAACAAAAATTTCGACAACAGACTACCTTCCATAATGACAAGGCTACCATCCATAGTAGTAACAAAATGCTCGCCAGCAGACTACCTTCGATAATGACAAGGCTACTATCTATTAGAGTGATAAAAATCTCGACAATAGACTACCTTCCATAATGACAAGGCTACCATCAATTGGAGTAACAAAATCTCGACAATAGACTACCTTTGATTATGCCATGGCTACTATCCATTGGAGTAACAAAAATCTCGAAAACAAACTACCTTCCAAAATGATAAGGCTACCATCTATTGGAATAACAAAAATATCGACAACAAACTACGTTCCATAATGACAAGGCTACGATCCATTAGAGTAACAAAAATTTCGACAATAGACTACCTTCCATAATGACAAGGCTACCATCCATTGGAATAATGAAAATATCAACAAGAGACTACCTTCCATAATGACAAGGCTACCATACATTGGAGTAATGAAAATATTAACAACAGATTACCTTTCATAATGACAAGGCTACCATCCATAGTAGTAACAAAATGCTCGCCAGCAGACTACCTTCGATAATGACAAGGCTACTATCTATTGGAGTGATAAAAATCTCGACAATAGACTACCTTCCATAATGACAAGGCTACCATCAATTGGAGTAACAAAATCTCGACAACAGACTATCTTTGATTATGACATGGCTACTATCCATTGGAGTAACAAAAATCTCGACAACAAACTACCTTCCAAAATTATAAGGCTACCATCTATTGGAATAACAAAAATATCGACAACAAACTACGTTCCATAATGACAAGGCTACGATCCATTAGAGTAACAAAAATTTTGACAACAGACTACCTTCCATAATGACAAGTCTACCATCCATTGGAGTAATGAAAATATCAACAAGAGACTACCTTCCATAATGACAAGGCTACCAGACATTGGAGTAATGAAAATATTAACAACAGATTACCTTCCATAATGACAAGGCTACCATCCATAGTAGTAACAAAATGCTCGCCAGCAGACTACCTTCGATAATGACAAGGCTACTATCTATTGGAGTGATAAAAATCTCGACAATAGACTACCTTCCATAATGACAAGGCTACCATCAATTGGAGTAACAAAATCTCGACAACACACTACCTTTGATTATGACATGGCTACTATCCATTGGAGTAACAAAAATCTCGACAACAAACTACCTTCCAAAATGATAAGGCTACCATCTATTGGAATAACAAAAATATCGACAACAAACTACGTTTCATAATGACAAGGCTACGATCCATTAGAGTAACAAAAATTTCGACAACAGACTACCTTCCATAATGACAAGGCTACCATCCATAGTAGTAACAAAATGCTCGCCAGCAGACTACCTTCGATAATGACAAGGCTACTATCTATTGGAGTGATAAAAATCTCGACAATAGACTACCTTCCATAATGACAAGGCTACCATCAATTGGAGTAACAAAATCTCGACAACAGAATACCTTTGATTATGACATGGCTACTATCCATTGGAGTAACAAAAATCTCGACAACAAACTACCTTCCAAAATGATAAGGCTACCATCTATTGGAATAACAAAAATATCGACAACAAACTACGTTCCATAATGACAAGGCTACGATCCATTAGAGTAACAAAAATTTCGACAACAGACTACCTTCCATAATGACAAGGCTACCATCCATTGGAGTAATGAAAATATCAACAAGAGACTACCTTCCATAATGACAAGCCTACCAGGCATTGGAGTAATGAAAATATTAACAACAGATTACCTTCCATAATGACAAGGCTACCATCCATAGTAGTAACAAAATGCTCGCCAACAGATTACCTTCGATAATGACAAGGCTACTATCTATTGGAGTGATAAAAATCTCGACAATAGACTACCTTCCATAATGACAAGGCTACCATCAATTGGAGTAACAAAATCTCGACAACAGATTACCTATGATTATGACATGGCTACTATCCATTGGAGTAACAAAAATCTCGACAACAAACTACCTTCCAAATTGATAAGGCTACCATCCATTGGAATAAAAAAAATATCGACAACAAACTGTGTTCCATAATGACAAGGCTACCATCCATTGGAGTAACAAAAATACCAACAACAGACTACCTTCCATAATGACAAGGCTACCATCCATTGGAGTAACAAAAATCTAGACAATAAACTACCTTCCATAATGACATGGCTACCATCCATTAGAGTAACAAAAATCTCGAAAATAGACTAACTTCCATAATGACAAGGCTACCATCAATTGGAGTAATGAAAATATCAACAAGAGACTACCTTCCCTAATGACAAGGCTACCATCCATTGGAGGAACAGTATCTCGACAACATACTACCTTTCATTATGACATGGCTACTATCCATTGGAGTGACAAAAATCTCGACAACAAACTACCTACCAAAATTATAAGGCTACCATCCATTCGAATCACAAAAATATCGACAACAAACTACGTTCCATAATGACAGGGCTACCATCCATTGGAGTATCAAAAATATAGACAACAGACTACCTTCCATAATGACAAGGCTACCATCCAATGGAATAACAAAAATCTCGACAACATACTACCTTCCATAATGACAAGGCTAACATCCATAGTAGTAACAAAAAGCTCGCCAATAGACTACCTTCGATAATGACAAGGCTACTATCTATTGGAGTGACAAAAATCTCGACAATAGACTACCTTCCATAATGACAAGGCTACCATCAATTGGAGTAACAAAATCTCGACAACAGACTACCTTTGATTATGACATGGCTACTATCCATTGGAGTAACAAAAATCTCGACAACAAACTACCTTCCAAAATGATAAGGCTACCATCCATTGGAATAACAAAACTATCGACAACAAAGTACGTTCCATAATGACAAGGCTACGATCCATTAGAGTAAAAAATATTTCGACAACAGACTACCTTCCATAATGACAAGGCTACCATCCATTGGAGTAATGAAAATATCAACGAGAGACTACCTTCCATAATGAAAAGGCTACCATGCATTGGAGTAATGAAAATATTAATAAGAGACTACCTTCCATAATGACAAGGCTACCATCCATAGTAGTAACAAAAAGCTCGCCAACAGACTACCTTCGATAATGACAAGGCTACTTTCTATTGGAGTGACAAAAATCACGACAATAGACTACCTTCCGTAATGACAAGGCTACCATCAATTGGAGTAACAAAATCTCGACAACAGACTACCTTTCATTATGACATGGCTACTATCCATTGGAGTAACAAAAATCTCGACATCAAACTACCTTCCAAAATGATAAGGCTACCATCCATTGGAATAACAAAAATATCAACAACAAACTGCGTTCCATAATGACAAGGCTACCATCCATTAGAGTAACAAAAATTTTGAAAATAGACTACCTTCCATAATGACAAGGCTACCATCCATTGGAGTAATGAAAATATCAACGAGAGACTACCTTCCATAATGAAAAGGCTGACATGCATTGGAGTAATGAAAATATTAACAAGAGACTACCTTCCATAATTACAAGGCTACCATCCATAGTAGTAACAAAAAGCTCGCCAATAGACTACCTTCGATAATGACAAGGCTACTATCTATTGGAGTGACAAAAATCTCGACAATAGACTACCTTCCATAATGACAAGGCTACCATCAATTGGAGTAATACAATCTCGACGACAGACTACCTTTTGATTATGACATGGATACTATCCATTGGAGTAACAAAAATCTCGACAACAAACTACCTTGCAAAATGATAAGGCTACCATCCATTGGTATAACAAAAATATCGACAACAAACTGCATTCCATAATGACAAGGCTACCATCCATTAGAGTAACAAATATTTCGACCACAGACTACCTTCCATAATTACAAGGCTACCATCCAATGGAGTAATGAAAATATCAACGAGAGACTACCTTCCATAATGAAAAGGCTGACATGCATTGGAGTAATGAAAATATTAACAAGAGACTAGCTTCCATAATGACAAGGCTAACATCCATAGTAGTAACAAAAAGCTCGCCAATAGACTACCTTCGATAATGACAAGGCTACTATCTATTGGAGTGTCAAAAATCTCGACAATAGACTACCTTCCATAATGACAAGGCTACCATCAATTGGAGTAACAAAATCTCGACAATATACTACCTATCATTATGACATGGCTACCATCCATTGTAGTAACAAAAATAGGGACAACAGACTACCTTCCATAATGACAAGGCTACCATCCATTATAGTAACCAAAATCTCGATAAATGATAAACCTTCCATAATCAAAAGGCTACTATCTATTGGAATAACAAAAATCTCGAGAACAGACTACCGTCCATAATGACAAGGCTACCTTCCAATGGAATAACAAAAATCTCGACAACATACTACATTCCATAATTACAAGGCTACCATCCATTAGAGTTACCAAAATCACGACAATAGACTACTTTCCGTAATAACTAGGCTACCATCCATTAGAGTAACAAAGATATCGACAACAGACTACCTTCTATAATGACAAGACTACCATACACTGTAATAACAAAAATCTCGACAACAAACTACCTTCCATAATGACAAGGCTACCATACATTGTAGTAACAAAAATCTCGACAACAGTCTACCTTCCATAATGACATGGCTACCATCCATTGGAATAACAAAAATCTTGACAATAGACTACCTTCCATAATGACAAGGCTACCATCCATTGGAGTAATAAAAATCTCGACAACAAACTACCTTCCATAATGACAAGGCTACCAACCATTAGAGTAACAAAAATCTCGACAACAGGCTACCTTCCATAATGACAAGGCTACGATCAATTAGAGTAACAAATATTTCGACAACAGACTACCTTCCATAATGACAAGGCTACCATCCATTGGAGTAATGAAAATATCAATGAGAGACTACCTTCCATAATGACAAGGCTACCATGCATTGGAGTAATGAAAATATTAACAAGAGACTACCTTCCATAATGACAAGGCTACCATCCATATTAGTAACAAAATGCTCGCCAGCAGACTACCTTCGATAATGACAAGGCTACTATCTATTCGGTTGATAAAAATCTCGACAATAGACTACCTTCCATAATGACAAGGCTACCATCAATTGGAGTAACAAAATCTCGACAACAGACTACCTTTGATTATGACATGGCTACTATCCATTGGAGTAACAAAAATCTCGACAACAAACTACCATCCAAAATGATAAGGCTACCATCCATTGGAATAACAAAATTATCGACAACAAACTACGTTCCATAATGACAAGGCTACGATCCATTAGAGTAAAAAATATTTCGACAACAGACTACCTTCCATAATGACAAGGCTACCATCCATTGGAGTAATGAAAATATCAACGAGAGACTACCTTCCATAATGACAAGGCTACCATGCATTGGAGTAATGAAAATATTAACAAGAGACTACCTTCCATAATGACAAGGCTAACATCCATAGTAGTAACAAAAAGCTCGCCAATAGACTACCTTCGATAATGACAAGGCTACTAACTATTGGAGTTACAAAAATCTCGACAATAGACTACCTTCCTAAATGACAAGGCTACCATCAATTGGAGTAACAAAATCTCAACAATAGACTACCTATCATTATGACATGGCTACCATCCATTGTAGTAACAAAAATCGGGACAACAGACTACCTTCTATAATGACAAGGCTACCATCCATTATAGTAACCAAAATCTCGATAAATCACTACCTTCCATAATCAAAAGGCTACCATCTATTGGAATAACAAAAATCTCGAGAACAGACTACCGTCCATAATGACAAGGCTACCTTCCAATGGAATAACATACATCTCGACAACATACTACATTCCATAATGACAAGGCTACCATCCATTAGAGTTACAAAAATCACGACAATAGACTACTTTCCGTAATGACTAGGCTACCATCCATTAGAGTAACAAAGATATCGACAACAGACTACCTTCTATAATGACAAGGCTACCATACATTGTAATAACAAAAATCTCGACAACAAACTACCTTCCACAATGACAAGGCTGCCATACATTGTAGTAACAAAAATCTCGACAAAAGTCTACCTTCCATAATGACATGGCTACCATCCATTGGAGTAACAAAAATCTTGACAATAGACTACCTTCCATAATGACAAGGCTACCATCCATTGGAGTAATAAAAATCTCGACAACAAACTACCTTCCATAATGACAAGGCTACCAACCATTAGAGTAACAAAAATCTCGACAACATACTACCTTCCATAATGACAAGGCTACGATCCATTAGAGTAACAAATATTTCGACAACAGACTACCTTCCATAATGACAAGGCTACCATCCATTGGAGTAATGAAAATATCAATGAGAGACTACCTTCCATAATGACAAGGCTACCGTGCATTGGAGTAATGAAAATATTAACAAGAGACTACCTTCCATAATGACAAGGCTACCATCCATAGTAGTAACAAAATGCTCGCCAGCAGACTACCTTCGATAATGACAAGGCTACTATCTATTCGGTTGATAAAAATCTCGACGATAGACTACCTTCCATAATGACAAGGCTACCATCAATTGGAGTAACAAAATCTCGACAACAGACTACCTTTGATTATGACATGGCTACTATCCATTGGAGTAACAAAAATCTCGACAACAAACTACCATCCAAAATGATAAGGCTACCATCCATTGGAATAACAAAATTATCGACAACAAACTACGTTCCATAATGACAAGGCTACGATCCATTAGAGTAAAAAATATTTCGACAACAGACTACCTTCCATAATGACAAGGCTACCATCCATTGGAGTAATGAAAATATCAACGAGAGACTACCTTCCATAATGACAAGGCTACCATGCATTGGAGTAATGAAAATATTAACAAGAGACTACCTTCCATAATGACAAGGCTAACATCCATAGTAGTAACAAAAAGCTCGCCAATAGACTACCTTCGATAATGACAAGGCTACTAACTATTGGAGTTACAAAAATCTCGACAATAGACTACCTTCCTAAATGACAAGGCTACCATCAATTGGAGTAACAAAATCTCAACAATAGACTACCTATCATTATGACATGGCTACCATCCATTGTAGTAACAAAAATCGGGACAACAGACTACCTTCTATAATGACAAGGCTACCATCCATTATAGTAACCAAAATCTCGATAAATCACTACCTTCCATAATCAAAAGGCTACCATCTATTGGAATAACAAAAATCTCGAGAACAGACTACCGTCCATAATGACAAGGCTACCTTCCAATGGAATAACATAAATCTCGACAACATACTACATTCCATAATGACAAGGCTACCATCCATTAGAGTTACAAAAATCACGACAATAGACTACTTTCCGTAATGACTAGGCTACCATCCATTAGAGTAACAAAGATATCGACAACAGACTACCTTCTATAATGACAAGGCTACCATACATTGTAATAACAAAAATCTCGACAACAAACTACCTTCCACAATGACAAGGCTGCCATACATTGTAGTAACAAAAATCTCGACAAAAGTCTACCTTCCATAATGACATGGCTACCATCCATTGGAGTAACAAAAATCTTGACAATAGACTACCTTCCATAATGACAAGGCTACCATCCATTGGAGTAATAAAAATCTCGACAACAAACTACCTTCCATAATGACAAGGCTACCAACCATTAGAGTAACAAAAATCTCGACAACATACTACCTTCCATAATGACAAGGCTACGATCCATTAGAGTAACAAATATTTCGACAACAGACTACCTTCCATAATGACAAGGCTACCATCCATTGGAGTAATGAAAATATCAATGAGAGACTACCTTCCATAATGACAAGGCTACCGTGCATTGGAGTAATGAAAATATTAACAAGAGACTACCTTCCATAATGACAAGGCTACCATCCATAGTAGTAACAAAATGCTCGCCAGCAGACTACCTTCGATAATGACAAGGCTACTATCTATTGGAGTGATAAAAATCTCGACGATCGACTACCTTCCATAATGACAAGGCTACCATCAATTGGAGTAACAAAATCTCGACAACAGACTACCTTTGATTATGACATGGCTACTATCCATTGGAGTAACAAAAATCTCGACAACAAACTACCTTCCAAAATGATAAGGCTACCATCCATTGGAATAACAAAAATATCGACAACAAACTATGTTCCATAATGACAAGGGTACGATCCATTAGAGTAAAAAATA
The DNA here is from genome assembly GCA_948472305.1 of Vicia faba. Lineage (NCBI taxonomy): Eukaryota > Viridiplantae > Streptophyta > Magnoliopsida > Fabales > Fabaceae > Vicia > Vicia faba. The sequence goes on along the minus strand of OX451738.1, from coordinate 832,790,894 downwards.
TTTCGACAACAGACTACCTTCCATAATGACAAGGCTACCATCCATTGGAGTAATAAAAATATCAACGAGAGACTACCTTCCATAATGACAAGGCTACCATGCATTGGAGTAATGAAAATATTAACAAGAGACTACCTTCCATAATGACAAGGCTACCATCCATAGTAGTAACAAAAAGCTCGCCAACAGACTACCTTCGATAATGACAAGGCTACTATCTATTGGAGTGACAAAAATATCGACAATAGACTACCTTCCATAATGACAAGGATACCATCAATTGGAGTAACAAAATCTCGACAACAGACTACCTTTCATTATGACATGGCTACTATCCATTGGAGTAATAAAAATCTCGACAACAAACTACCTTCCAAAATGATAAGGCTACCACTATTGGAATAACAAAAATATCGACAACAAACTACGTTCCATAATGACAAGGATACGATCCATTAGAGTAACAAATATTTCGACAACAAACTACCTTCCATAATGACAAGGCTACCATCCATTGGAGTAATGAGAATATCAACAAGAGACTACTTTCCATAATGACAAGGCTACCATGCATTGGAGTAATGAAAATATTAACAACATATTACATTCCATAATTACAAGGCTACCATCCATAGTAGTAACAAAATGCTCGCCAGCAGACTACCTTCGATAATGACAAGGCTACTATCTATTGGAGTGATAAAAATCTCGACAATAGACTACCTTCCATAATCAAAAGGCTACCATCTATTGGAATAACAAAAATCTCGAGAACAGACTACCGTCCATAATGACAAGGCTACCTTCCAATGGAATAACAAAAATCTCGACAACATACTACATTCCATAATGACAAGGCTACCATCCATTAGAGTTACAAAAATCACGACAATAGACTACTTTCCGTAATGACTAGGCTACCATCCATTAGAGTAACAAAGATATCGACAACAGACTACCTTCTATAATGACAAGGCTACCATACATTGTAATTACAAAAATCTCGACAACAAACTACCTTCCACAATGACAAGGCTACCATACATTGTAGTAACAAAAATCTCGACAACAGTCTACCTTCCATAATGACAAGGCTACCATCCATTGGAGTAACAAAAATCTTGACAATAGACTACCTTCCATAATGACAAGGCTACCATCCATTGGAGTAATAAAAATCTCGACAACAAACTACCTTCCATAATGACAATGCTACCAACCATTAGATAACAAAAATCTCGACAACAGACTACCTTCCATAATGACAAGGATACGATCCATTAGAGTAACAAATATTTCGACAACAGAATACCTTCCATAATGACAAGGCTACCATCCATTGGAGTAATGAAAATATTAACAAGAGACTATCTTCCATAATGACAAGGCTACCATCCATAGTAGTAACAAAAAGCTCGCCAAAAGACTACCTTCGATAATGACAAGGCTACTATCTATTGGAGTGACAAAAATCTCGACAATAGACTAACTTCCATAATGACAAGGCTACCATCAATTGGAGTAACAAAATCTCGACAACAGACTACCTTTCATTATGACATGGCTACTATCCATTGGAGTAACAAAAATCTCGACAAAAAACTACCTTCCAAAATGATAAGGCTACCATCTATTGGAATAACAAAAATATCGACAACAAACTACGTTCTATAATGACAAGGCTACGATCCATTAGAGTAACAAATATTTCGACAACAGACTACCTTCCATAATTACAAGGCTACCATCCATTGGAGTAATAAAAATATCAACAAGAGACAACCTTCCATAATGTCAAGGCTACCATGCATTGGAGTAATAAAAATATTAACAACAGATTACCTTCCATAATGACAAGGCTACCATCCATAGTAGTAACAAAATGCTCGCCAGCAGACTACCTTCGATAATGACAAGGCTACTATCTATTGGAGTGATAAAAATCTCGACAATAGACTACCTTCCATAATGACAAGGCTACCATCAATTGGAGTAACAAAATCTCGACAACAGACTACCTTGGATTATGACATGGCTACTATCCGTTGGAGTAACAAAAATCTCGACAACAAACTACCTTCCAAAATGATAAGGCTACCATCCATTGGAATAACAAAAATATCGACAACAAACTACGTTCCATAATGACAAGGCTACCATCCATTCGAGTAACAAAAATATCGACAACAGACTACCTTCCATAATGACAAGGCTACCATCCATTGGAGTAACAAAAATCTAGACAACAAACTACCTTCCATAATGACATGGCTACCATCCATTAGAGTAACAAAAATCTCGAAAACAGACTACCTTCCATAATGACAAGGCTACCATCCATTGGAGTAATGAAAATATCAACAAGAGACTACCTTCCCTAATGACAAGGCTACCATCCATTGGAGGAACAAAATCTCGACAACATACTACCTTTCATTATGACATGGCTACTATCCATTGGAGTGACAAAAATCTCGACAACAAACTACCTACCAAAATGATAAGGCTACCATCCATTCGAATTACAAAAATATCGACAACAAACTACGTTCCATAATGACAGGGCTACCATCCATTGGAGTAACAAAAATATAGACAACAGACTACCTTCCATAATGACAAGGCTACCATCCAATGGAATAACAAAAATCTCGACAACATACTACCTTCCATAATGACAAGGCTACCATCAATTGTAGTAATCAAAATCTCGACAACTTACTACCTTCCATAATGACAAGGCTTCCATCCATTGTAGTAACAAAAATCTCGACAACAGACTACCTTCCATAATGACAATGCTACCATCCATTTGAGTAACAAAAATATCGACAATAGACTACCTTCTACAATGACAAGGCTACCATCCATTGTAGTAACAAAAATCTCGACAATAGTCTACCTTCCATAATGACAAGGCTACCATCCATTGGAGTAACAAAAATCTTGACAATAGACTACCTTCCATAATGACAAGGCTACCATCCATTGGAGTAATAAAAATCTCGACAACAAACTACCTTCCATAATGACAATGCTACCAACCATTAGATAACAAAAATCTCGACAACAGACTACCTTCCATAATGACAAGGATACGATCCATTAGAGTAACAAATATTTCGACAACAGAATACCTTCCATAATGACAAGGCTACCATCCATTGGAGTAATGAAAATATCAATGAGAGACTACCTTCCATACTGACAAGGCTACCATGCATTGGAGTAATGAAAATATTAACAAGAGACTATCTTCCATAATGACAAGGCTACCATCCATAGTAGTAACAAAAAGCTCGCCAAAAGACTACCTTCGATAATGACAAGGCTACTATCTATTGGAGTGACAAAAATCTCGACAATAGACTAACTTCCATAATGACAAGGCTACCATCAATTGGAGTAACAAAATCTCGACAACAGACTACCTTTGATTATGACATGGCTACTATCCATTGGAGTAACAAAAATCTCGACAACAAACTACCTTCCAAAATGATAAGGCTACCATCCATTGGAATAACAAAAATATCGACAACAAACTATGTTCCATAATGACAAGGCTACGATCCATTAGAGTAAAAAATATTTCGACAACAGACTACCTTCCATAATGACAAGGCTACCATCCATTGGAGTAATGAAAATATCAACGAGAGACTACCTTCCATAATGACAAGGCTACCATGCATTGGAGTAATGAAAATATTAACAAGAGACTACCTTCCATAATGACAAGGCTACCATCCATTGTAGTAACAAAAAGCTCGCCAACAGACTACCTTCGATAATGACAAGGCTACTATCTATTGGAGTGACAAAAATCTCGACAATAGACTAACTTCCATAATGACAAGGCTACCATCAATTGGAGTAACAAAATCTCGACAACAGACTACCTTTGATTATGACATGGCTACTATCCATTGGAGTAATAAAAATCTCGACAACAAACTACCTTCCAAAATGATAAGGCTACCACTATTGGAATAACAAAAATATCGACAACAAACTACGTTCCACAATGACAAGGCTACGATCCATTAGAGTAACAAATATTTCGACAACAAACTACCTTCCATAATAACAAGGCTACCATCCATTGGAGTAATGAGAATATCAACAAGAGACTACTTTCCATAATGACAAGGCTACCATGCATTGGAGTAATGAAAATATTAACAACATATTACATTCCATAATGACAAGGCTACCATCCATAGTAGTAACAAAATGCTCGCCAGCAGACTACCTTCGATAATGACAAGGCTACTATCTATTGGAGTGATAAAAATCTCGACAATAGACTACCTTCCATAATCAAAAGGCTACCATCTATTGGAATAACAAAAATCTCGAGAACAGACTACCGTCCATAATGACAAGGCTACCTTCCAATGGAATAACAAAAATCTCGACAACATACTACATTCCATAATGACAAGGCTACCATCCATTAGAGTTACAAAAATCACGACTATAGACTACTTTCCGTAATGACTAGGCTACCATCCATTATAGTAACAAAGATATCGACAACAGACTACCTTCTATAATGACAAGGCTACCATACATTGTAATTACAAAAATCTCGACAACAAACTACCTTCCACAATGACAAGGCTACCATACATTGTAGTAACAAAAATCTCGACAACAGTCTACCTTCCATAATGACAAGGCTACCATCCATTGGAGTAACAAAAATCTTGACAATAGACTACCTTCCATAATGACAAGGCTACCATCCATTGGAGTAATAAAAATCTCGACAACAAACTACCTTCCATAATGACAATGCTACCAACCATTAGATAACAAAAATCTCGACAACAGACTACCTTCCATAATGACAAGGATACGATCCATTAGAGTAACAAATATTTCGACAACAGAATACCTTCCATAATGACAAGGCTACCATCCATTAGAGTAATGAAAATATCAATGAGAGACTACCTTCCATAATGACAAGGCTACCATGCATTGGAGTAATGAAAATATTAACAAGAGACTATCTTCCATAATGACAAGGCTACCATCCATAGTAGTAACAAAAAGCTCGCCAAAAGACTACCTTCGATAATGACAAGGCTACTATCTATTGGAGTGACAAAAATCTCGACAATAGACTAACTTCCATAATGACAAGGCTACCATCAATTGGAGTAACAAAATCTCGACAACAGACTACCTTTCATTATGACATGGCTACTATCCATTGGAGTAACAAAAATCTCGACAAAAAACTACCTTCCAAAATGATAAGGCTACCATCTATTGGAATAACAAAAATATCGACAACAAACTACGTTCTATAATGACAAGGCTACGATCCATTAGAGTAACAAATATTTCGACAACAGACTACCTTCCATAATTATAAGGCTACCATCCATTGGAGTAATGAAAATATCAACAAGAGACAACCTTCCATAATGTCAAGGCTACCATGCATTGGAGTAATGAAAATATTAACAACAGATTACCTTCCATAATGACAAGGCTACCATCCATAGTAGTAACAAAATGCTCGCCAGCAGACTACCTTCGATAATGACAAGGCTACTATCTATTGGAGTGATAAAAATCTCGACAATAGACTACCTTCCATAATGACAAGGCTACCATCAATTGGAGTAACAAAATCTCGACAACAGACTACCTTTGATTATGACATGGCTACTATCCGTTGGAGTAACAAAAATCTCGACAACAAACTACCTTCCAAAATGATAAGGCTACCATCCATTGGAATAACAAAAATATCGACAACAAACTACGTTCCATAATGACAAGGCTACCATCCATTCGAGTAACAAAAATATCGACAACAGACTACCTTCCATAATGACAAGGCTACCATCCATTGGAGTAACAAAAATCTAGACAACAAACTACCTTCCATAATGACATGGCTACCATCCATTAGAGTAACAAAAATCTCGAAAACAAACTACCTTCCATAATGACAAGGCTACCATCCATTGGAGTAATGAAAATATCAACAAGAGACTACCTTCCCTAATGACAAGGCTACCATCCATTGGAGGAACAAAATCTCGACAACATACTACCTTTCATTATGACATGGCTACTATCCATTGGAGTGACAAAAATCTCGACAACAAACTACCTACCAAAATGATAAGGCTACCATCCATTCGAATTACAAAAATATCGACAACAAACTACGTTCCATAATGACAGGGCTACCATCCATTGGAGTAACAAAAATATAGACAACAGACTACCTTCCATAATGACAAGGCTACCATCCAATGGAATAACAAAAATCTCGACAACATACTACCTTCCATAATAACAAGGCTACCATCAATTGTAGTAATCAAAATCTCGACAACTTACTACCTTCCATAATGACAAGGCTTCCATCCATTGTAGTAACAAAAATCTCGACAACAGACTACCTTCCATAATGACAATGCTACCATCCATTTGAGTAACAAAAATATCGACAATAGACTACCTTCTACAATGACAAGGCTACCATCCATTGTAGTAACAAAAATCTCGACAATAGTCTACCTTCCATAATGACAAGGCTACCATCCATTATAGTAACCAAAATCTCGATAAATGACTACCTTCCATAATCAAAAGGCTACCATCTATTGGAATAACAAAAATCTCGAGAACAGACTACCGTCCATAATGACAAGGCTACCTTCCAATGGAATAACAAAAATCTCGACAACATACTACATTCCATAATGACAAGGCTACCATCCGTTAGAGTTACAAAATTCACGACAATAGACTACTTTCCATAATGACTAGGCTACCATCCATTAGAGTAACAAAGATATCGACAACAGACTACCTTCTATAATGACAAGGCTACCATACATTATAATAACAAAAATCTCGACAACAAACTACCTTCCACAATGACAAGGCTACCATACATTGTAGTAACAAAAATCTCGACAACAGTCTACCTTCCATAATGACAAGGCTACCATCAATTGGAGTAACGAAAATCTTGACAATAGACTACCTTCCATAATGACAAGGCTACCATCCATTGGAGTAACAAAAATCTCGACAACAAACTACCTTCCATAATGACAAGGATACCAACCATTAGAGTAACAAAAATCTCGACAACAGACTGCCTTCCATAATGACAAGGCTATGATCCATTAGAGTAACAAATATTTCGATAACAGACTACCTTCCATAATGAGAAGGCTACCATCCATTGGAGTAATGAAAATATCAATGAGAGACTACCTTCCATAATGACAAGGCTACCATGCATTGGGGTAACAAAGATATCGACAACAAACTACCTTCAATAATGACAAGGCTACCATCCATTGGAGTAAAAAAAATTACGACAACAGACTACCTTCCATAATTACAAGGCTACAATCCATTGGGGTAACCAAAATCTCGACAACAGACTACCTTCCATAATGACTAGGCTGCCATCCATTGTAGTAACAAAAATCTCGACAACAGACTACCTTCCAAAATGATAAGGCTACCATCCATTGGAATAACAAAAATATCGACAATAGACTACGTTCTATAATGACAAGGCTACGATCCATTAGAATAACAAAAATTTCGACAACAGACTACCTTCCATAATCACAAGGCTACCATCCATTGGAGTAATGAAAATATCAACAAGAGACTACCTTCCATAATGAAAAGGCTACCATGCATTGGAGTAATGAAAATATTAACAACAAATTACCTTCCATAATGACAAGGCTACCATCCATAGTAATAACAAAATGCTCGCCAGCAGACTACCTTCGATAATGACAAGTCTATTATCTATTGGAGTGACAAAAATCTCGACAATAGACTACCTTCCATAATGACAAGGCTACCATCAATTGGAGTAACAAAATCTCGACAATAGACAACCTTTGATTATGACATGGCTACTATCCATTAGAGTAACAAAAATATCGACAACAAACTACCTTCCAAAATGATAAGGCTACCATCCATTGGAAAAAAAAATATCGACAACAAACTATGTTCCATAATGACAAGGCTACCATCCATTGGGGTAACAAAAATCTCGACAACAGACTACCTTCCATAATGACAAGGCTACCATCCATTAGAGTAACAAAAATCTCGACAACAGACTACCTTCCATAATGACAAGGCTACGATCCATTAGAGTAACAAATATTTCGACAACAGACTATCTTCCATAATTACAAGGCTACCATCCATTGGAGTATTGAAAATATTAACAAGAGACTACCTTCCATAATGACACGGCTACCATCCATAGTAGTAACAAAAAGCTCGCCAACAGACTACCTTCAATAATGACAAGGCTACTATCTATTGGAGTGATAAAAATCTAGACAATAGACTACCTTCCATAATGACAAGTCTACCATCAATTGGAGTAACGAAATCTCGAAAACAGACTACCTTTGATTATGACATGGATACTATCCATTGGAGTAACAAAAATCTCGACAACAAACTACCTTCCAAAATGATAAGGCTACCATCCATTGGAAAAACAAAAATATCGACAACAAACTACGTTCTATAATGAGAAGGCTACGATCCATTAGAGTAACAAAAATTTCGACAACAGACTACCTTCCATAATCACAAGGCTACCATCCATTGGAGTAATGAAAATATCAACAAGAGACTACCTTCCATAAAGACAAGGCTACCATGCATTGGAGTAATGAAAATATTAACAACAGATTACCTTCCATAATGACAAGGCTACCATCCATAGTAGTAACAAAATGCTCACCAGCAGACTACCTTCGATAATGATAAGGCTACTATCTATTGGAGTGACAAAAATCTCGACAATAGACTACCTTCCATAATGACAAGGCTACCATCAATTGGAGTAACAAAATCTGGACAACAGACTACCTTCGATTATGACATGGCTACTATCCATTGGAGTAACAAAAATCTCGACAACAAACTACCTTCCAAAATGATAAGGCTGCCATCCATGATGACAAGGCTACCATCCATTGGGGTAACAAAAATTTCGACAACAGACTACCTTCCATAATGGCAAGGCTACCATCCATTAGAGTAACAAAAATCTCGACATCAGAGTACCTTCCATAATGACAAGGCTACGATCCATTAGAGTAACAAATATTTCAACAACAGACTACCTTCCATAATGACAAGGCTACCATCCATTGGATTAATGAAAATATCAACAAGAGACTACCTTCCATAATTACAAGGCTACCAACCATTGGAGTAATGAAAATATTAAAAAGAGACTACCTTCCATAATGACAAGGCTACCATCAATAGTAGTAACAAAAAGCTCGCCAACAGACTACCTTCGATAATGACAAGTCTACTATCTATTGGAGTGACAAAAATCTCGACAATAGACTACCTTCCATAATGGCAAGGCTACCATCAATTGGAGTAACAAAATATCGACAACAGACTACCTTTGATTATGACATGGCTACTATCCATTGGAGTAACAAAAATATCAACAACAAACTACCTTCCAAAATGATAAGGCTACCATCCATTGGAATAACAAAAATATCGACAACAAACTACCTTCCATAATGACAAGGCTACCATGCATTGGAGTAACAAAGATATCGACAACAAACTACCTTCAATAATGGCAAGGCTACCATCCATTGGAGTAACAAAAATCTAGACAACAAACTACCTTCCATAATGACAAGGCTACCATGCATTGGGGTAACAAAGATATCGACAACAAACTACCTTCAATAATGACAAGGCTACCATCCATTGGAGTAAAAAAAATCTCGACAACAGACTACCTTCCATAATTACAAGGCTACAATCCATTGGGGTAACCAAAATCTCGACAACAGACTACCTTCCATAATGACTAGGCTGCCATCCATTGTAGTAACAAAAATCTCGACAACAGACTACCTTCCAAAATGATAAGGCTACCATCCATTGGTATAACAAAAATATCGACAACGGACTACGTTCTATAATGACAAGGCTACGATCCATTAGAATAACAAAAATTTCGACAACAGACTACCTTCCATAATGACAAGGCTACCATCCATTGGAGTAATGAAAATATCAACAAGAGACTACCTTCCATAATGACAAGGCTACCATGCATTAGAGTAATGAAAATATTAACAACAGATTACCTTCCATAATGACAAGGCTACCATACATAGTAGTAACAAAATGCTCGCCAGCAGACTACCTTCAATAATGATAAGGCTACTATCTATTGGAGTGACAAAAATCTCGACAATAGACTACCTTCCATAATGACAAGGCTACCATCAATTGGAGTAACAAAGTCTGGACAACAGACTACCTTCGATTATGACATGGCTACTATCCATTGGAGTAACAAAAATCTCGACAACAAACTACCTTCCAAAATGATAAGGCTGCCATCCATTGGAATAAAAAAAATATCGACAACAAACTACGTTCCATAATGACAAGGCTACCATCCATTGGGGTAACAAAAATTTCGACAACAGACTACCTTCCATAATGGCAAGGCTACCATCCATTAGAGTAAGAAAAATCTCGACATCAGAGTACCTTCCATAATGACAAGGCTACGATCCATTAGAGTAACAAATATTTCAACAACAAACTATCTTCCATAATGACAAGGCTACCATCCATTGGAGTAATGAAAATATCAACAAGAGACTACCTTCCATAATTACAAGGCTACCAACCATTGGAGTAATGAAAATATTAAAAAGAGACTACCTTCCATAATGACAAGGCTACCATCAATAGTAGTAACAAAAAGCTCGCCAACAGACTACCTTCGATAATGACAAGGCTACTATCTATTGGAGTGACAAAAATCTCGACAATAGACTACCTTCCATAATGGCAAGGCTACCATCAATTGGAGTAACAAAATATCGACAACAGACTACCTTTGATTATGACATGGCTACTATCCATTGGAGTAACAAAAATATCAACAACAAACTACCTTCCAAAATGATAAGGCTACCATCCATTGGAATAACAAAAATATCGACAACAAACTACCTTCCATAATGACAAGGCTACCATGCATTGGAGTAACAAAGATATCGACAACAAACTACCTTCAATAATGGCAAGGCTACCATCCATTGGAGTAACAAAAATCTAGACAACAAACTACCTTCCATAATGACAAGGCTACCATGCATTGGGGTAACAAAGATATCGACAACAAACTACCTTCAATAATGACAAGGCTACCATCCATTGGAGTAAAAAAAATCTCGACAACAGACTACCTTCCATAATTACAAGGCTACAATCCATTGGGGTAACCAAAATCTCGACAACAGACTACCTTCCATAATGACTAGGCTGCCATCCATTGTAGTAACAAAAATCTCGACAACAGACTACCTTCCAAAATGATAAGGCTACAATCCGTTGGTATAACAAAAATATCGACAACGGACTACGTTCTATAATGACAAGGCTACGATCCATTAGAATAACAAAAATTTCGACAACAGACTACCTTCCATAATGACAAGGCTACCATCCATTGGAGTAATGAAAATATCAACAAGAGACTACCTTCCATAATGACAAGGCTACCATGCATTAGAGTAATGAAAATATTAACAACAGATTACCTTCCATAATGACAAGGATACCATCCATAGTAGTAACAAAATGCTCGCCAGCAGACTACCTTCAATAATGATAAGGCTACTATCTATTGGAGTGACAAAAATCTCGACAATAGACTACCTTCCATAATGACAAGGCTACCATCAATTGGAGTAACAAAATATGGACAACAGACTACCTTCGATTATGACATGGCTACTATCCATTGGAGTAACAAAAATCTCGACAACAAACTACCTTCCAAAATGATAAGGCTGCCATCCATTGGAATAAAAAAAATATCGACAACAAACTACGTTCCATAATGACAAGGCTACCATCCATTGGGGTAACAAAAATTTCGACAACAGACTACCTTCCATAATGGCAAGGCTACCATCCATTAGAGTAACAAAAATCTCGACATCAGAGTACCTTCCATAATGACAAGGCTACGATCCATTAGAGTAACAAATATTTCAACAACAGACTACCTTCCATAATGACAAGGCTACCATCCATTGGAGTAATGAAAATATCAACAAGAGACTACCTTCCATAATTACAAGGCTACCAACCATTGGAGTAATGAAAATATTAAAAAGAGACTACCTTCCATAATGACAAGGCTACCATCAATAGTAGTAACAAAAAGCTCGCCAACAGACTACCTTCGATAATGACAAGGCTACTATCTATTGGAGTGACAAAAATCTCGACAATAAACTACCTTCCATAATGGCAAGGCTACCATCAATTGGAGTAACAAAATATCGACAACAGACTACCTTTGATTATGACATGGCTACTATCCATTGGAGTAACAAAAATATCAACAACAAACTACCTTCCAAAATGATAAGGCTACCATCCATTGGAATAACAAAAATATCGACAACAAACTACCTTCCATAATGACAAGGCTACCATGCATTGGAGTAACAAAGATATCGACAACAAACTACCTTCAATAATGGCAATGCTACCATCCATTGGAGTAACAAAAATCTAGACAACAAACTACCTTCCATAATGACAAGGCTACCATGCATTGGGGTAACAAAGATATCGACAACAAACTACATTCAATAATGACAAGGCTACCATCCATTGGAGTAAAAAAAATCTCGACAACAGACTACCTTCCATAATTACAAGGCTACAATCCATTGGGGTAACCAAAATCTCGACAACAGACTACCTTCCATAATGACTAGGCTGCCATCCATTGTAGTAACAAAAATCTCGACAACAGACTACCTTCCAAAATGATAAGGCTACAATCCGTTGGTATAACAAAAATATCGACAACGGACTACGTTCTATAATGACAAGGCTACGATCCATTAGAATAACAAAAATTTCGACAACAGACTACCTTCCATAATGACAAGGCTACCATCCATTGGAGTAATGAAAATATCAACAAGAGACTACCTTCCATAATGACAAGGCTACCATGCATTAGAGTAATGAAAATATTAACAACAGATTACCTTCCATAATGACAAGGCTACCATCCATAGTAGTAACAAAATGCTCGCCAGCAGACTACCTTCAATAATGATAAGGCTACTATCTATTGGAGTGACAAAAATCTCGACAATAGACTACCTTCCATAATGACAAGGCTACCATCAATTGGAGTAACAAAATATGGACAACAGACTACCTTTGATTATGACATGGCTACTATCCATTGGAGTAACAAAAATCTCGACAACAAACTACCTTCCAAAATGATAAGGCTGCCATCCATTGGAATAAAAAAAATATCGACAACAAACTACGTTCCATAATGACAAGGCTACCATCCATTGGGGTAACAAAAATTTCGACAACAGACTACCTTCCATAATGGCAAGGCTACCATCCATTAGAGTAACAAAAATCTCGACATCAGAGTACCTTCCATAATGACAAGGCTACGATCCATTAGAGTAACAAATATTTCAACAACAGACTACCTTCCATAATGACAAGGCTACCATCCATTGGAGTAATGAAAATATCAACAAGAGACTACCTTCCATAATTACAAGGCTACCAACCATTGGAGTAATGAAAATATTAAAAAGAGACTACCTTCCATAATGACAAGGCTACCATCAATAGTAGTAACAAAAAGCTCGCCAACAGACTACCTTCGATAATGACAAGGCTACTATCTATTGGAGTGACAAAAATCTCGACAATAGACTACCTTCCATAATGGCAAGGCTACCATCAATTGGAGTAACAAAATATCGACAACAGACTACCTTTGATTATGACATGGCTACTATCCATTTGAGTAACAAAAATATCAACAACAAACTACCTTCCAAAATGATAAGGCTACCATCCATTGGAATAACAAAAATATCGACAACAAACTACCTTCCATAATGACAAGGCTACCATGCATTGGAGTAAAAAAGATATCGACAACAAACTACCTTCAATAATGGCAAGGCTACCATCCATTGGAGTAACAAAAATCTAGACAACAAACTACCTTCCATAATGACAAGGCTACCATGCATTGGGGTAACAAAGATATCGACAACAAACTACCTTCAATAATGACAAGGCTACCATCCATTGGAGTAAAAAAAATCTCGACAACAGACTACCTTCCATAATTACAAGGCTACAATCCATTAGGGTAACCAAAATCTCGACAACAGACTACCTTCTATAATGACTAGGCTGCCATCCATTGTAGTAACAAAAATCTCGACAACAGACTACCTTCCAAAATGATAAGGCTACCATCCATTGGTATAAAAAAAATATCGACAACGGACTACGTTCTATAATGACAAGGCTACGATCCATTAGAATAACAAAAATTTCGACAACAGACTACCTTCCATAATGACAAGGCTACCATCCATTGGAGTAATGAAAATATCAACAAGAGACTACCTTCCATAATGACAAGGCTACCATGCATTGGAGTAATGAAAATATTAACAACAGATTACCTTCCATAATGACAAGGCTACCATCCATAGTAGTAACAAAATGCTCGCCAGCAGACTACCTTCGATAATGATAAGGCTACTATCTATTGGAGTGACAAAAATCTCGACAATAGACTACCTTCCATAATGACAAGGCTACCATCAATTGGAGTAACAAAATATGGACAACAGACTACCTTTGATTATGACATGGCTACTATCCATTGGACTAACAAAAATCTCGACAACAAACTACCTTCCAAAATGATAAGGCTGCCATCCATTGGAATAAAAAAAATATCGATAACAAACTACGTTCCATAATGACAAGGCTACCATCCATTGGGGTAACAAAAATTTCGACAACAGACTACCTTCCATAATGGCAAGGCTACCATCCATTAGAGTAACAAAAATCTCGACATCAGAGTACCTTCCATAATGACAAGGCTACGATCCATTAGAGTAACAAATATTTCAACAACAGACTACCTTCCATAATGACAAGGCTACCATCCATTGGATTAATGAAAATATCAACAAGAGACTACCTTCCATAATTACAAGGCTACCAACCATTGGAGTAATGAAAATATTAAAAAGAGACTACCTTCCATAATGACAAGGCTACCATCAATAGTAGTAACAAAAAGCTCGCCAACAGACTACCTTCGATAATGACAAGTCTACTATCTATTGGAGTGACAAAAATCTCGACAATAGACTACCTTCCATAATGGCAAGGCTACCATCAATTGGAGTAACAAAATATCGACAACAGACTACCTTTGATTATGACATGGCTACTATCCATTGGAGTAACAAAAATATCAACAACAAACTACCTTCCAAAATGATAAGGCTACCATCCATTGGAATAACAAAAATATCGACAACAAACTACCTTCCATAATGACAAGGCTACCATGCATTGGAGTAAAAAAGATATCGACAACAAACTACCTTCAATAATGGCAAGGCTACCATCCATTGGAGTAACAAAAATCTAGACAACAAACTACCTTCCATAATGACAAGGCTACCATGCATTGGGGTAACAAAGATATCGACAACAAACTACCTTCAATAATGACAAGGCTACCATCCATTGGAGTAAAAAAAATCTCGACAACAGACTACCTTCCATAATTACAAGGCTACAATCCATTGGGGTAACCAAAATCTCGACAACAGACTACCTTCTATAATGACTAGGCTGCCATCCATTGTAGTAACAAAAATCTCGACAACAGACTACCTTCCAAAATGATAAGGCTACCATCCATTGGTATAAAAAAAATATCGACAACGGACTACGTTCTATAATGACAAGGCTACGATCCATTAGAATAACAAAAATTTCGACAACAGACTACCTTCCATAATGACAAGGCTACCATCCATTGGAGTAATGAAAATATCAACAAGAGACTACCTTCCATAATGACAAGGCTACCATGCATTGGAGTAATGAAAATATTAACAACAGATTACCTTCCATAATGACAAGGCTACCATCCATAGTAGTAACAAAATGCTCGCCAGCAGACTACCTTCGATAATGATAAGGCTACTATCTATTGGAGTGACAAAAATCTCGAAAATAGACTACCTTCCATAATGACAAGGCTACCATCAATTGGAGTAACAAAATATGGACAACAGACTACCTTTGATTATGACATGGCTACTATCCATTGGACTAACAAAAATCTCGACAACAAACTACCTTCCAAAATGATAAGGCTGCCATCCATTGGAATAAAAAAAATATCGATAACAAACTACGTTCCATAATGACAAGGCTACCATCCATTGGGGTAACAAAAATTTCGACAACAGACTACCTTCCATAATGGCAAGGCTACCATCCATTAGAGTAACAAAAATCTCGACATCAGAGTACCTTCCATAATGACAAGGCTACGATCCATTAGAGTAACAAATATTTCAACAACAGACTACCTTCCATAATGACAAGGCTACCATCCATTGGATTAATGAAAATATCAACAAGAGACTACCTTCCATAATTACAAGGCTACCAACCATTGGAGTAATGAAAATATTAAAAAGAGACTACCTTCCATAATGACAAGGCTACCATCAATAGTAGTAACAAAAAGCTCGCCAACAGACTACCTTCGATAATGACAAGTCTACTATCTATTGGAGTGACAAAAATCTCGACAATAGACTACCTTCCATAATGGCAAGGCTACCATCAATTGGAGTAACAAAATATCGACAACAGACTACCTTTGATTATGACATGGCTACTATCCATTGGAGTAACAAAAATATCAACAACAAACTACCTTCCAAAATGATAAGGCTACCATCCATTGGAATAACAAAAATATCGACAACAAACTACCTTCCATAATGACAAGGCTACCATGCATTGGAGTAACAAAGATATCGACAACAAACTACCTTCAATAATGGCAAGGCTACCATCCATTGGAGTAACAAAAATCTAGACAACAAACTACCTTCCATAATGACAAGGCTACCATGCATTGGGGTAACAAAGATATCGAAAACAAACTACCTTCAATAATGACAAGGCTACCATCCATTGGAGTAAAAAAAATCTCGACAACAGACTACCTTCCATAATTACAAGGCTACAATCCATTGGGGTAACCAAAATCTCGACAACAGACTACCTTCCATAATGACTAGGCTGCCATCCATTGTAGTAACAAAAATCTCGACAACAGACTACCTTCCAAAATGATAAGGCTACCATCCATTGGAATAACAAAAATATCGACAACAGACTACGTTCTATAATGACAAGGCTACGATCCATTAGAATAACAAAAATTTCGACAACAGACTACCTTCCATAATGACAAGGCTACCATCCATTGGAGTAATGAAAATATCAACAAGAGACTACCTTCCATAATGACAAGGCTACCATGCATTGGAGTAATGAAAATATTAACAACAGATTACCTTCCATAATGACAAGGCTACCATCCATAGTAGTAACAAAATGCTCGCCAGCAGACTACCTTCGATAATGATAAGGCTACTATCTATTGGAGTGACAAAAATCTCGACAATAGACTACCTTCCATAATGACAAGGCTACCATCAATTGGAGTAACAAAATCTGGACAACAGACTACCTTTGATTATGACATGGCTACTATTCATTGGAGTAACAAAAATCTCGACAACAAACTACCTTCCAAAATGATAAGGCTGTCATCCATTGGAATAAAAAAAATATCGACAACAAACTACGTTCCATAATGACAAGGCTACCATCCATTGGGGTAACAAAAATTTCGACAACAGACTACCTTCCATAATGGCAAGGCTACCATCCATAAGAGTAACAAAAATCTCGATATCAGAGTACCTTCCATAATGACAAGGCTACGATCCATTAGAGTAACAAATATTTCAACAACAGACTACCTTCCATAATGACAAGGCTACCATCCATTGGAGTAATGAAAATATCAACAAGAGACTACCTTCCATAATTACAAGGCTACCAACCATTGGAGTAATGAAAATATTAAAAAGAGACTACCTTCCATAATGACAAGGCTACCATCAATAGTAGTAACAAAAAGCTCGCCAACAGACTACCTTCGATAATGACAAGGCTACTATCTATTGGAGTGACAAAAATCTCGACAATAGACTACCTTCCATAATGGCAAGGCTACCATCAATTGGAGTAACAAAATATCGACAACAGACTACCTTTGATTATGACATGGCTACTATCCATTGGAGTAACAAAAATATCAACAACAAACTACCTTCCAAAATGATAAGGCTACCATCCATTGGAATAACAAAAATATCGACAACAAACTACCTTCCATAATGACAAGGCTACCATGCATTGGAGTAACAAAGATATCGACAACAAACTACCTTCAATAATGGCAAGGCTACCATCCATTGGAGTAACAAAAATCTAGACAACAAACTACCTTCCATAATGACAAGGCTACCATGCATTGGGGTAACAAAGATATCGACAACAAACCACCTTCAATAATGACAAGGCTACCATCCATTGGAGTAAAAAAAATCTCGACAACAGACTACCTTCCATAATTACAAGGCTACAATCCATTGGGGTAACCAAAATCTCGACAACAGACTACCTTCCATAATGACTAGGCTGCCATCCATTGTAGTAACAAAAATCTCGACAACAGACTACCTTCCAAAATGATAAGGCTACTATCCATTGGAATAACAAAAATATCGACAACAGACTACGTTCTATAATGACAAGGCAACGATCCATTAGAATAAGAAAAATTTCGACAACAGACTACCTTCCATAATGACAAGGCTACCATCCATTGGAGTAATGAAAATATCAACAAGAGACTACCTTCCATAACGACAAGGCTACCATGCATTGGAGTAATGAAAATATTAACAACAGATTACCTTCCATAATGACAAGGCTACCATCCATAGTAATAACAAAATGCTCGCCAGCAGACTACCTTCGATAATGAAAAGGCTACTATCTATTGGAGTGACAAAAATCTCGACAATAGACTACCTTCCATAATGACAAGGCTACCATCAATTGGAGTAACAAAATCTGGACAACAGACTACCTTTGATTATGACATGGCTACTATCCATTGGAGTAACAAAAATCTCGACAACAAACTACCTTCCAAAATGATAAGTCTGCCATCCATTGGAATAAAAAAAATATCGACAACAAACTACGTTCCATAATGACAAGGCTACCATCCATTGGGGTAACAAAAATTTCGACAACAGACTACCTTCCATAATGGCAAGGCTACCATCCATAAGAGTAACAAAAATCTCGACATCAGAGTACCTTCCATAATGAAAAGGCTACGATCCATTAGAGTAACAAATATTTCAACAACAGACTACCTTCCATAATGACAAGGCTACCATCCATTGGAGTAATGAAAATATCAACAAGAGACTACCTTCCATAATTACAAGGCTACCAACCATTGGAGTAATGAAAATATTAAAAAGAGACTACCTTCCATAATGACATGGCTACCATCAATAGTAGTAACAAAAAGCTCGCCAACAGACTACCTTCGATAATGACAAGGCGACTATCTATTGGAGTGACAAAAATCTCGACAATAGACTACCTTCCATAATGGCAAGGCTACCATCAATTGGAGTAACAAAATATCGACAACAGACTACCTTTGATTATGACATGGCTACTATCCATTGGAGTAACAAAAATATCAACAACAAACTACCTTCCAAAATGATAAGGCTACCATCCATTGGAATAACAAAAATATCGACAACAAACTACCTTCCATAATGACAAGGCTACCATGCATTGGAGTAACAAAGATATCGACAACAAACTACCTTCAATAATGGCAAGGGTACCATCCATTGGAGTAACAAAAATCTAGACAACAAACTACCTTCCATAATGACAAGGCTACCATGCATTGGGGTAACAAAGATATCGACAACAAACTACCTTCAATAATGACAAGGCTACCATCCATTGGAGTAAAAAAAATCTCAACAACAGACTACCTTCCATAATTAGAAGGCTACAATCCATTGGGGTAACCAAAATCTCGACAACAGACTACCTTCCATAATGACTAGGCTGCCATCCATTGTAGTAACAAAAATCTCGACAACAGACTACCTTCCAAAATGATAAGGCTACCATCCATTGGAATAACAAAAATATCGACAACAGACTACGTTCTATAATGACAAGGCAACGATCCATTAGAATAAGAAAAATTTCGACAACAGACTACCTTCCATAATGACAAGGCTACCATCCATTGGAGTAATGAAAATATCAACAAGAGACTACCTTCCATAATTACAAGGCTACCATGCATTAGAGTAATGAAAATATTAACAACAGATTACCTTCCATAATGACAAGGCTACCATCCATAGTAATAACAAAATGCTCGCCAGCAGACTACCTTCGATAATGACAAGGCTACTATCTATTGGAGTGACAAAAATCTCAACAATAGACTACCTCCCATAATGACAAGGCTACCATCAATTGGAGTAACAAAATCTCGACAATAGACAACCTTTGATTATGGCATGGCTATTATCCATTAGAGTAACAAAAATATCGACAACAAACTACCTTCCAAAATGATAAGGCTACCATCCATTGGAATAAAAAAAATATCGACAACAAACTATGTTCCATAATGGCAAGGCTACCATCCATTGGGGTAACAAAAATCTCGACAACAGACTACCTTCCATAATGACAAGGCTACCATCCATTGGAGTAATGAAAATATCAACAAGAGACTACCTTCCATAATAACAAGGCTACCATGCATTGGAGTAATGAAAATATTAACAACAGATTACCTTCCATAATGACAAGGCTACCATCCATAATTTTAACAAAATTCTCGCCAGCAGACTACCTTCGATAATGACAAGGCTACTATCTATTGGAGTGACAAAAATCTCGACAATAGACTACCTTCCATAATGACAAGGCTACCATCCATTAGAGTAATGAAAATATCAACAAGAGACAACCTTCCATAATTACAAGGCTACCATCCATTGGAGTAATGAAAATATTAACAAGAGACTACCTTCCATAATGACAAGGCTACCATCCATAGTAGTAACAAAAAGCTCGCCAACGGACTACCTTCGATAATGTCAAGGCTACTATCTATTGGATTGACAAATATCTCGACAATAGACTACCTTCCATAATGACAAGGCTACCATCAATTGGAGTAACAAAAATCTCGACAACAAACTACCTTCCAAAATGATAAGGCTACCATCTATTGGAATAACAAAAATATCGACAACAAACTACGTTCCATAATGACAAGGCTACGATCCATTAGAGTAACAAAAATTTCGACAACAGACTACCTTCCATAATGACAAGGCTACCATCCATTGGAGTAATGAAAATATCAACAAGAGACTACCTTCCATAATTACAAGGCTACCATGCATTGGAGTAATGAAAATATTAAAAAGAGATTACCTTCCATAATGACAAGGCTACCATCCATAGTAGTAACAAAATGCTCGCCAACAGACTACCTTCGATAATGACAAGGCTACTATCTATTGGAGTGACAAAAATCTCGACAATAGACTACCTTCCATAATGACAAGGCTACCATCAATTGGAGTAACAAAATCTCGACAACAGAGTACCTTTGATTATAACATGGCTACTATCCATTGGAGTAACAAAAATCTCGACAACAAACTACCTTCCAAAATGATAAGGTAACCATCCATTGGAATAAAAAAAATATCGACAACAAACTACGTTCTATAATGACAAGGCTACGATCCATTGGGGCAACAAAAATCTCGACAACGGACTACCTTCCATAATGACAAGGCTACCATCCATTGGAGTAATGAAAATATCAACAAGAGACTACCTTCCATAATGACAAGGCTACCATGCATTGGAGTAATGAAAATATTAACAACAGATTACCTTCCATAATGACAAGGCAACCATCCATAATTTTAACAAAATTCTCGCCAGCAGACTACCTTCGATAATGACAAGGCTACTATCTATTGGAGTGACAAAAATCTCGACAATAGACTACCTTCCATAATGACAAGGCTACCATCCATTAGAGTAATGAAAATATCAACAAGAGACAACCTTCCATAATTACAAGGCTACCATCCATTGGAGTAATGAAAATATTAACAAGAGACTACCTTCCATAATGACAAGGCTACCATGCATAGTAGTAACAAAAAGCTCGCCAACGGACTACCTTCGATAATGTCAAGGCTACTATCTATTGGATTGACAAATATCTCGACAATAGACTACCTTCCATAATGACAAGGCTACCATCAATTGGAGTAACAAAAATCTCGACAACAAACTACCTTCCAAAATGATAAGGCTACCATCTATTGGAATAACAAAAATATCGACAACAAACTACGTTCCATAATGACAAGGCTACGATCCATTAGAGTAACAAAAATTTCGACAACAGACTACCTTCCATAATGACAAGGCTACCATCCATTGGAGTAATGAAAATATCAACAAGAGACAACCTTCCATAATTACAAGGCTACCATGCATTGGAGTAATGAAAATATTAAAAAGAGATTACCTTCCATAATGACAAGGCTACCATCAATAATGACACGGCTACTATCTATTGGAGTGACAAAAATCTCGACAATAGACTACCTTCCATAATGACAAGGCTGCCATCAATTGGAGTAACGAAATCTCGAAAATAGACTACCTTTGATTATGACATGGATACTATCCATTGGAGTAACAAAAATCTCAACAACAAACTACCTTCCAAAATGATAAGGCTACCATCCATTGGAATAACAAAAATATCGACAACAGAATACGTTCTATAATGACAAGGCTACGATCCATTAGAATAACAAAAATTTCGATAACAGACTACCTTCCATAATGACAAGGCTACCATCTATTGGAGTAATAAATATATCAACAAGAGACTACCTTCCATAATGACAAGGCTACCATCCATAGTAATAACAAAATGCTCGCCAGCAGACTACCTTCGATAATGACAAGGCTAATATCTATTGGAGTGACAAAAATCTCGACAATAGACTACCTTCCATAATGACAAGGCTACCATCAATTGTAGTAAAAAAATCTCGACAATAGACAACCTTTGATTATGACATGGCTACCATCCATTGGGGTAACAAAAATCTCGAAAATAGACTACCTTCCAAAATGATAAGGCTACCATCCGTTAGAGTAACAAAAATCTCGACAACAGACTACCTTCCATAATGACAAGGCTACGATCCATTAGAGTAACAAATATTTCGACAACAAACTATCTTCCATAATGACAAGGCTACCATCCATTGGAGTAATGAAAATATCTACAAGAGACTACCTTCCATAATTACAAGGCTACCATCCATTGGAGTAATGAAAATATTAACAAGAGACTACCTTCCATAATGACACGGCTACCATCCACAGTAGTAACAAAAAGCTCCCTAACAGACTACCTTCGATAATGACAAGGCTACTATCTATTGGAGTGACAAAAATCTCGACAATAGACTACCTTCCATAATGACAAGGCTACCATCAATTGGAGTAACGAAATCTCGAAAACAGACTACCTTTGATTATGACATGGATACTATCCATTGGAGTAACAAAAATCTCGACAACAAACTACCTTCCAAAATGATAAGGCTACCATTCATTGGAATAACAAAAATATCGATAACAAACTACGTTCTATAATGACAAGGCTACAATCTATTAGAGTAACAAAAATTTCGAAAACAAACTACCTTCCATAATGACAAGGCTACCATGTATTGGAGTAATGAAAATATCAACAAGAGACTAACTTCCATAATGACAAGGCTACCATGCATTGGAGTAATGAAAATATTAACAACAGATTACCTTCCATAATGACAAGGATACCATCCATAGTAGTAACAAAATGCTCGCCAGCAGACTACCTTCGATAATGACAAGGCTACTATCTATTGGAGTGACAAAAATCTCGACAATAGACTACCTTCCATAATGACAAGGCTACCATCAATTGGAGTAACAAAATCTCGACAACAGACTACCTTTGATTATGACATGGCTACTATCCATTGGAGTAACAAAAACTCGACAACAAACTACCTTCCAAAATGATAAGGCTGCCATCCATTGGAATAAAAAAAATATCGACAACAAACTACGTTCCATAATGACAAGGTTACCATCCATTGGGGTAACAAAAAGCTCGGCAACAGACTACCTTCCATAATGACAAGGCTACCATCCATTAGAGTAAAAAAAATCTAGACAACAAACTACATTCCATAATGACAAGGCTACCATCCATTGGAGTAACGAAAATATCAACAAGATACTACTTTCCATAGAGACAAGGCTAACATCCATTAGAGTAACAAAAATCTTTACAACATACTACCTTTCATAATGACAAGGCTACCATCCATTGGAGTAATGAAAATATCAAAAAGAGACTACCTTCCCTAATGACAAGGCTACCACGCATTGGAGTAATGAAAATATCAACAAGATACTACCTTCAATAATGAAAAGGCTACCATCCATTGGAGTAACAAAAAGCTCGCCAACAAACTACCTTCCAAATTGACAAGGCTACCATCCATTGGAGGAACAAAATTTGACAACATACTACCTTTCATTATGACATGGCTACTATCCATTGGAGTGACAAAAATCTCGACAACAAACTACCTACCAAAAAGATAAGGCTACCATCCATTCGAATCACAAAAATATTGACAACAAACTATGTTCCATAATGACAGGGCTACCATCCATTGGAGTAACAAAAATATAGACAACAGACTACCTTCCATAATGAAAAGGCTACCATCCAATGGAATAACAAAAATCTCGACAAATTAATACCTTCCATAATGACAAGCCTACCATCAATTGTAGTAACCAAAATATCGACAATAGACTACCTTCCATAATATAAAGGCTGCCATCCATTGTAGTAACAAAAATCTCGACAACAAACTACCTTCTAAAATGACAATGCTACCATCCATTAGAGTAACAAAAATATCGACAACACACTACCTTCCATAATGACAAGGCTACCATCCATTGTAGTAAAAAAAATCTCGACAACAGACTACCTTTCATAATGACAAGGCTACTATCCATTAGAGTAACCAAAATATCGATAACAGACTACCTTCCATAATGAAAAGGCTACCATCTATTGGAATAACAAAAATCTCGAGAATAGACTACCGTCCATAATGAGAAGGCTACCATCCAATGGAATAACAAAAATCTCGACAACATAGTACATTCCATAATGACAAGGCTACCATCCATTAGAGTTACAAAAATCACAACAATAGACTACCTTCCATAATGACTAGGCTACCATCCATTAGAGTAACAAAGATATCGACAACAGACTACCTTCTATAATGACAAACCTACCATACATTGGAGTAACAAAAATCTTGACAATAGACTACCTTCCACAATGACAAGGCTACCATCCATTAGAGTAAGAAAAATCTCGAAAACAAACTACCTTCCATAATGACAAGGCTACCATCCATTAGAGTAACAAAAATCTCGAAAACAGACTACCTTCCATAATGACAAGGCTACGATCCATTAGAGTAACAAAAATTTCAACAACAGACTACCTTCCATAATGACAGGGCTACCATCCATTGGAGTAATGAAAATATCAACAAGAGACTACCTTCTATAATGACAAGGCTACCATGCATTGGAGTAATGAAAATATTAACAAGAGACTACCTTCCATAATGACAAGGCTACCATCCATAGTAGTATGAAAAATCTCGACAACAGACTACCTTCCATAATGACAAGGCTACGATCCATTAGAGTAACAAAAATTTCAACAACAGACTACCTTCCATAATGACAGGGCTACCATCCATTGGAGTAATGCAAATATCAACAAGAGACTACCTTCCATAATGACAAGGCTACCATGCATTGGAGTAATGAAAATATTAACAAGAGACTACCTTCCATAATGACAAGGCTACCATCCATAGTAGTAACAAAAAGCTCGCCAACATACTACCTTTTATAATGACAAGGCTACTATCTATTGGAGTGACAAAAATCTCGACAATAGACTACCTTCCATAATGACAAGGCTATCATCAATTGGAGTAACAAAATCTCGACAACAGACTACCTTTCATTATGACATGGCTACTATCCAGTGGAGTAACAAAAATCTCGACAACAAACTACCTTTCAAAATGATAAGGCTACCATCCATTGGAAGAAAAAAAATATCGACAACAAACTATGTTCCATAATGACAAGGCTGCCATCCATTGTAGTAACAAATATCTCAACAATAGACTACCTTCCATAATGACAATGCTACCATCCATTGGAGTAACAAAAATCTCGACAACAAACTACCTTCCATATTGACAAGGCTACCACCCATTGTAGTAACAAAAATCTCGACAATAGACTACCTTCCATAATGACAAGGCTACCATGCATTAGAGTAATGAAAATATTAACAAGAGACTACCTTCCATAATGACAAGGCTACCATCCATAGTAGTAACAAAAAGCTCGCCAATAGACTACCTTCTATAATGACAAGGCTACTATCGATTGGAGTGACAAAAATCTCGAAAATAGACTACCTTCCATAATTATATGGCTACCATCAATTGGAGTAACAAAATATTGACAACAGACTACCTTTCATTATGACATGGCTACTATCTCTTGCACTAACAAAAATCTCGACAACAAACTACCTTTCAAAATGATAAGGCTACCATCCATTGGAATAACAAAAATATCGACAACAAACTATGTTCCACAATGACAAGGATACCATCCATTGGGGTAACAAATAGCTCGACAACAGACTACCTTCCATAATGACAAGGCTACCATCCATTAGAGTAACAAAAATATCGACAACAGTCTACCTTCCATAATGACAAGGCTACCATCCATTAGAGTAACAAATATTTCAACAACAGACTACCTTCCATAATGACAAGGCTACCATCCATTGGAGTAATGAAAATATCAACAAGAGACTACCTTCCATAATTACAAGTCTACCATCCATTAGAGTAATGAAAATATTAACAAGAGACTACCTTTCATAACGTCAAGGCTACCATCCATAGTAGTAACAAAAAGCTCGCCAACAGACTACTTTCGATAATGACAAGGCTACTATATATTGGAGTGATTAAAATCTCGACAATAGACTACCTTCCATAATGACAAGGCTACCATCAATTGGAGTAACAAAATCTCGACAACAGACTACCTTTGATTATGACATGGCTACTATCCATGGAGTAACAAAAATCTCGACAACAAACTACCTTCCCAAATGATAAGGCTACCATCCATTGGAATAACAAAAATATCAACAATAGACTACCTTCCATAATAAAAAGGCTGACATCCATTGTAGTAACAAAAATCTCGACAACAGACTACCTTCCAAAATGACAATGCTACCATCCATTAGAGTAACAAAAATAATGACAACACACTACCTTCCATAATGACAAGGCTACCATCCATTGTAGTAACCAAAATCTCGACAACAGACTACCTTCCATAATGACAAGGCTACTATCCATTGGAGTAACCAAAATATCGATAACAGACTACCTTCCATAATGAAAATGCTACCATCTATTGGGATAACAAAAATCTCGAGAACAGACTACCGTCCATAATGACAAGGCTACCATCCAATGGAATAACAAAAATCTCGACAACATACTACATTCCATAATGACAAGGCTACGATCCATTAGAGTTACAAAAATCACGACAATAGACTACCTTCCATAATGACTAGGCTACCATCCATTAGAGTAACAAAGATATCGACAACAGACTACCTTCTATAATGACAAGCGTACCATACATTGTAATAACAAAAATCTCAACAACAAACTACCTTCCGCAATGAAAAGGCTACCATACATTGTAGTAACAAAAATCTCGACAACAGTTTACCTTCCATAATGACAAGGCTACAATCCATTGGAGTAACAAAAATCTTGACAATAGACTACCTTCCACAATGACAAGGCTACCATCCATTAGAGTAACAAAAATCTCGAAAACAAACTACCTTCCATAATGACAAGGCTACCATCCATTAGAGTAACAAAAATCTCGAAAATAGACTACCTTCCATAATGACAAGGCTACGATCCATTAGAGTAACAAAAATTTCAACAACAAACTACCTTCCATAATGACAGGGCTACCATCCATTGGAGTAATGAAAATATCAACAAGAGACTACCTTCCATAATTACAAGGCTACCATGAATTGGAGTAAAGAAAATATTAATAAGAGACTACCTTCCATAATGACAAGGCTACCATCCATAGTAGTAACAAAAATCTCGACAACAGACTACCTTCCATAATGACAAGGCTACGATCCATTAGAGTAACAAAAATTTCAACAACGGACTACCTTCCATAATTACAGGGCTACCATCCATTGGAGTAATGAAAATATCAACAAGAGACTACCTTCCATAATGACAAGGCTACCATGCATTGGAGTAATGAAAATATTAACAAGAGACTACCTTCCATAATGACAAGGCTACCATCCATAGTAGTAACAAAAAGCTCGCCAACAGACTACCTTTTATAATGACAAGGCTACTATCTATTTGAGTGACAAAAATCTCGACAATAGACTACCTTCCATAATGACAAGGCTATCATCAATTGGAGTAACAAAATCTCGACAACAGACTACCTTTCATTATGACATGGCTACTATCCATTGGAGTAACAAAAATCTCGACAACAAACTACCTTTCAAAATGATAAGGCTACCATCCATTGGAATAAAAAAAATATCGACAACAAACTATGTTCGATAATGACAAGGTTGCCATCCATTGTAGTAACAAAAATCTCAACAACAGACTACCTTCCATAATGACAATGCTACCAGCCATTGGAGTAACAAAAATCTCGACAACAGACTACCTTCCAACATGACAAGGTGTTTTACCCCAAAATTTGCCATCCCATATTCTTCAATATTTGGCAAGATCAAGGTTCAAAATCTCTCAAAGGGTTGCACAGTCCAATTGCCTCCTAACACAGTCAAAATTAGGGTTTTTGTTCTTGCAAAGAAATTGAGATTTTCAAGGGCCCAATCAAGTCCCATAGGCCTACATACATTGTCAAGCATCCATATGTCAAGTTTCAGGACTCACAACATCAAGTTGCACAGTCAAAAACCCTAAATGCTTCACAGTCAACTATAGGGGCAAAATGGTCATTTGACAGTCAAAAGTCAAAATTTTTGGTCAACATCTTATTTTGAAGCCACAATCATCATTTGATCAATTCTTGATCATGATTCTCAAAGTATGGCTCAAAAAGTCTCAAGATGCAAAAGTTTATATTGTTGGACAGTTGAAAAGTCAACTTTAAATTGACCAAAGCATAACTTCTTCATGGTTTATCAGAAAAATTCCATCCAATGCTCATTTTGAAGAGAATGAAATTTCCTACAACTCATCTTCACACTCCAAGTCCAATAAATTCTCTCACAAAAAGTTATCAATTTCAACATTATAGGTCATTTTCAAAAGTCAACAAAAAGGCACTTTAAGTCAAAGACCATAACTTGAGATTGGTAAATCAAAATGACATGGGACCAAAGACATTGGTTATAGGACTTCAATACCTTTCCAATTTTGCCTAAAACACTTCAAATTTGCTAATGGGCCTCAAATTCTTCCTTGAATCATTACCCAAAGCCTATGCACGACCCATTGAGCTTAAAAGGATTTATTTTCTTATTTTTAATTAATTAATTGAATTTTTATTCTTATTAATTCATTTAATTAGTTTTAATTGTATAAAAATATCAAATAATGGTTGTCAAATCTTTTTATGCAGCAAATATACTCCACACATGCTAAGGATTTCGTGCATCAATCAAAAAGACAATATCTTCAATAATTGGCAATGTTTCCTTGGAAAAAGATTGAAAAAGGATATGATTAGCAATCAAAGATTCAAGTCATCAATTCATGGATTCATGGGCTTTATTTTGACCTAATTTGCTTCACATACTTATGTAAGAGTGAACCCTATTCAGAAGGACACGAAAAAGCTGCTCATGCTCCATAACCAAATTGCAAAAATTCCAAGAAAATTGTGAAACTGATTTCATAGTTGCAGTACAATTCAAGACCTGAAATTGCTTCTAATGCATTGCTAGACCTTCCAGGAGTCTATTAGCAATAAAGAACCAGTCCAAACGCGCAAGGAATCGAAGAACATAAGCCATACGATTTGCCATATTTTCCAGAAACTCATATCATAATTCATGCGCATTTGATGCATATTGTCGGTTGTTTTGTATTCAAAGGAACATTCTGAAGCTAATGATATGGTTTAATTGCATTATAGCATCCTGTATCAAAATCTGCCATGAGAGACATCTAGAGTTTCAGAACTTCAATATTGGGGGTTTTCATATATTGTAAAATTGGACCACCAAACCTGTATGGATGAATTCGTTGCATCAAGACGAAACTATTAAGACCATCGCGCCCTTTTTATATTGAGTGTATGCCTAATAGCTATTTTCATATTTTCAGTTTGTGGGGGTTTAAAACCCCCGCTATTGCGTGACAGGGTGTGATAGTAGCATTCAAATATCTGGCGCGTTTTTTCTGTTTTATACCATTAATCTTTGTTCTTTTTTGAAATTTTGGCTGCAGATACTCAATGTCACGTTCAATGTTATGACACCGTATCTGACTTACTATATGACAGTAAATACAAAAGCAATAAAGAACACAGTCAATTGTCTACCCAGTTCAGTGTGCAACAACACCTACTCTGGGGGCTACCAAGCCAGGGAGAGAATCCACTATAAGAGATGTTAATTCAGGAATAAACCAACCAGTTTATCTCCTTCACTTAAGACCTACCCAATGCAATTCTAATCTAAGTACAACTTAAACCTGAGTTCATACTCACTCCCCCTCAATCACAGCAGTGATACATAAACCAATTTGACTTAAGAATTGATGAAGACACTCTTCAAAAAAACACACACTTGATTAAGCTTCACAGCTTTTTAATCAAGCAACACAATCACTCGTGCTTCACAGCTTTGAGTGATGCACACAACTAACTTGACTCTGCTTCACAGCTTTAGTCAAGGAACATTCAAACACTCTTGCTTCAAAGCTTAGAGTGCTACACAACCCTTACAATTTGAAACCTATTCCAAGGCACTTATCACAATGATAATTGTTTGGAGTACAATAAACAAATCTATACAGATTACAAAATGATCTTCTGATCAGTCAGCAACAATCAATGAAAAACAGCAGCTCTGTTGAATATATAGCAGCTACAACTTCAGTTAGGGTTTCCAAAAACCTAGGGTTAATTCCGTTTGACCTAAAGACCAAGTCACAGGACTTTATTAACCAGGTTAGGGTTGAGTTAGGTTACCCCTCAGAAAACGCAGGATTCTGTTCAGAAAGGACTGAGTTATTTCCTGAAAAAACTCAGACTTATCCAATCCTGCAATCCTGTTAGTTCAGAACAGGATGTCATAACATCTGTTATGACATCTGAGAAAACCTGTCTACTGATTTAGCAAAATGTGATCATTTTGCAAAAATGCTCAGATACACACTTATAAACATCAGTATTTGAATTACAATATTTTTCTGCAAAGGTACCTAATGAGTCAGTACAAACTGAACTAGAATGTTGTCACATCAGTCATGACATTCACACATACACTTGGGATGTACCAAAAATGCAAGCCAATACCTAAACACCTACAAACTCCCCCTTTGGCAGATTTTTGGCTAAAGACCCTAAACAATCAGAGATAGATAGCAGCAGAAATAAGTGACAGCAGAAAAATAGAATGTCAAGTACTAATTAAGCAAGTACCAAAATATTCTCCCCCTCTTTAGCCACAAATGGGCCAAAGATACATGTTCAGAAAATTTTACAGTTATCCAAAACAAAATAATAAGATCAGCAGCAGACAACAACAGAACACACTTCCAAACTCCACCAGAAATCAGCAACCATCCTTCAAGCACTGTCATCAGATCCAGAGGATTCAGGCTTCTTCCTTTTCTTGTGAGCAATGTCAGCATTCTTCTCTTTGTTTGATGTCTCAACATTCTTAGAGACATCTGGATTTGTTTCAGCATTTGAGCTTTCTTGGTTCAGAGGAACAGAAATGCCAGGAACTGAGTGGTTCTCGTTCAGAATTCTTGAAACAATTTTTGCTATTGCTTGATTAACATAGGCTGTCCCTTCCCTATTTGCAATTTCAGGGGGAACTGAAGAGGAAGCATGAGATGGATTACCTGTATGTCTTGTTCTCAACTCTTTGACCTTGGTGGGGTTAGTTCCCACTCTTCTATGAGAAGAGATCTCCAGAACGTCAGAGTCCAGACAGGAAGAGATTGTCCCAGAATCTTGATCAGAGGAAGAGGTTGAGATGGTCGTATTGGATGATGATGGTATTTGAGACATTTTGTCAGTTTTGAAGGACCAACAGCAAATGAGGAGAAATTTCTGATTGAGAGACTGGGTTTTGATGAGGTGACGAGAGAGGAAGGAAGCAAAGGAGTGTCTATTCAACTTCTTAAAAGAATTGTAGGAACTGAGAAAATACAATTTTAAACCAATCAGAACAGGCATAAGTCCTTTGGTCCTTGTTTTAAGCAAAATTAATTGCTACAATTCCTCATGTTGGCAAATACCCAGCTTACCCCTTAGGTTTTCAAATTGACTTGCATCCAGAGCCTTGGTAAAGATGTCAGCCAGCTGTAGCTCAGTGGCAACATGTTCCAATTTGATTGTCTTCTCTTCTACAAGGTCTCTGATAAAGTGATGTCGTATGTCAATATTTTTGGTCCTGCTATGCTGAATGGGATTCTTGGATATGTTGATTGTACTCAGATTGTCACAGTACAATGTCATAACATCTTGTGTGACATTATACTCAGTGAGCATTTGTTTCATCCATATCATTTGAGAGCAGCTACTACCAGCTGCAATGTATTCAGCTTCAGCAGTGGAAAGAGACACACAATTCTGTTTCTTGCTGAACCAGGAAACTAGATTACTTCCCAAAAAGAAACATCCTCCAGAGGTGCTTTTTCTATCATCAGCACTACCAGCCCAATCAGCATCACAGTAGCCAGTCAGAGCTGGTTCACAGCCATGAGTATACAACAATCCATAGTTGTAAGTACCACTTACATACTTCAAAATTCTCTTCACTTGATTGATATGACTGACTTTGGGATCAGCTTGGTATCTAGCACAAACTCCAACTGCAAAGGCAATATCAGGTCTGCTGGCAGTTAAGTACAACAAGCTTCCTATCATGCTTCTGTATAGACTTTGATCCACCTTAACCCCACTTGAATCTTTGGAAAGCTTTAGATGAGTAGGAGCAGGAGTCCTTTTGTGACTTGCATTCTCCATACCAAACTTCTTTACAATATTCTTAGCATACTTGCTTTGAGACAAGAAGATTGAGTCCTCCATCTGTGAGACTTGTAGTCCAAGAAAATAAGTTAGTTCTCCCATGAGACTCATTTAAAATTCAGCCTGCATCTGGTCAGCAAAGTGTTTAACCATATGTTCTGACATTCCTCCAAACACTATGTCATCAACATATATTTGGGCAACCATCAACTTTCCTCCTTCAGTTTTGACAAAGAGAGTTTTGTCCAAGCCTCCTTTTTTGTATCCTTTGTATGAGAGAAACTTTGTTAACCTGTCATACCATGCTCTAGGAGCTTGTTTCAGGCCATATAGAGCTTTTCTCAGTTTGTAGACATGATCAGGATAGGTTGGATCCACAAAACCTTTAGGTTGTTCCACATAAGCTTCCTCATTTAAGTACCCATTTAGAAAGGCACTTTTCACATCCATCTGAAATAACTTGAACTTCAGAAGACAAGCAATTGACAACAAGAGTCTGATTGATTCCAACCTGGCTACAGGTGCAAAGGTTTCATCAAAATCAACCCCTTCAACCTGGGTGTATCCTTGAGCAACAAGTCTTGCCTTATTTCTGGTGACAACTCCTTCAGCATCTGACTTGTTCTTGAATATCCATTTTGTCCCAATGATGTTAGTTCCTTCAGGTCTAGGAACCAGTTCCCAAACTTCATGTTGCTTGAATTGGTTCAGTTCATCTTGCATTGCACCAATCCAATATTCATCAGTTAAGGCTTCCTTGACGTTTCTTGGTTCCATTTTGGACACAAAACAAGAGTTTGAGATAATTTCTCTAGATCTTGTCATGACTCCACTATTGAGATCTCCTATGATGAGCTCTTTTGGATGATCCTTCTGAATTCTGATGGAAGGAATCTTGCTAGCTTCCTTTGATTCAGATTCTGTTGTGGTGGAGTTGGGTAGGTCATCCTGTTGGGTTGAAGTCTCAAAGAATGTCTCAACAGTACAAGGAACATCTATTTCTTCATGATAGTCATCAATTACAACATTTATTGATTCCATCATGGTTTTGGTTCTGGAGTTGAATACTCTATAAGCTCTGCTGTTTGAGGAGTATCCTAGAAATATGCCTTCATCACTTTTGGAGTCCAGTTTTCTTCTTTGTTCACGATCAGACAGGATATAGCATTTGCTGCCAAACACATGGAAGTACTTCACAGTTGGTTTTCTTCCTTTCCAAAGTTCATATATGGTGGATGAGGTTCCCTTTCTCAAGGTGACTCTGTTATGAACATAGCAAGCTGTATTCATAGCTTCAGCCCAAAAATACATAGGAAGTCTTTTGGCATGTAACATTGCTCTGGCAGATTCTTGTATGGTCCTGTTTTTTCTTTCCACAACTCCATTTTGCTGAGGTGTTATGGGAGAAGAAAACTCATGACTGATTCCTTCTGAAGCACAGAAGTCATCAAACTTGCTGTTTTCAAATTCCTTGCCATGATCACTTCTGATTCTGACAATACATCCTTCCTTCTCTCTTTGAATTCTCTTGCACAGTTCTCTAAAAACTTCAAATGCATCTGATTTTTCCCTAATGAAATTAATCCAGGTGAATCTGGAAAAATCATCCACAACCACATAGGCATATCTTTTACCACCAAGACTCTTTACTTGCATTGGTCCCATCAGATCCATATGGAGGAGTTCTAGAACCTTAGAGGTGGTCAGATGTCTTGACTTTGGATGTGACATCCTAGTCTGCTTACCAACCTGACATTCACCACAAACTCTTCCTTCATCAATTTGAAGTTTTGGAATCCCTCTGACTGCCTCCAAGGAGATAATCCTCTTCATACCCCTTAGATGAAGATGGCCAAGTTTTTGGTGCCACATTTTCACCTCTTTTTCTTCTTTTGCAATGGAACACACAGATGAGAAATTAGTGTTCTCAGCCTCCCACAAGTAACAGTTGTCTTTGGATCTGACTCCTTTCATTACTATCTCTTGTTTGTCATTGATTACAAGGCATTCAGATCTTGAGAAATTGACCTTGAATCCTTGATCACACAGTTGACTGATACTAATGAGATTAGCGGTCAGTCCTTTCACCAGCAGTACTTCATTCAGACTTGGAACTCCAGGGAAGTCCAAATCACCAACTCCTTTGATTTCACCTTTAGCCCCATCTCCAAAGGTCACAAAACTGGTGGTGTGAGGCTTAACATTATTGAGGAGGTTCTTGATTCCAGTCATATGTCTGGAACATCCACTGTCAAAGTACCAGTCTTCCTTTGCAGAGACCCTCAGGGAAGTGTGAGCTATCAGTGCAGTAGTCTTTTTCTTCCATTGAGGAACATGTGGTACCTTTTTTGACTTAGGTTTGACACCTGAGTTCTGATTAGGGTATCCATGTAATCTGAAGCAGAAGGGATTTATGTGGCCATATCTACCACAATGATTACATTTCCATCTTTGGTACCTTTTCCTCATATGTTTCTGTTCCTGATGTCGAGAGTTGTGTTGAGACATCTGTTTTAACATTTGCTTACCAGAACCAGATTTCGTTCCTTCCATAAATCCTAGTCCAGATTTATTTCCCACATTTTGTCCTACCTGAAGGATCTCTTCCAATTTGTCTGTTCCATTGGTCAACATCTTGACAGATTTGGTCATTTGATTCAGTTGTGAGTTCAGTAGTTGAACTTCTCCTTCTAGATGACTTATAGTTTCAAGATTTGCCCTTTTTTCAGCCTCCAGCTTTATAATGAGTTTTGATTGTTTCTCATTCTGCACACAGACTTCAGCACTTCTGATACATAATTTCTTGTAAGTATCAGCCAGTTCTTCAAAAGTCACCTCTTCATCATTGATGTCACTTTCAGAGGTACAAACACCAGTTAAAGCAGTAACTCGTTTGATAGTCTCTTCTTCAGAATTACTTTCTGAATCACAGTCAGACCAAGTAACAGTCATTCCTTTTTGTTTCTTAAGAAAGGTAGGACATTCAGCTCGAATATGCCCATATCCTTCACAGCCATGGCATTGAATTCCTCTGCCTTGAATTCCCTTCTCTTCTGACCTTGGTCTTCTGCTGGAACTGTCAATGTTAGAGGGAATGTTATGAACATTAGACCTTGACTTTGGATCTATTCTTTTGATGAGTTTGTTGAACTGTCTTCCAAGCATGGCTACAGCCTCTGAAATGTCTTCTTCAACATCAGTGTTGGACATAAGAGCTATGCTCTTGTTCTTTTTGACACCATTATCAGTGATTCCCATCTCAAAAGTCTGAAGAGACCCAATAAGTTCATCCACTTTCAACTTGCTAATGTCCTGGGCTTCCTCTATGGCAGTTACCTTTATTGCAAATCTTTTAGGCAAGGATCTGAGAATCTTCCTCACCAGTTTTTCTTCTGACATCTTTTCTCCCAGTGCTCCTGAGGTGTTGGCAATCTCCAAGATGTTCATGTGAAATTCATGAATGGTTTCATCTTCCATCATTTTTAGATTCTCAAATTTGGTGGTCAACATCTGAAGCCTTGACATTTTTACTTTGGAAGTTCCCTCATGAGTAGTTTTGAGAGTGTCCCAAACTTCCTTTGCCAGTTCATATTGATGTACTAGTCTGAAAATGTTTCTATCAATTCCATTGAACATAGCATTTAAAGCTTTTGAATTTCCCAGAGCTAACTCATCTTCTTCTTTACTCCAATCTTCCTCAGGCTTCAGACTGATTGTCCCATCTATCTCAGTTATGGTGGGATGAATCCATCCTTTGTCAGCAGCTCTCCAAGCCTTTTTGTCCAGAGATTTTAGGAAGGCAATCATACGAGGTTTCCAGTAGTCATAATTAGTTCCATCCAGAATGGGTGGTCTATTTCCAAAAACTCCTTCTTTGTCCATAGTGCCAGAAAGTGATATCCCTAGATCTCACCCAGTAATACAGGCAGGGTGCCTGCTCTGATACCAAATGAAATTCTGGCTGCAGATACTCAATGTCACGTTCAATGTTATGACACCGTATCTGACTTACTATATGACAGTAAATACAAAAGCAATAAAGAACACAGTCAATTGTTTACCCAGTTCAGTGTGCAACAACACCTACTCTGGGGGCTACCAAGCCAGGGAGAGAATCCACTATAAGAGATGTTAATTTAGGAATAAACCAACCAGTTTATCTCCTTCACTTAAGACCTACCCAATGCAATTCTAATCTAAGTACAACTTAAACCTGAGTTCCTACTCACTCCCCCTCAATCACAACAGTGATACATAAACCAATTTGACTTAAGAATTGATGAAGACACTCTTCAAAAAAACACACACTTGATTAAGCTTCACAGCTTTTTAATCAAGCAACACAATCACTCGTGCTTCACAGCTTTGAGTGATGCACACAACTAACTTGACTCTGCTTCACAGCTTTAGTCAAGGAACATTCAAACACTCTTGCTTCAAAGCTTAGAGTGCTACACAACCCTTACAATTTGAAACCTATTCCAAGGCACTTATCACAATGATAATTGCTTGGAGTACAATAAACAAATCTATACAGATTACAAAATGATCTTCTGATCAGTCAGCAGCAATCAATGAAAAACAGCAGCTCTGTTGAATATATAGCAGCTGCAACTTCATTTAGGGTTTCCAAAAACCTAGGGTTAATTCCGTTTGACCTAAAGACCAAGTCACAGGACTTTATTAACCAGGTTAGGGTTGAGCTAGGTTACCCCTCAGAAAATGCGGGATTCTGTTCAGAAAGGACTGAGTTATTTCCTGAAAAAACTCAGACTTATCCAATCCTGCAATCCTGTTAGTTCAGAACAGGATGTCATAACATCTGTTATGACATCTGAGAAAACCTGTCTACTGATTTAGCAAAATGTGATTATTTTGCAAAAATGCTCAGATACACACTTATAAACATCAGTATTTGAATTACAATATTTTTCTGCAAAGGTACCTAATGAGTCAGTACAAACTGAACTAGAATGTTGTGACATCAGTCATGACATTCACACATACACTTGGGATTTACCAAAAATGCAAGCCAATACCTAAACACCTACATTTTTATATAATATTTGTTTTCCATTATATGTACAAACGCGCGCAATAGCTCAATTGGCAAGGGACTTGCTTGGTGAGTGCTGGGACCTGGGTTCGATTCCCAGGTCCCCCCATATACTCTTGATATTTTTCCCAATGCTTTTAGGTAGATCACTCATCCTATATCCCACCATGCATCCTCACACTTAAGGCTGCCACGCACTCATGATGATCAATCCAAGGGCCACTGAATGAATTCCAGAGTGCACCCTAGTCAACCAACGTACACGCAAGCGTGGAAAGTCAAACAAGGCCTTTGTCTCATGGGCCAGGATTTCTCAAACAAACCTCCATTTGGGCCTGAAACCCCCTCTTGGTTTGCATCCTTTTAATTTTATTTTCTTTTCTAATTATAATTCTTTTCAATTATTTTAATTGTTTTCATTAATTCACCATAAAATCAACTTTCCATAATAAAAATCAGAAAAATCAAAATACAAAAATATATTTAATTATTATTAATCTCACCACTATCAAATTTTTTTTGTAAATAAATAATTATCAATTAATTTAGTTGAATTTAGGTTTTAAACTTTAATCTTTTTTTTCTTATTAAATAAAATATATAGAATTAGGTTTTTGACATTTTCATCTTTTCCTTAAATAAATTATTAATCATCATTATTTATTATTACTATTTATTAACCATTATTTTTGTACATAAATATGTAAATTAACTAATTAGTTTAAATTAGGATTAACTTTGACATTTTCTTTAATAATTAAAAGTAATTTAGAAGTAGGGTTTCTTTAATTCTTTTTTTTCTTTATTTCATTAAATACAAAAACATAAAAAACATTTTCTTTCCAATTAAATAATTAATTAGGCTTTAATTCAATTTGATTTCACAAAAGGGTCAAAACTCTCGAACGTTCTAATTTATTCTTTTCGCGCATTATTTTCTTATCGATCATTATGTAACTGCTTTCCGGATGTAATAGTAATTAGGTTTACTTTTCTTTTACTTTCCGCATTTTTATCAAAACGGGTCTTTGTAATTTGGCGATGTATAGACCCGCGCCTTGTAATAGCATATCTTTATCTTTTCGTCTTTTAATTTTCCGCACTCTTAAATTCTAACTTTGTATGAAAGAATGTATGCTAATTAAAAACTAGCGTAGCTCACAATGCAATGATCAAAGATAACTGTTAAACTGAAAACAACACACAAATACACACACCACTTCTAGGGTACGCCTCACTTGTTGCCTTCGAAACGTGGTCGTCGAGAACTATTCTCATAAGGAATTTTGCTGTGCTTTTGTCCTATCCATGTTGGAGAAAATAAAAGTCGGTGGCGACTCTTGCTAAACCGAAACATTTGCGAATACAAACGCAAAACCTCAAGTCATTTCTCCCACCATATCACAGAACTGGCGACTCTGTTGGGGAATCTTTTTAAAGTGAGGTGTACCTTAGGATAGCTCATACTTGTGTTTTCAATTGCTTTGTTTTGTTTGCTTTATTATTGTGGGCACTGTCTTGGAGTTTCATAGATCCTAACCCGGATCTGGGGATACCCTGTTAGGTAGCATAAGCTGTGAGGGACCTGTCCGGCGTAGACCGACATGGGTGAAGCAGTGGCTACGTTGGTGTGGCGCCTTGGTCTGTACCGATATCCCTTGTGTCGCAATGAAGAGAATATGGGTCTTCTGAGGAGTCACTAAGCACCGACCGACCTTAGAACCTTAAATGACCCAACTTGGCCAATAGAACAGTAGCAGTATGCTACACCCATTGAGGCTAAACTCTCGCGATGGTTCTGGCCGCAAGAAAAGATTGCGATGCTGGAGTTATGACCGATTGAGGGTAGTCGATGATATTGGGATCCTCTAGAACCCGGTTACTTTTGATAGGACATGTCTTAGCCAACAAACTGAAAGAGGGTAGTACATAAACTTCATGCTGGCCTAAAATCTAAGGGCTCTTTCGTGTGACTTGTGTGCCTTCATACTTGAACTACTTGCACGCTTGTTATCTAACAACACGAGTTCCTTACAGGTGTTGTTTACAGTCCTTAATTGGGACTCATTACAGGGCCTACTTACATCACTCCATGCATAGCATAACATCATACCATTGCATGCATCCTATATAAGGACTAATCCATTTCAAGGACCTCAAAGGTTTGGTGATGCAAGTCATGACGAACCAAATGTCTAGCAAGGGGCAAAAGGGAATTTATGTTCCTCTATCCAAGGTTGATAACTTGAGTCAGGGGCTATGACCCACTCGATATGATAAGCCTTGACTCTTGAAGAAGGACTCTCAACAATATGCCGTTCCTTCCATCAAGCTACAAAATGCAGATTCTAACAAATTTTCTTGTTTATCCCGCGAGGTCCTTGAAAACATCGCATGCATATCATACATATCATTGCATTACAGGTACCCTTGTTGCAGGTCACTTACCTTTTTCACTATTTATTTCAGCAGTCTCATTATGAATCCTGAATCATCTACTGAGCAATCCATCAAGGCCCTCCAGGCTCAGAACGCCCAGTTCCAGGAGTTGATTAAGAGTCTAGCCCAGGGCCAACAGGATTTGAAGACTCTACTCTCGAAGAAGAAGAAGAAGAAGAGAACGGTGTTGTTCAACCCGAGACGCAAATCTGGGAGTGGATCACTAAATGAAGTTGAGCAGACTACCCCATCCGTTGGAAAGGACACCCCCCATGAGAGAGAGGTTCCTAGTCCAGTGGTCTCCGACAACGAGACAGAGTTCAATGATGAACAGTACCCTCCAGCTGAGGACAGGTATAAACAGTTGGAAGACCGGCTAAGTGCTATGGAGATACAAAAAGTACCCGGCCTGGACTTCGAAGATCTAGGTCTGTCTTCTGGGGTAGTGATCTCGCACAAGTTCAAGGCGCCTGCCTTTGCAAAATACGAAGGGGCCTCCTGTCCTAAGCTGCATCTCAAGTCATACACAAGGAGGATCCAGCCCTACACGGCTGACAATAATTTATGGATTCACTTCTTTTAGGATAGTCTGTCAGGAACTCAACTCGACTGGTTCTATCAACTGAATGGAGCCAACATCCACAGCTGGGAGGACTTGGCCACTGCATTCTACAAGCAGTACCAGTACAATTCCGACCTTTCTCCCACGCACACTCAGCTTCAGGGAATGTCTATGGGTGTAGGCGAAGGCTTTAAAGAATATGTGCAAATGTGGAGAGACCTTGCTGGAAGGGTGCAACCACCTCTAAATGACCGTGAGCTTATGGACATGTTCTTGGGGACCCTGTCTGGACCTTTCTTCAACCATCTGATTGGGAATTCTTCAGCTGGGTTTACAGATTTGATTCTGACAGGGGAGAGAATTGAAGCTGGTATCAAGGCCGGGAAAATTCAAGAGGCCGCACCTTCTGATACTCACAAAAAGCCTTACATGGGGAAGAAAGAGTCTAATGCTGCATACAGTAAAAAGAGTCGTCGTGACCAACATGCAGGGGCAGTCATGATCTCTGGTTCTGCATCACGCCGACAACCGCAAAAGGGAAATCAGTTAAGGCCGGACGAGACTAAAAGATAATTCACCAACATCAATATGCCATTGTCACAAGCATTGCAGCACATGTTGAAAATGAATCTGATTGCAGTGATTAACCCTCCTGCAAACCCCAAGACCTCCTCTCCAAACTACAACCCAGAAGCCAGGTGTGCTTATCATTCTGATAGCCCGGGGCATGATACTAAGGATTGTTGGGCGCTAAAATACAAGATCCAGAATATGATCGACACTAAGGAGATCGAATTCGAGCCTGCTGAGACTCCCAATGTGACCACTTCTCCCTTGCCAAAACATGGCTAGGATTGGAAAACTTTTGTTCATTCGAATGTTCGAATTGTAATTTTCTTTTGATTGTTCAAACAATTATCATGACAAACGTTGTTATTTTATTAATGCATTACACATGTCTGTTTTGAAGTAATTATTTCGTATTCACTATATTGCAAATTGCTTTTACTTTTTCTTGAGGATCAATGCTCGATTAATAATTCTAAGCCTCTTCAGGGAGGATGACGAAAACGATACCATGATCCTTATAGTATGCTTTTGAACAAACCCCGTTGATGAGGTACAGGCATTGTTTCAATTCCTAAACACTGGAGCTATAAGGAAGATAATCCCTCGTCAACCCATCTGAGCCAAAGAAGTAGGAGTTTTTCTTTTCAAAAATTAAAACCCTGAATCATAACTTGGGGCAGGGTAGTTCTCTCAGTCGATCCAAGTGCATAACAAATGGCACCAAAGAGGTCCTTACAAAACAAAAAAAACAGTGATGGTTCCCTATAAACATAAAGACAGGCAATCATTATATCTAAAAAAATAAATAAATAATAAAAGCCCAACCTACAAAACTGGGGCATCCCGCTGACTGTAATCATAAAAGAAACAGTTCAGGCAAAAAACAGGGATAACAAAATCAAAAAAAAAAAAGAAAGAGGTCCCACAAACCCTCAACCAAAAAAGGAAATGACTGCCTATTCAAAATAAACTGTCAATATCCAAACCATCACTGGAACATCAGTGCAAAGACTCAAACAAGGTCTAACGCACGATCAACTGAGGTTAGGATTGAAGAACATCACGAAGAGCGGGTGGGTACAAATAAAATTTGAGCCTTTATCCTTTGTTTCTTAAACCGTGAACCAGGCCATGCTACAACCCTTAAAAGTCCTAGCTGAAGCATGGGTTAGTTCGAAAGCATACTGTTACGAAAGGTATCCTGACTCCTTAAAGCTTGCGGTAA
Organism: Vicia faba; assembly: GCA_948472305.1. Lineage (NCBI taxonomy): Eukaryota > Viridiplantae > Streptophyta > Magnoliopsida > Fabales > Fabaceae > Vicia > Vicia faba. The sequence continues at coordinate 832,747,373 of OX451738.1, read as the reverse complement.
AATAACGAGTTGACATCACAATTTACAAAAATTCACTCGTTTTATGAAAAAATGCATTTTCAAAAACTTCAAAACAGACATAAGCTTTGCATTTTTTTAACATTGTTTGCGTATAACTTTTTTGTTCAAACAACAAAGAAATTCGCACGAAGAATATCTAGTGAACAAAAGTACTTCCAACCAAGGGACAGACGTGATCATTGTCCGTCATCTGGGGCAGTTAAGTCAAGATTCAGAGGATCTCTCAAAATGCCAGGGGAAAATCTCCTCCTGAGACACTTGGGGCATGGATATGAATCCCCGTAACGAATCTTGCATGATCAACAGAGACCTTCTGGTGGTATGACAACACTTCTGACAGGGGCAACTCCCTACATTCTGAAAGCGTGGACATAGTCAGAAAAATACTACGCATAATCAAAGACCCGCTAGGTTGACACACCTAGGAAAAAATAAGGGCTTCCCGACGAACCAAAAGGGTTCGGGCAAAAATAAGGGATGGAAAAGAAAAATCTGTACACCCGCCAAGTTGAAAACCTGAAAAGGAGGCTTGGGAAAAAATGGGTATCCCGGTGGACTGAAAACCTGAAATGGCGGTCCAGGCAAAAGTTAGGGATCACAGCGTACGACTATGTCCCGTCATCTCGTCACTTGTCTACAAGAAGAAGATTCGTCCATCGACGGTTATTAAGCACCTCCACAGGTACCTTCTCCCACAGAAACTGGGGCAATAAGAATTGTCTAAACAATCTGGTTGCTCTGTCCACCGAGGTACCAAGGTAAGTTCAACTGAAGAACACAACCAAGATACCTCCACTCCCTGCAGAGTACGAACGCATCTCCTCGGCTTTATTCAAAGTTATTCCCTCCAGAGTTTATAACTGGGTTATCCTCATCTAATTACCACGGAAAGATCGTCCTCGGCGAAGCTCTTCCTATCCCCAGCGAAGTTCATCAAATCTTCCAAAGAGCTTATCAACGGAATCCCCAGCAGAGTTATCATCAAAACCTCAACAAGGTATCTCTTCCAACAGAGTAATTCCCCGCAGAGTAATCTCCTCAACAAGTTTATTCCCCAATGGAGTCATCTTCTCCTACCGGTTTATTCTTACAACTATCACCCCAGCGGAAAGGAAGAACTCTACTCTTCAACATCAGCCCAGGATTTGACTTCCCGGCATTCGTCAAGGATTTATGTTCCTATATAAAATACGCTCATAAACATCACATATTCATACATTATAGCATGCACATACGCATCATGGACATATAAATCTCATTTATTCTTGAGAACATCTTAATATCATGAAGTTCATGCATCATGACACTGCATACAGCTAACGTTTTTCCTTTTCAGTAAAAGGTCAATCAAAAGATGATTACCATCTACCTCTACAGTTCCAGATCAACATTGGTAACAAGCCAGGAAAATTCTGTGAACGACTGATCATGGGTTAATATCCGAAACCAAACAAGACAATTATCTACTTGATCGTCATCAGTAAACCCTACACAGGTTCCCTTCTCAACCTCAGATGTAGTTTTACACGAACTCATCATCAGGAAACCCTACACCGGTTCCTTCTCAATTTTCAGACGAAGTCTTACACGGACTTATCATCAAAGTAACCTTACCCCGGTTCCTCCAGAAGTCTTACACGGACTTATCTCAAGATGACCTTACCCCGGTTCATCCAGAAGTTTTACACAAACTTATCCTGCGGTAACCTTACCCCGGTTCCTCCAGAAGTCTTACACGGACTTATCTGAAGATGACCTTACCCCGGTTCATCCAGAAGTTTTACACGAACTTATCCTGTGGTAACCTTACACCGGTTCCTCCAGAAGTCTTACACGGACTTATCTCAAGATGACCTTACCCCGGTTCATCCAAAAGTCTTACACGGACTTATCCTGAAGAAACCTTATCCCGGTTCCTCCAGAAGTTTTACATGAACTTATCCCGAAAAAACCCTACACAGGTTCTCTCTCTCCAGACGTAGTTTTACACGGGCACGTCGTCAAAGAAACCCTACACAGGTTCTCTCTTCCCAAAGATGCAGTTTTACACGGACTCGTCATCAGAAACCCTACCCAGGTTTTACCTCCTCCAGGATGCAGTTTTACACGGGCTCATCATCAATGTAACTCCACACAGGTTCCCTTCTCAAACTCCAGACGTAGTTTTACACGGACTCGTCATCAGTAAACCCTACACAGGTTTCCTTCTCAGCTCTAGATGCGGTTTTACACGGACTCGTCATCAAAGTAACCCTACACAGGTTCCTTCTCCATTTCAGATACAGTCTTATACAGAATCATTATCAGTAGAGCCTACACAGGTTTCCTTCTTTCCAAGATGCAGCTTTACACGAGCTCATCATCAGGAAACCCTACACAGGTTCCCTCTTTCAACTTACAAAAATTACAGTTCAACAGACCACCTCCAGATGGCATCTTTTAAGCCCATCCACATATCCACAGTCTCCAAATGGCATCTATAAGCCCATTCTCGACAAGGTTATGTCACCTCTCCAGATGGAATCTATAAGCCCATCCTCCCATCCATTATCCTCCAAATGGAATCCGTAAACCCACTCCCTACATCACACAGCTAACGTTCTACTATGTGAGTGCAAATTTCTGGGCACTCTAGTGTTCAATCATCTTCTACCTTCGGATTACGAAGGGCACGCAACCAATATACATCCTCAGGTCTAAGAAGATTGAACAGGGGCAACTGTTGTACCCCAAAATTTTCCCTCCCATATTCTTAAAGATTTGGAAAGATCAAGGTTCAAAATCTCTCAAAGGGTTGCACAGTCCAATTGCCTCCTAACACAGTCAAAATTAGGGTTTTGGTTCTTGCAAAGAAATTGAGATTTTCAAGGGTCCAATCAAGTCCCATAGGCCTACATACATTGTCAAGCATCCATATGTCAAGTTTCAGGACTCACAGCATCAAGTTGCACAGTCAAAAACCCTAAATGCTTCACAGTCAACTGCAGGGGCAAAATGGTCATTTGACAGTCAAAAGTCAAAATTTTTTGTCAACATCTTATTTTGAAGCCACAATCATCATTTGATCAATTCTTGATCATGATTCTCAAAGCATGGCTCAAAAAGTCTCAAGATGCAAAAGTTTCTATTGTTGGACAGCTAAAAAGTCAACTGCAAATTGACCAAGGCATAACTTCTTCATGGTTTATCAGAAAAATTCCATCCAATGCTCATTTTGAATAGAATGACATTTACTACAACTCCAAGTCCAAGAAATGCTCTCATAAAATGTTATCAATTTCAATATTATAGGTCATTTTCAAAAGTCAACAAAAAGGAACTTTAAGTCAAAGACCATAACTTGAGATTCGTAAATCAAAATGACATGGGACCAAAGTCATTGGTTAGAGGACTTCAAGACCTTTCCAAAATGTCCAAGAACATGTCCATAGCTTTAGAATTGAGCAAGATATACATTGGATAAGTTGGGAAAGTTTTGGGAATTTTCAAAAGTCAACTTTGCCTAAAACACTTCAAATTTGCTAATGGGCCTCAAATTCTTCCTTGAATCATTACCCAAAGCCTATGCACGACCCATTGAGCTTAAAAGGATTTATTTTCTTATTTTTAATTAATTAATTGAATTTTTATTCTTATTAATTCATTTAACTAGTTTTAATTGTAGAAAAATATCAAATAATGGTTGTCAAATCTTTTTATGCAGCAAATAAACTCCACACATGCTAAGGATTTCGTGCATCAATCAACAAGACAAGATCTTCAATAATTGGCAAAGTTTCCATGGAAAAAGATTGAAAAAAGATATGATTAGCAATCAAAGATTCAAGTCATCAATTCATGGATTCATGGGCTTTATTTTGACCTAATTTGCTTCACATACTTATGCAAGAGTGAACCCTATTCAGAAGTACACGAAAAAGCTGCTCATGCTCCATAACCAAATTGCAAAAATTCCAAGAAAATTGTGAAACTGATTTCATAGTTGCAGTACAATTCAAGACCTGAAATTGCTTCTAATGCATTGCTAGACCTTCCAGGAGTCTATTAGCAATAAAGAACCAATCCAAACGCGCAAGGAATCGAAGAACATAAGCCATACGGTTTGCCATATTTTCCAGAAACTCATATCATAATTCATGCGCATTTGATGCATATTGTCGATTGTTTTGTATTCACAGGAACATTCTGAAGCTAATGATATGGTTTAATTGCATTATAGCATCCTGTATCAAAATCTGCCATGAGAAACCTCTAGGGTTTCAGAACTTCAATATTGGGGGTTTTCATATATGGTAAAATTGGACCACCAAACCTGTATGGATGAATTCGTTGCATCAAGACGAAACTATTAAGACCATCGCGCCCTTTTAATATTGAGTGTATGCCTAATCGCTATTTTCATATTTTCAGTTTGTGGGGGTTTAAAACCCCCACTATTCATTCCTTTTTGTTTCAGAACAGATGAAGAAGAAGCATGCGTGGTAGGGTGTGATAGGAGCATTCAAATATCTGGCGTGTTTTTTCTGTTTTATACCATTAATCTTTGTTCTTTTTATATAATATTTGTTTTCCATTATATGTACAAACGCGCGCAATAGCTCAATTGGAAATGGACACGCTTGGTGAGTGTTGGGACCTGGGTTCGATTCCCAGGTCCCCCCATATACTCTTCATATTTTTCCCAATGCTTTCAGGTACATCACTCATCCTATATCCCACCATGCATCCTCACGCTTAAGGCTGCCACGCACTCATGATGATCAATCCAAGGGCCACTGAATGAATTCTAGAGTGCACCCTAGTCAACCAACATACACGCAAGCGAGGAAAGTCAAACAAGGCCTTTGTCTCATGGGCCAGGATTTCTCAAACAAACCTCCATTTGGGCCTGAAACCCCCCCTTGGTTTGCATCCTTTTAATTTTATTTTCTTTTCTAATTATAATTCTTTTCAATTATTTTAATTGTTTTCATTAATTCACCATAAAATCAACTTTCCATAATAAAAATCAGAAAAATCAAAATACAAAAATATATTTAATTATTATTAATATCACCACTAACCTATTTTTTTTGTAAATAAATAATTAACAATTAATTTAGTTGAATTTAGGTTTTAAACTTTAATCTTTTTTTTCTTAATAAATAAAATATATAGAATTAGGCTTTTGACATTTTCATCTTTTCGTTAAATAAATTATTAATCATCATTATTTCTTATTACTATTTATTAACCAATATTTTTGTACATAAATATGTAAATTAACTAATTAGTTTAAATTAGGATTAACTTTGACATGTTCTTTAATAATTAAAAGTAATTTAGAACTAGGGTTTCTTTAATTCTTTTTTTTCTTTATTTCATTAAATACAAAAACATAAAAAACATTTTCTTTCCAATTAAATAATTAATTAGGCTTTAATTCAATTTAATTTCTCAAAAGGGTCAAAACCCTCGAACGTTCTAATTTATTCTTTTCGCGCATTATTTTCTTATCGATCATTATGTAACTGCTTTCCGGATGTAATAGTAATTAGGTTTACTTTTCTTTTACTTTCCGCATTTTTATCAAAACGGGTCTTTGTAATTTGGCGATGTATAGACCCGCGCCTTGTAATAGCGTAGCTTTATCTTTCCGTCTTTTAATTTTCTGCACTCTTAAATTCTAACTTTGTATGAAAGAATGTATGCTAATTAAAAACAAGCGTAGCTCACAATGCCATGATCAAAGATAACTGTTAAACTGAAAACAACACACAAATACACACACCACTTCTTGGGTACGCCTCACCTGTTGCCTTCGAAACGTGGTCGTCGAGTATAGAACGTTTTAGCGGTCGCTCTGATGTCTAAGATCCAGTCGCCTCGAAACGGTTGCCTCGGATAAAATGATCTAGGACATTAGGGTAGTTCTAAGGTGTCTTACTGTTGCTCTGGTGACCACACTGTCCATACAATCGAATGGACCAGAACACCTCCAACGGTGGTGCTACCTACCTCTCAATGGTGGGATGACACTACCTTAAGGACTTATACACAGCCTAATTCCTTAGGGTAGGTAGATGACTCATGGATACTTGCTCTCTAAAAAACCAAATCAAAAATCTTTTCACACTGACACTTTCAAAAACTTTCAAAACAATTTTTCAAACACTCTTGAGGACAGATACAAGAGTTATTCAGAAATCTTTCAAAGAAACTTTTGCAAAACCCACTCACATCTAAGAGCCCATGGATAACCATGGATAGAAAGGGTGCTAATACCGTCCCTTTCTATAAATCTACCTCCCGAACCGAGAAACATTCTCGATAAGTAATTTTGCTGTGCTTTTGTCCTTTCCATGTTGGAGAACATAAAAGACCATGGCGACTCTTGCTTACCGCGACATTTCACGAAAACAGCTAAAACAGTCAGTTCTATTTCCACCGATCACACAAGGCTACCATCCATTGTAGTAACAAAAATCTTGACAATAGACTACCTTCCATAATGACAAGGCTACCATGCATTGGAGTAATGAAAATATTAACAAGAGACTACCTTCCATAATGACAAGGCTACCATCCATAGTAGTAACAAAAAGCTCGCCAACAGACTACCTTCTATAATGACAAGGCTACTATTGATTAGAGTGACAAAAATCTCGACAATAGACTACCTTCCATAATGATAAGGCTACCATCAATTGGAGTAACAAAATCTTGACAACAGACTACCTTTCATTATGACATGGCTACTATCCATTGGAGTAACAAAAATCTCAACAACAAACTACCTTTCAAAATGATAAGGCTACCATCCATTGGAATAACAAAAATATCGACAACAAACTATGTTCCATAATGACAAGGCTACCATCCATTGGGGTAACAAAAAGCTCGACAACAGACTACCTTCCATAATGACAAGGCTACCATCCATTAGAGTAACAAAAATCTCGACAACTGACTACCTTCCATAATGACAAGGCTACCATCCATTAGAGTAACAAATATTTCAACAACAGACTACCTTCCATAATGACAAGGCTACCATCCATTGGAGTAATGAAAATATCAACAAGAGACTACCTTCCATAATTACAAGGCTACCATCCATTGGAGTAATGAAAATATTAACAAGAGACTACCTTTCATAACGACAAGGCTACCATCCATAGTAGTAACAAAAAGCTCGCCAACAGACTACCTTCGATAATGACAAGGATACTATCTATTGGAGTGACAAAAATCTCGACAATAGACTACTTTCCATAATGACAAGGCTACCATCAACTGGAGTAACAAAATCTCGACAACAGACTACCATTGATTATGACATGGCTACTATCCATTGGAGTAACAAAAATCTCGACAACAAACTACCTTCCAAAATGATAAGGCTACCATCCATTGGAATAACAAAAATATCGACAACAAACTACATTCCATAATGACAAGGCTACCATCCATTGGAGTAACAAAAATATCAACAATAGACTACCTTCCATAATGACAAGGCTACCATCCATTGGAGTAAAAAAAATCTAGACAACAAACTACCTTCCATAACGACAAGGCTACCATCCATTGGAGTAACGGAAATATTAACAAGAGACTACTTTCCATAATGACAAGGCTAACATCCATTAGAGTAACAAAAATCTCGACAACATACTACCTTCCTTAATGACAAGGCTACCATCCATTGGAGTAATGAAAATATCAACAAGAGACTACATTCCCTAATGACAAGGCTACCATGCATTGGAGTAATGAAAATATCAACAAGAGACTACCTTCAATAAAGAAACGGCTACCATCCATTGAAGTGACAAAAATCTCGACAAAAAACTACCTACCAAAATGATAAGGCTACCATCCATTCGAATCACAAAAATATCGAAAACAAACCACGTTCAATAATAACAGGGCTGCCATCAATTATAGTAAAAAAAAATCTCGACAACAGACTACCTTCCATAATGACAAGGCTGCCATCCATTGTAGTAAAAAATAATCTCGACAACAGACTACCTTCCATAATGACAATGCTACTATCCATTAGAGTAAAAAAAATATCGACAACAGACTACCTTCCATAATGACAAGGCTACCATCCATTGTAGTAACAAAAATCTCGACAATAGACTACCTTCCATAATGACAATGCTACCATCCATTAGAGTAACAAAAATATCGACAACAGACTACCTTCCATAATGACAAGGCTACCATCCATTGTAGTAACAAAAATCTCTACAACAGACTACCTTCCATAATGACAAGGCTACTATCCATTGGAGTAACCAAAATATCGATAACAGACTACCTTCCATAATGAAAAGGCTATCATCTATTGGAATAACAAAAATCTCGAGAACAGACTACCGTCCATAATGACAAGGCTACCATCCAATGGAATAACAAAAATCTCGACAACATACTACATTCCATAATGACAAGGCTACCATCCATTAGAGTTACAAAAATCACGACAATAGACTACCTTTCATAATGACTAGGCTCCCATCCATTAGAGTAACAAAGCTATCGACAACAGACTACCTTCTATAATGACAAGCCTACCATACATTGTAATAACAAAAATCTCGACAACAAACTATCTTCCACAATGACAAGGCTACCATACATTGTAGTAACATAAATCTCGACAATAGTCTACCTTCCATAATGACATGGCTACCATCCATTGGAGTAACAAAAATCTTGACAATAGACTACCTTCCATAATGAAAAGGCTACCATCCATTGGAGTAACAAAAAGCTCGACAACAGACTACCTTCCATAATGACAAGGCTACGATCCATTAGAGTAACAAAAATCTCGACAACAGACTACCTTCCAAAATGACAAGGCTACGATCCATTAGAGTAAAAAAAATTTCAACAACAGACTACCTTCCATAATGACAAGGATACCATCCATTGGAGTAATGAAAATATTAACAAGAGACTACCTTCCATAATGACACGGCTACCATCCATAGTAGTAACAAAAAGCTCGCCAACAGACTACCTTCGATAATGACAAGGCTACTATTTATTGGAGTGACAAAAATCTCGACAATAGACTACCTTCCATAATGACAAGGCTACCATCAATTGGAGTAACAAAATCTCGACAACAGACTACCTTTCATTATGACATGGCTACTATCCATTGGAGTGACAAAATTCTTGACAACAAACTACCTACCAAAATGATAAGGCTACCATCCATTCGAATCACAAAAATATCGACAACAAACTATGTTCCATAATGACAAAGCTTCCATCCATTGGAGTAACAAAAATATAGACAACAAACTACCTTCCATAATGACAAGGCTACCATCCAATGGAATAACAAAAATCTCGACAACCTTCCATAATGACAAGGCTACCATCAATTGTAGTAACCAAAATCTCGACAACAGACTACCTTCTATAATGACAAGGCTACCATTCATTGGAGTAATGAAAATATTAACAAGAGACTACCTTCCATAATGACAAGGCTACCATCCAGAGTAGTAACAAAAAGCTCGCCAACAGACTACCTTCGATAATGACAAGGCTACTATCTATTGGAGTGACAAAAATCTCGACAATAGACTACCTTCCATAATGACAAGGCTACCATCAATTGGAATAACAAAATCTCGACAACAGACTACCTTTCATTATGACATGGCTACTATCCATTGGAGTAACACAAATCTCGACAACAAACTACCTTTCAAAATGATATGGCTACCATCCATTGGAATAACAAAAATTTCGACAACAAACTACGTTACATAATGACAAGGCTACCATCCATTGGGGTAACATAAAGCTCGACAACAGACTACCTTCCATAATGACAAGGCTACCATCCATTAGAGTAACAAAAATCTCGACAATAGTCTACCTTACATAATGACAAGGCTAAGATCCATTAGAGTAACACATATTTCAACAACAGACTACCTTCCATAATGACAAGGCTACCATCCATTAGAGTAATGAAAATATCAACAAGAGACTACCGTCCATAATTTAAAGGCTACCATCCATTGGAGTAATGAAAATATTAACAAGAGACTACCTTTCATAATGACAAGGCTACCATCCATAGTAGTAACAAAAAGCTCGCCAACAGACTACCTTTGATAATGACAAGGCTACTATCTATTGTAGTGGCAAAAATCTCGACAATAGACTACCTTCCATAATGACAAGGCTTCCATCCACTGGAGTAACAAAATCTCGACAACAGACTACCTTTGATTATGACATGGCTACTATCCATTGGAGTAACAAAAATCTCGACAACAAACTACCTTCCAAAATGATAAGGCTACCATCCACTGGAATAACAAAAATATCGACAACAAACTACGTTCCATAATGACAAGTCTATCATCCATTGGAGTAACAAAAATATCAACAATAGACTACCTTCCATAATGACAAGACTACCAGCCATTGGAGAAACGAAAATATCAACAAGAGACTACTTTCCATAACGACAAGGCTAACATGCATTGGAGTAATGAAAATATCAACAAGAGACTACCTTCAATAAAGACAAGGCTACCATCCATTGGAGTAACAAAAAGCTCGCAAACAAACTACCTTCCAAATTGACAAGGCTACCATCCATTGGAGGAACAAAATCTCGACAACATACTACCTTTCATTATGACATGGCTACTATCCATTGGAGTGACAAAAATCTCGACAACAAACTACCTACCAAAATGATAAGGCTACCATCCATTCGAATCGCAAAAATATCGACAATAAACTACGTTCCATAATGACAGGGCTACCATCCATTGGAGTAACAAAAATATAGACAACAGACTACCTTCCATAATGACAAGGCTAGCATCCAATGGAATAACAAAAATCTCGACAAATTAATACCTTCCATAATGACAAGGCTACCATCAATTGTAGTAACCAAAATCTCGACAACAGACTACCTTCCATAATGACAAGGCTGCAAAGCATTGTAGTATCAAAAATCTCGACAACAGACTACCTTCCATAATGACAATGCTACCATCCATTAGAGTAACAAAAATATTGACAACAGACTACCTTCCATAATGACAAGGCTACCATCCATTGTAGTAACAAAAATCTCGACAAACTACTACCTTCCATAATGACAAGGCTACTATCCATTGGAGTAAACAAAATATCGATAACAGACTACCTTCCATAATGAAAAGGCTACCATCTATTGGAATAACAAAAATCTCGAGAACAGACTACCGTCCATAATGCCAAGGCTACCATCCAATGGAATAACAAAAATCTTGACAACATACTACATTCCATAATGACAAGGCTACCATCCATTAAAGTTACAAAAATCACGACAATAGACTACCTTCCATAATGACTAGGCTACCATCCATTAGAGTAACAAAGATATCGACAACAGACTACCTTCTATAATGACAAGCCTACCATACATTGTAATAACAAAAATCTCGACAATAAACTACCTTCCACAATGACAAGGCTACCATACAATGAAGTAACAAAAATCTCGACAACAGTCTTCCTTCCATAATGACAAGGCTAGCATCCATTGGAGTAACAAAAATCTTGACAATAGACTACCTTCCACAATGCAAGGCTACTATCCATTGGAGTAACAAAAATCTCGAAAACAAACTGCCTTCCATAATGACAAGGCTACCACCCATTAGAGTTACAAAAATCTCAACAATAGACTACCTTCCATAATGACAACGCTACCATCGATTGGAGTAATAAAAATATCAACAAGAGACTACCTTCCATAATGACAAGGCTACCATGCATTGGAGTAATGAAAATATTAACAAGAGACTACCTTCCATAATGACAAGGCTACCATGCATTGGAGTAATGAAAATATTAACAAGAGACTACCTTCCATAATGACAAGGCTACCATCCATAGTAGTAACAAAATCCTCGCCAACAGACTACCTTCGATAATGACAAGGCTACTATCTATTGGAGTGACAAAAATCTCGACAATAGACTACCTTCCATAATGACAAGGCTACCATCAATTGGAATAACAAAATATCGACAACAAACTACCTTTTATTATGACATGGCTACTATCCATTGGAGTAACAAAAATCTCGACAACAAACTACCTTTCAAAATGATAAGGCTACCATCCATTGGAATAACAAAAATATCGACAACAAACTATGTTCCATAATGACAAGGCTGCCATCCATTGTAGTAACAAAAATCTCAACAACAGACTACCTTCCATAATGACAATGCTACCATCCATTGGAGTAACAAAAATCTCGACAACAGACTACCTTCCATAATGACAAGGCTACCATCCATTGTAGTAACCAAAATCTCGACAACAGACTACCTTCCATAATGACAAGGCTACCATGCATTGGAGTAATGAAAATATTAACTAGAGACTACCTTCCATAATGACAAGGCTACCATCCAGAGTAGTAACAAAAAGCTCGCCAACAGACTACCTTCGATAATGACAAGGCTACTATCTATTGGAGTGACAAAAATCTCGATAATAGACTACCTTCCATAATGACAAGGCTACCATCAATTGGAGTAACAAAATCTCGACAATAGACTACCTTTATTATGACATGGTTACTATCATTGGAGTAACAAAAATCTCGACAACAAACTACCATTCAAAATGATCAGGCTACCATCCATTGGAATAAAAAAAATATCGTCAAGAAACTACGTTCCATAATGACAAGGCTACCATCCATTGGCGTAACAAAAAGCTCGACATTAGACTACCTTCCATAATTACAAGGCTACCATCCATTAGAGTAACAAAAATCTCGACAACAGACTACCTTCCATAATGACAAGGCTACCATCCATTAGAGTAACAAATATTTCAACAACAGACTACCTTCCATAATGACAAGGCTACCATCCATTGGAGTAATTATAATATCAACAAGAGACTACCTTCCATAATTACAAGGCTACCATCCATTGGAGTAATGAAAATATTAACAAGAGACTACCTTTCATAATGACAAGGTTACCATCCATAGTAGTAACAAAAAGCTCGCCAACAGACTACCTTCGATAATGACAAGGCTACTATCTATTGGAGTGACAAAAATCTCGACAATAGACTACCTTCCATAATGACAAGGCTACCATCAATTGGAGTAACAAAATCTCGACAACAGACAACCTTTGATTATGACATGGCTACTATCCATTGGAGTAACTAAAATCTCGACAACAAACTACCTTCCAAAATGATAAGGTTACCATCCATTGGAATAACAAAAATACCGACAACAAACTACGTTCCATAATGACAAGGCTACCATCCATTAGAGTAACAAAAATATCAACAATAGACTGTCTTCCATAATGACAAGGCTACCATCCATTGGAGTAACAAAAATCTAGACAACAAACTACCTTCCATAATGACAAGGCTACCATCCATTGGAGTAACAAAAATATCAACAAGAGACTACTTTCCATAATGACAAGGCTAACATCCATTAGAGTAACAAAAATCTCGACAACATACTACCTTCAATAATGACAAGGCTACCATCCATTGGAGTAATGAAAATATCAACAAGAGACTACCTTCCCTAATGACAAGGCTACCATGCATTGGAATAATGAAAATATCAACAAGAGACTACCTTCAATAACGACAAGGCTACCATCCATTTGAGTAACAAAAAGCTCGCCAACAAACTACCTTCCAAATTAACAAGGCTACCATCCATTGGAGGAACAAAATCTCGACAACATACTACCTTTCATTATGACATGGCTACTATCCATTGGAGTGACAAAAATCTCGACAACAAACTACCTACCAAAATGATAAGGCTACCATCCATTCGAATCGCAAAAATATCGACAATAAACTACGTTCCATAATGACAGGGCTACCATCCATTGGAGTAACAAAAATATAGACAACAGACTACCTTCCATAATGACAAGGCTAGCATCCAATGGAATAACAAAAATCTCGACAAATTAATACCTTCCATAATGACAAGGCTACCATCAATTGTAGTAACCAAAATCTCGACAATAGACTACCTTCCATAATGACAAGGCTGCAAAGCATTGTAGTATCAAAAATCTCGACAACAGACTACCTTCCATAATGACAATGCTACCATCCATTAGAGTAACAAAAATATCGACAACAGACTACCTTCCATAATGACAAGGCTACCATCCATTGTAGTAACAAAAATCTCGACAAACTACTACCTTCCATAATGACAAGGCTACTATCCATTGGAGTAAACAAAATATCGATAACAGACTACCTTCCATAATGAAAAGGCTACCATCTATTGGAATAACAAAAATCTCGAGAACAGACTACCGTCCATAATGCCAAGGCTACCATCCAATCGAATAACAAAAATCTTGACAACATACTACATTCCATAATGACAAGGCTACCATCCATTAAAGTTACAAAAATCACGACAATAGACTACCTTCCATAATGACTAGGCTACCATCCATTAGAGTAACAAAGATATCGACAACAGACTACCTTCTATAATGACGAGCCTACCATACATTGTAATAACAAAAATCTCGACAATAAACTACCTTCCACAATGACAAGGCTACCATACAATGAAGTAACAAAAATCTCGACAACAGTCTTCCTTCCATAATGACAAGGCTAGCATCCATTGGAGTAACAAAAATCTTGACAATAGACTACCTTCCACAATGCAAGGCTACTATCCATTGGAGTAACAAAAATCTCGAAAACAAACTGCCTTCCATAATGACAAGGCTACCACCCATTAGAGTTACAAAAATCTCAACAATAGACTACCTTCCATAATGACAACGCTACCATCGATTGGAGTAATAAAAATATCAACAAGAGACTACCTTCCATAATGACAAGGCTACCATGCATTGGAGTAATGAAAATATTAACAAGAGACTACCTTCCATAATGACAAGGCTACCATGCATTGGAGTAATGAAAATATTAACAAGAGACTACCTTCCATAATGACAAGGCTACCATCCATAGTAGTAACAAAATCCTCGCCAACAGACTACCTTCGATAATGACAAGGCTACTATCTATTGGAGTGACAAAAATCTCGACAATAGACTACCTTCCATAATGACAAGGCTACCATCAATTGGAATAACAAAATATCGACAACAAACTACCTTTTATTATGACATGGCTACTATCCATTGGAGTAACAAAAATCTCGACAACAAACTACCTTTCAAAATGATAAGGCTACCATCCATTGGAATAACAAAAATATCGACAACAAACTATGTTCCATAATGACAAGGCTGCCATCCATTGTAGTAACAAAAATCTCAACAACAGACTACCTTCCATAATGACAATGCTACCATCCATTGGAGTAACAAAAATCTCGACAACAGACTACCTTCCATAATGACAAGGCTACCATCCATTGTAGTAACCAAAATCTCGACAACAGACTACCTTCCATAATGACAAGGCTACCATGCATTGGAGTAATGAAAATATTAACTAGAGACTACCTTCCATAATGACAAGGCTACCATCCAGAGTAGTAACAAAAAGCTCGCCAACAGACTACCTTCGATAATGACAAGGCTACTATCTATTGGAGTGACAAAAATCTCGACAATAGACTACCTTCCATAATGACAAGGCTACCATCAATTGGAGTAACAAAATCTCGACAACAGACAACCTTTGATTATGACATGGCTACTATCCATTGGAGTAACTAAAATCTCGACAACAAACTACCTTCCAAAATGATAAGGCTACCATCCATTGGAATAACAAAAATACCGACAACAAACTACGTTCCATAATGACAAGGCTACCATCCATTAGAGTAACAAAAATATCAACAATAGACTGTCTTCCATAATGACAAGGCTACCATCCATTGGAGTAACAAAAATCTAGACAACAAACTACCTTCCATAATGACAAGGCTACCATCCATTGGAGTAACGAATATTTCAACAAGAGACTACTTTCCATAATGACAAGGCTAACATCCATTAGAGTAACAAAAATCTCGACAACATACTACCTTCAATAATGACAAGGCTATCATCCATTGGAGTAATGAAAATATCAACAAGAGACTACCTTCCCTAATGACAAGGCTACCATGCATTGGAATAATGAAAATATCAACAAGAGACTACCTTCAATAACGACAAGGCTACCATCCATTTGAGTAACAAAAAGCTCGCCAACAAACTACCTTCCAAATTAACAAGGCTACCATCCATTGGAGGAACAAAATCTCGACAACATACTACCTTTCATTATGACATGGCTACTATCCATTGGAGTGACAAAAATCTCGACAAAAAACTACCTACCAAAATGATAAGGCTACCATCCATTCGAATCACAAAAATATCGACAACAAACTACGTTCCATAATGACAGGGCTACCATCCATTGGAGTAACAAAAATATAGACAACAGACTACCTTTCATAATGACAAGGCTACCATCCAATGGAATAACAAAAATCTCGACAAATTAATACCTTCCATAATGACAAGGCTGCCATCAATTATAGTAACCAAAATCTCGACAACAGACTACCTTCCATAATGACAAGGCTGCCATCCATTGTAGTAACAAAAATCTCGACAACAGACTACCTTCTATAATGACAATGCTACCATCCATTAGAGTAACAAAAATATCGACAACAGACTACCTTCCATAATGACAAGGCTACCATCCATTGTAGTAACAAAAATCTCGACAACATACTACCTTCCATAATGACAAGGCTACTATCCATTGGAGTAACCAAAATATCGATAACAGACTACCTTCCATAATGAAAAGGCTACCATCTATTGGAATAACAAAAATCTCGAGAACAGACTACCGTCCATAATGACAAGGCTACCATCCAATGGAATAACAAAAATCTTGACAACATACTACATTCCATAATGACAAGGCTACCATCCATTAGAGTTACAAAAATCACGACAATAGACTACCTTCCATAATGACTAGGCTACCATCCATTAGAGTAACAAAGATATCGACAACAGACTACCTTCTATAATGACAAGCCTACCATACATTGTAATAAATAAAATCTCGACAACAAACTACCTTCCACAATGACAAGGCTACCATACATTGTAGTAACAAAAAATCTTGACAACAGTCTACCTTCCATAATGACAAGGCTACCATCCACTGGAGTAACAAAAATCTTGACAATAGACTACCTTCCACAATGACAAGGCTACCATCCATTGGAGTAACAAAAATCTCGAAAACAAACTACCTTTCATAATGACAAGTCTACGATCCATTAGAGTAACAAAAATCTCGACAACAGACTACCTTCCATAATGACAAGGCTACGATCCATTAGAGTAAAAAAAAATTCAACAACAGACTACCTTCCCTAACGACAAGGCTACCATCCATTGGAGTAATGAAAATATCAACAATAGACTACCTTCGATAATGACAAGGCTACCATGCATTGGAGTAACAAAATCTCGACAATAGACTACCTTTCATTATGACATGGCTACTATCCATTGGAGTAACAAAAATCTCGATAACAAACTACCTTTCCAAATGATAAGGCTACCATCCAATGGAATTACAAAAATATCGACAACAAACTACGTTACATAATGACAAGGCTACCATCCATTGGGTTAACAAAAAGCTCGACAACAGGCTACCTTCCATAATGACAAGGCTACCATCCATTAGAGTAACAAAAATCTCGACAAGAGACTATCTTACATAATGACAATGCTAGGATCCATTAGAGTAACAAATATTTCAACAACAGACTACCTTCCATAATTACAAGGCTACCATCCATTAGAGTAATGAAAATATCAACAAGAGACTACCTTCCATAATTACAAGGCTACCATCCATTAAAGTAATGAAAATATTAACAAGAGACTACCTTTCATAATGACAAGGCTACCATCCATAATAGTAACAAAAAGCTCGCCAACAGACTACCTTCGATAATGACAAGGCTACTATCTATTGGAGTGGCAAAAATCTCGACAATAGACTACCTTCGATAATGACAAGGCTACCATCAATTGGAGTAACAAAATCTCGACAACAGACTACCTTTGATTATGACATGGCTACTATCCATTGGAGTAACAAAAATCTCAACAATAAACTACCTTCCAAAATGATAAGGCTACCATCCACTGGAATAACAAAAATATCGACAACAAACTACCTTTCCAAATGATAAGGCTACCATCCATTGGAATTACAAAAATATCGACAACAAACTACGTTGCATAATGACAAGGCTACCATCCATTGGTTAACAAAAAGCTCGACAACCGACTACCTTCAATAATGACAAGGCTACCATCCATTAGAGTAACAAAAATCTCGACAACATACTACCTTACATAATGACAATGCTTGGATCCATTAGAGTAACAAATATTTCAACAACAGACTACCTTCCATAATGACAAGGCTACCATCCATTAGAGTAATTAAAATATCAACAAGAGACTACCTTCCATAATTACAAGGCTACCATCCATTAAAGTAATGAAAATATTAACAAGAGACTACCTTTCATAATGACAAGGCTACCATCCATAGTAGTAACAAAAAGCTCGCCAACAGACTACCTTCGATAATGACAAGGCTACTATCTATTGGAGTGGCAAAAATCTCGACAATAGACTACCTTCGATAATGACAAGGCTACCATCAATTGGAGTAACAAAATCTCGACAACAGACTACCTTTCATTATGACATGGCTACTATCCATTGGAGTAACAAAAATCTCAACAATAAACTACCTTCCAAAATGATAAGGCTACCATCCACTGGAATAACAAAAATATCGACAACAAACTACGTTCCATAATGACAAGGCTAACATCCATTGGAGTAAGAAAAATATCAACAATAAACTGCCTTCCATAATGACAAGGCTACCATCCATTGGAGTAACAAAAATCTAGACAACAAACTACCTTCCATAATGACAAGACTACAATCCATTGGAGTAACGAAAATATCAACAAGAGACTACTTTCCATAATGACAAGGCTAACATGCATTGGAGTAATGAAAATATGAACAAGAGACTACCTTCAATAAAGACAAGGCTACCATCCATTGGAGTAACAAAAAGCTCGCCAACAAACTACCTTCCAAATTGACAAGGCTACCATCCATTGGAGGAACAAAATCTCGACAACATACTACCTTTCATTATGACATGGCTACTATCCATTGGAGTGACAAAAATATCGACAACAAACTACCTACCAAAATGATAAGGCTACCATCCATTCGAATCACAAAAATATCGACAACAAACTACGTTCCATAATGACAGGGATACCATCCATTGGAGTAACAAAAATATAGACAACAGACTACCTTCCATAATGACAAGGCTACCATCCAATGGAATAACAAAAATCTCGACAAATTTTACCTTCCATAATGACAAGGCTACCATCCATTAGAGTAACAAAGATATCGACAACAGACTACCTTCTATAATGACAAGCCTACCATACATTGTAATAAATAAAATCTCGACAACAAACTACCTTCCACAATGACAAGGCTACCATACATTGTAGTAACAAAAAATCTCGACAACAGTCTACCTTCCATAATGACAAGGCTACCATCCACTGGAGTAACAAAAATCTTGACAATAGACTACCTTCCATAATGACAAGGCTACTATCCATTGGAGTAACCAAAATATCGATAACAGACTACCTTCCATAATGAAAAGGCTACCATCTATTGGAATAACAAAAATCTTGAGAACAGACTACCGTCCATAATGCCAAGGCTACCATCCAATGGAATTACAAAAATCTTTACAACCTACTACATTCCATAATGACAAGGCTACCATCCATTAGAGTTACAAAAATCACGACAATAGACTACCTTCCATAATGACTAGGCTACCATCCATTAGAGTAACAAAGATATCGACAACAGACTACCTTCTATAATGACAAGCCTACCATACATTGTAATAACAAAAATCTTGACAACAAACTACCTTCCACAATGACAAGGCTACCATACATTGTAGTAACAAAAATCTCGACAACAGTCTACCTTCTATAATGACAAGGCTAGCATCCATTGGAGTAACAAAAATCTTGACAATAGACTACCTTCCACAATGCAAGGCTACCATCCATTAGAGTAACAAAAATCTCGAAAACAAACTACCTTTCATAATGACAAGTCTACGATCCATTAGAGTAACAAAAATCTCGACAATAGACTACCTTCCATAATGACAAGGCTACGATCCATTAGAGTAAAAAAAAATTTAACAACAGACTACCTTCCATAATGACAAGGCTACCATCCATTAGAGTAATGAAAATATCAACAAGAGACTACCTTCCATAATGACAAGGCTACCATGCATTGGAGTAATGAAAATATTAACAAGAGACTACCTTCCATAATAACAATGCTACCATCCATAGTAGTAACAAAAAGCTCGCCAACAGACTACCTTCGATAATGACAAGGCTACTATCTATTGGAGTGACAAAAATCTCGACAATAGACTACCTTCCATAATGATAAGGCTACCATCAATTGGAGTAACAAAATCTCGACAACAGACTACCTTTCATTATGACTTGGCTACTATCCATTGGAGTAACAAAAATCTCGACAACAAACTACCTTTCCAAATGATAAGGCTAGCATCCATTGGAATAACAAAAATATCGACAACAAACTACGTTACATAATGACAAGGCTACCATCCATTGGGTTAACAAAAAGCTCGACAACCGACTACCTTCAATAATGACAAGGCTACCATCCATTAGAGTAACAAAAATCTCGACAACAGACTACCTTACATAATGACAATGGTTGGATCCATTAGAGTAACAAATATTTCAACAACATACTACCTTCCATAATGACAAGGCTACCATACATTAGAGTAATTAAAATATCAACAAGAGACTACCTTCCATAATTACAAGGCTACCTTCCATTAAAGTAATGAAAATATTAACAAGAGACTACCTTTCATAATGACAAGGCTACCATCCATAGTAGTAACAAAAAGCTCGCCAACAGACTACCTTCGATAATGACAAGGCTACTATCTATTGGAGTGGCAAAAATCTCGACAATAGACTACCTTCGATAATGACAAGGCTACCATCAATTCGAGTAACAAAATCTCGACAACAGACTACCTTTGATTATGACATGGCTACTATCCATTGGAGTAACAAAAATATCAACAACAAACTACCTTCCAAAATGATAAGGCTACCATCCACTGGAATAACAAAAATATCGACAACAAACTACGTTCCATAATGAAAAGGCTACCATCCATTGGAGTAACAAAAATCTCGACAACAAACTACCTTTCCAAATGATAAGGCTACCATCCATTGGAATAACAAAAATATCGACAACAAACTACGTTACATAATGACAAGGCTACCATCCATTGGGTTAACAAAAAGCTCGACAACCGACTACCTTCAATAATGACAAGGCTACCATCCATTAGAGTAACAAAAATCTCGACAACAGACCACCTTACATAATGACAATGCTTGGATCCATTAGAGTAACAAATATTTCAACAACAGACTACCTTCCATAATGACAAGGCTACCATCCATTAGAGTAATTAAAATATCAACAAGAGACTACTTTCCATAATTACAAGGCTACCATCCATTAAAGTAATGAAAATATTAACAAGAGACTACCTTTCATAATGACAAGGCTACCATCCATAGTAGTAACAAAAAGCTCGCCAACAGACTACCTTCGATAATGACAAGGCTACTATCTATTGGAGTTGCAAAAATCTCGACAATAGACTACCTTCGATAATGACAAGGCTACCATCAATTCGAGTAACAAAATCTCGACAACAGACTACCTTTGATTATGACATGGCTACTATCCATTGGAGTAACAAAAATCTCAAGAACAAACTACCTTCCAAAATGATAAGGCTACCATCCACTGGAATAACAAAAATATCGACAACAGACTACCTTCCATAATGACAATGCTACCATCCATTAGAGTAAAAAAAATATCGACAACAGACTACCTTCCATAATGGCAAGGCTACCATCCATTGTAGTAACAAAAATCTCGACAACAGACTACCTTCCATAATGACAAGGCTACTATCCATTGGAGTAACCAAAATATCGATAACAAACTACTTTCCATAATGAAAAGGCTACCATCTATGGGAATAACAAAAATCTTGAGAACAGACTACCGTCCATAATGCCAAGGCTACCATCCAATGGAATAACAAAAATCTTGACAACATACTACATTCCATAATGACAAGGCTACCATCCATTAGAGTTACAAAAATCACAACAATAGACTACCTTCCATAATGACTAGGCTACCATCCATTAGAATAACAAAGATATCGACAACAGACTACCTTCTATAATGACAAGCCTACCATACATTGTAATAACAAAAATCTCGACAACAAACTACCTTTCATGATGAGAAGTCTACGATCCATTATAGTAACAAAAATCTCGACAATAGACTACCTTCCATAATGACAAGGCTACGATCCATTAGAGTAAAAAAAATTCAACAACAGACTACCTTCCATAATGACAAGGCTACCATCCATTGGAGTAATGAAAATATTAACAAGAGACTACCTTCCATAATAACAATGCTACCATCCATAGTAGTAACAAAAAGCTCACCAACAGACTACCTTCGATAATAACAAGGCTACTATCTATTGGAGTGGCAAAAATCTCGACAATAGACTACCTTCGATAATGACAAGGCTACCATCAATTCGAGTAACAATATCTCGACAACAGACTACCTTTGATTATGACATGGCTACTATCCATTGGAGTAACAAAAATCTCAACAACAAACTACCTTCCAAAATGATAAGGCTACCATCCACTGGAATAACAAAAATATCGACAACAAACTACGTTCCATAATGACAAGGCTACCATCCATTGGAGTAACAAAAATATCAACAATAGACTGCCTTCCATAATGACAAGGCTACCATCCATTGGAGTAACAAAAATCTAGACAACAAACTACCTTCCATAATGACAAGACTACAATCCATTGGAGTAATGAAAATATCAACAAGAGACTACTTTCCATAATGACAAGGCTAACATGCATTGGAGTAATGAAAATATCAACAAGAGACTACCTTCAATAAAGACAAGGCTACCATCCATTGGAGTAACAAATAGCTCGCCAACAAACTACCTTCCAAATTGACAAGGCTACCATCCATTGGAGGAACAAAATCTCGACAACATACTACCTTTCATTATGACATGGCTACTATCCATTGGAGTGACAAAAATATCGACAACAAACTACCTACCAAAATGATAAGGCTACCATCCATTCGAATCACAAAAATATCGACAACAAACTACGTTCCATAATGACAGGGCTACCATCCATTGGAGTAACAAAAATATAGACAACAGACTACCTTCCATAATGACAAGGCTACCATCCAATGGAATAACAAAAATCTCGACAAATTATTACCTTCCATAATGATAAGGCTACCATCAATTGTAGTAACCAAAATCTCGACAACAGACTACCTTCCATAATGACAACGCTGCCAACCATTGTAGTAACAAAAATATCGACAACAGACTACCTTCCATAATGACAAGGCTACCATCCATTGTAGTAAAATAAATCTCGACAACAGACTACCTTCCATAATGACAAGGCTACTATCCATTGGAGTAACCAAAATATCGATAACAAACTACCTTCCATAATGAAAAGGCTACCATCTATGGGAATAACAAAAATCTTGAGAACAGACTACCGTCCATAATGCCAAGGCTACCATCCAATGGAATAACAAAAATCTTGACAACATACTACATTCCATAATGACAAGGCTACCATCCATTAGAGTTACAAAAATCACAACAATAGACTACCTTCCATAATGACTAGGCTACCATCCATTAGAGTATCAAAGATATCGACAACAGACTACCTTCTATAATGTCAAGCCTACCATACATTGTAATAACAAAAATCTCGACAACAAACTACCTTTCATGATGAGAAGTCTACGATCCATTAGAGTAACAAAAATCTCGACAATAGACTACCTTCCATAATGACAAGCCTACGATCCATTAGAGTAAAAAAAAATTCAACAACAGACTACCTTCCATAATGACAAGGCTACCATCCATTGGAGTAATGAAAATATTAACAAGAGACTACCTTCCATAATAACAATGCTACCATCCATAGTAGTAACAAAAAGCTCGCCAACAGACTACCTTCCAAATGATAAGGCTACCATCCATTGGAATAACAAAAATATCGACAACAAACTACGTTACATAATGACAAGGCTACCATCCATTGGGTTAACAATAAGCTCGACAACCGACTACCTTCCATAATGACAAGGCTACCATCCATTAGACTAACAAAATCTCGACAACAGACTACCTTACATAATGACAATGCTAGGATCCATTAGAGTAACAAATATTTCAACAACAGACTACCTTCCATAATGACAAGGCTACCATCCATTAGAGTAATGAAAATATAAACAAGAGACTACCTTCCATAATTACAAGGCTACCATCCATTAAAGTAATGAAAATATTAACAAGAGACTACCTTTCATAATGAAAAGGCTACCATCCATAGTAGTAACAAAATGCTCGCCAACAGACTACCTTCGATAATGACAAGGCTACTATCTATTGGAGTGGCAAAAATCTCGACAATAGACTACCTTCGATAATGACAAGGCTACCATCAATTGGAGTAACAAAATCTCGACAACAGACTACCTTGGATTATGACATGGCTACTATCCATTGGAGTAACAAAAATCTCAACAACAAACTACCTTCCAAAATGATAAGGCAACCATCCACTGGAATAACAAAAATATCGACAACAAACTACGTTCCATAATGACAAGGCTACCATCCATTGGAGTAACAAAAATATCAACAATAGACTGTCTTCCATAATAACAAGGCTACCATCCATTGGAGTAACAAAAATCTAGACAACAAACTACCTTCCATAATGACAAGACTACAATCCATTGGAGTAACGAAAATATCTACAAGAGACTACTTTCCATAATGACAAGGCTAACATGCATTGGAGTAATGAAAATATCAACAAGAGACTACCTTCAATAAAGACAAGGCTACCATCCATTGGAGTAACAAAAAGCTTGCCAACAAACTACCTTCCAAATTGACAAGGCTACCATCCATTGGAGGAACAAAATCTCGACAACATACTACCTTTCATTATGACATGGCTACTATCCATTGGAGTGATAAAAATATCAGCAACAAACTACCTACCAAAATGATAAGGCTACCATCCATTCGAATAACAAAAATATCGACAACAAACTACGTTCCATAATGACAGGGCTACCATCCTTTGGAGTAAAAAAAATATAGACAACAGACTACCTTCCATAATGACAAGGCTACCATCCAATGGAATAACAAAAATCTCGACAAATTATTACCTTCCATAATGACAAGGCTGCCAACCATTGTAGTAACAAAAATCTCAACAACATACTACCTTCCATAATGATAATGCTACCATCCATTAGAGTAACAAAAATATCGACAACAGACTACCTTCCATAATGACAAGGCTACCATCCATTATAGTAACAAAAATCTCGACAACAGACTACCTTCCATAATGACAAGGCTACTATCCATTGGAGTAACCAAAATATCGATAACAGACTACCCTCCATAATGAAAAGGCTACCATCTATTGGAATAACAAAAATCTCGAGAACAGACTACCGTCCATAATGCCAAGGCTACCATCCAATGGAATAACAAAAATCTTGACAACATACTACATTCCATAATGACAAGGCTACCATCCATTAGAGTTACAAAAATCACGACAATAGACTACCTTCCATGATGACTAGGCTACCATCCATTAGAGTAACAAAGATATCGACAACAGACTACCTTCTATAATGAAAAGCCTACCATACATTGTAATAACAAAAATCTCGACAACAAACTACCTTCCACAATGACAAGGCTACCATACATTGTAGTAACAAAAATCTCGACAACAGTCTACCTTCCATAATGACAAGGCTAGCATCCATTGGAGTAACAAAAATCTTGACAATAGACTACCTTCCACAATGCAAGGCTACTATCCGTTGGAGTAACAAAAATCTCGAAACAAACTACCTTCCATAATGACAAGGCTACCATCCATTGGAGTAATGGAAATATCAACAAGAGACTACCTTCCATAATGACAAGGCTACCATGCATTGGAGTAATAAAAATATTAACAAGAGACTACCTTCCATAATGACAAGGCTACCATGCATTGGAGTAATGAAAATATTAACAAGAGACCACCTTCCATAATGACAAGGCTACCATCCATAGTAGTAACAAAAAGCTCGCCAACAGTTTACCTTCGATAATGATAAGGCTACTATCTATTGGAGTGATAAAAATCTCGACAATAGACTACCTTCCATAATGACAAGGCTACCATCAATTGGAGTAACAAAATCTCGACAACACACTACCTTTGATTATGACATGGCTACTATCCATTGGAGTAACAAAAATCTCGACAACAAACTACCTTTCAAAATGATAAGGCTACCATCCATTGGAATAACAAAATTATCGACAACAAACTATGTTCCATAATGACAAGGCTTCCATCCATTGTAGTAACAAAAATCTCAACAATAGACTACCTTCCATAATGACAATGCTACCATCCATTGGAGTAACAAAAATCTCGACAACAGACTACCTTCCATAATGACAAGGCTACCATCCATTGTAGTAACAAAAATCTCGACAACAGACTACCTTCCATAATGGCAAGGCTACCATGCATTGGAGTAATGAAAATATTAACAAGAGACTACCTTCCATAATGACAAGGCTACCATCCAGAGTAGTAACAAAAAGCTCGCCAACAGACTACCTTCGATAATGACAAGGCTACTATCTATTGGAGTGACAAAAATCTCGATAATAGACTACCTTCCATAATGACAAGGCTACCATCAATTGGAGTAACAAAATCTCGACAACAGACTACCTTTATTATGACATGGCTACTATCCATTGGAGTAACAAAAAACTCGACAACAAACTACCTTTCAAAATGATAAGGCTACCATCCATTCGAATAACAAAAATATCGACAACAAACTACGTTCCATAATGACAAGGCTACCATCCATTGGGGTAACAAAAAGCTCGACAACAAACTACCTTCCATAAGGACAAGGCTACCATCCATTAGAGTAACAAATATTTCAACAACAGACTACCTTCCATAATGACAAGGCTACCATCCATTGGAGTAATTATAATATCAACAAGAGACTACCTTCCATAATTACAAGGCTACCATCCATTGGAGTAATGAAAATATTAACAAGAGACTACCTTTCAAAATGACAAGGCTACCATCCATAGTAGTAACAAAAAGCTCGCCAACAGACTACCTTCGATAATGACAAGGCTACTATCTATTGGAGTGACAAAAATCTCGACAATAGACTACCTTCCATAATGACAAGGCTACCATCAATTGGAGTAACAAAATCTCGACAACAGACAACCTTTGATTATGACATGGCTACTATCCATTGGAGTAACAAAAATCTCGACAACAAACTACCTTCCAAAATGATAAGGCTACCATCCATTGGAATAAAAAACATATCGACAACAAACTACGTATCATAATGACAAGGCTACCAACCATTGGAGTAACAAAAATATCAACAATAGACTGCCTTCCATAATGAAAAGGCTACCATCCATTGGAGTGACAAAATCTAGACAACAAACTACCTTCCATAATGACAAGGCTACCATACATTGGAGTAACAAAAATATCAACAATAGACTACTTTCCATAATGACAAGGCTAACATCTATTAGAGTAACAAAAATCTCGACAACATACTACCTTACATAATGACAAGGCTACCATCCATTGGAGTAATGAAAATATCAACAAGAGACTACCTTCCCTAATGACAAGGCTACCATGCATTGGGGTAATGAAAATATCAACAAGAGACTACCTTCCATAATGACGAGGCTACCATCCATTGGAGTAACAAAAATCTTGATAATAGACTACCTTCCACAATGACACGGATACCATCCATTGGAGTAACAAAAATTTTGAAAATAAACTACCTTCCATAATGACAAGGCTACCATCCATAGTAGTACCAAAATGCTCGCCAACTGACTACCTTCGATAATGACAAGGCTACTATCTATTGGAGTGACAAAAATCTCGACAATAGACTACCTTCCATAATAACAAGGCTACCATCAATTGGAGTAACAAAATCCCATAATAGACTACCTTTGATTATGACATGGCTACTATCCATTGGAGTAACAAAAATCTCGACAACAAACTACCTTCCAAAATGATAAGTCGACCATCCACTGGAATAACAAAAATATCGACAACAAACTACGTTCCATAATGACAAGGCTACCATCCATTGGAGTAACAAAAATATCAACAATAGACTGCCTTCCATAATGACAAGGCTACCATCCATTCGAGTAACAAAAATCTAGACAACAAACTACCTTCCATAATGACAAGGCTACCATCCATTGGAGTAATGAAAATATCAACTAGAGACTACCTTCCCTAATGACAAGGCTACCATGCATTGGAGTAATGAAAATATCAACAAGAGACTACATTCAATAATGACAAGGCTACCATCCATTGGAGTAACAAAAAGCTCGCAAACAAACTACCTTCCATATTGACAAGGCTACCATCCATTGGAGGAACAAAATCTTGACAAAATACTACCTTTCAATATGACATGGCTACTATCCATTGGAGTGACAAAAATCTCGACAACAAACTACCTACCAAAATGATAAGGCTACCATCCATTCGAATCACAAAAATATCGACAACAAACTAAGTTCCATAATGACACAGCTACCATCCATTGGAGTAACAAAAATATAGACGACAGACTACCTTCCATAATGACAAGGCTACCATCCAATGGAATAATAAAAATCTTGACAAATTAATACCTTCCATAATGACAAGGCTACCATCAATTGTAGTAACCAAAATCTCGACAATAGACTACCTTCCATAATGACAAGGCTGCCATCAATTGTAGTAACAAAAATCTCGACAACAGACTACCTTCCATAATGACAAGGCTACCATCCATTGTAGTAACAAAAATCTCGACAACAGACTACCTTCTATAATGACAAGGCTACTATCCATTGGAGTAACCAAAATATCGATAACAGACTACCTTCCATAATGAAAAGGCTACCATCTATTGGAATAACAAAAATCTCGAGAACAGACTACTGTCCATAATGACAAGGCTACCATCCATAGTAGTAACAAAATGCTCGCCAACAGACTACCTTCGATAATGACAAGGCTACTATCTATTGGAGTGACAAAAATCTCGACAATAGACTACCTTCCATATTGACAAGGCTACCGTCAATTGGAGTAACAAAATCTCGACAACAGACTACCTTTCATTATGACATGGCTACTATCCATTGGAGTAACAAAAATCTCGACAACAAACTACCTTTCAAAATGATAAGGCTACCATCCATTGGAATAACAAAAATATCGACAACAAACTATGTTCCATAATGACAAGGCTGTCATCTAGTGTAGTAACAAAAATCTCGACAACAGACTACCTTCCATAAGGACAATGCTACCATCCATTGGAGTAACAAAAATCTCGCCAACAGACTACCTTCCATAATGAAAAGGCTACCATCCATTGGAGTAACAAAAATCTAGATAACAAACTACCTTCCATAATGACAAGGCTACCATCCATTGGAGTAACGAAAATATCAACAAGAGACTACTTTCCATAATGACAAGGCTACCATCCATTGGAGTAACAAAAATCGCGACAACAAACTACTTTCCATAATGACAAGGCTACCATCCATTGAAGTAACAAAAATATCAACAAGAGACTACCTTCCATAATGACAAGGCTACCATCCATTGGAGTAACAAAAATCTCGCCAACAGACTACCTTCCGTAATCACAAGGCTACCATCCATTGGAATAACAAAAATATCGAAAACAGACTACCTTCCATAACGATAAGGCTACCATCCATTGGAGTAACAAAAATATCGAGAATAGACTACCTTCCATAATGACAAGGATACCATCCATTAAAGTAAAAAAAATCTCGACAACATAATACCTTCCACAATGACTAGGCTACCATCCATTGGAGTAACAAATATATCGACAACAGACTACCTTCCATAATGACAAGGCTACCATCCATTGGAGTCACAAAAATCTCGATAACAGACTACCTTCCATAATGACAAGGATACCATCCATTGGAGTAACCAAAATCTCGATAACAGACTACCTTCCATAATGAAAAGGCTACCATCTATTGGAATAACAAAAATACCAACAAGAGACTACCTTCCATAATGACAAGGCTACCATCCAATGGAGTAACAAAAATCTCGCCAACAGACTACCTTCCATAATGAAAAGGCTACCATCCATTGGAGTAACAAAAATCTCGATAACAAACTACCTTCCATAATGACAAGGCTACCATCCATTGGAGTAACGAAAATATCACAAGAGACTACTTTCCATAATGACAAGGCTACCATCCATTGGAGTAACAAAAATCGCGACAATAGACTACCTTCCATAATGACAAGGCTACCATCCATTGGAGTAACAAAAATATCAACAAGAGACTACCTTCCATAATGACAAAGCTACCATCCATTGGAGTAACAAAAATCTCGCCAACAGACTACCTTCCATAATGACAAGGCTACCATCCATTGGAATAACAAAAATATCGACAACAAACTACCTTCCATAATGACAAGGCTACCATCCATAGTAGTAACAAAAAGCTCGCCAACAGACTACCTTCGATAATGACAAGGCTACTATCTATTGGAGTGACACAAATCTCGACAATAGACTACCTTCCATAATGACAAGGCTACCGTCAATTGGAGTAACAAAATCTCGACAACAGACTACATTTCATTATGACATGGCTACTATCCATTGGAGTAACAAAAATCTCGACAACAAACTACCTTTCAAAATGATAAGGCTACCATCCATTGGAATAACAAAAATATCGACAACAAACTATGTTCTATAATGACAAGGCTGGCATCCATTGTCGTAACAGAAATCTCAACAACAGACTACCTTCCATAATGACAATGCTACCATCCTTTGGAGTTACAAAAATCTCGACAACAGACTACCTTCCATAATGACAAGGCTACCATCCATTACAGTAACAAAAATCTCGACAACAGACTACCTTCCATAAAGACAAGGCTACCATCAATTGGAGTAACGAAAATATCAACAAGAGACTACTTTCCATAATGACAAGGCTACCATCCATTGGAGTAACAAAAATCGCGACAACAAACTACTTTCCATAATGACAAGGCTACCATCCATTGAAGTAACAAAAATATCAACAAGAGACTACCTTCAATAATGACAAGGCTACCATCCATTGGAGTAACAAAAATCTCGCCAACAGACTACCTTCCGTAATCACAAGGCTACCATCCATTGGAATAACAAAAATATCGAAAACAGACTACCTTCCATAACGATAAGGCTACCATCCATTGGAGTAACAAAAATATCGAGAATAGACTACCTTCCATAATGACAAGGATACCATCCATTAAAGTAAAAAAAATCTCGACAACATAATACCTTCCACAATGACTAGGCTACCATCCATTGGAGTAACAAATATATCGACAACAGACTACCTTCCATAATGACAAGGCTACCATCCATTGGAGTCACAAAAATCTCGATAACAGACTACCTTCCATAATGACAAGGATACCATCCATTGGAGTAACCAAAATCTCGATAACAGATTACCTTCCATAATGAAAAGGCTACCATCTATTGGAATAACAAAAATACCAACAAGAGACTACCTTCCATAATGACAAGGCTACCATCCAATGGAGTAACAAAAATCTCGCCAACAGACTACCTTCCATAATGAAAAGGCTACCATCCATTGGAGTAACAAAAATCTCGATAACAAACTACCTTCCATAATGACAAGGCTACCATCCATTGGAGTAACGAAAATATCACAAGAGACTACTTTCCATAATGACAAGGCTACCATCCATTGGAGTAACAAAAATCGCGACAATAGACTACCTTCCATAATGACAAGGCTACCATCCATTGGAGTAACAAAAATATCAACAAGAGACTACCTTCCATAATGACAAAGCTACCATCCATTGGAGTAACAAAAATCTCGCCAACAGACTACCTTCCATAATGACAAGGCTACCATCCATTGGAATAACAAAAATATCGACAACAAACTACCTTCCATAATGACAAGGCTACCATCCATAGTAGTAACAAAAAGCTCGCCAACAGACTACCTTCGATAATGACAAGGCTACTATCTATTGGAGTGACAAAAATCTCGACAATAGACTACCTTCCATAATGACAAGGCTACCGTCAATTGGAGTAACAAAATCTCGACAACAGACTACATTTCATTATGACATGGCTACTATCCATTGGAGTAACAAAAATCTCGACAACAAACTACCTTTCAAAATGATAAGGCTACCATCCATTGGAATAACAAAAATATCGACAACAAACTATGTTCTATAATGACAAGGCTGGCATCCATTGTCGTAACAGAAATCTCAACAACAGACTACCTTCCATAATGACAATGCTACCATCCTTTGGAGTTACAAAAATCTCGACAACAGACTACCTTCCATAATGACAAGGCTACCATCCATTACAGTAACAAAAATCTCGACAACAGACTACCTTCCATAAAGACAAGGCTACCATCAATTGGAGTAACGAAAATATCAACAAGAGACTACTTTCCATAATGACAAGGCTACCATCCATTGGAGTAACAAAAATCGCGACAACAAACTACTTTCCATAATGACAAGGCTACCATCCATTGAAGTAACAAAAATATCAACAAGAGACTACCTTCAATAATGACAAGGCTACCATCCATTGGAGTAACAAAAATCTCGCCAACAGACTACCTTCCGTAATCACAAGGCTACCATCCATTGGAATAACAAAAATATCGAAAACAGACTACCTTCCATAATGATAAGGCTACCATCCATTGGAGTAACAAAAATATCGAGAATAGACTACCTTCCATAATGACAAGGATACCATCCATTAAAGTAAAAAAAATCTCGACAACATAATACCTTCCACAATGACTAGGCTACCATCCATTGGAGTAACAAATATATCGACAACAGACTACCTTCCATAATGACAAGGCTACCATCCATTGGAGTCACAAAAATCTCGATAACAGACTACCTTCCATAATGACAAGGATACCATCCATTGGAGTAACCAAAATCTCGATAACAGACTACCTTCCATAATGAAAAGGCTACCATCTATTGGAATAACAAAAATACCAACAAGAGACTACCTTCCATAATGACAAGGCTACCATCCAATGGAGTAACAAAAATCTCGCCAACAGACTACCTTCCATAATGAAAAGGCTACCATCCATTGGAGTAACAAAAATCTCGATAACAAACTGCCTTCCATAATGAAAAGGCTACCATCCATTGGAGTAACGAAAATATCACAAGAGACTACTTTCCATAATGACAAGGCTACCATCCATTGGAGTAACAAAAATCGCGACAATAGACTACCTTCCAAAATGACAAGGCTACAATCCATTGGAGTAACAAAAATATCAACAAGAGACTACCTTCCATAATGACAAAGCTACCATCAGTTGGAGTAACAAAAATCTCGCCAACAGACTACCTTCCATAATGACAAGGCTACCATCCATTGGAATAACAAAAATATCGACAACAAACTACCTTCCATAATGACAAGGCTACCATCCATAGTAGTAACAAAAAGCTCGCCAACAGAATACCTTCGATAATGACAAGGCTACTATCTATTGGAGTGACAAAAATCTCGACAATAGACTACCTTCCATAATGACAAGGCTACCGTCAATTGGAGTAACAAAATCTCGACAACAGACTACCTTTCATTATGACATGGCTACTATCCATTGGAGTAACAAAAATCTCGACAACAAACTACCTTTCAAAATGATAAGGCTACCATCCATTGGAATAACAAAAATATCGACAACAAACTATGTTCTATAATGACAAGGCTGGCATCCATTGTCGTAACAGAAATCTCAACAACAGACTACCTTCCATAATGACAATGCTACCATCCTTTGGAGTTACAAAAATCTCGACAACAGACTACCTTCCATAATGACAAGGCTACCATCCATTATAGTAACAAAAATCTCGACAACAGACTACCTTCCATAAAGACAAGGCTACCATGCATTGGAGTAATGAAAATATTAACAAGAGACTACCTTCCATAATGACAAGGCTACCATCCAGAATAGTAACAAAAAGCTCGCCAACAAACTACCTTCGATAATGACAAGGCTACTATCTATTGGAGTGACAAAAATCTCGACAATAGACTACCTTCCATAATGACAAGGCTACCATCAATTGGAGTAAAAAAATCTCAACAACAGACTACCTTTCACTATGACATAGCTATTATCCATTGGAGTAACAAAAATCTGGATAACAAACTACCTTTCAAAATGATAAGGCTACCATCCATTGGAATAACAAAAATATCGACAACAAACTATGTTCCATAATGACAAGGCTGCCATCTAGTGTAGTAACAAAAATCTCGACAACAGAAAACCTTCCATAAGGACAATGCTACCATCCATTAGAATAACAAAAATATCGACAACAAACTATGTTCCATAATGACAAGGCTACCATCCATTGTAGTAACAAAAATCTCGACAACAGACTACCTTCCATAATGACAAGGCTACCATCCATTGGAGTAACCAAAATCACGATAACAGACTACCTTCCATAATGAAAAGGCTACCATCTATTGGAATAACAAAAATATCAACAAGAGACTACCTTCCATAATGACAAGGCTACCATCCATTGGAGTAACAAAAATCTCGCCAACAGACTACCTTCCATAAGTAAAAGGCTACCATCCATTGGAGTAACAAAAATCTAGACAACAAAATACCTTCCATAATGACAAGGCTACCATCCATTGGAGTAACGAAAATATCAACAAGAGACAACTTTCCATAATGACAAGGCTACCATCAATTGGAGTAACAAAAATCGCGACAACAAACTACTTTCCATAATGACAAGGCTACCATCCATTGAAGTAACAAAAATATCAACAAGAGACTACCTTCCATAATGACAAGGCTACCATCCATTGGAGTAACAAAAATCTCGCCAACAGACTACCTTCCATAAGTAAAAGGCTACCATCCATTGGAGTAACAAAAATCTAGACAACAAACTACCTTCCATAATGACAAGGCTACCATCCATTGGAGTAACGAAAATATCAACAAGAGACAACTTTCCATAATGACAAGGCTACCATCAATTGGAGTAACAAAAATCGCGACAACAAACTACTTTCCATAATGACAAGGCTACCATCCATTGAAGTAACAAAAATATCAACAAGAGACTACCTTCCATAATGACAAGGCTACCATCCATTGGAGTAACAAAAATCTCGCCAACAGACTACCTTCCATAATGACAAGGCTACCATCCATTGGAGTAACAAAAATATCGAGAATAGACTACCTTCCATAATGACAAGGCTACCATCCATTAATGTAAAAAAAATCTTGACAACATAATACCTTCCATAATGACTAGGCTACCATCCATTGGAGTAACAAAGATATCGATAACAGACTACCTTCCATAATGACAAGGCTACCTTCCAATGGAGTAACAAAAATCTCGCCAACAGACTACCTTCCATAATGAAAAGGCTACCATCCATTGGAGTAACAAAAATCTAGATAACAAACTACCTTCCATAATGACAAGGCTACCATCCATTGGAGTAACGAAAATATCACAAGAGACTACTTTCCATAATGACAAGGCTACCATCCATTGGAGTAACAAAAATCGCGACAACAGACTACCTTCCATAATGACAAGGCTACCATCCATTATAGTAACAAAAATGTCGACAACAGACTACCTTCCATAATGACAAGGCTACTATCCATTGGAGTAACCAAAATATCGATAACAGACTACCTTCCATAATGAAAAGGCTACGATCTATTGGAATAACAAAAATCTCGAGAACAGACTACTGTCCATAATGACAAGGCTACCATCCAATGGAATAACAAAAATCTCAACAACATACTACATTCAATAATGACAAGGCTACCATCCATTAAGTTACAAAAATCACGACAATAGACTACCTTCCATAATGACTAGGCTACCATCCATTAGAGTAACAAAGATATCGACAACAGACTACCTTCTATAATGACAAGCCTACCATACATTGTAATAACAAAAATCTCGACAACAAACTACCTTCCACAATGACAAGGCTACCATACATTGTAGTAACAAAAATCTAGACAACAGTCTACCTTCCATAATGACGAGGCTACCATCCATTAGAGTAACAGAAATCTTGACAATAGACTACCTTCCACAATGACAAGGATACCATCCATTGGAGTAACAAAAATCTCGACAACAAACTACCTTCCATAATGACAAGGCTACCATCCATAGTAGTAACAAAAAGCTCGCCAACAGACTACCTTCGATAATGACAAGGCTACTATCTATTGGAGTGACAAAAATCTCGACAATAGATTACCTTCCATAATGACAAGGCTACCGTCAATTGGAGTAACAAAATCTCGACAACAGACTACCTTTCATTATGACATGGCTACTATCCATTGGAGTAACAAAAATCTCGACAACAAACTACATTTCAAAATGATAAGGCTACCATCCATTGGAATAACAAAAATATCGACAACAAACTATGTTCCATAATGACAAGGCTGCCATCCATTGTAGTAACAGAAATCTCAACAACAGACTACCTTCCATAATGACAATGCTACCATCCTTTGGAGTTACAAAAATCTCGACAACAGACTACCTTCCATAATGTCAAGGCTACCATCCATTACAGTAACAAAAATCTCGACAACAGACTACCTTCCATAAAGACAAGGCTACCATGCATTGGAGTAATGAAAATATTAACAAGAGACTACCTTCCATAATGACAAGGCTACCATCCAGAGTAGTAACAAAAAGCTCGCCAACAAACTACCTTCGATAATGACAAGGCTACTATCTGTTGGAGTGACAAAAATCTCGACAATAGACTACCTTCCATAATGACAAGGCTACCATCAATTGGAGTAAAAAATTCTCAACAACAGACTACCTTTCATTATGACATAGCTACTATCCATTGGAGTAACAAAAATCTCGACAACAAACTACCTTTCAAAATGATAAGGCTACCATCCATTGGAATAACAAAAATATCGACAACAAACTATGTTCCATAATGACAAGGCTGCCATCTAGTGTAGTAAAAAAAATATCGACAACAGACTACCTTCCATAAGGACAATGCTACCATCCATTGGAGTAACAAAAATCTCGACAAAAGACTACCTTCCATAATGACAAGGCTACCATCCATTGTAGTAACAAAAATCTCGACAACAGACTACCTTCCATAATGACAAGGCTACCATCCATTGGAGTAACCAAAATCACGATAATAGACTACCTTCCATAATGAAAAGGCTACCATCTATTGGAATAACAAAAATATCAACAAGAGACTACCTTCCATAATGACAAGGCTACCATCCATTGGAGTACCAAAAATCTTGCCAACAGACTACCTTCCATAATGAAAAGGCTACCATCCATTGGAGTTACAAAAATCTAGACAACAAACTTCCTTCCATAATGACACGGCTACCATCCACTGGAGTAACGAAAATATCAACAAGAGACTACTTTCCATAATGACAAGGCTACCATCCATTGGAGTAACAAAAATCTCGCCAACAGACTACCTTCCGTAATCACAAGGCTACCATCCATTGGAATAACAAAAATATCGAAAACAGACTACCTTCCACAATGACAAGGCTACCATCCATTGGAGTAACAAAAATATCGAGAATAGACTACCTTCCGTAATCACAAGGCTACCATCCATTGGAGTAAAAAAAATATCGACAACATAATACCTTCCACAATGACTAGGATACCATCCATTAGAGTAATAAAGATATCGACAACAGACTACCTTCCATAATGAGAAGGCTACAATCCAATGGAGTAACAAAAATCTCGCCAACAGACTACCTTCCATAATGAAAAGGCTACCATCCATTGGAGTAACAAAAATCTAGATAACAAACTACCTTCCATAATGACAAGGCTACCATCCATTGGAGTAACGAAAATATCACAAGAGACTACTTTCCATAATGACAAGGCTACCATCCATTGGAGTAACAAAAATCACGACAACAAACTACCTTCCATAATTACAAGGCTACCATCCATTGGAGTAACAAAAATATCAACAAGAGACTACCTTCCATAATGACAAAGCTACCATCCATTGGAGTAACAAAAATATCGCCAACACACTACCTTCCATAATGACAAGGCTACCATCCATTGGAATTACAAAAATATCGACAACAAACTACTTTCCATAATGACAAGGCTACCATCCATTACAGTAACAAAAATCTCGACAGCAGACTACCTTCCATAAAGACAAGGCTACCATGCATTGGAGTAATGAAAATATTAACAAGAGACTACCTTCCATAATGACAAGGCTACTATCCAGAGTAGTAACAAAAAGCTCGCCAACAAACTACCTTCGATAATGACAAGGCTACTATCTATTGGAGTGACAAAAATCTCGACAATAGACTACCTTCCATAATGACAAGGCTACCATCAATTGGA
The DNA here is from genome assembly GCA_948472305.1 of Vicia faba. NCBI lineage: Eukaryota > Viridiplantae > Streptophyta > Magnoliopsida > Fabales > Fabaceae > Vicia > Vicia faba. The sequence goes on along the minus strand of OX451738.1, from coordinate 832,708,212 downwards.
GTAAAAAAATCTCAACAATAGACTACCTTTCATTATGACATAGCTACTATCCATTAGAGTAACAAAAATCTCGACAACAAACTACCTTTCAAAATGATAAGGCTACCATCCATTGGAATAACAAAAATATCGACAACAAACTATGTTCCATAATGACAAGGCTGCCATCTAGTGTAGTAACTAAAATCTCGACAACAGACTACCTTCCATAAGGACAATGCTACCATCCATTGGAGTAACAAAAATCTCGACAAAAGACTACATCCATAATGACAAGGCTACCATCCATTGTAGTAACAAAAATCTCGACAACAGACTACCTTCCATAATGACAAGGTTACCATCCATTGGAGTAACCAAAATCACGATAACAGACTACCTTCCATAATGAAAAGGCTACCATCTATTGGAATAACAAAAATATCAACAAGAGACTACCTTCCATAATGACAAGGCTACCATCCATTGGAGTAACAAAAATCTCGCCAACAGACTACCTTCCATAATGAAAAGGCTACCATCCATTGGAGTAACAAAAATCTAGACAACAAACTACCTTCCATAATGACAAGGCTACCATCCATTGGAGTAACAAAAATATCAACAAGAGACTACTTTCCATAATGACAAGGCTACCATCCATTGGAGTAACAAAAATCGCGACAACAAACTACTTTCCATAATGACAAGGCTACCATCCATTGAAGTAACAAAAATATCAACAAGAGACTACCTTCCACAATGACAAGGCTACCATCCATTGGAGTAACAAAAATCTCGCCAACAGACTACCTTCCGTAATCACAAGGATACCATCCATTGCAATAACAAAAATATCGAAAACAGACTACCTTCCATAATGACAAAGCTACCATCCATTGGAGTAACAAAAATATCGAGAATAGACTACCTTCCATAATGACAAGGCTACCATCCATTAAAGTAAAAAAAATCTCGACAACATAATACCTTCCACAATGACTAGGCTACCATCCATTGGAGTAACAAAGATATCGACAACAGACTACCTTCCATAATGACAAGGCTACCATCCAATGGAGTAACAAAAATCTCGCCAACAGACTACCTTCCATAATGAAAAGGCTACCATCCATTGGAGTAACAAAAATCTAGATAACAAACTACCTTCCATAATGACAAGGCTACCATCCATTGGAGTAACGAAAATATCACAAGAGACTACTTTCCATAATGACAAGGCTACCATTCATTGGAGTAACAAAAATCGCGACAACAGACTACCTTCCATAATGACAAGGCTACCATCCATTGGAGTAACCAAAATATCAACAAGAGACTACCTTCCATAATGACAAAGCTACCATCCATTGGAGTAAGAAAAATCTCGCCAACAGACTACCTTCCATAATGACAAGGCTACCATCCATTGGAATAACAAAAATATCGACAACAAACTACTTTCCATAATGACAAGGCTACCATCCATTACAGTAACAAAAATCTCGACAACAGACTACCTTCCATAAAGACAAGGCTACCATGCATTGGAGTAATGAAAATATTAACAAGAGACTACCTTCCATAATGACAAGGCTACCATCCAGAGTAGTAACAAAAAGCTCGCCAACAAACTACCTTCCATAATGACAAGGCTACCATCAATTGGAGTAAAAAAATCTCAACAACAGACTACCTTTCATTATGACATAGCTACTATCCATTGGAGTAACAAAAATCTCGACAACAAACTACCTTTCAAAATGATAAGGCTACCATCCATTGGAATAACAAAAATATCGAAAACAAACTATGTTCCATAATGACAAGGCTGCCATCTAGTGTAGTAACAAAAATCTCGACAACAGACTACCTTCCATAAGGACAATGCTACCATCCATTGGAGTAACAAAAATCTCGACAAAAGACTACCTTCCATAATGACAAGGCTACCATCCATTGTAGTAAGAAAAATCTCGACAACAGACTACCTTCCATAATGACAAGGCTACCATCCATTGGAGTAACCAAAATCACGATAACAGACTACCTTCCATAATGAAAAGGCTACCATGTATTGGAATAACAAAAATATCAACAAGAGACTACCTTCCATAATGACAAGGCTACCATCCAATGGAGTAACAAAAATCTCGCCAACAGACTACCTTCCATAATGAAAAGGCTACCATCCATTGGAACAACAAAAATCTAGGTAACAAACTACCTTCCATAATGACAAGGCTACCATCCATTGGAGTAACGAAAATATCACAAGAGACTACTTTCCATAATGACAAGGCTACCATCCATTGGAGTAACAAAAATCGCGACAACAAACTACCTTCCATAATGACAAGGCTACCATCCATTGGAGTAACAAAAATATCAACAAGAGACTACCTTCCATAATGACAAAGCTACCATCCATTGGAGTAACAAAAATCTCGCCAACAGACTACCTTCCATAATGACAAGGCTACCTTCCATTGGAATAACAAAAATATCGACAACAAACTACCTTCCATAATGACAAGGCTACCATCCATAGTAGTAACAAAAAGCTCGCCAACAGACTACCTTCGATAATGACAAGGCTACTATCTATTGGAGTGACAAAAATCTCGACAATAGACTACCTTCCATAATGACAAGGCTACCGTCAATTGGAGTAACAAAATCTCGACAACAGACTACCTTTCATTATGACATGGCTACTATCCATTGGAGTAACAAAAATCTCGACAACAAACTACCTTTCAAAATGATAAGGCTACCATCCATTGGAATAACAAAAATATCGACAACAAACTATGTTCCATAATAACAAGGCTGGCATCCATTGTAGTAACAGAAATCTCAACAACAGACTACCTTCCATAATGACAATGCTACCATCCTTTGGAGTTACAAAAATCTCGACAACAGACTACCTTCCATAATGACAAGGCTACCATCCATTACAGTAACAAAAATCTCGACAACAGACTACCTTCCATAAAGACAAGGCTACCATGCATTGGAGTAATGAAAATATTAACAAGAGACTACCTTCCATAATGACAAGGCTACCATCCAGAGTAGTAACAAAAAGCTCGCCAACAAACTACCTTCGATAATGACAAGGCTACTATCTATTGGAGTGACAAAAATCTCGACAATAGACTACCTTCCATAATGACAAGGCTACCATCAATTGGAGTAAAAAAATCTCAACAATAGACTACCTTTCATTATGACATAGCTACTATCCATTGGAGTAACAAAAATCTCGACAACAAACTACCTTTCAAAATGATAAGGCTACCATCCATTGGAATAACAAAAATAGCGACAACAAACTATATTCCATAATGACAAGGCTGCCATCTAGTGTAGTAACAAAAATCTCGACAACAGACTACCTTCCATAAGGACAATGCTACCATCCATTGGAGTAACAAAAATCTCGACAAAAGACTACCTTCCATAATGACAAGGCTACCATCCATTGTAGTAACAAAAATCTCGAAAACAGACTACCTTCCATAATGACAAGGCTACCATCCATTGGAGTAACCAAAATCACGATAACAGACTACCTTCCATAATGAAAAGGCTACCATCTATTGGAATAACAAAAATATCAACAAGCGACTACCTTCCATAATGACAAGGCTACCATCCATTGGAGTAACAAAAATATCGCCAACAGACTACCTTCCATAATGAAAAGGCTACCATCCATTGGAGTAAAAAAAATCTAGACAACAAACTACCTTCCATAATGACAAGGCTACCATCCATTGGAGTAACAAAAATATCAACAAGAGACTACTTTCCATAATGACAAGGCTACCATCTATTGGAGTAACAAAAATCGCGACAACAGACTACCTTCCATAATGACAAGGCTACCATCCATTGGAGTAACCAAAATATCAACAAGAGACTACCTTCCATAATGACAAAGCTACCATCCATTGGAGTAACAAAAATCTCGCCAACAGACTACCTTCCATAATGACAAGGCTACCATCCATTGGAATAACAAAAATATCGACAACAAACTACTTTCCATAATGACAAGGCTACCATCCATTACAGTAACAAAAATCTCGACAACAGACTACCTTCCATAAAGACAAGGCTACCATGCATTGGAGTAATGAAAATATTAACAAGAGACTACCTTCCATAATGACAAGGCTACCATCCAGAGTAGTAACAAAAAGCTCGCCAACAAACTACCTTCCATAATGACAAGGCTACCATCAATTGGAGTAAAAAAATCTCAACAACAGACTACCTTTCATTATGACATAGCTACTATCCATTGGAGTAACAAAAATATCGACAACAAACTACCTTTCAAAATGATAAGGCTACCATCCATTGGAATAACAAAAATATCGAAAACAAACTATGTTCCATAATGACAAGGCTGCCATCTAGTGTAGTAACAAAAATCTCGACAACAGACTACCTTCCATAAGGACAATGCTACCATCCATTGGAGTAACAAAAATCTCGACAAAAGACTACCTTCCATAATGACAAGGCTACCATCCATTGTAGTAACAAAAATCTCGACAACAGACTACCTTCCATAATGACAAGGCTACCATCCATTGGAGTAACCAAAATCACGATAACAGACTACCTTCCATAATGAAAAGGCTACCATGTATTGGAATAACAAAAATATCAACAAGAGACTACCTTCCATAATGACAAGGCTACCATCCAATGGAGTAACAAAAATCTCGCCAACAGACTACCTTCCATAATGAAAAGGCTACCATCCATTGGAACAACAAAAATCTAGATAACAAACTACCTTCCATAATGACAAGGCTACCATCCATTGGAGTAACGAAAATATCACAAGAGACTACTTTCCATAATGACAAGGCTACCATCCATTGGAGTAACAAAAATCGCGACAACAAACTACCTTCCATAATGACAAGGCTACCATCCATTGGAGTAACAAAAATATCAACAAGAGACTACCTTCCATAATGACAAAGCTACCATCCATTGGAGTAACAAAAATCTCGCCAACAGACTACCTTCCATAATGACAAGGCTACCTTCCATTGGAATAACAAAAATATCGACAACAAACTACCTTCCATAATGACAAGGCTACCATCCATAGTAGTAACAAAAAGCTCGCCAACAGACTACCTTCGATAATGACAAGGCTACTATCTATTGGAGTGACAAAAATCTCGACAATAGACTACCTTCCATAATGACAAGGCTACCGTCAATTGGAGTAACAAAATCTCGACAACAGACTACCTTTCATTATGACATGGCTACTATCCATTGGAGTAACAAAAATCTCGACAACAAACTACCTTTCAAAATGATAAGGCTACCATCCATTGGAATAACAAAAATATCGACAACAAACTATGTTCCATAATAACAAGGCTGGCATCCATTGTAGTAACAGAAATCTCAACAACAGACTACCTTCCATAATGACAATGCTACCATCCTTTGGAGTTACAAAAATCTCGACAACAGACTACCTTCCATAATGACAAGGCTATCATCCATTACAGTAACAAAAATCTCGACAACAGACTACCTTCCATAAAGACAAGGCTACCATGCATTGGAGTAATGAAAATATTAACAAGAGACTACCTTCCATAATGACAAGGCTACCATCCAGAGTAGTAACAAAAAGCTCGCCAACAAACTACCTTCGATAATGACAAGGCTACTATCTATTGGAGTGACAAAAATCTCGACAATAGACTACCTTCCATAATGACAAGGCTACCATCAATTGGAGTAAAAAAATCTCAACAATAGACTACCTTTCATTATGACATAGCTACTATCCATTGGAGTAACAAAAATCTCGACAACAAACTACCTTTCAAAATGATAAGGCTACCATCCATTGGAATAACAAAAATATCGACAACAAACTATGTTCCATAATGACAAGGCTGCCATCTAGTGTAGTAACAAAAATCTCGACAACAGACTACCTTCCATAAGGACAATGCTACCATCCATTGGAGTAACAAAAATCTCGACAAAAGACTACCTTCCATAATGACAAGGCTACCATCCATTGTAGTAACAAAAATCTCGAAAACAGACTACCTTCCATAATGACAAGGCTACCATCCATTGGAGTAACCAAAATCACGATAACAGACTACCTTCCATAATGAAAAGGCTACCATCTATTGGAATAACAAAAATATCAACAAGAGACTACCTTCCATAATGACAAGGCTACCATCCATTGGAGTAACAAAAATATCGCCAACAGACTACCTTCCATAATGAAAAGGCTACCATCCATTGGAGTAAAAAAAATCTAGACAACAAACTACCTTCCATAATGACAAGGCTACCATCCATTGGAGTAACAAAAATATCAACAAGAGACTACTTTCCATAATGACAAGGCTACCATCTATTGGAGTAACAAAAATCGCGACAACAAACTACTTTCCAAAATGACAAGGCTACCATCCATTGAAGTAACAAAAATATCAACAAGAGACTACCTTCCACAATGACAAGGTTACCATCCATTGGAGTAACAAAAATCTCGCCAACAGACTACCTTCCGTAATCACAAGGCTACCATCCATTGGAATAACAAAAATATCGAAAACATACTACCTTCCATAATGACAAGGCTACCATCCATTGGAGTAACAAAAATATCGAGAATAGACTACCTTCCATAATGACAAGGCTACCATCCATTAAAGTAAAAAAAATCTCGACAACATAATACCTTCCACAATGACTAGGCTACCATCCATTAGAGTAACAAAGATATCGACAACAGACTACCTTCCATAATGACAAGGCTACCATCCAATGGAGTAACAAAAATCTCGCCAACAGACTACCTTTCATAATGAAAAGGCTACCATCCATTGGAGTAACAAAAATCTAGATAACAAACTACCTTCCATAATGACAAGGCTACCATCCATTGGAGTAACGAAAATATCACAAGAGACTACTTTCCATAATGACAAGGCTACCATCCATTGGAGTAACAAAAATCGCGACAACAGACTACCTTCCATAATGACAAAGCTACCATCCATTGGAGTAACAAAAATCTCGCCAACATACTACCTTCCATAATGACAAGGCTACCATCCATTGGAATAACAAAAATATCGACAACAAACTACTTTCCATAATGACAAGACTACCATCCATTACAGTAACAAAAATCTCGACAATAGACTACCTACCATAAAGACAAGGCTACCATGCATTGGAGTAATGAAAATATTAACAAGAGACTACCTTCCATAATGACAAGGCTACCATCCAGAGTAGTAACAAAAAGCTCGCCAACAAACTACCTTCGATAATGACAAGGCTACTATCTATTGGAGTGACAAAAATCTCGACAATAGACTACCTTCCATAATGACAAGGCTACCATCAATTGGAGTAAAAAAATCTCAACAACAGACTACCTTTCATTATGACATAGCTACTATCCATTGGAGTAACAAAAATCTCGACAACAAACTACCTTTCAAAATGATAAGGCTACCATCCATTGGAATAACAAAAATATCGAAAACAAACTATGTTCCATAATGACAAGGCTGCCATCTAGTGTAGTAACAAAAATCTCAACAACAGACTACCTTCCATAAGGACAATGCTACCATCCATTGGAGTAACAAAAATCTCGACAAAAGACTACCTTCCATAATGACAAGGCTACCATCCATTGTAGTAACAAAAATCTCGACAACAGACTACCTTCCATAATGACAAGGCTACCATCCATTGGAGTAACCAAAATCACGATAATAGACTACCTTCCATAATGAAAAGGCTACCATCCATTGGAGTAACAAAAATCTAGACAACAAACTACCTTCCATAATGACAAGGCTACCATCCATTGGAGTAACGAAAATATCAACAAGAGACTACTTTCCATAATGACAAGGCTACCATCCATTGGAGTAACAAAAATCGCGACAACAAACTACTTTCCATAATGACAAGGCTACCATCCATTGAAGTAACAAAAATATCAACAAGAGACTACCTTCCATAATGACAAGGCTACCATCCATTGGAGTAACAAAAATCTCGCCAACATACTACCTTCCACAATCACAAGGCTACCATCCATTGGAATAACAAAAATATCGAAAACAGACTACCTTCCATAATGACAAGGCTACCATCCATTGGAGTAACAAAAATATCGAGAATAGACTACCTTCCATAATGACAAGGCTACCATCCATTAAAGTAAAAAAAATCTCGACAACATAATACCTTCCACAATGACTAGGCTACCATCCATTAGAGTAATAAAGATATCGACAACAGACTACCTTCCATAATGACAAGGCTACCATCCAATGGAGTAACAAAAATCTCGCCAACAGACTACCTTCCATATTGAAAAGGCTACCATCCATTGGAGTAACAAAAATCTAGATAACAAACTACCTTCCATAATGACAAGGCTACCATCCATTGGAGTAACGAAAATATCACAAGAGACTACTTTCCATAATGACAAGGCTACCATCCATTGGAGTAACAAAAATCGCGACAACAAACTACCTTCCATAATTACAAGGCTACCATCCATTGGAGTAACAAAAATATCAACAAGAGACTACCTTCCATAATGACAAAGCTACCATCCATTGGAGTAACAAAAATATCGCCAACAGACTACCTTCCATAATAACAAGGCTACCATCCATTGGAATTACAAAAATATCGACAACAAACTACTTTCCATAATGACAAGGCTACCATCCATTACAGTAACAAAAATCTCGACAACAGACTACCTTCCATAAAGACAAGGCTACCATGCATTGGAGTAATGAAAATATTAACAAGAGACTACCTTCCATAATGACAAGGCTACCATCCAGAGTAGTAACAAAAAGCTCGCCAACAAACTACCTTCGATATTGACAAGGCTACTACCTATTGGAGTGACAAAAATCTCGACAATAGACTACCTTCCATAATGACAAGGCTACCATCAATTGGAGTAAAAAAATCTCAACAACAGACTACCTTTCATTATGACATAGCTACTATCCATTAGAGTAACAAAAATATCGACAACAAACTACCTTTCAAAATGATAAGGCTACCATCCATTGGAATAACAAAAATATCGAAAACAAACTATGTTCCATAATGACAAGGCTGCCATCTAGTGTAGTAACAAAAATCTCGACAACAGACTACCTTCCATAAGGACAATGCTACCATCCATTGGAGTAACAAAAATCTCGACAAAAAAATACCTTCCATAATGACAAGGCTACCATCCATTGTAGTAACAAAAATCTCGACAACAGACTACCTTCCATAATGACAAGGCTACCATCCATTGGAGTAACCAAAATCACGATAACAGACTACCTTCCATAATGAAAAGGCTACCATCTATTGGAATAACAAAAATATCAACAAGAGACTACCTTCCATAATGACAAGGCTACCATCCATTGGAGTAACAAAAATCTCGCCAACAGACTACCTTCCATAATGAAAAGGCTACCATCCATTGGAGTAACAAAAATCTAGACAACAAACTACCTTCCATAATGACAAGGCTACCATCCATTGGAGTAACGAAAATATCAACAAGAGATTACTTTCCATAATGACAAGGCTACCATCCATTGGAGTAACAAAAATCGCGACAACAAACTACTTTCCATAATGACAAGGCTACCATCCATTGAAGTAACAAAAATATCAACAAGAGACTACCTTCCATAATGACAAGGCTACCATCCATTGGAGTAACAAAAATCTCGACAACAGACTACCTTCCGTAATCACAAGGCTACCATCCATTGGAATAACAAAAATATCGAAAACAAACTACTTTCCATAATGACAAGGCTACCATCCATTGGAGTAACAAAAATATCGACGACAGACTACCTTCCATAATGACAAGGCTACCATCCATTGGAGTAACAAAAATATCGAGAATAGACTACCTTAAATAATGAAAAGCCTACCATTAATTGAAGTAACAAAAATCTCGACAACATAATACCTTCCATAATGACTAGGCTACCATCCATTGGAGTAACAAAGATATCCACAACAAACCACCTTCCATAATGACAAGGGTACCATCCATTGGAGTGACAAAAATCTCAAGAACAGACTACCTTCCATAATGACAAGGCTACCATCCATTAGAGTAACAAAAATCTCGAAAACATACTACCTTCCATAATGACAAGGCTAAAATCTATTGGAGTAACAAAAATCTCGACAACAGACTACCTTCCATAATGACAAGGCTACCATCTATAGGAATAAAAAAATCTCGAGAATAGATTGCCTTCCATAATGACAAGGCTACCATCCAATGGAATTACAAAAATATCGACAACATACTACCTTCCATTATGAAAAGGCTACCGTGATTTGTAGTAACCAAAATCTTGACAACAGACTACCTTCCATAATGACAAGGCTACCGTCCATTGTAGTAACAAAAATCTCGACAACAGAGTACCTTCCATATTGAAAATGCTACCATATTTTGGAGTAACAAAAATCTCAACAACAGACTACCTTCCATAATGACAAGGCTACCATCCATTGGAGTAACCAAATTCTCGACAATAGACAACTTCGATAATGACAAGGCTACCATCTATTGGAATAACAAAAATCTCGAGAATAGACTACCTTCCATAATGACAAGGATACCATCCATTAGAGTGACAAAAATCTACACAATAGACTACCTTACATAATGACTAGGCTACCATCCATTAGAGTAACAAAGATATCGACAACAGACTACCTTCTATAATGACAAGGCTACCAGACACTGTAATAACAAAAATCTCGTCAACAAACTACCTTCCACAATGACAAGGCTACCATCCATTGTAGTAACAAAAATCTCGACTACAGTCTACCTTCTATTAATGACAAGGCTACCAACCATTGGAGTAACAAAAATCTCGACAATAGACTACCTTCCATAATGACAAGGCTACCATCCAGTGGAGTAACAAAAATCTCGACAACAAACTACCTTCCATAATGACAAGGCTACCATCTATTAGAGTAACAAAAATATCGAGAATAGACTACCTTCCATAATGAAAAGCCTACCATCCATTGGAGTATCAAAAATATCGACAACATAATACCTTCTATAATGACTAGGCTACCATCCATTGGTGTAACAAAGATATCGACAACAGACTACCTTCCATAATGACAAGGCTACCATCCATTGGAGTGACAAAAATCTCGACAACAGACTACCTTCCATAATGACAAGGCTACCATCTATAGGAATAAAAAAAATCTCGAGAATAGATTGCCTTCCATAATGACAAGGCTACCATCCAATGGAATAACAAAAATATCGACAACATACTACCTTCCATAATGAAAAGGCTACCATCAATTGTAGTAACCAAAATCTCGACAATAGACTACCTTCCATAATGACAAGGCTACCGTCCATTGTAGTAACAAAAATCTCGACAACAGACTACCTTCCATAATGACAATGCTACCATCTATTGGAGTAACAAAAATATCGACAATAGACTACCTTCAATAATGAAAAGCCTACCATCCATTAAAGTAAAAAAAATCTCGACAACATAATACCTTCCACAATGACATGGCTACCATCCATTGGAGTAACCAAAATCTCCACAACAGACCACTTCGATAATGACAAGGCAACCATCTATTGGAATAACAAAAATCTCGAGAACAGACTACCTTCCATAATGACAAGGCTACCATCCAATGGAATAACAAAAATATCAACAACATACTTCCTTCCATAATGACAAGGCTACCATCCATTAGAGTGACAAAAATCTACACAATAGACTACCTTCCATAATGACTAGGTTACCATCCATTAGAGTAACAAAGATATCCACAATAGACTACCTTCTATAATGACAAGGCTACCATACATTGTAATAACAAAAATCTCGACAACAAACTACCTTCCATAATGACAAGGCTACCATCCATTGTAGTAACAAAAATCTTGACAACAGTCTACCTTCCATTAATGACAAGGCTACCATCCATTGGAGTAACAAAAATCTCGATAATAGACTACCTTCCATAATGACAAGGCTACCATCCAGTGGAGTAACAAAAATCTCAACAACAAACAACCTTCCATAATGACAAGGCTACCATCCATTAGAGTAACAAAAATATCGATAATAGACTACCTTCCATAATGAAAAGCCTACCATCCATTGGAGTAACAAAAATCTCGACAATAGACTACCTTCCATAATGACAAGGCTACCATCCATTGGAGTAATGAAAATATCAACAAGAGACTACCTTCCATAATGACAAGACTACCATGCATTGGAGTAATGAAAATATCAAAAAGAGTCTACCTTCCATAATAACAACGCTACCATCCATTGGAGTAAAAAAAAGCTCGCCAACAGACTACCTTCCATAATGACAAGGCCACCATCCATTGGAGTAACAAAATCTCAAGAACAGACTACCTTCTATTATGACATGGCTACTATCCATTGGAGTATCAAAAATCTCGACAACAAACTACCTACCAAAATGATAAGGCTACCATCCATTGGAATAACAAAAATATCGACAACAAACTACGTTCCATTATGACAGGGCAACCATCCATTGGAGTAACAAAAATATCGACAACAGACTACCTTCCATAATGACAAGGCTACCATCCATTGGAGTAACAAAAATCTAGACAACAGACTACCTTCCACAATGACAAGGGTACCAACCATTGGAGTAACAAAAATCTAGATAACAAACTACCTTCCATAATGACAAGGCTACCATCCATTGGAGTAACGAAAATATTACAAGAGACTACTTTCCATAATGACAAGGCTACCATCCATTGGAGTAACAAAAATCGCGACAACAGACTACCTTCCATAATGACAAGGCTACCATCCATTGGAGTAACAAAAATATCAACAAGAGACTACCTTCCATAATGACAAAGCTACCATCCATTGGAGTAACAAAAACCTCGCCAACAGACTACCTTCCATAATGACAAGGCTACCATCCATTGGAATAACAAAAATATCGACAACAAACTACTTTCCATAATGACAAGGCTACCATCCATTGGAGTAACAAAAATATCGACGACAGACTACCTTCCATAATGACAAGGCTACCATCCATTGGAGTAACAAAAATATCGAGAATAGACCACCTTAAATAATGAAAAGCCTACCATCAATTGAAGTAACAAAAATCTCGACAACATAATACCTTCCATAATGACTAGGCTACCATCCATTGGAGTAACAAAGATATCCACAACAAACTACCTTCCATAATGACAAGGGTACCATCCATTGGAGTGACAAAAATCTCAAGAACAGACTACCTTCCATAATGACAAGGCTACCATCCATTAGAGTAACAAAAATCTCGAAAACATACTACCTTCCATAATGACAAGGCTAAAATCTATTGGAGTAACAAAAATCTCGACAACAGACTACCTTCCATAATGACAAGGCTACCATCTATAGGAATAAAAAAATCTCGAGAATAGATTGCCTTCCATAATGACAAGGCTACCATCCAATGGAATTACAAAAATATCGACAACATACTACCTTCCATTATGAAAAGGCTACCGTCATTTGTAGTAACCAAAATCTTGACAACAGACTACCTTCCATAATGACAAGGCTACCGTCCATTGTAGTAACAAAAATCTCGACAACAGAGTACCTTCCATAATGACAATGCTACCATATATTGGAGTAACAAAAATCTCAACAACAGACTACCTTCCATAATGACAAGGCTACCATCCATTAGAGTAACCAAAATCTCGACAACAGACAACTTCGATAATGACAAGGCTACCATCTATTGGAATAACAAAAATCTCGAGAATAGACTACCTTCCATAATGACAAGGATACCATCCAATGGAATAACAAAAATCTCAACAACATACTTCCTTCCATAATGACAAGGCTACCATCCATTAGAGTGACAAAAATCTACACAATAGACTACCTTCCATAATGACTAGGCTACCATCCATTAGAGTAACAAAGATATCGACAACAGACTACCTTCTATAATGACAAGGCTACCAGACACTGTAATAACAAAAATCTCGTCAAAAACTACCTTCCACAATGACAAGGCTACCATCCATTGTAGTAACAAAAATCTCGACTACAGTCTACCTTCTATTAATGACAAGGCTACAAACCATTGGAGTAACAAAAATCTCGACAATAGACTACCTTCCATAATGACAAGGCTACCATCCATTGGAGTATCAAAAATCTCGACAATAGACTACCTTCCATAATGACAAGGCTACCATCTATTAGAGTAACAAAAATATCGAGAATAGACTACCTTCCATAATGAAAAGCCTACCATCCATTGGAGTAACAAAAATCTTGACAACATAATACCTTCTATAATGACTAGGCTACCATCCATTGGTGTAACAAAGATATCGACAACAGACTACCTTCCATAATGACAAGGCTACCATCCATTGGAGTGACAAAAATCTCGACAACAGACTACCTTCCATAATGACAAGGCTACCATCTATAGGAATAAAAAAAATCTCGAGAATAGATTGCCTTCCATAATGACAAGGCTACCATCCAATGGAATAAAAAAAATATCGACAACATACTACCTTCCATAATGAAAAGGCTACCATCAATTGTAGTAACCAAAATCTCGACAATAGACTACCTTCCATAATGACAAGGCTACCGTCCATTGTAGTAACAAAAATCTCGACAACAGACTACCTTCCATAATGACAATGCTACCATCTATTGGAGTAACAAAAATATCGAAAATAGACTACCTTCAATAATGAAAAGCCTACCATCCATTAAAGTAAAAAAAATCTCGACAACATAATACCTTCCACAATGACATGGCTACCATACATTGGAGTAACCAAAATCTCGACAACAGACAACTTCGATAATGACAAGGCAACCATCTATTGGAATAACAAAAATCTCGAGAACAGACTACCTTCCATAATGACAAGGCTACCATCCAATGGAATAACAAAAATATCAACAAAATACTTCCTTCCATAATGACAAGGCTACCATCCATTAGAGTTACAAAAATCTACACAATAGACTACCTTCCATAATGACTAGGTTATCATCCATTAGAGTAACAAAGATATCCACAATAGACTACCTTCTATAATGACAAGGCTACCATACATTGTAATAACAAAAATCTCGACAACAAACTACCTTCCATAATGACAAGGCTACCATCCATTGTAGTTACAAAAACCTCGACAACAGTCTACCTTCCATTAATGACAAGGCTACCATCCATTGGAGTAACAAAAATCTCGACAATAGACTACCTTCCATAATGACAAGGCTACCATCCAGTGAAGTAACAAAAATCTCAACAACAAACTACCTTCCATAATGACAAGGCTACCATCCATTAATGTAACAAAAATATCGATAATAGACTACCTTCCATAATGAAAAGCCTACCATCCATTGGAGTAAGAAAAATCTCGACAATAGACTACCTTCCATAATGACAAGGCTACCATCCATTGGAGTAATGAAAATATCAACAAGAGACTACCTTCCATAATGACAAGACTACCATGCATTGGAGTAATGAAAATATCAACAAGAGACTACCTTCCATAATAACAAGGCTACCATCCATTGGAGTAAAAAAAAGCTCGCCAACAGACTACCTTCCATAATGACAAGGCCACCATCCATTGGAGTAACAAAATCTCAAGAACAGACTACCTTCCATAATGACAAGGCTACCATCCAATGGAATAACAAAAATATCGATAACATACTACCTTCCATAATGACAAGGCTACCATCAATTGTAGTAAACAAAATCTCGACAACAAACTACCTTCCATAATGAAAAGGCCACCGTCCATTATAGAGAAAAATCTCGACAACAGACTACCTTCCATAATGACAAGGCTACCATCCATTGGAGTAATGAAAATATCAACAAAAGACTACCTTCCATAATGACAAGGCTACCATGCATTGGAGTAATGAGAATATCAACAAGAGACTACCTTCCATAATGACAAGGCTACAATCCATTGGAGTAACAAAATCTCAAGAACAGACTACCTTCTATTATGACATGGCTACTATCAATTGGAGTAACAAAAATCTCGACAACAAACTACCTACCAAAATGATAAGGCTACCATCCATTGGAATAAGAAAAATATCAACAACAAACTACGTTCCATAATGACAGGGCTACCATCCATTGGAGTAACAAAAATCTCGACAAAAGACTACCTTCCATAATGACAAGGCTACCATCCATTGGAGTAATAAAAATATCAACAAAAGACTACCTTCCATAATGACAAGGCTACCATGCATTGGAGTAATGAGAATATCAACAAGATACTACCTTCCATAATAACAAGGCTACCATCCATTGGAGTAACAAAAAGCTCGGCAACAGACTACCTTTCATAATGACAAGGCTACCATCCATTGGAGTAACAAAATCTCAAGAACAGACTACCTGCTATTATGACATGGCTACTATCCATTGGAGTAACAAAAATCTCGACAAAAAACTACCTACCAAAATGATAAGGCTACCATCCATTGGAATAAGAAAAATATCAACAACAAACTACGTTCCATAATAACAGGGCTACCATCCATTGGAGTAACAAAAATATCGACAACAGACTACCTTCCATAATGACAAGGCTCCCATCCATTGGAGTAACAAAAATCTAGACAACAAACTACCACCCATAATGAAAAGCCTACCATCCATTGAAGTAACAAAAATCTCGACAACATAATACCTTTGATAATGACTAGGCTACCATCCATTGGAGTAACAAAGATATAGACAACATACTACCTTCCATAATGAAAAGGCTACCATCCATTGGAGTGACAAAAATCTCAACAATAGACTACCTTCCATAATGACAAGGCTACCATCTATTGGAGTAACAAAAATCTCGACAACAGACTACCTTCCATAATGAGAAGGCTACCATCTATACGAATAAAAATAATCTCGAGAACAGACTGCCTTCCATAATGACAAGGCTACCATCCAATGGAATAACAAAAATATCGATAACATACTACCTTCCATAATGACAAGGCTACCATCAATTATAGTAAACAAAATCTCGACAACAAACTACCTTCCATAATGAAAAGGCCACCGTCCATTATAGACAAAAATCTCGACAACAGACTACCTTCCATAATGACAAGGCTACCATCCATTGGAGTAATGAAAATATCAACAAAAGACTACCTTCCATAATGACAAGGCTACCATGCATTGGAGTAATGAGAATATCAACAAGAGACTATCTTCCATAATAACAAGGCTACCATCCATTGGAGTAACAAAAAGCTCGCCAACAGACTACCTTCCATAATGACAAGGTTACCATGCATTGGAGTAATGAGAATATCAACAAGAGACTACCTTCCATAATAACAAGGCTACCATCCATTGGAGTAACAAAAAGCTCGCCAACAGACTACCTTACATAATGACAGGGCTACCATCCATTGGAGTAGCAAAAATATTGAAAACAGACTACCTTCCATAATGACAAGGCTACCATCCATTGGAGTAAAAAAAATATCAAGAATAGACTACCTTCCATAATGACAAAGCTACCATCCATTGGAGAAACAAAAATCTCGCCAACAGACTACCTTCCATAATGACAAGGCTACCATCCATTGGAGTAACAAAGATATCGGCAATAGACTACCTTCCATAATGACAAGGCTACCTTCCATTGGAGTGACAAAAATTTCGACAACATACTACCTTCCATAATGACAAGGCTACCATCCATTGGAGTAACAAAAATCTCGAAAACAGACTACCTTCCATAATGAAAAGGCTAAAATCTATTGGAGTAACAAAAATCTCCACAACAGACTACCTTCCATAAAGACAAGGCTACCATCTATAGAAATAAAAAAAATCTCGAGAACAAACATCCTTCCATAAAGACAAGGCTACCATCCAATGGAATAACAAAAATATTGACAACATACTACCTTCCATAATGAAAAGGCTACCACCAATTGTAGTAACCAAAATCTCGACAACAGACTACCTTCCATAATGACAAGGCTACCGCCCATTATAGTAACAAAAATCTCGACAACAGACTACCTTCCATAATGACAATGCTACCATCAATTGCAGTAACAAAAATCTCGACAATAGACTACCTTCCATAATGACAAGGCTACCATCCATTGGAGAAACAAAAATCTCGCCAACAGACTACCTTCCATAATGACAAGGCTACCATCCATTGGAGTAACAAAGATATCGACAATAGAGTACCTTCCATAATGACAAGGCTACCTTCCATTGGAGTGACAAAAATTTCGACAACAGACTACCTTCCATAATGACAAGGCTACCATCCATTGGAGTAACAAAAACCTCAAAAACAGACTACCTTCCATAATGAAAAGGCTACAATCTATTAGAGTAACAAAAATCTCCACAACAGACTACCTTCCATAAAGACAAGGCTACCATATATAGGAATAAAAAAAATCTCGAGAACAAACTGCCTTCCATAATGACAAGGCTACCATCCAATGGAATAACAAAAATATTGACAACATACTACCTTCTATAATGAAAAGGCTACCACCAATTGTAGTAACCAAAATCTCGACAACAGACTACCTTCCATAATGACAAGGCTACCGCCCATTATAGTAACAAAAATCTCGACAACAGACTACCTTCCATAATGACAATGCTACCATCAATTGCAGTAACAAAAATCTCGACAATAGACTACCTTCCATAATGACAAGGCTACCATTCATTGTAGTAACAAAAATCTCGACAACACACTACCTTCCATAATGACAACGCTACCATCCATTGGAATAACAAAAATCTCGAGAACAGACTACCTTCCATAATGGCAAGGCTACCATCTAATGGAATAACAAAAATCTCGACAACATACTACCTTCCATAATGACAAGGCTACCATCCATTAGAGTGACAAAAATCTCAACAATATACTACCTTCCATAATGACAAGGCTACCATCCATTGGAGTAATAAAAATCTCGACAATAGACTACCTTCCATAATGCCAAGGCTACCATCCATTGGAGTAACCAAAATCTCGAGAATAAACTACCTTCAATAAAGACAAGGCTTCCATCCATTAAAGTAACAAAAATATCGAGAATATACTACCTTCCATAATGAAAAGCCTACCATCCATTGGAGTAACAAAATTCACGACAACATAATAACTTCCATAATGATTAGGCTACCATCCATTGGTGTACCAAAGATATCGACAACAGACTATCTTCCATAATGACAAGGCTACCATCCATTGGAGTGATAAAAATCTCGACAACAGACTACCTTCCATAATGACAAGGCTACCATCCATTGGAGTGACAAAAATCTCGACAACAGACTACCTTCCATAATGACAAGGTTACCATCCATTGGAGTAACAAAAATCTCGAAAATAGACTACCTTCCATAATGACAAGGCTAAAATCTATTTGAGTAATAATAATCTCGACAACAGACTACCTTCCATAATGACAAGGCCACCATCTATAGGAATAAAAAAAATCTCGAGAACATACTGCCTTCCATAATGACAAGGCTACCATCCATTGTAATAACAAAAATCTCGACAATAAACTACCTTCTACAATGACAAGGCTACCATCCATTGTAGTAACAAAAATATCGACAACAATCTACCGTCCATTAATGACAAGGCTACCATCCATTGGAGTAACAAAAATCTCGACAATAGACTACCTTCCATAATGACAAGGCTACCATCCATTGGATTAACAAAAATCCCGACAACAAACAACCTTCCATAATGACAAGGCTACGATCCATTAGAGTAACAAAAATCTCGACAATAGACTACCTTCCATAATGACATGGCTACCATCCATTGGAGTAATGAAAATATCAACAAGAGACTACCTTCCATAATGACAAGGCTACCATGCATTGGAGAAATGAAAATATAAAGAGGAGACTACCTTCCATAATAATAAGGCTACCATCCATTGGAGTAACAAAAAGCTCACCAACAGACTACCTTCCATAATGACAAGGCTGCCATCCATTGGAGTAACAAAATCTCAAGAACAGACTACCTTCTATTATGACACGGCTACTATCCATTGGAGTAACAAAAATCTCGACAACAAACTACCTACCAAAATGATAAGGCTACCATCCATTGGAATAACAAAAATATCGACAACAAACTATGTTCCATAATGATAGGGCTACCATCCATTGGAGTAACAAAAATATCGACAACAGACTACCTTCCATAATGATAAGGCTACCATCCATTGGAGTAACAAAAATCTAGACAACAGACTACTTTCCATAATAAAAAGCCTACCATCCATTAAAATAATAAAAATCTCGACAACATAATACCTTCCATAATGACTAGGCTACCATCCATGGGAGTAACAAAGATATAAACAACAGACTACCTTCCATAATGACAAGGCTACCATCTATACGAATAAAAATAATCTCGAGAACAAACTGCCTTCCATAATTACAAGGCTACCATCCAATTGAATAACAAAAATATTGATAACATACTACCTTCCATAATGACAAGGCTACCATCAATTGTAGTAACCAAAAGCTCGACAACAAACTACCTTCCATAATGACAAGGCCACCGTCCATTATAGACAAAAATCTCGACAACAGGCTACCTTCCATAATGACAATGCTACCATCCATTGGAGTAACAAAAATCTCGACAATAGACTACCTTCCATAATGACAAGGCTACCATCCATTGTAATAACAAAAATCTGACAATAGACTACCTTCCATAATGACAAGGCTACCATCCTTTGGAGTAACCAAAATCTCGACAAAAGACAACTTCCATAATCACAAGGCTACCATCTATTGGAATAACAAAAATCTCGATAACAGACCACCTTCCATAATGACAAGGCTACCATCCAATGGAATAACAAAAATCTCGACAACATACTACCTTTCATAATGACAAGGCTACCATCCATTAGAGTGACAAAAATATCAACAATAGACTACCTTCCATAATGACTAGGCTACCATCCATTAGAGTAACAAAGATATCGACAACAGACTACCTTCTATAATGACAAGGCTACCATACATTGTAATAACAAAAATCTCGACAACAAACTACCTTCCAAAATGACAAGGCTACCATCAACTGTAGTAACAAAAATCTCGACCACAGTCTACCTTCTGTTAATGAAAAGGCTACCATCTATTGGAGTAACAAAAATATCGACATTAGACTACCTTCCCTAATGACAAGGCTACCATCCATTGGAGTAACAAAAATCTCGATAACAAACTACCATCCATAATGACAAGTCTACCATCCATTAGAGTAACAAAAATATCGAGAATAGACTACCTTCCATAATGAAAAGCCTACCATCCATTGGAATAACAAAAATCTCGACAACATAATACCTTCCATAATGACAAGGCTACCATCCATTGGAGTGACAAAAATCTCAAAAACAGACTACCTTCCATAATGACAAGGCTACCATCCATTGGAGTAACAAAAATCTCGAAAATAGACTACCTTCCATAATGACAAGGCTAAAATTTGTTGGAGTAAAAAAATCTTGAGAACAGACTACCTTCCATAATGACATGGCTACCATCTATAGGAATAAAAAAAATCTCGAGAACAGACTGCCTTCCAAAATGATAAGGCTACCATCCAATGGAATAACAAAAATATTGACAACATACTACCTTCCATAATGACAAGGCTACCGTCCATTGTAGTAACATAAATCTCGACAACATACTACCCTCCATAATGACAATGCTACCATCCATTGGAGTAACAAAAATCTCGACAACAGTATACCTTCCATTAATGACAAGGCTACCATCCATTGGAGTAACAAAATTCTTGACAATAGACTACCTTCCATAATGACAAGGCTACCATCCATTGGAGTAACAGAAATCTCGACAACAAAATACCTTCCATAATGACAAGGCTACCATCCATTAGAGTAACAAAAATCTCGACAATAGACTACCTTCCATAATGACAAGGCTACGATCCATTAGAATAACAAAAATCTCGACAACAGACTACCTTCCATAATGACAAGGCTACCATCCATTTGATTAACAAAAATCGCGACAACAGACTACCTTCCATAATGACAAGGCTACCATCCATTGGAGTAACAAAAATATCAACAAAAGACTACGTTCCATAATGAGAAGGCTACCATCCATTGGAGTAACAAAAATCTCGCCAACAGACTACCTTCCATAATCACAAGGCTACCATCCATTGGAATAACAAAAATATCGACAACAAACTACTTTCCATAATGACAGGGTTACCATCCATTCAAGTAACAAAAATATCGAAAATAGACTACCTTCCATAATGACAAGGCTAAGGTCTATTGTAGTAACAAAAATCTCGACAACAGACTACCTTCCATAATGACAATGCTACCATCCATTGCAGTAACAAAAATCTCGACAATAGACTACCTTCCATAATGACAAGACTACCATTCATTGTAGTAACAAAAATCTCGACAACACACTACCTTCCATAATGACAAGGCTACCATCCATTGGAGTAACCAAAATCTCGACAACAAACAACTTCCATAATGACAAGGCTACCATATATTGGAATAACAAAAATCTCGAGAACAAACTACCTTCCATAATGGCAAGGCTACCATCTAATGGAATAACAAAAATCTCGACAACATACTACCTTCCATAATGACAAGGCTAGCATCCATTAGAGTGACAAAAATCTCAACAATAAACTACCTTCCATAATGACAAGGCTACCATCCATTGGAGTAACAAAAATCTCGACAATAGACTACCTTCCATAATGACAAGGCTACCATCCATTGGAGTAACAAAAATCTTGACAACAAACTACCTTCCATAAAGACAAGGCTACCATCCATTAGAGTAACAAAAATATCGAGAATAGACTACCTTCCATAATGAAAAGCCTACCATCCATTGGAGTAACAAAATTCTCGACAACATAATAACTTCCATAATGATTAGGCTACCATCCATTGGTGTAACAAAGATATCGACAACAGACTACCTTCCATAATGAAAAGCCTACCATCCATTGGAGTAACAAAAATCTCGACGACATAATACCTTCCATAATGACTAGGCTACCATCCATTGGAGTAACAAAGGTATCGACAACAGACTACCTTCCATAATGACAAGGCTACCATCCATTGGAGTGATAAAAATCTCGACAACAGACTACCTTCCATAATGATAAGGCTACCATCCATTGGAGTGACAAAAATCTCGACAACAGACTACCTTCCATAATGACAAGACTACCATCCATTGGAGTAACAAAAATCTCGAAAACAGACTACCTTCCATAATGACAAGGCTGCAATCTATAGGAATAAAAAAAATCACGAGAACAAACTGCCTTCCATAATGACAAGGCTACCATCCAATGGAATAACAAAAACATCCACAACATACTACCTTCCATAATGAAAAGGCTACCACCAATTGTAGTAACCAAAATCTCGACATAAGACTACCTTCCATTATGACAAGTCTACCGTCCATTGTATTAACAAAAATCTTGACAACAGACTACCTTCCATAATGATAATGCTACCATCCATTGCAGTAACAAAAATCTTGACAATAGACTACCTTCCAAAATGACAAGGCTACCATTCATTTTAGTAACAAAAATCTCGACAACACACTACCTTCCATAATGACAAGGCTACCATCCATTTGAGTGACAAAAATCTCAACAATAGACTACCTTTGATAATGACTAGGCTACCATCCATTAGAGTAACAAAGATATCAACAATAGACTACCTTTTATAATGACAAGGCTACCATACATTGTAATAACAAAAATCTCGACAAAAAACTACCTTCCATAGTGACAAGGCTACCATCCATTGTAGTAACAAAAATCTCGACAAAAGTCTACCTACCATTAATGACAAGGCTACCATCCATTGGAGTAACAAAAATCTCGACAACAAACTACCTTCCATAAAGACAAGGCTACCATCCATTAGAGTAACAAAAATATCGAGAATAGACTAACTTCCATAATGAAAAGCCTACCATCCATTGGAGTAACAAAATTCTCGACAACATAATAACTTCCATAATGATTAGGCTACCATCCATTGGTGTAACAAAGATATCGACAACAGACTACTTTCCATAATGAAAAGCCTACCATCCATTGGAGTAACAAAAATCTCGACAAGATAATACTTTCCATAATGACTAGGCTACCATCCATTGGAGTAACAAAGGTATCGACAACAGACTACCTTCCATAATGACAAGGCTACCATCCATTGGAGCGATAAAAATCTCGACAACAGACTACCTTCCATAATGATAAGGCTACCATTCATTGGAGTGACAAAAATCTCGACAACAGACTACCTTCCATAATGACAAGGCTACCATCCATTGGAGTAACAAAAATCTCGAAAACAGACTACCTTCCATAATGACAAGGCTACCATCTATAGGAATAAAAAAAATCTCGAGAACAAATTGCCTTCCATAATGACAAGGCTACCAGCCAATGGAATAACAAAAATATCGACAACATACTACCTTCCATAATGAAAAGGCTACCACCAATTGTAGTAACCAAAATCTCGACATAAGACTACCTTCCATTATGACAAGTCTACCGTCCATTGTATTAACAAAAATCTTGACAACAGACTACCTTCCATAATGATAATGCTACCATCCATTGCAGTAACAAAAATCTCGACAATAGACTACCTTCCAAAATGACAAGGCTACCATTCATTTTAGTAACAAAAATCTCGACAACACACTACCTTCCATAATGACAAGGCTACCATCCATTTGAGTGACAAAAATCTCAACAATAGACTACCTTTGATAATGACTAGGCTACCATCCATTAGAGTAACAAAGATATCAACAGTAGACTACCTTTTATAATGACAAGGCTACCATACATTGTAATAACAAAAATCTCGACAAAAAACTACCTTCCATAGTGACAAGGCTACCATCCATTGTAGTAACAAAAATCTCGACAAAAGTCTACCTACCATTAATGACAAGGCTACCATCCATTGGAGTAACAAAAATCTCGACAACAAACTACCTTCCATAAAGACAAGGCTACCATCCATTAGAGTAACAAAAATATCGAGAATAGACTAACTTCCATAATGAAAAGCCTACCATCCATTGGAGTAACAAAATTCTCGACAACATAATAACTTCCATAATGATTAGGCTACCATCCATTGGTGTAACAAAGATATCGACAACAGACTACTTTCCATAATGAAAAGCCTACCATCCATTGGAGTAACAAAAATCTCGACAAGATAATACTTTCCATAATGACTAGGCTACCATCCATTGGAGTAACAAAGGTATCGACAACAGACTACCTTCCATAATGACAAGGCTACCATCCATTGGAGCGATAAAAATCTCGACAACAGACTACCTTCCATAATGATAAGGCTACCATTCATTGGAGTGACAAAAATCTCGACAACAGACTACCTTCCATAATGACAAGGCTACCATCCATTGGAGTAACAAAAATCTCGAAAACAGACTACCTTCCATAATGACAAGGCTACCATCTATAGGAATAAAAAAAATCTCGAGAACAAATTGCCTTCCATAATGACAAGGCTACCAGCCAATGGAATAACAAAAATATCGACAACATACTACCTTCCATAATGAAAAGGCTACCACCAATTGTAGTAACCAAAATCTCGACAACAGACTACCTTCCATAATGACAAGTCTATCGTCCATTGTAGTAAGAAAAATCTTGACAACATAATACCTTCCATAATGATAATGCTACCATCCATTGCAGTAACAAAAATCTCGACAATAGACTACCTTCCATGATGACAAGGCTCCCATTCATTTTAGTAACAAAAATCTCGACAACACACTACCTTCCATAGTGACAAGGCTACCATCCATTGTAGTAACAAAAATCTCGACAAAAGTCTACCTACCATTAATGACAAGGCTACCATCCATTGGAGTAACAAAAATCTCGACAACAAACTACCTTCCATAAAGACAAGGCTACCATCCATTAGAGTAACAAAAATATCAAGAATAGACTAACTTCCATAATGAAAAGCCTACCATCCATTGGAGTAACAAAATTCTCGACAACATAATAACTTCCATAATGATTAGGCTACCATCCATTGGTGTAACAAAGATATCGACAACAGACTACTTTCCATAATGAAAAGCCTACCATCCATTGGAGTAACAAAAATCTCGACAAGATAATACTTTCCATAATGACTAGGCTACCATCCATTGGAGTAACAAAGGTATCGACAACAGACTACCTTCCATAATGACAAGGCTACCATCCATTGGAGCGATAAAAATCTCGACAACAGACTACCTTCCATAATGATAAGGCTACCATTCATTGGAGTGACAAAAATCTCGACAACAGACTACCTTCCATAATGACAAGGCTACCATCCATTGGAGTAACAAAAATCTCGAAAACAGACTACCTTCCATAATGACAAGGCTACCATCTATAGGAATAAAAAAAATCTCGAGAACAAATTGCCTTCCATAATGACAAGGCTACCAGCCAATGGAATAACAAAAATATCGACAACATACTACCTTCCATAATGAAAAGGCTACCACCAATTGTAGTAACCAAAATCTCGACAACAGACTACCTTCCATAATGACAAGTCTATCGTCCATTGTAGTAAGAAAAATCTTGACAACATAATACCTTCCATAATGATAATGCTACCATCCATTGCAGTAACAAAAATCTCGACAATAGACTACCTTCCATGATGACAAGGCTACCATTCATTTTAGTAACAAAAATCTCGACAACACACTACCTTCCATAGTGACAAGGCTACCATCCATTGTAGTAACAAAAATCTCGACAAAAGTCTACCTACCATTAATGACAAGGCTACCATCCATTGGAGTAACAAAAATCTCGACAACAAACTACCTTCCATAAAGACAAGGCTACCATCCATTAGAGTAACAAAAATATCGAGAATAGACTAACTTCCATAATGAAAAGCCTACCATCCATTGGAGTAACAAAATTCTCGACAACATAATAACTTCCATAATGATTAGGCTACCATCCATTGGTGTAACAAAGATATCGACAACAGACTACTTTCCATAATGAAAAGCCTACCATCCATTGGAGTAACAAAAATCTCGACAAGATAATACTTTCCATAATGACTAGGCTACCATCCATTGGAGTAACAAAGGTATCGACAACAGACTACCTTCCATAATGACAAGGCTACCATCCATTGGAGCGATAAAAATCTCGACAACAGACTACCTTCCATAATGATAAGGCTACCATTCATTGGAGTGACAAAAATCTCGACAACAGACTACCTTCCATAATGACAAGGCTACCATCCATTGGAGTAACAAAAATCTCGAAAACAGACTACCTTCCATAATGACAAGGCTACCATCTATAGGAATAAAAAAAATCTCGAGAACAAACTGCCTTCCATAATGACAAGGCTACCAGCCAATGGAATAACAATAATAT
This sequence comes from Vicia faba, assembly GCA_948472305.1. Lineage (NCBI taxonomy): Eukaryota > Viridiplantae > Streptophyta > Magnoliopsida > Fabales > Fabaceae > Vicia > Vicia faba. The sequence continues at coordinate 832,680,437 of OX451738.1, read as the reverse complement.
CGACAACATACTACCTTCCATAATGAAAAGGCTACCACCAATTGTAGTAACCAAAATCTCGACAACAGACTACCTTCCATAATGACAAGTCTATCATCCATTGTAGTAACAAAAATCTTGACAACATACTACCTTCCATAATGATAATGCTACCATCCATTGCAGTAACAAAAATCTCGACAATAGACTACCTTCCATGATGACAAGGCTACCATTCATTTTAGTAACAAAAATCTCGACAACACACTACCTTCCATAGTGACAAGGCTACCATCCATTGTAGTAACAAAAATCTCGACAAAAGTCTACCTACCATTAATGACAAGGCTACCATCCATTGGAGTAACAAAAATCTCGACAACAAACTACCTTCCATAAAGACAAGGCTACCATCCATTAGAGTAACAAAAATATCGAGAATAGACTAACTTCCATAATGAAAAGCCTACCATCCATTGGAGTAACAAAATTCTCGACAACATAATAACTTCCATAATGATTAGGCTACCATCCATTGGTGTAACAAAGATATCGACAACAGACTACTTTCCATAATGAAAAGCCTACCATCCATTGGAGTAACAAAAATCTCGACAAGATAATACTTTCCATAATGACTAGGCTACCATCCATTGGAGTAACAAAGGTATCGACAACAGACTACCTTCCATAATGACAAGGCTACCATCCATTGGAGCGATAAAAATCTCGACAACAGACTACCTTCCATAATGATAAGGCTACCATTCATTGGAGTGACAAAAATCTCGACAACAGACTACCTTCCATAATGCCAAGGCTACCATCCATTGGAGTAACAAAAATCTCGAAAACAGACTACCTTCCATAATGACAAGGCTACCATCTATAGGAATAAAAAAAATCTCGAGAACAAACTGCCTTCCATAATGACAAGGCTACCAGCCAATGGAATAACAAAAATATCGACAACATACTACCTTCCATAATGAAAAGGCTACCACCAATTGTAGTAACCAAAATCTCGACAACAGACTACCTTCCATAATGACAAGTCTATCGTCCATTGTAGTAACAAAAATCTTGACAACATACTACCTTCCATAATGATAATGCTACCATCCATTGCAGTAACAAAAATCTCGACAATAGACTACCTTCCATGATGACAAGGCTACCATTCATTTTAGTAACAAAAATCTCGACAACACACTACCTTCCATAATGACAAGGCTACCATCCATTAGAGTGACAAAAATCTCAACAATAGACTACCTTCGATAATGACTAGGATACCATCCATTAGAGTAACAAAGATATCGACAACAGACTACCTTCTATAATGACAAGGCTACCATACATTGTAATAACAAAAATTTCGACAAAAAACTACCTTCCATAGTGACAAGGCTACCATCCATTGTAGTAACAAAAATCTCGACAAAAGTCTACCTACCATTAATGACAAGGCTACCATCCATTGGAGTAAGAAAAATCTCGACAATAGACTACCTTCCATAATGACAATGCTAACATCCATTGGAGTAACAAAAATCTCGACAAAAAACTACCTTTCATAAAGACAAGGCTACCATCCATTAGAGTAACAAAAATATCGAGAATAGAATACCTTCCATAATGAAAAGCCTACCATCCATTGGAGTAACAAAATTCTCGACAACATAATACCTTCCATAATGACTAGGCTATAATCCATTGGTGTAACAAAGATATCAACAACAGACTACCTTCCATAATAAAAAGCCTACCATCCATTGGAGTAACAAAAGTCTCGACAACATAATACCTTCCATAATGACAAGGCTACCATCCATTGGAGTGATAAAAATCTTGACAACAGACTACCTTCCATAATGACAAGGCTACTATCCATTGGAGTAACAAAAATCAAGAAAATAGACTACCTTCCATAATGACAAGTCTACCTTCCATTGGAGTAACAAATATATCAACAAGAGACTATTTTCCATAATGACAAGGCTACCATTCATTAGAGTAACAAAAATCTTGACAATAAACTACATTCCATAATGACAAGGCTACCATCCATTAGAGTAATAAAAATATAGACAACAGACTACCTTCCATAATGACAAGGCTACCATCCGTTGAAGTAACAAAAATCTCGACAACATAATACCTTCCATAATGACTAGGCTACCATCCATTGGAGTGACAAAGGTATCGACAACAGACTACCTTCCATAATGACAAGGCTACCATCCATTGGAGTAACAAAAATCTCGAAAACAGACTACCTTCCATAATGATAATGCTAAAATCTATTGGAGTAACAAAAATCTCGACAACAGACGACCTTCCATAATGACAAGGCTACCATGTATAGGAATAAAAAAAGTCTCAAGAACAGATTTCCTTCCATAATGTCAAGGCTACCATCCAATGGAATAACAAAAATATCGACAACATACTACCTTCCATAACGAAAAGGCTACCATCAATTGTAGTAACCAAAATCTCGAGAACAGACTACCTTCCATAATGACAAGGCTACCGTCCATTGCAGTAACAAAAATCTCGACAACAGACTACCTTCCATAATGACAATGCTACCATCCATTGGAGTAACAAAAATCTAAACAACAGTCTACCTTCCATAATGACAAGGCTACCATCCATTGGAGTAACCAAAATCTCGACAACAGACAACTTCCATAATGACAAGGCTACCGTCTATTGGAATAACAAAAATCTAGAGAATAGACTACCTTCCATAATGACAAGGCTACCAACCAATGGAATAACAAAATTCTCGACAACATACTACCTTCCATAATGACAAGGCTACCATCCATTGGAGTGATAAAAATCTCGACAACAGACTACCTTCCATAATGATAAGGCTACCATCCATTGGAGTGACAAAAATCTCGACAACAGACTACCTTCCATAATGACAAGGCTACCATCCATTGGAGTAACAAAAATCTTGACAACAAACTACCTTCCATAAAGACAAGGCTACCATCCATTAGAGTAACAAAAATATCGAGAATAGACTACCTTCCATAATGAAAAGCCTACCATCCATTGGAGTAACAAAATTCTCGACAACATAATAACTTCCATAATGATTAGGCTACCATCCATTGGTGTAACAAAGATATCAACAACAGACTACCTTCCATAATGAAAAGCCTACCACCCATTGGAGTAACAAAAATCTCGACGACATAATACCTTCCATAATGACTAGGCTACCATCCATTGGAGTAACAAAGGTATCGACAACAGACTACCTTCCTTAATGACAAGGCTACCATCCATTGGAGTGATAAAAATCTCGACAACAGACTACCTTCCATAATGATAAGGCTACCATCCATTGGAGTGACAAAAATCTCGACAACAGACTACCTTCCATAATGACAAGACTACCATCCATTGGAGTAACAAAAATCTCGAAAACAGACTACCTTCCATAATGACAAGGCTGCAATCTATAGGAATAAAAAAAATCACGAGAACAAACTGCCTTCCATAATGACAAAGCTACCATCCAATGGAATAACAAAAACATCCACAACATACTACCTTCCATAATGAAAAGGCTACCACCAATTGTAGTAACCAAAATCTCGACATAAGACTACCTTCCATTATGACAAGTCTACCGTCCATTGTATTAACAAAAATCTTGACAACAGACTACCTTCCATAATGATAATGCTACCCTCCATTGCAGTAACAAAAATCTCGACAATAGACTACCTTCCAAAATGACAAGGCTACCATTCATTTTAGTAACAAAAATCTCGACAACACACTACCTTCCATAATGACAAGGCTACCATCCATTTGAGTGACAAAAATCTCAACAATAGACTACCTTTGATAATGACTAGGCTACCATCCATTAGAGTAACAAAGATATCAACAATAGACTACCTTCTATAATGACAAGGCTACCATACATTGTAATAACAAAAATCTCGACAAAAAACTACCTTCCATAGTGACAAGGCTACCATCCATTGTAGTAACAAAAATCTCGACAAAAGTCTACCTACCATTAATGACAAGGCTACCATCCATTGGAGTAACAAAAATCTCGACAACAAACTACCTTCCATAAAGACAAGGCTACCATCCATTAGAGTAACAAAAATATCGAGAATAGACTAACTTCCATAATGAAAAGCCTACCATCCATTGGAGTAACAAAATTCTCGACAACATAATAACTTCCATAATGATTAGGCTACCATCCATTGGTGTAACAAAGATATCGACAACAGACTACTTTCCATAATGAAAAGCCTACCATCCATTGGAGTAACAAAAATCTCGACAAGATAATACTTTCCATAATGACTAGGCTACCATCCATTGGAGTAACAAAGGTATCGACAACAAACTACCTTCCATAATGACAAGGCTACCATCCATTGGAGCGATAAAAATCTCGACAACAGACTACCTTCCATAATGATAAGGCTACCATTCATTGGAGTGACAAAAATCTCGACAACAGACTACCTTCCATAATGACAAGGCTACCATCCATTGGAGTAACAAAAATCTCGAAAACAGACTACCTTCCATAATGACAAGGCTACCATCTATAGGAATAAAAAAAATCTCGAGAACAAACTGCCTTCCATAATGACAAGGCTACCAGCCAATGGAATAACAAAAATATCGACAACATACTACCTTCCATAATGAAAAGGCTACCACCAATTGTAGTAACCAAAATCTCGACAACAGACTACCTTCCCTAATGACAAGTCTATCGTCCATTGTAGTAACAATAATCTTGACAACATACTACCTTCCATAATGATAATGCTACCATCCATTGCAGTAACAAAAATCTCGACAATAGACTACCTTCCATGATGACAAGGCTACCATTCATTTTAGTAACAAAAATCTCGACAACACACTACCTTCCATAATGACAAGGCTACCATCCATTAGAGTGACAAAGATATCGACAACAGACTACCTTCTATAATGACAAGGCTACCATACATTGTAATAACAAAAATTTCGATAAAAACTACCTTCCATAGTGACAAGGCTACCATCCATTGTAGTAACAAAAATCTCGACAAAAGTCTACCTACCATTAATGACAAGGCAACCATCCATTGGAGTAAGAAAAATCTCGACAATAGACTACCTTCCATAATGACAAGGCTAACATCCATTGGAGTAACAAAAATCTCGACAAAAAACTACCTTCCATAAAGACAAGGCTACCATCCATTAGAGTAACAAAAATATCGAGAATAGAATACCTTCCATAATGAAAAGCCTACCATCCATTGGAGTAACAAAATTCTCGACAACATAATACCTTCCATAATGACTAGGCTATAATCCATTGGTGTAACAAAGATATCAACAACAGACTACCTTCCATAATAAAAAGCCTACCATCCATTGGAGTAACAAAAGTCTCGACAACATAATACCTTCCATAATGACAAGGCTACCATCCATTGGAGTGATAAAAATCTTGACAACAGACTACCTTCCATAATGACAAGTCTACCATCCATTGGAGTAACAAATATATCAACAAGAGACTATTTTCCATAATGACAAGGCTACCATTCATTAGAGTTACAAAAATCTCGACAATAAACTACATTCCATAATGACAAGGCTACCATCCATTAGAGTAACAAAAATATAGACAACAGACTACCTTCCATAATGACAAGGCTACCATCCGTTGAAGTAACAAAAATCTCGACAACATAATACCTTCCATAATGACTAGGCTACCATCCATTGGAGTGACAAAGGTATCGACAACAGACTACCTTCCATAATGACAAGGCTACCATCCATTGGAGTAACAAAAATCTCGAAAACAGACTACCTTCCATAATGATAATGCTAAAATCTATTGGAGTAACAAAAATCTCGACAACAGACGACCTTCCATAATGACAAGGCTACCATGTATAGGAATAAAAAAAGTCTCAAGAACAGATTGCCTTCCATAATGTCAAGGCTACCATCCAATGGAATAACAAAAATATTGACAACATACTACCTTCCATAACGAAAAGGCTACCATCAATTGTAGTAACCAAAATCTCGAGAACAGACTACCTTCCATAATGACAAGGCTACCGTCCATTGTAGTAACAAAAATCTCGACAACAGACTACCTTCCATAATGACAATGCTACCATCCATTGGAGTAACAAAAATCTCAACAACAGTCTACCTTCCATAATGACAAGGCTACCATCCATTGGAGTAACCAAAATCTCGACAACAGACAACTTCCATAATGACAAGGCTACCAACCAATGGAATAACAAAATTCTCGACAACATACTACCTTCCATAATGACAAGGCTACCATCCATTGGAGTGATAAAAATCTCGACAACAGACTACCTTCCATAATGATAAGGCTACCATCCATTGGAGTGACAAAAATCTCGACAACAGACTACCTGCCATAATGACAAGGCTACAATCCATTGGAGTAACAAAAATCTCGAAAACAGACTACCTTCCATAATGACAAGGCTACCATCTATAGGAATAAAAAAAATCTCGAGAACAAACTGCCTTCAATAATGACAAGGCTACCATCCAATGAAATAACAAAAATATCGACAACATACTACCTTCCATAATGAAAAGGCTACCACCAATTGTAGTAACCAAAATCTCGACAACAGACTACCTTCCATTATGACAAGTCTACCGTCCATTGTAGTAACAAAAATCTTGACAACAGACTACCTTCCATAATGATAATGCAACCATCCATTGCAGTAACAAAAATCTCGACAATAGACTACCTTCCATAATGATAAGGCTACCATTCATTTTAGTAACAAAAATCTCGACAACACACTACCTTCCATAATGACAAGGCTACCATCCATTAGAGTTACAAAAAACTCAACAATAGACTACCTTCGATAATGACTAGGCTACCATCCATTAGAGTAACAAAGATATCGACAACAGACTACCTTCTATAATGACAAGGCTACCATACATTGTAATAACAAAAATCTCGACAAAAAACTACCTTCCATAGTGACAAGGCTACCATCCATTGTAGTAAGAAAAATCTCGACAAAAGTCTACCTACCATTAATGACAAGGCTACCATCCATTGGAGTAACAAAAATCTCGACAACAAACTACCTTCCATAAAGACAAGGCTACCATCCATTAGAGTAACAAAAATATCGAGAATAGACTACCTTCCATAATGAAAATCCTACCATCCATTGGAGTAACAAAAATATCGACAACATAATAACTTCCATAATGATTAGGCTACCATACATTGGTGTAACAAAGATATCGACAACAGACTACCTTCCATAATGACTAGGCTATAATCCATTGGTGTAACAAAGATATCAACAACAGACTACCTTCCATAATAAAAAGCCTACCATCCATTGGAGTAACAAAAATCTCGACAACATAATACCTTCCATAATGACTAGGCTACCATCCATTAGAGTAACAAAGGTATCGACAACGGACTACCTTCCATGATGATAAGGCTACCATCCATTGGAGTGATAAAAATCTTAACAACAGACTACCTTCCATAATGACAAGGCTACTATCCATTGGAGTAACAAAAATCTAGAAAACAGACTACCTTCCATAATGACAAGTCTACCATCCATTGGAGTAACGAAAATAGCAACAAGAGACTACTTTCCATAATGACAAGGCTACCATTCATTGGAGTAACAAAAATCTCGACAACAGACTACCTTCCATAATGCCAAGGCTACCATCTATACGAATAAAAATAATCTCGAGAATAAAACTGCCTTCCATAATTACAAGGCTACCATCCAATTGAATAACAAAAATATCGATAACATACTACCTTCCATAATGACAAGGCTACCATCAATTGTAGTAACCAAAAGCTCGACAACAAACTACCTTCCATAATGACAAGGCCACCGTCCATTATAGACAAAAATCTCGACAACAGGCTACCTTCCATAATGACAATGCTACCATCCATTGGAGTAACAAAAATCTCGACAATAGACTACCTTCCATAATGACAAGGCTACCATCCATTGTAATAACAAAAATCTGACAATAGACTACCTTCCATAATGACAAGGCTACCATCCTTTGGAGTAACCAAAATCTCGACAAAAGACAACTTCCATAATCACAAGGCTACCATCTATTGGAATAACAAAAATCTCGATAACATACCACCTTCCATAATGACAAGGCTACCATCCAATGGAATAACAAAAATCTCGACAACATACTACCTTTCATAATGACAAGGCTACCATCCATTAGAGTGACAAAAATATCAACAATAGACTACCTTCCATAATGACTAGGCTACCATCCATTAGAGTAACAAAGATATCGACACAAGACTACCTTCTATAATGACAAGGCTACCATACATTGTAATAACAAAAATCTCGACAACAAACTACCTTCCAAAATGACAAGGCTACCATCAACTGTAGTAACAAAAATCTCGACAACAGTCTACCTTCTGTTAATGAAAAGGCTACCATCTATTGGAGTAACAAAAATATCGACATTAGACTACCTTCCCTAATAACAAGGCTACCATCCATTGGAGTAACAAAAATCTCGATAACAAACTACCATCCATAATGACAAGTCTACCATCCATTTGAGTAACAAAAATATCGAGAATAGACTACCTTCCATAATGAAAAGCCTACCATCCATTGGAATAACAAAAATCTCGACAACATAATACCTTCCATAATGACAAGGCTACCATCCATTGGAGTGACAAAAATCTCGAAAACAGACTACCTTCCATAATGACAAGGCTACCATCCATTGGAGTAACAAAAATCTCGAAAATAGACTACCTTCCATAATGACAAGGCTAAAATTTGTTGGAGTAAAAAAAATCTCGAGAACAGACTACCTTCCATAATGACATGGCTACCATCTATAGGAATAAAAAAAATCTCGAGAACAGACTGCCTTCCAAAATGATAAGGCTACCATCCAATGGAATAACAAAAATATTGACAACATACTACCTTCCATAATGACAAGGCTACCGTCCATTGTAGTAACATAAATCTCGACAACATACTACCCTCCATAATGACAATGCTACCATCCATTGGAGTAACAAAAATCTCGACAACAGTATACCTTCCATTAATGACAAGGCTACCATCCATTGGAGTAACAAAATTCTTGACAATAGACTACCTTCCATAATGACAAGGCTACCATCCATTGGAGTAACAGAAATCTCGACAACAAAATACCTTCCATAATGATAAGGCTACCATCCATTAGAGTAACAAAAATCTCGACAATAGACTACCTTCCATAATGACAAGGCTACGATCCATTAGAATAACAAAAATCTCGACAACAAACTACCTTCCATAATGACAAGGCTATCATCCATTTGATTAACAAAAATCGCGACAACAGACTACCTTCCATAATGACAAGGCTACCATCCATTGGAGTAACAAAAATATTAACAAAAGACTACGTTCCATAATGAGAAGGCTACCATCCATTGGAGTAACAAAAATCTCGCCAACAGACTACCTTCCATAATCACAAGGCTACCATCCATTGGAATAACAAAAATATCGACAACAAACTACTTTCCATAATGACAGGGTTACCATCCATTCAAGTAACAAAAATATCGAAAATAGACTACCTTCCATAATGACAAGGCTAAGGTCTATTGTAGTAACAAAAATCTCGACAACAGACTACCTTCCATAATGACAATGCTACCATCCATTGCAGTAACAAAAATCTCGACAATAGACTACCTTCCATAATGACAAGGCTGCCATTCATTGTAGTAACAAAAATCTCGACAACACACTACCTTCCATAATGACAAGGCTACCATCCATTGGAGTAACCAAAATCTCGACAACAAACAACTTCCATAATGACAAGGCTACCATCTATTGGAATAACAAAAATCTCGAGAACAGACTACCTTCCATAATGGCAAGGCTACCATCTAATGGAATAACAAAAATCTCGACAACATACTACCTTCCATAATGACAAGGCTAGCATCCATTAGAGTAACAAAAATCTCAACAATAAACTACCTTCCATAATGACAAGGCTACCATCCATTGGAGTAACAAAAATCTCGACAATAGACTACCTTCCATAATGACAAGGCTACCATCCATTGGAGTAACAAAAATCTTGACAACAAACTACCTTCCATAAAGACAAGGCTACCATCCATTAGAGTAACAAAAATATCGAGAATAGACTACCTTCCATAATGAAAAGCCTACCATCCATTGGAGTAACAAAATTCTCGACAACATAATAACTTCCATAATGATTAGGCTACCATCCATTGGTGTAACAAAGATATCGACAACAGACTACCTTCCATAATGAAAAGCCTACCATCCATTGGAGTAACAAAAATCTCGACGACATAATACCTTCCATAATGACTAGGCTACCATCCATTGGAGTAACAAAGGTATCGACAACAGACTACCTTCCATAATGACAAGGCTACCATCCATTGGAGTGATAAAAATCTCGACAACAGACTACCTTCCATAATGATAAGGCTACCATCCATTGGAGTGACAAAAATCTCGACAACAGACTACCTTCCATAATGACAAGACTACCATCCATTGGAGTAACAAAAATCTCGAAAACAGACTACCTTCCATAATGACACGGCTGCAATCTATAGGAATAAAAAAAATCACGAGAACAAACTACCTTCCATAATGACAAGGCTACCATCCAATGGAATAACAAAAACATCCACAACATACTACCTTCCATAATGAAAAGGCTACCACCAATTGTAGTAACCAAAATCTCGACATAAGACTACCTTCCATTATGACAAGTCTACCGTCCATTGTATTAACAAAAATCTTGACAACAGACTACCTTCCATAATGATAATGCTACCATCCATTGCAGTAACAAAAATCTCGACAATAGACTACCTTCCAAAATGACAAGGCTACCATTCATTTTAGTAACAAAAATCTCGACAACACACTACCTTCCATAATGACAAGGCTACCATCCATTTGAGTGACAAAAATCACAACTATAGACTACCTTTGATAATGACTAGGCTACCATCCATTAGAGTAACAAAGATATCAACAATAGACTACCTTTTATAATGACAAGGCTACCATACATTGTAATAACAAAAATCTCGACAAAAAACTACCTTCCATAGTGACAAGGCTACAATCCATTGTAGTAACAAAAATCTCGACAAAAGTCTACCTACCATTAATGACAAGGCTACCATCCATTGGAGTAACAAAAATCTCGACAACAAACTACCTTCCATAAAGACAAGGCTACCATCCATTAGAGTAACAAAAATATCGAGAATAGACTAACTTCCATAATGAAAAGCCTACCATCCATTGGAGTAACAAAATTCTCGACAACATAATAACTTCCATATAGATTAGGCTACCATCCATTGGTGTAACAAAGATATCGACAACAGACTACTTTCCATAATGAAAAGCCTACCATCCATTGGAGTAACAAAAATCTCGACAAGATAATACTTTCCATAATGACTAGGCTACCATCCATTGGAGTAACAAAGGTATCGACAACAGACTACCTTCCATAATGACAAGGCTACCATCCATTGGAGAGATAAAAATCTCGACAACAGACTACCTTCCATAATGATAAGGCTACCATTCATTGGAGTGACAAAAATCTCGACAACAGACTACCTTCCATAATGACAAGGCTACCATCCATTGGAGTAACAAAAATCTCGAAAATAGACTACCTTCCATAATGACAAGGCTACCATCTATAGGAATAAAAAAAATCTCGAGAACAAACTGCCTTCCATAATGACAAGGCTACCAGCCAATGGAATAACAAAAATATCGACAACATACTACCTTCCATAATGAAAAGGCTACCACCAATTGTAGTAACCAAAATCTCGACAACAGACTACCTTCCATAATGACAAGTCTATCGTCCATTGTAGTAACAAAAATCTTGACAACATACTACCTTCCATAATGATAATGCTACCATCCATTGCAGTAACAAAAATCTCGACAATAGACTACCTTCCATGATGACAAGGCTACCATTCATTTTAGTAACAAAAATCTCGACAACACACTACCTTCCATAATGACAAGGCTACCATCCATTAGAGTGACAAAAATCTCAACAATAGACTACCTTCGATAATGACTAGGATACCATCCATTAGAGTAACAAAGATATCGACAACAGACTACCTTCTATAATGACAAGGCTACCATACATTGTAATAACAAAAATTTCGACAAAAAACTACCTTCCATAGTGACAAGGCTACCATCCATTGTAGTAACAAAAATCTCGACAAAAGTCTACCTACCATTAATGACAAGGCTACCATCCATTGGAGTAAGAAAAATCTCGACAATAGACTACCTTCCATAATGACAAGGCTAACATCCATTGGAGTAACAAAAATCTCGACAAAAAACTACCTTCCATAAAGACAAGGCTACCATCCATTAGAGTAACAAAAATATCGAGAATAGAATACCTTCCATAATGAAAAGCCTACCATCCATTGGAGTAACAAAATTCTCGACAACATAATACCTTCCATTATGACTAGGCTATAATCCATTGGTGTAACAAAGATATCAACAACAGACTACCTTCCATAATAAAAAGCCTACCATCCATTGGAGTAAGAAAAGTCTCGACAACATAATACCTTCCATAATGACTAGGCTACCATCCATTAGAGTAACAAAGGTATCGACAACGGACTACCTTCCATGATGATAAGGCTACCATCCATTGGAGTGATAAAAATCTTAACAACAGACTACCTTCCATAATGACAAGGCTACTATCCATTGGAGTAACAAAAATCTAGAAAACAGACTACCTTCCATAATGACAAGTCTACCATCCATTGGAGTAACGAAAATAGCAACAAGAGACTACTTTCCATAATGACAAGGCTACCATTCATTGGAGTAACAAAAATCTCGACAACAGACTACCTTCCATAATGCCAAGGCTACCATCTATACGAATAAAAATAATCTCGAGAATAAAACTGCCTTCCATAATTACAAGGCTACCATCCAATTGAATAACAAAAATATCGATAACATACTACCTTCCATAATGACAAGGCTACCATCAATTGTAGTAACCAAAAGCTCGACAACAAACTACCTTCCATAATGACAAGGCCACCGTCCATTATAGACAAAAATCTCGACAACAGGCTACCTTCCATAATGACAATGCTACCATCCATTGGAGTAACAAAAATCTCGACAATAGACTACCTTCCATAATGACAAGGCTACCATCCATTGTAATAACAAAAATCTGACAATAGACTACCTTCCATAATGACAAGGCTACCATCCTTTGGAGTAACCAAAATCTCGACAAAAGACAACTTCCATAATCACAAGGCTACCATCTATTGGAATAACAAAAATCTCGATAACAGACCACCTTCCATAATGACAAGGCTACCATCCAATGGAATAACAAAAATCTCGACAACATACTACCTTTCATAATGACAAGGCTACCATCCATTAGAGTGACAAAAATATCAACAATAGACTACCTTCCATAATGACTAGGCTACCATCCATTAGAGTAACAAAGATATCGACACAAGACTACCTTCTATAATGACAAGGCTACCATACATTGTAATAACAAAAATCTCGACAACAAACTACCTTCCAAAATGACAAGGCTACCATCAACTGTAGTAACAAAAATCTCGACAACAGTCTACCTTCTGTTAATGAAAAGGCTACCATCTATTGGAGTAACAAAAATATCGACATTAGACTACCTTCCCTAATAACAAGGCTACCATCCATTGGAGTAACAAAAATCTCGATAACAAACTACCATCCATAATGACAAGTCTACCATCCATTTGAGTAACAAAAATATCGAGAATAGACTACCTTCCATAATGAAAAGCCTACCATCCATTGGAATAACAAAAATCTCGACAACATAATACCTTCCATAATGACAAGGCTACCATCCATTGGAGTGACAAAAATCTCGAAAACAGACTACCTTCCATAATGACAAGGCTACCATCCATTGGAGTAACAAAAATCTCGAAAATAGACTACCTTCCATAATGACAAGGCTAAAATTTGTTGGAGTAAAAAAAATCTCGAGAACAGACTACCTTCCATAATGACATGGCTACCATCTATAGGAATAAAAAAAATCTCGAGAACAGACTGCCTTCCAAAATGATAAGGCTACCATCCAATGGAATAACAAAAATATTGACAACATACTACCTTCCATAATGACAAGGCTACCGTCCATTGTAGTAACATAAATCTCGACAACATACTACCCTCCATAATGACAATGCTACCATCCATTGGAGTAACAAAAATCTCGACAACAGTATACCTTCCATTAATGACAAGGCTACCATCCATTGGAGTAACAAAATTCTTGACAATAGACTACCTTCCATAATGACAAGGCTACCATCCATTGGAGTAACAGAAATCTCGACAACAAAATACCTTCCATAATGATAAGGCTACCATCCATTAGAGTAACAAAAATCTCGACAATAGACTACCTTCCATAATGACAAGGCTACGATCCATTAGAATAACAAAAATCTCGACAACAGACTACCTTCCATAATGACAAGGCTATCATCCATTTGATTAACAAAAATCGCGACAACAGACTACCTTCCATAATGACAAGGCTACCATCCATTGGAGTAACAAAAATATCAACAAAAGACTACGTTCCATAATGAGAAGGCTACCATCCATTGGAGTAACAAAAATCTCGCCAACAGACTACCTTCCATAATCACAAGGCTACCATCCATTGGAATAACAAAAATATCGACAACAAACTACTTTCCATAATGACAGGGTTACCATCCATTCAAGTAACAAAAATATCGAAAATAGACTACCTTCCATAATGACAAGGCTAAGGTCTATTGTAGTAACAAAAATCTCGACAACAGACTACCTTCCATAATGACAATGCTACCATCCATTGCAGTAACAAAAATCTCGACAATAGACTACCTTCCATAATGACAAGGCTGCCATTCATTGTAGTAACAAAAATCTCGACAACACACTACCTTCCATAATGACAAGGCTACCATCCATTGGAGTAACCAAAATCTCGACAACAAACAACTTCCATAATGACAAGGCTACCATCTATTGGAATAACAAAAATCTCGAGAACAGACTACCTTCCATAATGGCAAGGCTACCATCTAATGGAATAACAAAAATCTCGACAACATACTACCTTCCATAATGACAAGGCTAGCATCCATTAGAGTAACAAAAATCTCAACAATAAACTACCTTCCATAATGACAAGGCTACCATCCATTGGAGTAACAAAAATCTCGACAATAGACTACCTTCCATAATGACAAGGCTACCATCCATTGGAGTAACAAAAATCTTGACAACAAACTACCTTCCATAAAGACAAGGCTACCATCCATTAGAGTAACAAAAATATCGAGAATAGACTACCTTCCATAATGAAAAGCCTACCATCCATTGGAGTAACAAAATTCTCGACAACATAATAACTTCCATAATGATTAGGCTACCATCCATTGGTGTAACAAAGATATCGACAACAGACTACCTTCCATAATGAAAAGCCTACCATCCATTGGAGTAACAAAAATCTCGACGACATAATACCTTCCATAATGACTAGGCTACCATCCATTGGAGTAACAAAGGTATCGACAACAGACTACCTTCCATAATGACAAGGCTACCATCCATTGGAGTGATAAAAATCTCGACAACAGACTACCTTCCATAATGATAAGGCTACCATCCATTGGAGTGACAAAAATCTCGACAACAGACTACCTTCCATAATGACAAGACTACCATCCATTGGAGTAACAAAAATCTCGAAAACAGACTACCTTCCATAATGACACGGCTGCAATCTATAGGAATAAAAAAAATCACGAGAACAAACTACCTTCCATAATGACAAGGCTACCATTCAATGGAATAACAAAAACATCCACAACATACTACCTTCCATAATGAAAAGGCTACCACCAATTGTAGTAACCAAAATCTCGACATAAGACTACCTTCCATTATGACAAGTCTACCGTCCATTGTATTAACAAAAATCTTGACAACAGACTACCTTCCATAATGATAATGCTACCATCCATTGCAGTAACAAAAATCTCGACAATAGACTACCTTCCAAAATGACAAGGCTACCATTCATTTTAGTAACAAAAATCTCGACAACACACTACCTTCCATAATGACAAGGCTACCATCCATTTGAGTGACAAAAATCACAACTATAGACTACCTTTGATAATGACTAGGCTACCATCCATTAGAGTAACAAAGATATCAACAATAGACTACCTTCTATAATGACAAGGCTACCATACATTGTAATAACAAAAATCTCGACAAAAAACTACCTTCCATAGTGACAAGGCTACAATCCATTGTAGTAACAAAAATCTCGACAAAAGTCTACCTACCATTAATGACAAGGCTACCATCCATTGGAGTAACAAAAATCTCGACAACAAACTACCTTCCATAAAGACAAGGCTACCATCCATTAGAGTAACAAAAATATCGAGAATAGACTAACTTCCATAATGAAAAGCCTACCATCCATTGGAGTAACAAAATTCTCGACAACATAATAACTTCCATATAGATTAGGCTACCATCCATTGGTGTAACAAAGATATCGACAACAGACTACTTTCCATAATGAAAAGCCTACCATCCATTGGAGTAACAAAAATCTCGACAAGATAATACTTTCCATAATGACTAGGCTACCATCCATTGGAGTAACAAAAGTATCGACAACAGACTACCTTCCATAATGACAAGGCTACCATCCATTGGAGCGATAAAAATCTCGACAACAGACTACCTTTCATAATGATAAGGCTACCATTCATTGGAGTGACAAAAATCTCGACAACAGACTACCTTCCATAATGACAAGGCTACCATCCATTGGAGTAACAAAAATCTCGAAAACAGACTACCTTCCATAATGACAAGGCTACCATCTATAGGAATAAAAAAAATCTCGAGAACAAACTGCCTTCCATAATGACAAGGCTACCAGCCAATGGAATAACAAAAATATCGACAACATACTACCTTCCATAATGAAAAGGCTACCACCAATTGTAGTAACCAAAATCTCGACAACAGACTACCTTCCATAATGACAAGTCTATCGTCCATTGTAGTAACAAAAATCTTGACAACATACTACCTTCCATAATGATAATGCTACCATCCATTGCAGTAACAAAAATCTCGACAATAGACTACCTTCCATGATGACAAGGCTACCATTCATTTTAGTAACAAAAATCTCGACAACACACTACCTTCCATAATGACAAGGCTACCATCCATTAGAGTGACAAAAATCTCAACAATAGACTACCTTCGATAATGACTAGGATACCATCCATTAGAGTAACAAAGATATCGACAACAGACTACCTTCTATAATGACAAGGCTACCATACATTGTAATAACAAAAATTTCGACAAAAAACTACCTTCCATAGTGACAAGGCTACCATCCATTGTAGTAACAAAAATCTCGACAAAAGTCTACCTACCATTAATGACAAGGCTACCATCCATTGGAGTAAGAAAAATCTCGACAATAGACTACCTTCCATAATGACAAGGCTAACATCCATTGGAGTAACAAAAATCTCGACAAAAAACTACCTTCCATAAAGACAAGGTTACCATCCATTAGAGTAACAAAAATATCGAGAATAGAATACCTTCCATAATGAAAAGCCTACCATCCATTGGAGTAACAAAATTCTCGACAACATAATACCTTCCATTATGACTAGGCTATAATCCATTGGTGTAACAAAGATATCAACAACAGACTACCATCCATAATAAAAAGCCTACCATCCATTGGAGTAACAAAAGTCTCGACAACATAATACCTTCCATAATGACAAGGCTACCATCCATTGGAGTGATAAAAATCTTGACAACAGACTACCTTCCATAATGACAAGGCTACTATCCATTGGAGTAACAAAAATCTAGAAAATAGACTACCTTCCATAATGACAAGTCTACCATCCATTGGAGTAACAAATATATCAACAAGAGACTATTTTCCATAATGACAAGGCTACCATTCATTAGAGTAACAAAAATCTCGACAATAAACTACATTCCATAATGACAAGGCTACCATCCATTAGAGTAACAAAAATATAGACAACAGACTACCTTCCATAATGACAAGGCTACCATCCGTTGAAGTAACAAAAATCTCGACAACATAATAACTTCCATAATGACTAGGCTACCATCCATTGGAGTGACAAAGGTATCGACAACAGACTACCTTCCATAATGACAAGGCTACCATCCATTGGAGTAACAAAAATCTCGAAAACAGACTACCTTCCATAATGATAATGCTAAAATCTATTGGAGTAACAAAAATCTCGACAACAGACGACCTTCCATAATGACAAGGCTACCATGTATAGGAATAAAAAAAGTCTCAAGAACAGATTACCTTCCATAATGTCAAGGCTACCATCCAATGGAATAACAAAAATATCGACAACATACTACCTTCCATAACGAAAAGGCTACCATCAATTGTAGTAACCAAAATCTCGAGAACAGACTACCTTCCATAATGACAAGGCTACCGTCCATTGTAGTAACAAAAATCTCGACAACAGACTACCTTCCATAATGACAATGCTACCATCCATTGGAGTAACAAAAATCTCAACAACAGTCTACCTTCCATAATGACAAGGCTACCATCCATTGGAGTAACCAAAATCTCGACAACAGACAACTTCCATAATGACAAGGCTACCGTCTATTGGAATAACAAAAATCTAGAGAACAGACTACCTTCCATAATGACAAGGCTACCAACCAATGGAATGACAAAATTCTCGACAACATACTACCTTCCATAATGACAAGGCTACCATCCATTGGAGTGATAAAAATCTCGACAACAGACTACCTTCCATAATGATAAGGCTACCATCCATTGGAGTGACAAAAATCTCGACAACAGACTACCTTCCATAATGACAAGGCTACAATCCATTGGAGTAACAAAAATCTCGAAAACAGACTACCTTCCATAATGACAAGGCTACCATCTATAGGAATAAAAAAAATCTCGAGAACAAACTGCCTTCAATAATGACAAGGCTACCATCCAATGAAATAACAAAAATATCGACAACATACTACCTTCCATAATGAAAAGGCTACCACCAATTGTAGTAACCAAAATCTCGACAACAGACTACCTTCCATTATGACAAGTCTATCGTCCATTGTAGTAACAAAAATCTTGACAACAGACTACCTTCCATAATGATAATGCTACCATCCATTGCAGTAACAAAAATCTCGACAATAGACTACCTTCCATAATGACAAGGCTACCATTCATTTTAGTAACAAAAATCTCGACAACACACTACCTTCCATAATGACAAGGCTACCATCCATTAGAGTTACAAAAAACTCAACAATAGACTACCTTCGATAATGACTAGGCTACCATCCATTAGAGTAACAAAGATATCGACAACAGACTACCTTCTATAATGACAAGGCTACCATACATTGTAATAACAAAAATCTCGACAAAAAACTACCTTCCATAGTGACAAGGCTACCATCCATTGTAGTAAGAAAAATCTCGACAAAAGTCTACCTACCATTAATGACAAGGCTACCATCCATTGGAGTAACAAAAATCTCGACAACAAACTACCTTCCATACAGACAAGGCTACCATCCATTAGAATAACAAAAATATCGAGAATAGACTACCTTCCATAATGAAAATCCTACCATCCATTGGAGTAACAAAAATATCGACAACATAATAACTTCCATAATGATTAGGCTACCATACATTGGTGTAACAAAGATATCGACAACAGACTACCTTCCATAATGACTAGGCTATAATCCATTGGTGTAACAAAGATATCAACAACAGACTACCTTCCATAATAAAAAGCCTACCATCCATTGGAGTAACAAAAATCTCGACAACATAATACCTTCCATAATGACTAGGCTACCATCCATTAGAGTAACAAAGGTATCGACAACAGACTACCTTCCATGATGATAAGGCTACCATCCATTGGAGTGATAAAAATCTTAACAACAGACTACCTACCATAATGACAAGGCTACTATCCATTGGAGTAACAAAAATCTAGAAAACAGACTACCTTCCATAATGACAAGTCTACCATCCATTGGAGTAACGAAAATAGCAACAAGAGACTACTTTCCATAATGACAAGGCTACCATTCATTGGAGTAACAAAAATCTCGACAATAAACTACCTTCCATAATGACAAGGCTACCATCCATTAGAGTAACAAAAATATAGACAACAGACTACCTTTCATAATTAAAAGGCTACCATCCAATGGAGTAACAAAAATCTAGAAAACAGACTACCTTCCATAATGAAAAGCCTACCATCCATTGAAGTAACAAAAATCTCGACAACATAATACCTTCCATAATGACTAGGCTACCATCCATTGGAGTGACAAAGGTATCGACAACAGACTACCTTCCATAATGACAAGGCTACCATCCATTGGAGTAACAAAAATCTCGAAAACAGACTACGTTCCATAATGATAAGGCTAAAATCTATTGGAGTAACAAAAATCTCAAAAACAGACTACCTTCCATAATGACAAGGCTACCATGTATAGGAATAAAAAAAGTCTCGAGAACAGACTGCCTTCCATAATGACAAGGCTACCATCCAATGGAATAACAAAAATATCGACATCATACTACCTTCCATAACGAAAAGGCTACCATCAATTGTAGTATCCAAAATCTCGACAACAGACTACCTTCCATAATGACAAGGCTACCGTCCATTGTAGTAACAAAAATCTCGACAACAGACTACCTTCCATAATGACAATGCTACCATCCATTGGAGTAACAAAAATCTCAACAACAATCTACCTTCCAAAATGACAAGGCTACCATCCATTGGAGTAACCAAAATCTCGACAACAGACAACTTCCATAATGACAAGGCTACCATCTATTGGAATAACAAAAATCTAGAGAACAGACTACCTTCCATAATGACAAGGCTACCAACCAATGGAATAACAAAATTCTCGACAACATACTACCTTCCATAATGACAAGGCTACCATCCATTAGAATGACAAAAATCTCAACAATAGACTACATTCCATAATGACTAGGCTACAATCCATTAGAGTAACAAAGATATCGACAACAGACTACCTTCTATAATGACAAGGCTTCCATACATTTTAAAAACAGAAATCTCGACAACAAACTACCTTCCACAGTGACAAGGCTACCATCCATTGTAGTAACAAAAATCTCGACAACAGTCTACCTTCAATTAATTACAAGGCTACCATCCATTGGAGTAACAAAAATCTCGACAATAGACTACCTTCCATGATGACAAGGCTACCATCCATTGGAGTAACAAAAATATCGGTAACAAACTACCTTCCATAATGACAAGGCTACCATCCATTAGAGTAACAAAAATATCGAGAATAGACTACCTCCCATAATGAAAAGCCTACCATCCATTGGAGTATCAAAAATCTCGACAACATAATACCTTCCATAATGACTAGAATACCATCCATTGGTGTAAGAAAGATATCAACAACAGACTACCTTCCATAATAACAAGGCTACCATCCATTGGAGTGATAAAAATCTTGACAACAGACTACCTTCCATAATGACAAGGCTACCATCCATTGGAGTAACAAAAATCTAGAAAATAGACTACCTTCCATAATGACAAGTCTACCATCCATTGGAGTAACGAAAATATCAACAAGAGACTACTTTCCATAATGACAAGGCTACCATTCATTGGAGTAACATAAATCTCGACAACAAACTACCTTCCATAATGACAAGGCTACCATCCATTAGAGTAACAAAAATCTAGACAACAGACTACCTTCCATAATGACAAGGCTACCATCCAATGGAGTAACAAAAATATCAAAAAGAGACTACCTTCCATAATGACAAGGCTACCATCCATTGGAGTAACAAAAAGCTCGCCAACAGACTACCTTCCATAATGACTATGCTACCATCCATTGGTGTAACAAAGATATCGACAACAGACGACCTTCCATAATGTCAAGGCTACCATCAATTGGAGTGACAAAAATCTCGACAACAGACTACCTTCCATAATGACAAGGCTACCATCCATTGAAGTAACAAAAATCTGGACAACATAATACCTTCCATAATTAAAAGCCTACCATCCATTGAAGTAACAGAAATCTCGACAACATAATACCTTCCATAATGACTAGGCTACCATCCATTGGAGTGACAAAGGTATCGACAACATAATCCCTTCCATAATGACTAGGCTACCATCCATTGGAGTGACAAAGGTATCGACAACAGACTACCTTCCATAATGACAAGGCTACCATCAATTGGAGTAACAAAAATCTCGAAAACAGACTACCTTCCATAATGATAAGGCTAAAATCTATTGGAGTAACAAAAATCTCGACAACAGACTACCTTCCATAATGACAAGGCTACCATGTATAGGAATAAAAAAAGTCGCGAGAACAGTCTGCCTTCCATAATTACAAGGCTACCATCCAATGGATTAACAAAAATATTGACAACATACTACCTTCTATAACGAAAAGGCTACCATCAATTGTAGTAACCAAAATCTCGACAACAAACTACCTTCCATAATGACAAGGCTACCATCCATTGTAGTAACAAAAATCTCAACAACAGACTACCTTCCATAATGACAATGCTACCATCCATTGGAGTAACAAAAATCTCGACAACAGTCTACCTTCATTAATGACAAGGCTACCATCCATTGGAGTAACCAAAATCTCGACAACAGACAACTTCCATAATGACAAGGCTACCATCTATTGGAATAACAAAAATCTCGAGAACAGACTACCTTCCATAATGACAAGGCTACCAACCAATGGAATAACAAAATTCTCGACAACATACTACCTTCCATAATGACAAGGCTACCATCCATTAGAATGACAAAAATCTCAACAATAGGCTACCTTCCATAATGACTAGGCTACCATCCATTAGAGTAACAAAGATATCGACCACAGAGTACCTTCTATAATGACAAGGCTTCCATACATTTTAATAAAAAAAATCTCGACAACAAACTACCTTCAACAGTGACAAGGCTACCATCCATTGGAGTGACAAAAATCTCGACGACAGACTACCTTCCATAATGACAACGCTACCATCCATTGGAGTAACAAAAATCTCGAAAACAGACCACCTTCCATAATGACAAGGATAAAATCCCTTGGAGTAACAAAAATCTCGACAAAGACTACCTTTCATAATGATAAGGCTACCATCCATTGGAGTAACCAAAATCTCGACAACAGACAACTTCCATAATGACAAGGCTACCATCTATTGGAATAACAAAAATCTCGAGAATAGACTACCTTCCATAATGACAAGGCTACCAAGCGATCGAATTACAAAATTCTCGACAACATACTACCTTCCATAATGACAAGGCTATCATCCATTAGAGTGACAAAAAGCTCGCCAACAGACTACCTTCCATAATTACTAGGCTACCATCCATTGGTGTAACAAAGATATCGACAACAGACTACCTTCCATAATGACAAGGCTACCATCCATTGGAGTGACAAAAATCTCGAAAATAGACTACCTTCCATAATGACAAGGCTACCATCCATTTGAGTAACAAAAATCTCGAAAACAGACTACCTTCCATTAATGACAAGGCTACCATCCATTGGAGTATCAAAAATCTCGACAATAGACTACATTCCATGATGAAAGGGCTACCGTCCATTGGAGTAAAAAAAATATCGACAACAAACTACCTTCCATAATAACTAGGCTACCATCCATTAGAGTAACAAAAATATCGAGAATAGGCTACCTTCCATAATGAAAAGCCTACCATCCATTGGAGTAACAAAAATCTCGACAATAGACTACCTTCCATGATGACAAGGCTACCATCCATTGGAGTA
The DNA here is from genome assembly GCA_948472305.1 of Vicia faba. Taxonomy (NCBI): domain Eukaryota; kingdom Viridiplantae; phylum Streptophyta; class Magnoliopsida; order Fabales; family Fabaceae; genus Vicia; species Vicia faba. The sequence continues at coordinate 832,656,198 of OX451738.1, read as the reverse complement.
ACAAAAATCTCGACAACAAACTACCTTCCATAATGACAAGGCTACCATCCATTAGAGTAACAAAAATATCGAGAATAGACTACCTTCCATAATGAAAAGCCTACCATCCATTGGAGTAACAAAAATCTCGACAACATAATACCTTCCGTAATGACTAGGATACCATCCATTGCTGTAACAAAGATATCGACAATAAACTACCTTCCATAATGACAAGGCTACCATCCATTGGAGTGACAAAAATCTTGACGACAGACTACCTTCCATAATGACAATGCTACCATCCATTGGAGTAACAAAAATCTCGAAACAGACCACCTTCCATAATGACAAGGATAAAATCCATTGGAGTAACAAAAATCTCGACAACAGACTACCTTTCATAATGATAAGGCTACCATCCATTGGAGTAACCAAAATCTCGACAACAGACAACTTCCATAATGACAAGGCTACCATCTATTGGAATAACAAAAATCTCGAGAACAGACTACCTTCCATAATGACAAGGCTACCAAGCGATCGAATTACAAAATTCTCGACAACATACTACCTTCCATAATGACAAGGCTACCATCCATTAGAGTGACAAAAAGCTCGCCAACAGACTACCTTCCATAATGACTAGGCTACCATCCATTGGTGTAACAAAGATATCAACAACAGACTACCTTCCATAATGCCAAGGCTACCATCCATTGGAGTGACAAAAATCTCGAAAATAGACTACCTTCCATAATGACAAGGCTACCATCCATTTGAGTAACAAAAATCTCGAAAACAGACTACCTTCCATTAATTACAAGGCTACCATCCATTGGAGTATCAAAAATCTCGAAAATAGACTACGTTCCATGATGACAGGGCTACCGTCCATTGGAGTAACAAAAATAATGACAACAGACTACCTTCCATAATAACTAGGCTACCATCCATTAGAGTAACAAAAATATCGAGAATAGGCTACCTTCCCTAATGAAAAGCCTACCATCCATTGGAGTAACAAAAATCTCGACAATAGACTACCTTCCATAATGACAAGGCTACCATCCATTGGAGTAACAAAAATCTCGACAACAAACTACCTTCCATAATGACAAGGCTACCATCCATTAGAGTAACAAAAATATCGAGAATAGACTACCTTCCATAATGAAAAGCCAACCATCCATTGGAGTAACAAAAATCTCTACAACATAATACCCTCCATAATGACTAGGATACCATCCATTGCTGTAACAAAGATATCGACAATAAACTACCTTCCATAATGACAAGGCTACCATCCATTGGAGTGACAAAAATCTCGACGACACACTACCTTCCATAATGACAACGCTACCAACAATTGGAGTAACAAAAATCTCGAAAACAGACCACCTTCCATAATGACAAGGATAAAATCCATTGGAGTAACAAAAATCTCGACAACAGACTACCTTCCATAATGATAAGGCTACCATCCATTGGAGTAACCAAAATCTCGACAACAGACAACTTCCATAATGACAAGGCTACCATCTATTGGAATAACAAAAATCTCGAGAACAGACTACCTTCCATAATGACAAGGCTACCAAGCGATCGAATTACAAAATTCTCGACAACATACTACCTTCCATAATGACAAGGCTACCATCCATTAGAGTGACAAAAAGCTCGCCAACAGACTACCTTCCATAATGACTAGGCTACCATCCATTGGTGTAACAAAGATATCAACAACAGACTACCTTCCATAATGCCAAGGCTACCATCCATTGGAGTGACAAAAATCTCGAAAATAGACTACCTTCCATAATGACAAGGCTACCATCCATTTGAGTAACAAAAATCTCGAAAACAGACTACCTTCCATTAATTACAAGGCTACCATCCATTGGAGTATCAAAAATCTCGAAAATAGACTACGTTCCATGATGACAGGGCTACCGTCCATTGGAGTAACAAAAATAATGACAACAGACTACCTTCCATAATAACTAGGCTACCATCCATTAGAGTAACAAAAATATCGAGAATAGGCTACCTTCCCTAATGAAAAGCCTACCATCCATTGGAGTAACAAAAATCTCGATAATAGACTACCTTCCATAATGACAAGGCTACCATCCATTGGAGTAACAAAAATCTCGACAACAAACTACCTTCCATAATGACAAGGCTACCATCCATTAGAGTAACAAAAATATCGAGAATAGACTACCTTCCATAATGAAAATCCAACCATCCATTGGAGTAACAAAAATCTCTACAACATAATACCCTCCATAATGACTAGGATACCATCCATTGCTGTAACAAAGATATCGACAATAAACTACCTTCCATAATGACAAGGCTACCATCCATTGGAGTGACAAAAATCTCGACGACACACTACCTTCCATAATGACAACGCTACCAACAATTGGAGTAACAAAAATCTCGAAAACAGACCACCTTCCATAATGACAAGGATAAAATCCATTGGAGTAACAAAAATCTCGACAACAGACTACCTTCCATAATGATAAGGCTACCATCCATTGGAGTAACCAAAATCTCGACAACAAACAACTTCCATAATGACAAGGCTACCATCTATTTGAATAACAAAAATCTCGAGAACAGACTACCTTCCATAATAACAAGGCTACCAAGCGATCGAATTACAAAATTCTCGACAACATATTACCTTCCATAATGACAAGGCTACCATCCATTAGAGTGACAAAATGCTCGCCAACAAACTACCTTCCACAATGACTAGGCTACCATCCATTGGTGTAACAAAGATATCGACAACAGACTACCTTCCATAATGACAAGGCTACCATCCATTGGAGTGACAAAAATCTCGACAACAGACTACCTTCCATAATGACAAGGCTACCATCCATTGAAGTAACAAAAATCTGGACAACATATTACCTTCCATAATGAAAAGCCTACCATCCATTGAAGTAACAGAAATCTCGACAACATAATACCTTCCATAATGACTAGGCTACCATCCATTGGAGTGACAAAGGTATCGACAACATAATCCCTTCGATAATGACTAGGCTACCATCCATTGGAGTGACAAAGGTATCGACAACAGACTACCTTCCATAATGACAAGGCTACCATCAATTGGAATAACAAAAATCTCGAAAACAGACTACCTTCCATAATCATAAGGCTAAAATCTATTGGAGTAACAAAAATCTCGACAACAGACTACCTTCCATAATGACAAGGCTACCATGTATAGGAATAAAAAAAGTCGCGAGAACAGTCTGCCTTCCATAATTACAAGGCTACCATCCAATGGATTAACAAAAATATCGACAACATACTACCTTCCATAACAAAAAGGCTACCATCAATTGTAGTAACCAAAATCTCGACAACAAACTACCTTCCATAATGACAAGGCTACCATCCATTGTAGTAACAAAAATCTCAACAACAGACTACCTTCCATAATGACAATGCTACAATCCATTGGAGTAACAAAAATCTCGACAACATTCTACCTTCATTAATGACAAGGCTACCATCCATTGGAGTAACCAAAATCTCGACAACAGACAACTTCCATAATGACAAGGCCGCCATCTATTGGAATAACAAAAATCTCGAGAACAGACTACCTTCCATAATGACAAGGCTACCAACCAATGGAATAACAAAATTCTCGACAACATACTACCTTCCATAATGACAAGGCTACCATCCATTAGAATGACAAAAATCTCAACAATAGGCTACCTTCCATAATGACTAGGCTACCATCCATTAGAGTAACAAAGATATCGACCACAGACTACCTTCTATAATGACAAGGCTTCCATACATTTTAATAAAAAAAATCTCGACAACAAACTACCTTTAACAGTGACAAGGCTACCATCCATTGTAGTAACAAAAATCTAGAAAACAATCTACCTTTAATTAATTACAAGGCTACCATCCATTGAAGTAACAAAAATTTCGACAATAGACTACCTTCCATAATGACTAGGATACCATCCATTGCTGTAACAAAGATATCGACAATAAACTACCTTCCATAATGACAAGGATAAAATCCCTTGGAGTAACAAAAATCTCGACAACAGACTACCTTTCATAATGATAAGGCTACCATCCATTGGAGTAACCAAAATCTCGACAACAGACAACTTCCATAATGACAAGGCTACCATCTATTGGAATAACAAAAATCTCGAGAACAGACTACCTTCCATAATGACAAGGCTACCAAGCGATCGAATTACAAAATTCTCAACAACATACTACCTTCCATAATGACAAGGCTACCATCCATTGGAGTGACAAAAATCTCGAAAATAGACTACCTTCCATAATGACAAGGCTACCATCCATTTGAGTAACAAAAATCTCGAAAACAGACTACCTTCCATTAATGACAAGGCTACCATCCATTGGAGTATCAAAAATCTCGAAAATAGACTACGTTCCATGATGACAGGGCTACCGTCCATTGGAGTAACAAAAATAATGACAACAGACTACCTTCCATAATAACTAGGCTACCATCCATTAGAGTAACAAAAATATCGAGAATAGGCTACCTTCCCTAATGAAAAGCCTACCATCCATTGGAGTAACAAAAATCTCGACAATAGACTACCTTCCATAATGACAAGGCTACCATCCATTGGAGTAACAAAAATCTCGACAACAAACTACCTTCCATAATGACAAGGCTACCATCCATTAGAGTAACAAAAATATCGAGAATAGACTACCTTCCATAATGAAAAGCCAACCATCCATTGGAGTAACAAAAATCTCTACAACATAATACCTTCCATAATGACTAGGATACCATCCATTGCTGTAACAAAGATATCGACAATAAACTACCTTCCATAATGACAAGGCTACCATCCATTGGAGTGACAAAAATCTCGACGACACACTACCTTCCATAATGACAACGCTACCATCAATTGGAGTAACAAAAATCTCGAAAATAGACCACCTTCCATAATGACAAGGATAAAATCCATTGGAGTAACAAAAATCTCGACAACAGACTACCTTCCATAATGATAAGGCTACCATCCATTGGAGTAACCAAAATCTCGACAACAGACAACTTCCATAATGACAAGGCTACCATCTATTTGAATAACAAAAATCTCGAGAACAGACTACCTTCCATAATAACAAGGCTACCAAGCGATCGAATTACAAAATTCTCGACAACATATTACCTTCCATAATGACAAGGCTACCATCCATTAGAGTGACAAAATGCTCGCCAACAGACTACCTTCCACAATGACTAGGCTACCATCCATTGGTGTAACAAAGATATCGACAACAGACTACCTTCCATAATGACAAGGCTACCATCCATTGGAGTGACAAAAATCTCGACAACAGACTACCTTCCATAATGACAAGGCTACCATCCATTGAAGTAACAAAAATCTGGACAACATATTACCTTCCATAATGAAAAGCCTACCATCCATTGAAGTAACAGAAATCTCGACAACATAATACCTTCCATAATGACTAGGCTACCATCCATTGGAGTGACAAAGGTATCGACAACATAATCCCTTCCATAATGACTAGGCTACCATCCATTGGAGTGACAAAGGTATCAACAACAGACTACCTTCCATAATGACAAGGCTACCATCAATTGGAATAACAAAAATCTCGAAAACAGACTACCTTCCATAATCATAAGGCTAAAATCTATTGGAGTAACAAAAATCTCGACAACAGACTACCTTCCATAATGACAAGGCTACCATGTATAGGAATAAAAAAAGTCGCGAGAACAGTCTGCCTTCCATAATTACAAGGCTACCATCCAATGGATTAACAAAAATATCGACAACATACTACCTTCCATAACGAAAAGGCTACCATCAATTGTAGTAACCAAAATCTCGACAACAAACTACCTTCCATAATGACAAGGCTACCATCCATTGTAGTAACAAAAATCTCAACAACAGACTACCTTCCATAATGACAATGCTACCATCCATTGGAGTAACAAAAATCTCGACAACATTCTACCTTCATTAATGACAAGGCTACCATCCATTGGAGTAACCAAAATCTCGACAACAGACAACTTCCATAATGACAAGGCTACCATCTATTGGAATAACAAAAATCTCGAGAACAGACTACCTTCCATAATGACAAGGCTACCAACCAATGGAATAACAAAATTCTCGACAACATACTACCTTCCATAATGACAAGGCTACCATCCATTAGAATGACAAAAATCTCAACAATAGGCTACCTTCAATAATGACTAGGCTACCATCCATTAGAGTAACAAAGATATCGACCACAGACTACCTTCTATAATGACAAGGCTTCCATACATTTTAATAAAAAAAATCTCGACAACAAACTACCTTTAACAGTGACAAGGCTACCATCCATTGTAGTAACAAAAATCTCGAAAACAATCTACCTTTAATTAATTACAAAGCTACCATCCATTGAAGTAACAAAAATTTCGACAATAGACTACCTTCCATAATGACTAGGATACCATCCATTGCTGTAACAAAGATATCGACAATAAACTACCTTCCATAATGACAAGGATAAAATCCCTTGGAGTAACAAAAATCTCGACAACAGACTACCTTTCATAATGATAAGGCTACCATCCATTGGAGTAACCAAAATCTCGACAACAGACAACTTCCATAATGACAAGGCTACCATCTATTGGAATAACAAAAATCTCGAGAACAGACTACTTTCCATAATGACAAGGCTACCAAGCGATCGAATTACAAAATTCTCAACAACATACTACCTTCCATAATGACAAGGCTATCATCCATTAGAGTGACAAAAAGCTCGCCAACAGACTACCTTTCATAATGACTAGGCTACCATCCATTGGTGTAACAAAGATATCGACAACAGACTACCTTCCATAATGACAAGGCTACCATCCATTGGAGTGACAAAAATCTCGAAAATAGACTACCTTCCATAATGACAAGGCTACCATCCATTTGAGTAACAAAAATCTCGAAAACAGACTACCTTCCATTAATGACAAGGCTACCATCCATTGGAGTATCAAAAATCTCGACAATAGACTACGTTCCATGATGAAAGGGCTACCGTCCATTGGAGTAAAAAAAATATCGACAACAGACTACCTTCCATAATAACTAGGCTACCATCCATTAGAGTAACAAAAATGTCGAGAATAGGCTACCTTCCATAATGAAAAGCCTACCATCCATTGGAGTAACAAAAATCTCGACAATAGACTACCTTCCATGATGACAAGGCTACCATCCATTGGAGTAACAAAAATCTCGACAACAAACTACCTTCCATAATGACAAGGCTACCATCCATTAGAGTAACAAAAATATCGAGAATAGACTACCTTCCATAATGAAAAGCCTACCATCCATTGGAGTAACAAAAATCTCGACAACATAATACCTTCCATAATGACTAGGATACCATCCATTGCTGTAACAAAGATATCGACAATAAACTAACTTCCATAATAACAAGGCTACCATCCATTGGAGTGACAAAAATCTCGACGACAGACTACCTTCCATAATGACAACGCTACCGTCCATTGGAGTAACAAAAATCTCGAAAACAGACCACCTTCCATAATGACAAGGATAAAATCCATTGGAGTAACAAAAATCTCGACAACAGACTACCTTTCATAATGATAAGGCTACCATCCATTGGAGTAACCAAAATATCGACAACAGACAACTTCCATAATGACAAGGCTACCATCTATTGGAATAACAAAAATCTCGAGAACAGACTACCTTCCATAATGACAAGGCTACCAAGCGATCGAATTACAAAATTCTCGACAACATACTACCTTCCATAATGACAAGGCAACCATCCATTAGAGTGACAAAAAGCTCGCCAACAGACTACCTTCCATAATGACTAGGCTACCATCCATTGGTGTAACAAAGATATCGACAACAGACTACTTTCCATAATGACAAGGCTACCATCCATTGGAGTGACAAAAATCTCGAAAATAGACTACTTTCCATAATGACAAGGCTACCATCCATTTGAGTAACAAAAATCTCAAAAACAGACTACCTTCCATTAATGACAAGGCTACCATCCATTGGAGTATCAAAAATCTCGAAAATAGACTACGTTCCATGATAACAGGGCTACCGTCCATTGGAGTAACAAAAATATCGACAACAAACTACCTTCCATAATAACTAGGCTACCATCCATTAGAGTAACAAAAATATCGAGAATAGGCTACCTTCCATAATGAAAAGCCTACCATCCATTGGAGTAACAAAAATCTCGACAATAGACTACCTTCCATGATGACAAGGCTACCATCCATTGGAGTAACAAAAATCTCGACAACAAACTACCTTCCATAATGACAAGGCTACCATCCATTAGAGTAACAAAAATATCGAGAATAGACTACCTTCCATAATGAAAAGCCTACCATCCATTGGAGTAACAAAAATCTCGACAACATAATACCTTCCATAATGACTAGGCTACCATCCATTGCTGTAACAAAGATATCGACAATAAACTACCTTCCATAATGACAAGGCTACCATCCATTGGAGTGACAAAAATCTCGACGACAGACTACCTTCCATAATGACAACGCTACCATTCATTGGAGTAACAAAAATCTCGAAACAGACCACCTTCCATAATGACAAGGATAAAATCCATTGGAGTAACAAAAACCTCAACAACAGACTACCTTTCATAATGATAAGGCTACCATCCATTGGAGTAACCAAAATCTCGACAACAGACAACTTCCATAATGACAAGGCTACCATCTATTGGAATAACAAAAATCTCGAGAACAGACTACCTTCCATAATGACAAGGCTACCAAGCGATCGAATTACAAAATTCTCGACAACATACTACCTTCCATAATGACAAGGCTACCATCCATTAGAGTGACAAAAAGCTCGCCAACAAACTACCTTCCATAATGACTAGGCTACCATCCATTGGTGTAACAAAGATATCAACAACAGACTACCTTCCATAATGCCAAGGCTACCATCCATTGGAGTGACAAAAATCTCGAAAATAGACTACCTTCCATAATGACAAGGCTACCATCCATTTGAGTAACAAAAATCTCGAAAACATACTACCTTCCATTAATGACAAGGCTACAATCCATTGGAGTATCAAAAATCTAGAAAATAGACTACGTTCCATGATGACAGGGCTACCGTCCATTGGAGTAACAAAAATAACGACAACAGACTACCTTCCATAATAACTAGGCTACCATCCATTAGAGTAACAAAAATATCGAGAATATGCTACCTTCCCTAATGAAAAGCCTACCATCCATTGGAGTAACAAAAATCTCGACAATAGACTACCTTCCATAATGACAAGGCTACCATCCATTGGAGTAACAAAAATCTCGACAACAAACTACCTTCCATAATGACAAGGCTACCATCCATTAGAGTAACAAAAATATCGAGAATAGACTACCTTCCATAATGAAAAGCCTACCATCCATTGGAGTAACAAAAATCTCGACAACATAATACCTTCCATAATGACTAGGATACCATCCATTGCTGTAACAAAGATATCGACAATAAACTACCTTCCATAATGACAAGGCTACCATCCATTGGAGTGACAAAAATCTCGACGACACATTACCTTCCATAATGATAACGCTACCATCCATTGGAGTAACAAAAATATCGAAAACAGACCACCTTCCATAATGACAAGGATAAAATCCATTGGAGTAACAAAAATCTCGACAACAGACTACCTTCCATAATGATAAGGCTACCATCCATTGGAGTAACCAAAATCTCGACAACAGACAACTTCCATAATGACAAGGCTACCATCTATTTGAATAACAAAAATCTCGAGAACAGACTACCTTCCATAATAACAAGGCTACCAAGCGATCGAATTACAAAATTCTCGACAACATACTACCTTCCATAATGACAAGGCTACCATCCATTAGAGTGACAAAATGCTCGCCAACAGACTACCTTCCACAATGACTAGGCTACCATCCATTGGTGTAACAAAGATATCGACAACAGACTACCTTCCATAATGACAAGGCTACCATCCATTGGAGTGACAAAAATCTCGACAACAAACTACCTTCCATAATGACAAGGCTACCATCCATTGGAGTAACAAAAATCTCGAAAACAGACTACCTTCCATAATGACAAGGCTACCATCTATAGGAATAAAAAAATCTCGAGAACAAACTGCCTACCATAATGACAAGGCTACCATCCAATGGAATTAAAAAAATATCGACAACATACTACCTTCCATAATGAAAAGGCTACCACCAATTGTAGTAACAAAAATCTCGACAACAGACTACCTTCCATTATGACAAGTCTACCGTCCATTGTAGTAACAAAAATCTTGACAACAGACTACCTTCCATAATGATAATGCTACCATCCATTGCAGTAACAAAAATCTCGACAATAGACTACCTTCCATAATGACAATGCTACCATTCATTTTAGTAACAAAAATCTCGACAACACACTACCTTCCATAATGACAAGGCTACCATCCATTAGAGTGACAAAAAACTCAACAATAGACTACCTTCGATAATGACTAGGCTACCATCCATTAGAGTACCAAAGATATCGACAACAGACTACCTTCTATAATGACAAGGCTACCATACTTTGTAGTAACAAAAATCTCGACAAAAGTCTACCTACCATTAATGACAAGGCTACCATCCATTGGAGTAACAAAAATCTCGACAACAAACTACCTTCCATAAAGACAAGGCTATCATCCATTAGAGTAACAAAAATCTCGACAACAAACTACCTTCCATAAAGACAAGGCTATCATCCATTAGAGTAACAAAAATATCGAGAATAGACTACCTTCCATAATGAAAATCCTACCATCCATTGGAGTAACAAAATTCTCGACAACATAATAACTTCCATAATGATTAGGCTACCATCCATTGGTGTAACAAAGATATCGACAACAGACTACCTTCCATAATGAAAAGCCTACCATCCATTGGAGTAACAAAAATCTCGACAAGATAATACCTTCCATTATGACTAGGCTACCATCCATTGGAGTATCAAAGGTATCGACAACAGACTACCTTCCATAATGACAAGGCTACCATCCATTGGAGTGATAAAAATCTCGACAACAGACTACCTTCCATAATGATATGGCTACCATCCATTGGAGTGACAAAAATCTCGACAACAGACTACCTTCTATAATGACAAGGCTACCATCCATTGGAGTAACAAAAATCTCAAAAACAGACTACCTTCCATAATGACAAGGCTACCATCTATAGGAATTAAAAAAATCTCGAGAACAAACTGCCTTCCATAATGACAAGGCTACCATCCAATGGAATAACAAAAATATCGACAACATACTACCTTCCATAATGAAAAGGCTACCACCAATTGTAGTAACCAAAATCTCGACAACAGACTACCTTCCATTATGACAAGTCTACCGTCCATTGTAGTAACAAAAATATTGACAACAGACTACCTTCCATAATGATAATGCTACCATCCATTGCAGTAACAAAAATCTCGACAATAGACTACCTTCCATAATGACAAGGCTACCATTCATTTTAGTAACAAAAATCTCGACAACACACTACCTTCCATAATGACAAGGCTAACATCCATTAGAGTTACAAAAATCTCAACAATAGACTACCTTCGATAATGACTAGGCTACCATCCATTAGAGTAACAAAGATATCGACAACAGACTACCTTCTATAATGACAAGGCAATCATACATTGTAATAACAAAAATCTCGACAAAAAACTACCTTCCATAGTGACAAGGCTACCATCCATTGTAGTAACAAAAATCTCGACAAAAGTCTACCTACCATTAATGACAAGGCTACCATCCATTGGAGTAACAAAAATCTCGACAATAGACTACCTTCCGTAATGACAAGGCTACCATCCATTGGAGTAACAAAAATCTCGACAAAAAACTACCTTCCATAAAGACAAGGCTACCATCCATTAGAGTAACAAAAATATCGAGAATAAAATACCTTCCATAATGAAAAGCCTACCATCCATTGGAGTAACAAAATTCTCGACAACATAATACCTTCCATAATGTTTAGGCTATAATCCATTGGTGTAACAAAGATATCAACAACAAACTACCATCCATAATAAAAAGCCTACCATCCATTGGAGTTACAAAAATCTCGACAACATAATACCTTCCATAATGACTATGCTACCAATCATTGGAGTAACAAAGGTATCGCCAACAGACTACCTTCCATGATGATAAGGCTACCATCCATTGGAGTGATAAAAATCTTTACAACAGACTACCTTCCATAATGACAAGGCTACTATCCATTGGAGTAATAAAAATCTAGAAAACAAACTACCTTCCATAATGACAAGTCTACCATCCATTGGAGTAACGAAAATATCAACAAGAGACTACTTTCTGTAATGACAAGGCTACCATTCATTGGAGTAACAAAAATCTCGACAATAAACTACCTTCCATAATGACAAGGCTACCATCCATTAGAGTAACAAAAATATAGACAACAGACTACCTTCCATAATGACAAGGCTACCATCCAATGGAGTAACAAAAATCTAGAAAACAGACTACCTTCCATAATGAAAAGCCTACCATCCATTGAAGTAACAAAAATCTCGACAACATAATACCTTCCATAATGACTAGGCTACCATCCATTGGAGTGACAAAGGTATCGACAACAGACTACCTTCCATAATGACAAGGCTACCATCCATTGGAGTAACAAAAATCTCGACAACAGACTACCTTCCATAATGACAAGGCTACCATCTGTAACACCCTCTAAAACCCCGCATATAATTTTCGCAAATATTAAAAATTATAAACTCAGAGTACATGTAATAATCGAGGAATGCTACAATTCTCTTTTAATAAAATAAATTCCTGTCATGCATAATTTTAGTGGTAACTCGTACATGTCTACACAGCGGAATAATTTATTTAATAAAATCAAATGTTATAATAATTTCCAAGTCATCAGGGATTAACACCTGGAAAGTCAACATTATATCATAACAAATAAAAAAGGAATAAACGAGTCTGACTAAAGCAGCTCGACAACCAAACGTTCCCGGAGTTACAACTATCAGAGCATGACCCGGACATACTAAAACGAACTAAACTAGACACGATAAGCCTTCGCCAAGCACCTGAGCGAAGCTCCTCAATCTGAAATATTCAACAGTAAGGGTGAGCTTCTCAAATATACATTTGGTTATACATTCATAACGATCAATTCACGAAAATCATAAGCATCACCCAATAATTAGTATATTTCATAGTTTACAAAACCTTTACAATTCATATATCCATGACATATTGCCTTTCATATTTGCAAATATTCATCAAACATCATCAACCATTTATCAATCATACGTGCATACAAACAATCAAATATAACATTGGAAAAATCATCCATTCATGTTATATTCGAGTAATGCAACACACCCATGCATGTGGTACCACTTCACCGCCCCATTAAATCGCGGGTCACGGATAACTCACCGTTCCATTATATCGCGGACACGGCTACCACCTCAACGTTCCATTAAATCGCGGACACGTATATTGGCCACCATGTTAATTCCACACAATGGGAATTAACAAATGCAACATGATATGTAAGTATGTAACACTCAGCATACTATGAACATCGATCAACATATCATGCACATCAACAATATCAAACATAACATGATATGAAATAGCATGTAACCACTCAGCATACCATTTAAACATAAATCATATCAAGTTACGAATAGCATGTAATCACTCAGCATACTATTCAAGCATCAACCAATCACATCAATTATATCATAATTCATGCTCGATAACATATCTAAAAGCATGGCAATAAAAATCCAACATCAAAACACTGAAATCAAAAATTCAGAAACTCATCACAGCAGAGCAACACGGGCACCCGTGTTGTGCAACACGGCCCGTGTTGTGCAGAATGTCCAGAAAAAAATGCACATTTTAATTTCATCAGTACAGGGGCTCTGACACGGGTACCCGTGTTGTACAACACGGCCCGTGTCGTGCAACCAGGAGCACAACCCCTTCCAACACAGAAGAGCAACACGGGCACCCGTGTCGTGCAACACGGCCCGTGTTGCTGAGCGCACACAGGATTTTCCTGAACCTGCAGCAGCTCAGAAACGGCAGTCCAAACGCGGGAAAACGTCCGCCAAAACGCATAATTCAGTACCTAACGCATCGAGTTTGTACAATTCACAACAACACCAAAATATCCAAGTTACCAACAATTATTAGAATAACCTTAACCGGGGATTAACCGTCCTTTTGGGGAATTCTACTGACACTAAGGTTATCCCTACAACTTCCAAGGTAATTTCACGATCATTAGATATATACTCCCAATTCCTCATTTGGGACCTAAAACCCTTAATCGATTCATAAAATTTGGGAACCTAACCCTTTTCTAACAAGGTTCAGTCCTACGGTTATCGATCCCTAGAAACATCTAACAATTGGGATTTTCCTACAATTACCCGAATCAACCGTACATAAACCCATAAACAAATATAAATCGAGTATAAACCCCCCTTACCTTATCAATTAGCAGCTTTGAGTTCTTGGGCGATGTTCTTCGTTCTCCGTTCTTCAGAGCTCTATTTTCCCAAATTCCAACTTCTGTTCTTCCGTGAAAACCAAAAATGAGAAAATGGCCTAAGTCCCAAACATAACTTTATTTCTCTGCACCCCCACTCTTACTAACAACATCTAAGCCCAATGACTTAAAAATCTCAATATTTCTTATTTCTTTTATTTTCTTCAAATATTCCAAAATAAATAATTCTTTTTATTTTATTAATTCTAATAAAATAAATTCCCAAATTTAAATAAATCAATTAATTGAAAACGGGGTGTTACAACTCTCCCCCACTAAAAGAGTTTTCGTCCTCGAAAACATACCTTAGACGAACAGCTCTGGGTAAGCCTCTTTCATCTGGCTCTCCAGCTCCCAAGTGATATTTCCATCTGCTGGACCTCCCCAAGCAACCTTCACTAATGCTATCTCTTTACCTCTTAACTGTTTCACTTCCCGATCTTCTATCCTCATAGGCAATGCTTCTACTGTCAGGTTATCTCTTACCTGTACATCATCTATTTGGATTACATGAGATGGGTCCGGAATGTATCTCCTCAACTGAGAAACATGAAAAACATCGTGCAAATTCGCAAGTCTCGGAGGTAAAGCAATACGATAAGCAACTTCTCCAACTCTTTCCGTAATCTGAAACGGACCAATAAAACGTGGAGTCAACTTCCTAGATTTCAACGCTCGACCAATACCCGTCATCGGAGTAACTCTCATAAACACATGATCTCCAGCACTGAATTCTAAATTCTTCCTCCTCTTATCATGATAACTTTTCTGACGACTCTGAGAAGCTCTCATCTTCTCTTGAATCAATTTGATCTTTTCAGTAGTCTGCTGAACAATCTCTGGCCCAACTACCGAACTCTCTCCAGATTCATACCAACACAAAGGTGTTCTACACCGTCTACCATACAATGCCTCAAACGGAGCCATACCAATACTCGATTGGTAACTATTGTTATAAGTAAACTCAATCAATGGCAAATAGCTATCCCAAGCTCCACTTTTCTCTAAAACACAAGCACGCAATAAATCTTCCAACGATTGAATCGTCCTCTCCGTCTGTCCATCAGTCTGAGGATGGTAAGCTGAACTCAATCTCAACTTAGTACCCAAAGCCTTCTGCAATCCTTCCCAAAATTTCGAAGTGAACCTCGGATCTCTATCTGACACAATACTATAAGGAACTCCATGCAAACTCACTATTTTCTCAATATACAACTGTGCCAATCTCTCCATCGAGTAATCCATTCGCACCGGTATAAAATGAGCAGACTTAGTCAACCTATCCACAACGACCCATATCGCTTCACAATTCATAGGAGTCCTCGGCAACCCAGATACAAAATCCATAGAAATACTATCCCACTTCCATTCTGGAATAAACATTGGTTGCATAAATCCAGACGGCTTCTGATGCTCAATCTTCGATTTCTGACAGATTAAACATGCATACACAAATTCAGCTATTTCCTTTTTCATTCCCGGCCACCAAAACAATTTCTTCAAATCATGATACATTTTCGTGGCACCCGGATGAATACTCATCCCACTGCGATGTCCTTCCTCTAATATACTTTTCTTGATTTCTGCGACATCAGGAACACAAACTCTATCGCCAAATCTCATAACATCATTTTCATCAATCCTAAACTCACCACCTTGACCTTGGTTGATCAATGTCAATTTATCAACTAAATTAACATCGGATTTCTGCCCGATTCTGATCTCTTCTAGAATACCACTAGTAAGTTTCAACATACCCAAACGAACACACTTCGGAGTACTTTCACAAACCAAACTCAAATCTCGGAATTGCTCAATTAAATCCAATTCACGAACCATCATCATAGACATATGCAAGGACTTCCTGCTCAAAGCATCTGCAACTACATTTGCCTTACCAGGATGGTAATTCAAACCAAAATCATAATCTTTGAGAAATTCCAACCACCTTCTTTGCCTCATATTGAGCTCTTTCTGATCGAAAAGATACTTCAAACTCTTATGATCGCTATACACTTCAAATCTCGAACCATACAGATAATGTCTCCACAATTTCAAGACAAACACAACTGCTGCCAGTTCTAAGTCATGAGTAGGATAGTTCCTTTCATGAACCTTCAACTGTCTCGAAGCATACGCAACTACCTGTTGATTCTGCATTAAAACACCACCTAAACCCAACAGAGATGCATCACAATAGACCACAAAAGATTCCACCGGATTCGGCAAAATCAGAATAGGAGCACTAGTCAATCTCCGCTTCAATTCTTGGAAACCTTTCTCACAATCAGAATCCCAAATAAACGCTTGTCCTTTACGAGTCAACTTCGTCAACGGCAATGCTAACTTTGAGAATCCTTCGATAAATTTTCTGTAATAACCTGCAAGACCAAGAAAACTTCTGATTTCCGAAACAGTCTTCGGCGCTTCCCACTGAGATACCGCTTCTACTTTTGTAGGATCCACTGCAATACCATTTTTAGAAATCACATGTCCAAGAAAACTAACTTCATTCAGCCAGAACTCACATTTGGACAACTTTGCATACAACTTCCTATCTTTCAACAACTCTAACACAATTCTGAGATGTTCCGCATGTTCTTCGTCATTCTTGGAATAAATCAGAATGTCATCAATAAAAACCACAACAAACTTATCCAGATACGGATGAAAAATCCTGTTCATATATTCCATGAAAACACCAGGTGCATTAGTAACTCCGAACGGCATAACAGAATATTCATAATGCCCATACCTCGTTCGAAAAGCAGTCTTTTGAATGTCTTCCGCTTTCACACGAATCTGATGATATCCAGATCTCAAGTCAATCTTACTGAATACACTAGCTCCAATTAGTTGATCCATCAAATCATCAATCCTCGGTAACGGATACCGATTCTTAATGGTTACCTTGTTCAATTGCCTGTAATCAACACACAGTCTCATAGAACCTTCTTTCTTCTTAACCAACAATACCGGAGCACCCCAAGGTGAAACACTTGGACGAATAAACTTCTTCTCCAGTAAATCTTCCAACTGACTCTTCAATTCAGCCAACTCAGACGCAGACATACGATATGGCGCCATCGACACCGGTCTCGTACCAGGAATTAAATCTATAGAGAATTCCACCTCTCTCTCAGGAGGTAATTCACCAACATCATCCGGGAAGACTTCTGGAAAATCACACACCACTGGCAATTCACCACTCCTGACCTTTCCCGTTGCATCTAACGAAGCAAGTAACATAAACACGTTAGCACCATCTTCCATTGCTTCTTGTACCTGCCTAGCAGTCATAGTCAAATTCTCGACACCAACTGCTTCTGGAAAAATCACCGTCTTAGCAAAACAATTCAGATGAACCCGGTTGAATTCCAACCAGTTCATCCCAAGGATAATATCAATTTGTTCAAGCGGTAGGCACACTAAATCCATACCGAAACTTCTACCAAAAATCTCAATAGGACAATTCCTACATACAAGTGAAGTTGTCACTGAACCCGATGCAGGAGTATCAACAACCATGCTACCTTGCATACCAGATATGTCCAGTTTCAACCTCTCAGCACAATCCAAAGAAATGAAAGAATGAGTTGCACCAGTATCAATAATTGCAACTAAAGGTGTGCCATGAATAAAACACGTACCTTTAATCAATCGATCCTCTGAAGTAGTCTCAGATCCAGACAAAGCGAACACTCTTCCACTTGACTGATCCTTCCTAGGCTTAGGACACTGCGGACGAATGTGACCTTCTTCGCCACAATTGTAACAAGTAACAGACTTCCCTTTGCAATCAATAGACAAATGACCGGCCTTTCCACATTTATAGCACTTCTTCTCATCACTCTTGCAATCTCGAATGTGATGACCAGACTCACCACACCTGTAGCATCTGATAGGAGCCTTAGAATCTCCCCCACTAGGCCTTTTCCAACCGCCTGATCTCTGGTTATCTCTACCATATGGCTTGCCACGGTCCATATGTTGCTTTCCTCTTTTGTCAACAGCCCCACGAGAGTGAGACGACCGATTCTTGGTAATATCTTCTTCCAAGATTCTGCTACAATCCACCAGATCAGAAAATCTACGAATACGCTGGTACCTGATTCCCTGCTTAATCTCATCTCGGAGACCATTCTCAAATTTGATACATTTAGAGAATTCTCCAGCCTCATCATTGTTGTAGTGCGCATAATACTTTGCCAGCTCAGTGAACTTAGTAGCATACTCACTAACAGTCAGATTGCCTTGCTTAAGCTCCAAAAACTCAATTTCCTTTCTTCCCCGAACATCTTCAGGAAAGTACCTCCTCAGAAAAGCCCTTCTGAAGTTAGCCCAAGTCAGTGCCTCTCCATCCTGAACCATTTCAGTCCTTGTGGCAACCCACCAGTCGTCGGCCTCTTCTGCCAACATATGCGTACCATATCTGACTTTCAAATCTTCAGCACAATCAATCACACGGAAAATCCTTTCGATTTCCTTCAGCCACTTCTGAGCACCTTCAGGGTCATGTGTACCTTTGAACAACGGAGGATTGTTCCTCTGGAAATTTCCCAATTGCCTATCAGCACCAATCACGCCTCCAGTTGGGTTTCCAGCAAGTACACCAGCTAACATCCCCAAGGCCTCAGCTAGTGCAGCATCATTTCGTCCATTACCTCTTCCAGCCATATTCCTGAGAATTAAAACATACTCCACATCAGAATACAGTATCGACAGTGTTATCTTGCACTAGTCGCATACGAAAGGAATGACTGACTCAAGACTCTGGTCACAACGACCGACTATGCTCTGATACCACTATTGTAACACCCTCTAAAACCCCGCATATAATTTTCGCAAATATTAAAAATTATAAACTCAGAGTACATGTAATAATCGAGGAATGCTACAATTCTCTTTTAATAAAATAAATTCCTGTCATGCATAATTTTAGTGGTAACTCGTACATGTCTACACAGCGGAATAATTTATTTAATAAAATCAAATGTTATAATAATTTCCAAGTCATCAGGGATTAACACCTGGAAAGTCAACATTATATCATAACAAATAAAAAAGGAATAAACGAGTCTGACTAAAGCAGCTCGACAACCAAACGTTCCCGGAGTTACAACTATCAGAGCATGACCCGGACATACTAAAACGAACTAAACTAGACACGATAAGCCTTCGCCAAGCACCTGAGCGAAGCTCCTCAATCTGAAATATTCAACAGTAAGGGTGAGCTTCTCAAATATACATTTGGTTATACATTCATAACGATCAATTCACGAAAATCATAAGCATCACCCAATAATTAGTATATTTCATAGTTTACAAAACCTTTACAATTCATATATCCATGACATATTGCCTTTCATATTTGCAAATATTCATCAAACATCATCAACCATTTATCAATCATACGTGCATACAAACAATCAAATATAACATTGGAAAAATCATCCATTCATGTTATATTCGAGTAATGCAACACACCCATGCATGTGGTACCACTTCACCGCCCCATTAAATCGCGGGTCACGGATAACTCACCGTTCCATTATATCGCGGACACGGCTACCACCTCAACGTTCCATTAAATCGCGGACACGTATATTGGCCACCATGTTAATTCCACACAGTGGGAATTAACAAATGCAACATGATATGTAAGTATGTAACACTCAGCATACTATGAACATCGATCAACATATCATGCACATCAACAATATCAAACATAACATGATATGAAATAGCATGTAACCACTCAGCATACCATTTAAACATAAATCATATCAAGTTACGAATAGCATGTAATCACTCAGCATACTATTCAAGCATCAACCAATCACATCAATTATATCATAATTCATGCTCGATAACATATCTAAAAGCATGGCAATAAAAATCCAACATCAAAACACTGAAATCAAAAATTCAGAAACTCATCACAGCAGAGCAACACGGGCACCCGTGTTGTGCAACACGGCCCGTGTTGTGCAGAATGTCCAGAAAAAAATGCACATTTTAATTTCATCAGTACAGGGGCTCTGACACGGGTACCCGTGTTGTACAACACGGCCCGTGTCGTGCAACCAGGAGCACAACCCCTTCCAACACAGAAGAGCAACACGGGCACCCGTGTCGTGCAACACGGCCCGTGTTGCTGAGCGCACACAGGATTTTCCTGAACCTGCAGCAGCTCAGAAACGGCAGTCCAAACGCGGGAAAACGTCCGCCAAAACGCATAATTCAGTACCTAACGCATCGAGTTTGTACAATTCACAACAACACCAAAATATCCAAGTTACCAACAATTATTAGAATAACCTTAACCGGGGATTAACCGTCCTTTTGGGGAATTCTACTGACACTAAGGTTATCCCTACAACTTCCAAGGTAATTTCACGATCATTAGATATATACTCCCAATTCCTCATTTGGGACCTAAAACCCTTAATCGATTCATAAAATTTGGGAACCTAACCCTTTTCTAACAAGGTTCAGTCCTACGGTTATCGATCCCTAGAAACATCTAACAATTGGGATTTTCCTACAATTACCCGAATCAACCGTACATAAACCCATAAACAAATATAAATCGAGTATAAACCCCCCTTACCTTATCAATTAGCAGCTTTGAGTTCTTGGGCGATGTTCTTCGTTCTCCGTTCTTCAGAGCTCTATTTTCCCAAATTCCAACTTCTGTTCTTCCGTGAAAACCAAAAATGAGAAAATGGCCTAAGTCCCAAACATAACTTTATTTCTCTGCACCCCCACTCTTACTAACAACATCTAAGCCCAATGACTTAAAAATCTCAATATTTCTTATTTCTTTTATTTTCTTCAAATATTCCAAAATAAATAATTCTTTTTATTTTATTAATTCTAATAAAATAAATTCCCAAATTTAAATAAATCAATTAATTGAAAACGGGGTGTTACACCATCCAATGGAATAACAAAAATATCGACAACATACTACCTTCCATAACGAAAAGGTTACCATCCAATGGAATAACAAAAATATCGACAACATACTACCTTCAATAACGAAAAGGCTACCATCAATTGTAGTAACCAAAATCTTGACAACAGACTACCTTCCATAATGACAAGGCTACCGTCAATTGTAGTAACAAAAATCTCGAGAACAGACTTCCATCCATAATGACAAGGTTACCGTCCATTGTAGTAACAAAAATCTTGACAACAGACTACCTTCTATAAAGACAAGGCTACCAACCATTCGAGTAACCAAAATCTCGACAACAGACAACTTCCATAATGACAAGGCTACCATCTATTGGAATAACAAAAATCTCGAGAACATACTACCTTCCATAATGACAAGGCTACCAACCAATGGAATAACAAAATTCTCGACAACATACTTCCTTCCATAATGACAAGGCTACCAACCAATGGAATAACAAAATTCTCGACAACATACTTCCTTCCATAATGACAAGGCTACCATCCATTGGAGTAACAAAAATCTCGACAACAGACTACCTTCCATAATGACAAGGCTACCATCTATAGGAATAAAAAAAATCTCGAGAACATACTAGCTTCCATAATGACAAGGCTACCATCTATTGGAATAACAAATATCTCGAGAACAGACTACCTTCCATAATGACAAGGCTACCATCCAATGGAATAACAAAAATCTCGACAACATACTACCTTCCATAATGACAATGATACCATCCATTGGAGTAACATTAATCTAGAAAACAGACTATCTTCCATAATGACAATGCTACCATCCATTAGAGTAACAAAAATCTCGACAATAGACTACCTTCCATAATGACAAGGCTACCATCTATTGGAATAACAAATATCTCGAGAATAGACTACCTTCCATAATGACAAGGCTACCATCCAATGGAATAATAAAAATATCGACAACATACTACCTTCCATAATGTCAGGGCTACCATCCATTAGAGTAACAAAAATCTCGACAACAAACTACCTTCCATAATGACAAGGCTAACATCCATTGTAGTAACAAAAATCACGACAACAGTCTACCTTCCATTAATGACAAGGCTACCATCCATTGGAGTAACAAAATTCTCGACAATAGACTACCTTCCATAATGACAAGGCTACCATCCATTGGAGTAACAAAAATCTAGACAACAGACTACCTTCCATAATGACAAGGCTACCATCCATTAGAGTAACAAAAATCTCGACAACAGACTACCTTCCATAATGACAAGGCTACCATCTATTGGAGTAACAGAATCTCGAGAACAAACTACCTTTCATTATGACAAGGCTACCATCCATTGGAGTAACAAAAATCTCGACAAAAACTACCTACCAAAATGATATGGCTAACATACATTGGAATAACAAAAATATCAAAAAGAGACTACCTTCCATAATGACAAGGCTACCATCCATTGGAGTAACAAAAAGCTCGGCAACAAACCACCTTCCATAATGACAAGGCTAACATCCATTGGAGTAACAAAATCTCGATAACAGACTACCTTTTATTATGACATGGCTACTATCCATTGGAGTAACAAAAATCTCGAAAACAAACTACCTACCAAAATGATATGGCTACCATCCATTGGAATAACAAAAATATCAACAACAAACTACGTTCCATAATGACAGGGCTACCATCCATTGGAGTAACAAAAATATCGACAATAGACTACCTTCCATAATGACAAGGCTACCATCCATTGGAGTAACAAAAATCTAGACAACAGACTACCTTCCATAATGATAAGTCTACCATCCATTGGAGTAACGAAAATATCAACAAGAGACTACTTTCCATAATGACAAGGCTACCATCCATTGGATTAACAAAAATCTCGACTACAGACTACCTTCCATAATGACAAGGCTACCATCTATAGGAATAAAAAAAATCTCGAGAACATACTGGCTTCCATAATGACAAGGCTACCATCCAATGGAATAACAAAAATATTAACAACATACTACCTTCCATAATGACAAGGCTATTGTCCATTGTATTAACAAAAATCTCGACAACAGACTATCTTACATAATGACAATGCTACCATCCATTGGAGTAACAAAAATCTCGACAATAGACTACCTTCCATAATGACAAGGTTACCATCTATTGGAATAACAAATATCTCGAGAATAGACTACCTTCCATAATGACAAGGCTACCATCCAATGGAATAACAAAAATCTCGACAACATACTACCTTCCATAATGACAGGGCTACCATCCATTAGAGTAACAAAAATCACGACAATAGTCTACCTTCCATTAATGACAAGGCTACCATCCATTGGAGTAACAATATTCTCGACAATAGACTACCTGCCATAATGACAAGGCTACCATCCATTGGAGTAACAAAAATCACGACAATAGTCTACCTTCCATTAATGACAAGGCTACCATCCATTGGAGTAACAATATTCTCGACAATAGACTACCCACCATAATGACAAGGCTACCATCCATTGGAGTAACAAAAATCTAGACAACAGACTACCTTCCATAATGACAAGGCTACCATCCATTAGAGTAACAAAAATCTCGACAACAGACTACCTTCCATAATGACAAGGCTACCATCTATTGGAGTAACAAAATCTCGAGAACAGATTACCTTTCATTATGACAAGGCTACCATCAATTGGAGTAACAAAAATCTCGACAACAAACTACCTACCAACATGATATGGCTACCATACATTGGAATAACAAAAATATCGACAACAAACTACGTTCCATAATGACAGGGCTACCATCCATTGGAGTAACAAAAATATCGACCACAAACTACCTTCCATAATGACAAGGCTACCATTCATTGGAGTAACAAAAATCTCGAAAACAAACTACCTTCAATAATGACAAGGCTACGATCCATTAGAGTAACTAAAATCAAGACAACAAACTACCTTCTTTAATGACAAGGCTACCATCCAATGGAGTAACAAAAATATCAAAAAGAGATTACCTTCCATAATGACAAGGCTACCATCCATTGGAGTAACAAAAAGCTCACCAACAGACTACCTTCCATAATGACAAGGCTACCATCCATTGGAGTAACAAAATCTCGA
Source organism: Vicia faba (assembly GCA_948472305.1). Taxonomy (NCBI): domain Eukaryota; kingdom Viridiplantae; phylum Streptophyta; class Magnoliopsida; order Fabales; family Fabaceae; genus Vicia; species Vicia faba. The sequence continues at coordinate 832,631,339 of OX451738.1, read as the reverse complement.
GAACAGACTACCTTTTATTATGACATGGCTAATATCCATTAGAGTAACAAAAATCTCGACAATAAACTACCTACCAAAATGATATGGTTACCGTCCATTAGAATAACAAAAATATCAACAACAAACTATGTTCCATAATGACAGGGCTACCATCCATTGGAGTAACGAAAATATCAACAAGAGACTACTTTCCATAATGACAAGGCTACCATCCATTGGAGTAACAAAAATCTCGACAACAGACTACCTTCCATAATGACAAGGCTACCATCTATAGGAATAAAATAAATCTCGAGAACATACTAACTTCCATAATGACAAGGCTACCATCCAATGGAATAACAAAAATATTAACAACATACTACCTTCCATAATGACAAGGCTATCGTCGATTTTATTAACGAAAATCTCGACAACAGACTACCATGCATAATGAAAATGCTACCATCCATTGGAGTAACAAAAACCTCGATAATAGACTACCTTCCATAATGACAAGGCTACCATCTATTGGAATAACAAATATCTCGAGAACAGACTACCTTCCTTAATGACAAGGCTAACATCCAATGGAATAACAAAAATCTCGACAACATACTACCTTCCATAATGACAATGATACCATCCATTGGAGTAACATTAATCTAGAAAACATACTACTTTCCATAATGACTAGTCTACCATCCATTGGAGTAACGAAAATATCAACAAGAGACTACTTTCCATTATGACAAGGCTACCATTCATTGGAGTAACAAAAATCTCGAAAACAAACTACCTTCCATAATGACAAGGCTACCATCCATTAGAGTAACAAAAATCTAGACAACAGACTACCTTCCATAACGACAAGGCTACCATCCATTGGAGTAACAAAAAGCTCGCCAACAGACTACCTTCCATAATGACAAGGCTACCTTCCATTGGAGTAACAAAATCTCGAGAACAGACTACCTTTTATTATGACATGGCTATTATCCATTGGAGTAACAAAAATCTCGACAACAAACTATCTACCAAAATGATTTGGCTACCATCCATTGGAATAACAAAAATATCAACAACAAACTACGTTCCATAATGACAGGGCTACCATCCAATGGAGTAACAAAAATATCGACAAAAGACTACCTTCCATAATGACAAGGCTACCATCCATTGGAGTAACAAAAATCTAGACAACAAACTACCTTCCATAATAACAAGTCTACCATCCATTGGAGTAACGAAAATATCAACAAGAGACTACTTTCCATAATGACCAGGCTACCATCCATTGGAGTAACAAAAATCTCGACAATAGACTACCTTCCATAATGATAAGGCTACCATCTATAGGAATAAAAACAATCTCGAGAGCAGACTGGCTTCCATAATGACAAGGCTACCATCAAATGGAATAACAAAAATATTAACAACATACTACCTTCCATAATGACATGGCTACCGTCCATTGTATTAACAAAAATTTCGACAACAAACTATCTTCCATAATGGCAATGCTACCATCCATTGGAGTAACAAAAATCTCGACAATAGACTACCTTCCATAATGACAAGGCTACCATCTATTGGAATAACAAATATCTCGAGAATAGACTTCCTTCCATAATGACAAGGCTACCATCCAATGGAATAACAAAAATCTCGACAACATACTACCTTCCATAATGACAATGATACCATCCATTGGAGTAACATTAATCTAGAAAACAGACTACTTTCCATAATGACTAGTCTTCCATCCATTGGAGTAACGAAAATATCAACAAGAGACTACTTTCCATTATGACAAGGCTACCATTCATTGGAGTAACAAAAATCTCGAAAACAAACTACCTTCCATAATGACAAGGCTACAATCCATTAGAGTAACAAAAATCTAGACAACAGACTACCTTCCATAACGACAAGGCTACCATCCATTGGAGTAACAAAAAGCTCGCCAACAGACTACCTTCCATAATGACAAGGCTACCATCCATTGGAGTAACAAAATCTCGAGAACAGACTACCTTTTATTATGACATGGCTATTATCCATTGGAGTAACAAAAATCTCGACAACAAACTATCTACCAAAATGATTTGGCTACCATCCATTGGAATAACAAAAATATCAACAACAAACTACGTTCCATAATGACAGGGCTACCATCCAATGGAGTAACAAAAATATCGACAAAAGACTACCTTCCATAATGACAAGGCTACCATCCATTGGAGTAACAAAAATCTAGACAACAGACTACCTTCCATAATAACAAGTCTACCATCCATTGGAGTAACGAAAATATCAACAAGAGACTACTTTCCATAATGACCAGGCTACCATCCATTGGAGTAACAAAAATCTCGACAATAGACTACCTTCCATAATGATAAGGCTACCATCTATAGGAATAAAAACAATCTCGAGAGCAGACTGGCTTCCATAATGACAAGGCTACCATCAAATGGAATAACAAAAATATTAACAACATACTACCTTCCATAATGACATGGCTACCGTCCATTGTATTAACAAAAATTTCGACAACAAACTATCTTCCATAATGACAATGCTACCATCCATTGGAGTAACAAAAATCTCGACAATAGACTACCTTCCATAATGACAAGGCTACCATCTATTGGAATAACAAATATCTCGAGAATAGACTACCTTCCATAATGACAAGGCTACCATCCAATGGAATAACAAAAATCTCGACAACATACTACCTTCCATAATGACAGGGCTACCATCCATTAGAGTAACAAAAATCTCGACAACAAAATACCTTCCATAATGACAAGGCTACCATCCATTGTAGTAACAAAAATCACGACAACAGTATACCTTCCATTAATGACAAGGCTACCATCCATTGGAGTAACAAAATCTCGACAATAGACTACCTTCCATAATGACAAGGCTACCATCCATTGGAGTAACAAAAATCTAGACAACAGACTACCTTCCATAATGACAAGGCTACCATCCATTAGAGTAACAAAAATCTCGACAACAGACTACCTTCCATAATGACAAGGCTACCATCTATTGGAGTAACAAAATCTCGAGAACAGACAACCTTTCATTATGACAAGGCTACCATCCATTGAAGTAACAAAAATCTCGACAAAAACTACCTACCAAAATGATATGGCTAACATACATTGCAATAACAAAAATATCGACAACAAACTACGTTCCATAATGACAGGGCTACCATCCATTGGAGTAACAAAAATATCGACCACAAACTACCTTCCATAATGACAAGGCTACCATCCATTGGAGTAACAAAAATATCAGAAAGAGACTACCTTCCATAATGACAAGGCTACCATCCATTGGAGTAACAAAAAGCTCGCCAACAGACTACCTTCCATAATGACAAGGCTAACATCCATTGGAGTAACAAAATCTTGATAACAGACTACCTTTTATTATGACATGGCTACTATCCATTAGAGTAACAAAAATCTCGACAACAAACTACCTACCAAAATGATAGGGCTACCATCCATTGGAATAATAAAAATATCAACAAGAGACTACTTTCCATAATGACAAGGCTACCATCCATTGGAGTAACAAAAATCTCGACTACAGACTACCTTCCATAATGACAAGGCTACCATCTATAGGAAAAAAAAAATCTCGAGAACATACTGGCTTCCATAATGACAAGGCTACCATCCAATGGAATAACAAAAATATTAACAACATACTACCTTCCATAATGACAAGGCTATTGTCCATTGTATTAACAAAAATCTCGACAACAGACTATCTTACATAATGACAATGCTACCATCCATTGGAGTAACAAAAATCTCGACAATAGGCTACCTTCCATAATGACAAGGCTACCATCTATTGGAATAACAAATATCTCGAGAATAGACTACCTTCCATAATGACAAGGCTACCATCCAATGGAATAAAAAAAATCTCGACAACATACTACCTTCCATAATGACAGGGCTACCATCCATTGGAGTAACAAAAATCACGACAATAGTCTACCTTCCATTAATGACAAGGCTACCATCCATTGGAGTAACAATATTCTCGACAATAGACTACCCGCCATAATGACAAGGCTACCATCCATTGGAGTAACAAAAATCTAGACAACAGACTACCTTCCATAATGACAAGGCTACCATCCATTAGAGTAACAAAAATCTCGACAACAGACTACCTTCCATAATGACAAGGCTACCATCCATTGGAGTAACAAAAATCTAGACAACAAACTACCTTCCATAATAACAAGTCTACCATCCATTGGAGTAACGAAAATATCAACAAAAGACTACTTTCCATAATGACCAGGCTACCATCCATTGGAGTAACAAAAATCTCGACAATAGACTACCTTCCATAATGATAAGGCTACCATCTATAGGAATAAAAACAATCTCGAGAGCAGACTGGCTTCCATAATGACAAGGCTACCATCAAATGGAATAACAAAAATATTAACAACATACTACCTTCCATAATGACATGGCTACCGTCCATTGTATTAACAAAAATTTCGACAACAAACTATCTTCCATAATGGCAATGCTACCATCCATTGGAGTAACAAGAATCTCGACAATAGACTACCTTCCATAATGACAAGGCTACCATCTATTGGAATAACAAATATCTCGAGAATAGACTTCCTTCCATAATGACAAGGCTACCATCCAATGGAATAACAAAAATCTCGACAACATACTACCTTCCATAATGACAATGATACCATCCATTGGAGTAACATTAATCTAGAAAACAGACTACTTTCCATAATGACTAGTCTTCCATCCATTGGAGTAACGAAAATATCAACAAGAGACTACTTTCCATTATGACAAGGCTACCATTCATTGGAGTAACAAAAATCTCGAAAACAAACTACCTTCCATAATGACAAGGCTACAATCCATTAGAGTAACAAAAATCTAGACAACAGACTACCTTCCATAACGACAAGGCTACCATCCATTGGAGTAACAAAAAGCTCGCCAACAGACTACCTTCCATAATGACAAGGCTACCATCCATTGGAGTAACAAAATCTCGAGAACAGACTACCTTTTATTATGACATGGCTATTATCCATTGGAGTAACAAAAATCTCGACAACAAACTATCTACCAAAATGATTTGGCTACCATCCATTGGAATAACAAAAATATCAACAACAAACTACGTTCCATAATGACAGGGCTACCATCCAATGGAGTAACAAAAATATCGACAAAAGACTACCTTCCATAATGACAAGGCTACCATCCATTGGAGTAACAAAAATCTAGACAACAGACTACCTTCCATAATACAAGTCTACCATCCATTGGAGTAACGAAAATATCAACAAGAGACTACTTTCCATAATGACCAGGCTACCATCCATTGGAGTAACAAAAATCTCGACAATAGACTACCTTCCATAATGATAAGGCTACCATCTATAGGAATAAAAACAATCTCGAGAGCAGACTGGCTTCCATAATGACAAGGCTACCATCAAATGGAATAACAAAAATATTAACAACATACTACCTTCCATAATGACATGGCTACCGTCCATTGTATTAACAAAAATTTCGACAACAAACTATCTTCCATAATGACAATGCTACCATCCATTGGAGTAACAAAAATCTCGACAATAGACTACCTTCCATAATGACAAGGCTACCATCTATTGGAATAACAAATATCTCGAGAATAGACTACCTTCCATAATGACAAGGCTACCATCCAATGGAATAACAAAAATCTCGACAACATACTACCTTCCATAATGACAGGGCTACCATCCATTAGAGTAACAAAAATCTCGACAACAAAATACCTTCCATAATGACAAGGCTACCATCCATTGTAGTAACAAAAATCACGACAACAGTATACCTTCCATTAATGACAAGGCTACCATCCATTGGAGTAACAAAATCTCGACAATAGACTACCTTCCATAATGACAAGGCTACCATCCATTGGAGTAACAAAAATCTAGACAACAGACTACCTTCCATAATGACAAGGCTACCATCCATTAGAGTAACAAAAATCTCGACAACAGACTACCTTCCATAATGACAAGGCTACCATCTATTGGAGTAACAAAATCTCGAGAACAGACAACCTTTCATTATGACAAGGCTACCATCCATTGAAGTAACAAAAATCTCGACAAAAACTACCTACCAAAATGATATGGCTAACATACATTGCAATAACAAAAATATCGACAACAAACTACGTTCCATAATGACAGGGCTACCATCCATTGGAGTAACAAAAATATCGACCACAAACTACCTTCCATAATGACAAGGCTACCATCCATTGGAGTAACAAAAATATCAGAAAGAGACTACCTTCCATAATGACAAGGCTACCATCCATTGGAGTAACAAAAAGCTCGCCAACAGACTACCTTCCATAATGACAAGGCTAACATCCATTGGAGTAACAAAATCTTGATAACAGACTACCTTTTATTATGACATGGCTACTATCCATTAGAGTAACAAAAATCTCGACAACAAACTACCTACCAAAATGATAGGGCTACCATCCATTGGAATAATAAAAATATCAACAAGAGACTACTTTCCATAATGACAAGGCTACCATCCATTGGAGTAACAAAAATCTCGACTACAGACTACCTTCCATAATGACAAGGCTACCATCTATAGGAAAAAAAAAATCTCGAGAACATACTGGCTTCCATAATGACAAGGCTACCATCCAATGGAATAACAAAAATATTAACAACATACTACCTTCCATAATGACAAGGCTATTGTCCATTGTATTAACAAAAATCTCGACAACAGACTATCTTACATAATGACAATGCTACCATCCATTGGAGTAACAAAAATCTCGACAATAGGCTACCTTCCATAATGACAAGGCTACCATCTATTGGAATAACAAATATCTCGAGAATAGACTACCTTCCATAATGACAAGGCTACCATCCAATGGAATAAAAAAAATCTCGACAACATACTACCTTCCATAATGACAGGGCTACCATCCATTGGAGTAACAAAAATCACGACAATAGTCTACCTTCCATTAATGACAAGGCTACCATCCATTGGAGTAACAATATTCTCGACAATAGACTACCCGCCATAATGACAAGGCTACCATCCATTGGAGTAACAAAAATCTAGACAACAGACTACCTTCCATAATGACAAGGCTACCATCCATTAGAGTAACAAAAATCTCGACAACAGACTACCTTCCATAATGACAAGGCTACCATCTATTGGAGTAACAAAATCTCGAGAACAGATTACCTTTCATTATGACAAGGCTACCATCAATTGGAGTAACAAAAATCTCGACAACAAACTACCTACCAAAATGATATGGCTACCATACATTGGAATAACAAAAATATCGACAACAAACTACGTTCCATAATGACAGGGCTACCATCCATTGGAGTAACAAAAATATCGACCACAAACTACCTTCCATAATGACAAGGCTACCATTCATTGGAGTAACAAAAATCTCGAAAACAAACTACCTTCCATAATGACAAGGCTACGATCCATTAGAGTAACTAAAATCCAGACAACAAACTACCTTCTTTAATGACAAGGCTACCATCCAATGGAGTAACAAAAATATCAAAAAGAGACTACCTTCCATAATGACAAGGCTACCATCCATTGGAGTAACAAAAAGCTCGCCAACAGACTACCTTCCATAATGACAAGGCTACCATCCATTGGAGTAACAAAATCTCGAGAACAGACTACCTTTTATTATGACATGGCTAATATCAATTAGAGTAACAAAAATCTCGACAACAAACTACCTACCAAAATGATATGGTTACCGTCCATTAGAATAACAAAAATATCAACAACAAACTATGTTCCATAATGACAGGGCTACCATCCATTGGAGTAACGAAAATATCAACAAGAGACTACTTTCCATAATGACAAGGCTACCATCCATTGTAGTAACAAAAATCTCGACAACAGACTACCTTCCATAATGACAAGGCTACCATCTATAGGAATAAAAAAAATCTCGAGAACATACTAACTTCCATAATGACAAGGCTACCATCCAATGGAATAACAAAAATATTAACAACATACTACCTTCCATAATGACAAAGCTACCGTCCATTTTATTAACGAAAATCGACAACAGACTACCATGCATAATGAAAATGCTACCATCCATTGGAGTAACAAAAATCTCGATAATAGACTACCTTCCATAATGACAAGGCTACCATCTATTGGAATAACAAATATCTCGAGAACAGACTACCTTCCTTAATGACAAGGCTAACATCCAATGGAATAACAAAAATCTCGACAACATACTACCTTCCATAATGACAATGATACCATCCATTGGAGTAACATTAATCTAGAAAACATACTACTTTCCATAATGACTAGTCTACCATCCATTGGAGTAACGAAAATATCAACAAGAGACTACTTTCCATTATGACAAGGCTACCATTCATTGGAGTAACAAAAATCTCGAAAACAAACTACCTTCCATAATGACAAGGCTACCATCCATTAGAGTAACAAAAATCTAGACAACAGACTACCTTCCATAACGACAAGGCTACCATCCATTGGAGTAACAAAAAGCTCGCCAACAGACTACCTTCCATAATGACAAGGCTACCTTCCATTGGAGTAACAAAATCTCGAGAACAGACTACCTTTTATTATGACATGGCTATTATCCATTGGAGTAACAAAAATCTCGACAACAAACTATCTACCAAAATGATTTGGCTACCATCCATTGGAATAACAAAAATATCAACAACAAACTACGTTCCATAATGACAGGGCTACCATCCAATGGAGTAACAAAAATATCGACAAAAGACTACCTTCCATAATGACAAGGCTACCATCCATTGGAGTAACAAAAATCTAGACAACAAACTACCTTCCATAATAACAAGTCTACCATCCATTGGAGTAACGAAAATATCAACAAGAGACTACTTTCCATAATGACCAGGCTACCATCCATTGGAGTAACAAAAATCTCGACAATAGACTACCTTCCATAATGATAAGGCTACCATCTATAGGAATAAAAACAATCTCGAGAGCAGACTGGCTTCCATAATGACAAGGCTACCATCAAATGGAATAACAAAAATATTAACAACATACTACCTTCCATAATGACATGGCTACCGTCCATTGTATTAACAAAAATTTCGACAACAAACTATCTTCCATAATGGCAATGCTACCATCCATTGGAGTAACAAAAATCTCGACAATAGACTACCTTCCATAATGACAAGGCTACCATCTATTGGAATAACAAATATCTCGAGAATAGACTTCCTTCCATAATGACAAGGCTACCATCCAATGGAATAACAAAAATCTCGACAACATACTACCTTCCATAATGACAATGATACCATCCATTGGAGTAACATTAATCTAGAAAACAGACTACTTTCCATAATGACTAGTCTTCCATCCATTGGAGTAACGAAAATATCAACAAGAGACTACTTTCCATTATGACAAGGCTACCATTCATTGGAGTAACAAAAATCTCGAAAACAAACTACCTTCCATAATGACAAGGCTACAATCCATTAGAGTAACAAAAATCTAGACAACAGACTACCTTCCATAACGACAAGGCTACCATCCATTGGAGTAACAAAAAGCTCGCCAACAGACTACCTTCCATAATGACAAGGCTACCATCCATTGGAGTAACAAAATCTCGAGAACAGACTACCTTTTATTATGACATGGCTATTATCCATTGGAGTAACAAAAATCTCGACAACAAACTATCTACCAAAATGATTTGGCTACCATCCATTGGAATAACAAAAATATCAACAACAAACTACGTTCCATAATGACAGGGCTACCATCCAATGGAGTAACAAAAATATCGACAAAAGACTACCTTCCATAATGACAAGGCTACCATCCATTGGAGTAACAAAAATCTAGACAACAGACTACCTTCCATAATAACAAGTCTACCATCCATTGGAGTAACGAAAATATCAACAAGAGACTACTTTCCATAATGACCAGGCTACCATCCATTGGAGTAACAAAAATCTCGACAATAGACTACCTTCCATAATGATAAGGCTACCATCTATAGGAATAAAAACAATCTCGAGAGCAGACTGGCTTCCATAATGACAAGGCTACCATCAAATGGAATAACAAAAATATTAACAACACACTACCTTCCATAATGACATGGCTACCGTCCATTGTATTAACAAAAATTTCGACAACAAACTATCTTCCATAATGACAATGCTACCATCCATTGGAGTAACAAAAATCTCGACAATAGACTACCTTCCATAATGACAAGGCTACCATCTATTGGAATAACAAATATCTCGAGAATAGACTACCTTCCATAATGACAAGGCTACCATCCAATGGAATAACAAAAATCTCGACAACATACTACCTTCCATAATGACAGGGCTACCATCCATTAGAGTAACAAAAATCTCGACAACAAAATACCTTCCATAATGACAAGGCTACCATCCATTGTAGTAACAAAAATCACGACAACAGTATACCTTCCATTAATGACAAGGCTACCATCCATTGGAGTAACAAAATCTCGACAATAGACTACCTTCCATAATGACAAGGCTACCATCCATTGGAGTAACAAAAATCTAGACAACAGACTACCTTCCATAATGACAAGGCTACCATCTATTGGAGTAACAAAATCTCGAGAACAGACAACCTTTCATTATGACAAGGCTACCATCCATTGAAGTAACAAAAATCTCGACAAAAACTACCTACCAAAATGATATGGCTAACATACATTGCAATAACAAAAATATCGACAACAAACTACGTTCCATAATGACAGGGCTACCATCCATTGGAGTAACAAAAATATCGACCACAAACTACCTTCCATAATGACAAGGCTACCATCCATTGGAGTAACAAAAATATCAGAAAGAGACTACCTTCCATAATGACAAGGCTACCATCCATTGGAGTAACAAAAAGCTCGCCAACAGACTACCTTCCATAATGACAAGGCTAACATCCATTGGAGTAACAAAATCTTGATAACAGACTACCTTTTATTATGACATGGCTACTATCCATTAGAGTAACAAAAATCTCGACAACAAACTACCTACCAAAATGATAGGGCTACCATCCATTGGAATAATAAAAATATCAACAAGAGACTACTTTCCATAATGACAAGGCTACCATCCATTGGAGTAACAAAAATCTCGACTACAGACTACCTTCCATAATGACAAGGCTACCATCTATAGGAATAAAAAAAATCTCGAGAACATACTGGCTTCCATAATGACAAGGCTACCATCCAATGGAATAACAAAAATATTAACAACATACTACCTTCCATAATGACAAGGCTATTGTCCATTGTATTAACAAAAATCTCGACAACAGACTATCTTACATAATGACAATGCTACCATCCATTGGAGTAACAAAAATCTCGACAATAGGCTACCTTCCATAATGACAAGGCTACCATCTATTGGAATAACAAATATCTCGAGAATAGACTACCTTCCATAATGACAAGGCTACCATCCAATGGAATAAAAAAAATCTCGACAACATACTACCTTCCATAATGACAGGGCTACCATCCATTGGAGTAACAAAAATCACGACAATAGTCTACCTTCCATTAATGACAAGGCTACCATCCATTGGAGTAACAATATTCTCGACAATAGACTACCCGCCATAATGACAAGGCTACCATCCATTGGAGTAACAAAAATCTAGACAACAGACTACCTTCCATAATGACAAGGCTACCATCCATTAGAGTAACAAAAATCTCAACAACAGACTACCTTCCATAATGACAAGGCTACCATCTATTGGAGTAACAAAATCTCGAGAACAGATTACCTTTCATTATGACAAGGCTACCATCAATTGGAGTAACAAAAATCTCGACAACAAACTACCTACCAAAATGATATGGCTACCATACATTGGAATAACAAAAATATCGACAACAAACTACGTTCCATAATGACAGGGCTACCATCCATTGGAGTAACAAAAATATCGACCACAAACTACCTTCCATAATGACAAGGCTACCATTCATTGGAGTAACAAAAATCTCGAAAACAAACTACCTTCCATAATGACAAGGCTACGATCCATTAGAGTAACTAAAATCCAGACAACAAACTACCTTCTTTAATGACAAGGCTACCATCCAATGGAGTAACAAAAATATCAAAAAGAGACTACCTTCCATAATGACAAGGCTACCATCCATTGGAGTAACAAAAAGCTCGCCAACAGACTACCTTCCATAATGACAAGGCTACCATCCATTGGAGTAACAAAATCTCGAGAACAGACTACCTTTTATTATGACATGGCTAATATCAATTAGAGTAACAAAAATCTCGACAACAAACTACCTACCAAAATGATATGGTTACCGTCCATTAGAATAACAAAAATATCAACAACAAACTATGTTCCATAATGACAGGGCTACCATCCATTGGAGTAATGAAAATATCAACAAGAGACTACTTTCCATAATGACAAGGCTACCATCCATTGCAGTAACAAAAATCTCGACAACAGACTACCTTCCATAATGACAAGGCTACCATCTATAGGAATAAAAAAAATCTCGAGAACATACTAACTTCCATAATGACAAGGCTACCATCCAATGGAATAACAAAAATATTAACAACATACTACCTTCCATAATGACAAGGCTACCGTCCATTTTATTAACGAAAATCTCGACAACAGACTACCATGCATAATGAAAATGCTACCATCCATTGGAGTAACAAAAATCTCGATAATAGACTACCTTCCATAATGACAAGGCTACCATCTATTGGAATAACAAATATCTCGAGAACAGACTACCTTCCATAATGACAAGGCTAACATCCAATGGAATAACAAAAATCTCGACAACATACTACCTTCCATAATGACAATGATACCATCCATTGGAGTAACATTAATCTAGAAAACAGACTACTTTCCATAATGAGTAGTCTACAATCCATTGGAGTAACGAAAATATCAACAAGAGACTACTTTCCATTATGACAAGGCTACCATTCATTGGAGTAACAAAAATCTCGAAAACAAACTACCTTCCATAATGACAAGGCTACCATCCATTAGAGTAACAAAAATCTAGACAACAGACTACCTTCCATAACGACAAGGCTACCATCCATTGGAGTAACAAAAAGCTCGCCAACAGACTACCTTCCATAATGACAAGGCTACCATCCATTGGAGTAACAAAATCTCGAGAACAGACTACCTTTTATTATTACATGGCTATTATCCATTGGAGTAACAAAAATCTCGACAACAAACTATCTACCAAAATGATTTGGCTACCATCCATTGGAATAACAAAAATATCAACAACAAACTACGTTCCATAATGAAAGGGCTACCATCCAATGGAGTAACAAAAATATCGACAAAAGACTACCTTCCATAATGACAAGGCTACCATCCATTGGAGTAACAAAAATCTAGACAACAGACTACCTTCCATAATAACAAGTCTACCATCCATTGGAGTAACGAAAATATCAACAAGAGACTACTTTCCATAATGACCAGGCTACCATCCATTGGAGTAACAAAAATCTCGACAATAGACTACCTTCCATAATGATAAGGCTACCATCTATAGGAATAAAAACAATCTCGAGAGCAGACTGGCTTCCATAATGACAAGGCTACCATCAAATGGAATAACAAAAATATTAACAACATACTACCTTCCATAATGACATGGCTACCGTCCATTGTATTAACAAAAATTTCGACAACAAACTATCTTCCATAATGACAATGCTACCATCCATTGGAGTAACAAAAATCTCGACAATAGACTACCTTCCATAATGACAAGGCTACCATCTATTGGAATAAAAAATATCTCGAGAATAAACTTCCTTCCATAATGACAAGGCTACCATCCAATGGAATAAAAAAAATCTCGACAACATACTACCTTCCATAATGACAATGATACCATCCATTGGAGTAACATTAATCTAGAAAACAGACTACTTTCCATAATGACTAGTCTTCCATCAATTGGAGTAACGAAAATATCAACAAGAGACTACTTTCCATTATGACAAGGCTACCATTCATTGGAGTAACAAAAATCTCGAAAACAAACTACCTTCCATAATGACAAGGCTACAATCCATTAGAGTAACAAAAATCTAGACAACAGACTACCTTCCATAACGACAAGGTTACCATCCATTGGAGTAACAAAAAGCTCGCCAACAGACTACCTTCCATAATGACAAGGCTACCATCCATTGGAGTAACAAAATCTCGAGAACAGACTACCTTTTATTATGACATGGCTATTATCCATTGGAGTAACAAAAATCTCGACAACAAACTATCTACCAAAATGATTTGGCTACCATCCATTGGAATAACAAAAATATCAACAACAAACTACGTTCCATAATGACAGGGCTACCATCCAATGGAGTAACAAAAATATCGACAAAAGACTACCTTCCATAATGACAAGGCTACCATCCATTGGAGTAACAAAAATCTAGACAACAGACTACCTTCCATAATAACAAGTCTACCATCCATTGGAGTAACGAAAATATCAACAAGAGACTACTTTCCATAATGACCAGGCTACCATCCATTGGAGTAACAAAAATCTCGACAATAGACTACCTTCCATAATGATAAGGCTACCATCTATAGGAATAAAAACAATCTCGAGAGCAGAATGGCTTCCATAATGACAAGGCTACCATCAAATGGAATAACAAAAATATTAACAACATACTACCTTTCATAATGACATGGCTACCGTCCATTGTATTAACAAAAATTTCGACAACAAATTATCTTCCATAATGACAATGCTACCATCCATTGGAGTAACAAAAATCTCGACAATAGACTACCTTCCATAATGACAAGGCTACCATCTATTGGAATAACAAATATCTCGAGAATAGACTACCTTCCATAATGACAAGGCTACCATCCAATGGAATAACAAAAATCTCGACAACATACTACCTTCCATAATGACATGGCTACCATCCATTAGAGTAACAAAAATCTCGACAACAAAATACCTTCCATAATGACAAGGCTACCATCCATTGTAGTAACAAAAATCACGACAACAGTATACCTTCCATTAATGACAAGGCTACCATCCATTGGAGTAACAAAATCTCGACAATAGACTACCTTCCATAATGACAAGGCTACCATCCATTGGAGTAACAAAAATCTAGACAACAGACTACCTTCCATAATGACAAGGCTACCATCCATTAGAGTAACAAAAATCTCGACAACAGACTACCTTCCATAATGACAAGGCTACCATCTATTGGAGTAACAAAATCTCGAGAACAGACAACCTTTCATTATGACAAGGCTACCATCCATTGAAGTAACAAAAATCTCGAAAAAAACTACCTACCAAAATGATATGGCTAACATACATTGCAATAACAAAAATATCGACAACAAACTACGTTCCATAATGACAGGGCTACCATCCATTGGAGTAACAAAAATATAGACCACAAACTACCTTCCATAATGACAAGGCTACCATCCATTGGAGTAACAAAAATATCAGAAAGAGACTACCTTCCATAATGACAAGGCTACCATCCATTGGAGTAACAAAAAGCTCGCCAACAGACTACCTTCCATAATGACAAGGCTAACATCCATTGGAGTAACAAAATCTCGATAACAGACTACCTTTTATTATGACATGGCTACTATCCATTAGAGTAACAAAAATCTCGACAACAAACTACCTACCAAAATGATAGGGCTACCATCCATTGGAATAATAAAAATATCAACAAGAGACTACTTTCCATAATGACAAGGCTACCATCCATTGGAGTAACAAAAATCTCGACTACAGACTACCTTCCATAATGACAAGGCTACCATCTATAGGAATAAAAAAAATCTCGAGAACATACTGGCTTCCATAATGACAAGGCTACCATCCAATGGAATAACAAAAATATTAACAACATACTACCTTCCATAATGACAAGGCTATTGTCCATTGTATTAACAAAAATCTCGACAACAGACTATCTTACATAATGACAATGCTACCATCCATTGGAGTAACAAAAATCTCGACAATAGGCTACCTTCCATAATGACAAGGCTACCATCTATTGGAATAACAAATATCTCGAGAATAGACTACCTTCCATAATGACAAGGCTACCATCCAATGGAATAAAAAAAATCTCGACAACATACTACCTTCCATAATGACAGGGCTACCATCCATTGGAGTAACAAAAATCACGACAATAGTCTACCTTCCATTAATGACAAGGCTACCATCCATTGGAGTAACAATATTCTCGACAATAGACTACCCGCCATAATGACAAGGCTACCATCCATTGGAGTAACAAAAATCTAGACAACAGACTACCTTCCATAATGACAAGGCTACCATCCATTAGAGTAACAAAAATCTCGACAACAGACTACCTTCCATAATGACAAGGCTACCATCTATTGGAGTAACAAAATCTCGAGAACAGATTACCTTTCATTATGACAAGGCTACCATCAATTGGAGTAACAAAAATCTCGACAACAAACTACCTACCAAAATGATATGGCTACCATACATTGGAATAACAAAAATATCGACAACAAACTACGTTCCATAATGACAGGGCTACCATCCATTGGAGTAACAAAAATATCGACCACAAACTACCTTCCATAATGACAAGGCTACCATTCATTGGAGTAACAAAAATCTCGAAAACAAACTACCTTCCATAATGACAAGGCTACGATCCATTAGAGTAACTAAAATCCAGACAACAAACTACCTTCTTTAATGACAAGGCTACCATCCAATGGAGTAACAAAAATATCAAAAAGAGACTACCTTCCATAATGACAAGGCTACCATCCATTGGAGTAACAAAAAGCTCGCCAACAGACTACCTTCCATAATGACAAGGCTACCATCCATTGGAGTAACAAAATCTCGAGAACAGACTACCTTTTATTATGACATGGCTAATATCAATTAGAGTAACAAAAATCTCGACAACAAACTACCTACCAAAATGATATGGTTACCGTCCATTAGAATAACAAAAATATCAACAACAAACTATGTTCCATAATGACAGGGCTACCATCCATTGGAGTAACGAAAATATCAACAAGAGACTACTTTCCATAATGACAAGGCTACCATCCATTGCAGTAACAAAAATCTCGACAACAAACTACCTTCCATAATGACAAGGCTACCATCTATAGGAATAAAAAAAATCTCGAGAACATACTAACTTCCATAATGACAAGGCTACCATCCAATGGAATAACAAAAATATTAACAACATACTACCTTCCATAATGACAAGGCTACCGTCCATTTTATTAACGAAAATCTCGACAACAGACTACCATGCATAATGAAAATGCTACCATCCATTGGAGTAACAAAAATCTCGATAATAGACTACCTTCCATAATGACAAGGCTACCATCTATTGGAATAACAAATATCTCGAGAACAGACTACCTTCCATAATGACAAGGCTAACATCCAATGGAATAACAAAAATCTCGACAACATACTACCTTCCATAATGACAATGATACCATCCATTGGAGTAACATTAATCTAGAAAACAAACTACTTTCCATAATGAGTAGTCTACAATCCATTGGAGTAACGAAAATATCAACAAGAGACTACTTTCCATTATGACAAGGCTACCATTCATTGGAGTAACAAAAATCTCGAAAACAAACTACCTTCCATAATGACAAGGCTACCATCCATTAGAGTAACAAAAATCTAGACAACAGACTACCTTCCATAACGACAAGGCTACCATCCATTGGAGTAACAAAAAGCTCGCCAACAGACTACCTTCCATAATGACAAGGCTACCATCCATTGGAGTAACAAAATCTCGAGAATAGACTACCTTTTATTATTACATGGCTATTATCCATTGGAGTAACAAAAATCTCGACAACAAACTATCTACCAAAATGATTTGGCTACCATCCATTGGAATAACAAAAATATCAACAACAAACTACGTTCCATAATGAAAGGGCTACCATCCAATGGAGTAACAAAAATATCGACAAAAGACTACCTTCCATAATGACAAGGCTACCATCCATTGGAGTAACAAAAATCTAGACAACAGACTACCTTCCATAATAACAAGTCTACCATCCATTGGAGTAACGAAAATATCAACAAGAGACTACTTTCCATAATGACCAGGCTACCATCCATTGGAGTAACAAAAATCTCGACAATAGACTACCTTCCATAATGATAAGGCTACCATCTATAGGAATAAAAAAAATCTCGAGAGCAGACTGGCTTCCATAATGACAAGGCTACCATCCAATGGAATAACAAAAATATTAACAACATACTACCTTCCATAATGACATGGCTACCGTCCATTGTATTAACAAAAATCTCGACAACAAACTATCTTCCATAATGACAATGCTACCATCCATTGGAGTAACAAAAATCTCGACAATAGACTACCTTCCATAATGACAAGGCTACCATCTATTGGAATAACAAATATCTCGAGAATAGACTACCTTACATAATGACAAGGCTACCATCCAATGGAATAACAAAAATCTCGACAACATACTACCTTCCATAATGACAGGGCTACCATCCATTAGAGTAACAAAAATCTCGACAACAAAATACCTTCCATAATGACAAGGCTACAATCCATTGTAGTAACAAAAATCACGACAACAGTATACCTTCCATTAATGACAAGGCTACCATCCATTGGAGTAACAAAATCTCGACAATAGACTACCTTCCATAATGACAAGGCTACCATCCATTGGAGTAACAAAAATCTAGACAACAGACTACCTTCCATAATGACAAGGCTACCATCTATGGGAGTAACAAAATCTCGAGAACAGACTACCTTTCATTATGACAAGGCTACCATCCATTGAAGTAACAAAAATCTCGACAAAAACTACCTACCAAAATGATATGGCTAACATACATTGCAATAACAAAAATATCGACAACAAACTACGTTCCATAATGACAGGGCTACCATCCATTGGAGTAACAAAAATATCGACCACAAACTACCTTCCATAATGACAAGGCTACCATCCATTGGAGTAACAAAAATATCAGAAAGAGACTACCTTCCATAATGACAAGGCTACCATCCATTGGAGTAACAAAAAGCTCGCCAACAGACTACCTTCCATAATGACAAGGCTAACATCCATTGGAGTAACAAAATCTCGATAACAGACTACCTTTTATTATGACATGGCTACTATCCATTAGAGTAACAAAAATCTCGACAACAAACTACCTACCAAAATGATAGGGCTACCATCCATTGGAATAACAAAAATATCAACAAGAGACTACTTTCCATAATGACAAGGCTACCATCCATTGGAGTAACAAAAATCTCGACTACAGATAACCTTCCATAATGACAAGGCTACCATCTATAGGAATAAAAAATATCTCCAGAACATACTGGCTTCCATAATGACAAGGCTACCATCCAATGGAATAACAAAAATATTAACAACATACTACCTTCCATAATGACAAGGCTATTGTCCATTGTATTAACAAAAATCTCGACAACAGACTATCTTACATAATGACAATGCTACCATCCATTGGAGTAACAAAAATCTCGACAATAGGCTACCTTCCATAATGACAAGGCTACAATCTATAGGAATAACAAATATCTCGAGAATAGACTACCTTCCAAAATGACAAGGCTACCATCCAATGGAATAACAAAAATCTCGACAACATACTACCTTCCATAATGACAGGGCTACCATCCATTGGAGTAACAAAAATCACGACAATAGTCTACCTTCCATTAATGACAAGGCTACCATCCATTGGAGTAACAATATTCTCGACAATAGACTACCCGCCATAATGACAAGGCTACCATCCATCGGAGTAACAAAAATCACGACAATAGTCTACCTTTCATTAATGACAAGGCTACCATCCATTGGAGTAACAATATTCTCGACAATAGACTACCCGCCATAATGACAAGGCTACCATCCATTGGAGTAACAAAAATCTAGACAACAGACTACCTTCCATAATGACAAGGCTACCATCCATTAGAGTAACAAAAATCTCGACAACAGACTACCTTCCATAATGACAAGGCTAACATGTATTGGAGTAACAAAATCTCGAGAACAGATTACCTTTCATTATGACAAGGCTACCATCAATTGGAGTAACAAAAATATCGACAACAAACTACCTACCAAAATGATATGGCTACCATACATTGGAATAACAAAAATATCGACAACAAACTACGTTCCATAATGACAGGGCTACCATCCATTGGAGTAACAAAAATATCGACCACAAACTACCTTCCATAATGACAAGGCTACCATTCATTGGAGTAACAAAAATCTCGAAAACAAACTACCTTCCATAATGACAAGGCTACGATCCATTAGAGTAACTAAAATCCAGACAACAAACTACCTTCTTTAATGACAAGGCTACCATCCAATGGAGTAACAAAAATATCAAAAAGAGACTACCTTCCATAATGACAAGGCTACCATCCATTGGAGTAACAAAAAGCTCGCCAACAGACTACCTTCCATAATGACAAGGCTACCATCCATTGGAGTAACAAAATCTCGAGAACAGACTACCTTTTATTATGACATGGCTAATATCCATTAGAGTAACAAAAATCTCGACAACAAACTACCTACCAAAATGATATGGTTACCGTCCATTAGAATAACAAAAATATCAACAACAAACTATGTTC
Organism: Vicia faba; assembly: GCA_948472305.1. Lineage (NCBI taxonomy): Eukaryota > Viridiplantae > Streptophyta > Magnoliopsida > Fabales > Fabaceae > Vicia > Vicia faba. The sequence goes on along the minus strand of OX451738.1, from coordinate 832,610,350 downwards.
CATAATGACAGGGCTACCATCCATTGGAGTAACGAAAATATCAACAAGAGACTACTTTCCATAATGACAAGGCTACCATCCATTGGAGTAACAAAAATCTCGACAACAGACTACCTTCCATAATGACAAGGCTACCATCTATAGGAATAAAAAAAATCTCGAGAACATACTAACTTCCATAATGACAAGGCTACCATCCAATGGAATAACAAAAATATTAACAACATACTACCTTCCATAATGACAAGGCTACCGTCCATTTTATTAACGAAAATCTCGACAACAGACTACCATGCATAATGAAAATGCTACTATCAATTGGAGTAACAAAAATCTCGACAATAGACTACCTTCCATAATGACAAGGCTACCATCTATTGGAATAACAAATATCTCGAGAACAGACTACCTTCCATAATGACAAGGCTAACATCCAATGGAATAACAAAAATCTCGACAACATACTACCTTCCATAATGACAATGATACCATCCATTGGAGTAACATTAATCTAGAAAATAGACTACTTTCCATAATGACAAGGCTACCATTCATTGGAGTAACAAAAATCTCGAAAACAAACTACCTTCCATAATGACAAGGCTACGATCCATTAGAGTAACTAAAATCCAGACAACAAACTACCTTCTTTAATGACAAGGCTACCATCCAATGGAGTAACAAAAATATCAAAAAGAGACTACCTTCCATAATGACAAGGCTACCATCCATTGGAGTAACAAAAAGCTCGCCAACAGACTACCTTCCATAATGACAAGGCTACCATCCATTGGAGTAACAAAATCTCGAGAACAAACTACCTTTTATTATGACATGGCTAATATCCATTAGAGTAACAAAAATCTCGACAACAAACTACCTACCAAAATGATATGGTTACCGTCCATTAGAATAACAAAAATATCAACAACAAACTATGTTCTATAATGACAGGGCTACCATCCATTGGAGTAACGAAAATATCAACAAGAGACTACTTTCCATAATGCCAAGGCTACCATCCATTGGAGTAACAAAAATCTCGACAACAGACTACCTTCCATAATGACAAGGCTACCATCTATAGGAATAAAAAAAATCTCGAGAACATACTAACTTCGATAATGACAAGGCTACCATCCAATGGAATAACAAAAATATTAACAACATACTACCTTCCATAATGACAAGGCTACCGTCCATTTTATTAACGAAAATCTCGACAACAAACTACAATGCATAATGAAAATGCTACCATCCATTGGAGTAACAAAAATCTCGATAATAGACTACCTTCCATAATGACAAGGCTACCATCTATTGGAATAACAAATATCTCGAGAACAGACTACCTTCCATAATGACAAGGCTAACATCCAATGGAATAACAAAAATCTCGAAAACATACTACCTTCCATAATGACAATGATACCATCCATTGGAGTAACATTAATCTAGAAAATAGACTACTTTCCATAATGACTAGTCTACCATCCATTGGAGTAACGAAAATATCAACAAGAGACTACTTTCCATTATGACAAGGCTACCATTCATTGGAGTAACAAAAATCTCGAAAACAAACTACCTTCCATAATGACAAGGCTACCATCCATTAGAGTAACAAAAATCTAGACAACAGACTACCTTCCATAACGACAAGGCTACCATCCATTGGAGTAACAAAAAGCTCGCCAACAGACTACCTTCCATAATGACAAGGCTACCATCCATTGGAGTAACAAAATCTCGAGAACAGACTACCTTTTATTATGACATGGCTATTATCCATTGGAGTAACAAAAATCTCGACAACAAACTATCTACCAAAATAATTTGGCTACCATCCATTGGAATAACAAAAATATCAACAACAAACTACGTTCCATAATGACAGGGCTACCATCCAATGGAGTAACAAAAATATCGACAAAAGACTACCTTCCATAATGACAAGGCTACCATCCATTGAAGTAACAAAAATCTAGACAACAGACTACCTTCCATAATAACAAGTCTACCATCCATTGGAGTAACGAAAATATAAACAAGAGACTACTTTCCATAATGACCAGGCTACCATCCATTGGAGTAACAAAAATCTCGACAATAGACTACCTTCCATAATGATAAGGCTACCATCTATAGGAATAAAAAAAATCTCGAGAGCAGACTGGCTTCCATAATGACAAGGCTACCATCCAATGGAATAACAAAAATATTAACAACATACTACCTTCCATAATGACATGGCTACCGTCCATTGTATTAACAAAAATCTCGACAACAAACTATCTTCCATAATGACAATGCTACCATCCATTGGAGTAACAAAAATCTCGACAATAGACTACCTTCCATAATGACAAGGCTACCATCTATTGGAATAACAAATTTCTCGAGAATAGACTACCTTCCATAATGACAAGGCTACCATCCAATGGAATAACAAAAATCTCGACAACATACTACCTTCCATAATGACAGGGCTACCATCCATTAGAGTAACAAAAATCTCGACAACAAAATACCTTCCATAATGACAAGGCTACCATCCATTGTAGTAACAAAAATCACGACAACAGTATACCTTCCATTAATGACAAGGCTACCATCCATTGGAGTAACAAAATCTCGACAATAGACTACCTTCCATAATGACAAGGCTACCAACCATTGGAGTAACAAAAATCTAGACAACAAACTACCTTCCATAATGACAAGGCTACCATCCATTAGAGTAACAAAAATCTCGACAACAGACTACCTTCCATAATGACAAGGCTACCATCTATTGGAGTAACAAAATCTCGAGAACAGACTACCTTTCATTATGACAAGGCTACCATCCATTGGAGTAACAAAAATCTCGACAAAAACTACCTACCAAAATGATATGACTAACATATATTGCAATAACAAAAATATCGACAACAAACTACGTTCCATAATGACAGGGCTACCATCCATTGGAGTAACAAAAATATCGACCACAAACTACCTTCCATAATGACAAGGCTACCATCCATTGGAGTAACAAAAATATCAGAAAGAGACTACCTTCCATAATGACAAGGCTACCATCCATTGGAGTAACAAAAAGCTCGCCAACAGACTACCTTCCATAATGACAAGGCTAACATCCATTGGAGTAACAAAATCTCGATAACAGACTACCTTTTATTATGACATGGCTACTATCCATTAGAGTAACAAAAATCTCGACAACAAACTACCTACCATAATGATAGGGCTACCATCCATTGGAGTAACGAAAATATCAACAAGAGACTACTTTCCATAATGACAAGGCTACCATCCATTGGAGTAACAAAAATCTCGACAACAGACTACCTTCCATAATGACAAGGCTACCATCTATAGGAATAAAAAAAATCTCGAGAACATACTGGCTTCCATAATGACAAGGCTACCATCCAATGGAATAACAAAAATATTAACAACATACTACCTTCCATAATGAGAAGGCTATCGTCCATTGTATAAACAAAAATCTCGAAAATAGACTACCATCCATAATGACAATGCTACCATCCATTGGAGTAACAAAAATATCGACAACAGATTACCTTCCATAATGACAAGGCTACCATCCATTGGAGTAACAAAAATCTAGACAACAGACTACCTTCCATAATGACAAGTCTACAATCCATTGGAGTAACGAAAATATCAACAACATACTACCTTCTGTAATGACAAGGCTACCATCCATTGGAGTATCAAAAATCTCGACAACAGAGTACCTTCCATAATGATAAGGCTATCATGTATAGGAATAAAGAAAATCTCGAGAACAGACTGGCTTCCATAATGACAAGGCTACAATCCAATGGAATAACAAAAATATTAACAACATACTACCTTCCATAATCACAAGGCTACTGTCCATTTTATTAACAAAAATCTCTCCAACAGACTATCTTACATAATGACAATGCTACCATCCATTGGAGTAACAAAAATCTCGAGAATAGACTACCTTCCATAATGACAAGGCTACCATCTATTGGAATAACAAATATCTCGAGAATAGACTACCTTCCATAATGACAAGGCTACCATCCAATGGAATAACAAAAATCTCGACAACATACTACCTTCCATAATGACAGGGCTACCATCCATTGGAGTAACAAAAATATCGACAACAAACTACCTTCCACAATGACAAGGCTACCATCCATTGTAGTAACAAAAATCACGACAATAGTCTACCTTCCATTAATGACAAGGCTACCATCCATTGGAGTAACTAAATTCCCGACAATAGACTACGCGCCATAATGACAAGGCTACCATCCATTGGAGTAACAAAAATCTAGACAACATACTACCTTCCATAATGACAAGGCTACCATCCATTAGAGTAACAAAAATCTCGACAACAGACTACCTTCCATAATGACAAGGCTACCATCTATTGGAGTAACAAAATCTCGAGATCAGACTACCTTTCATTATGACAAGGCTACCATCAATTGGAATAACAAAAATCTCGACAACAAACTACCTACCAAAATGATATGGCTACCATACATTGGAATAACAAAAATATCGACAACAAACTACGTTCCATAATGACAGGGCTACCACTCATTGGATTAACAAAAATATCGACCACAAACTACCTTCCATAATGACAAGGCTACCATCCATTGGAGTAACAAAAATCTAGAAAATAGACTACCTTCCATAATGACAAGTCTACCATCCATTGGAGTAACGAAAATATCAACAAGAGACTACTTTCCATAATGACAAGGCTACCATTCATTGGAGTAACAAAAATCTCGAAAACAAACTACCTTCCATAATGACAAGGCTACCATCCATTAGAGTAACAAAAATCTAGACAACAGACTACCTTCCTTAATGACAAGGCTACAATCCAATGGAGTAACAAAAATATCAAAAAGAGACTACCTTCTATAATGACAAGGCTACCATCCATTGGAGTAACAAAAAGCTCACCAACAAACTACCTTCCATAATGACAAGGCTACCATCCATTGGAGTAACAAAATCTCGATAACAGACTACCTTTTATTATGACATGGCTACTATCCATTGGAGTAACTAAAATCTCGACAACAAACTACCTACCAAAATGATATGGCTACCATCCATTGGAATAACAAAAATAACAACAACAAACTACGTTCCATAATGACAGGGCTACCATCCATTGGAGTAACAAAAATATCGACAATAGACTACCTTCCATAATGACAAGGCTACCATCCATTGGAGTAACAAAAATATCGACAATAGACTACCTTCCATAATGACAAGTCTACCATCCAATGGAATAACAAAAATATTAACAACATGCTACCTTCCATAATCACAAGGCTACCGTCCATTGTATTAACAAAAATCTCGACAACAGACTACCTTCCATAATGACAAGGCTACCATCCATTAGAGTAACAAAAATCTCGACAATAGACTACCTTCCATAATGACAAGGCTACCATCTATTGGAATAACAAATATCTGGAGAATAGACTACCTTCCATAATGACAAGGCTACCATCCAATGGAATAACAAAAATCTCGACAACATACTACCTTCCATAATGACAGGGCTACCATCCATTAGAGTAACAAAAATCTCGACAATAAACTACCTTCCATAATGACAAGGCTACCATCCATTGTAGTAACAAAAATCACGACAACAGTCTACCTTCCATTAATGACAAGGCTACCATCCATTGGAGTAACAAAATTCTCGATAATAGACTACCTTCCATAATGACAAGGCTACCATCCATTGGAGTAACAAAAATCTAGACAACAGACTACCTTCCATAATGACAAGCTACCATCCATTAGAGTAACAAAAATCTCGATAACAGACTACCTTCCATAATGACAAGGCTACCATCTATTGGAGTAACAAAATCTTGAGAACAGACTACCTTTCATTCTGACAAGGCTACCATCCATTGGAGTAACTAAAATCTCGACAACAAACTACCTACCAAAATGATATGGACACCATACATTGGAATAAAAAAAATATCGACAACAAACTACGTTTCATAATGACAGGCATACCATCCATTGGAGTAACAAAAATATCGACCACAAACTACCTTCCATAATGACAAGGCTACCATCCATTAGAGTAACAAAAATCTAGAAAACAGACTACCTTCCATAATGACAAGTCTACCATCCATTGGAGTAACGGAAATATCAACAAGAGACTACTTTCCATAATGACAAGGCTACGATTCATTGGAGTAACAAAAATCTTGAAAACAAACTACCTTCCATAATGACAAGGCTACCATCCATTAGAGTAACAAAAATCTAGAAAACAGACTACCTTCCTTAATGACAAGGCTACCATCCAATGGAGTAACAAAAATATCAAAAAGAGACTACCTTCCATAATGACAAGGCTACCATCCATTGGACTAACAAAAAGCTCGCCAACAGACTACCTTCCATAATGACAAGGCTACCATCCATTGGAGTAACAAAATCTCGAGAATAGACTACCTTTTATTATGACATGGCTACTATCCATCGGAGTAACAAAAATCTCGACAACAAACTACCTACCAAAATGATATGGCTACCATCCATTGGAATAAAAAAAATATCAACAACAAACTACGTTCCATAATGACAGGGCTACCATCCATTGGAGTAACAAAAATATCGACAATATACTACCTTATATAATGACAAGGCTACCATCCATTGGAGTAACAAAAATCTAGACAACAGACTACCTTCCATAATGATAAGTCTACCATCCATTGGAGTAACGAAAATATCAACAAGAGACTACTTTCCTTAATGACAAGGCTACCATCCATTGGAGTAACAAAAATCTCGACAACAGACTACCTTCCATAATGACAAGGCTACCATTTATAGGAATAAAAAAAATCTCGAGAACAAACTAGCTTCCATAATGACAAGGCTACCATCCAATAGAATAACAAAAATATTAACAACATACTACCTTCCACAATGACAAGGCTACCATCCATTGTATTCACAAAAATCTCGACAACAGACTATCTTCCATAATGACAATGCTACCATCCATTGGAGTAACAAAAATCTCGACAATAAACTACCTTCCATAATGACAAGGCTACCATCTATTGGAATAACAAATATCTCGAGAATAGACTACCTTCCATAATGACAAGGCTACCATCCAATGGAATAACAAAAATCTCGACAACATACTACCTTCCATAATGACAGGGCTACCATCCATTAGAGTAACAAAAATCTCGACAACAAACTACCTTCCATAATGACAAAGCTACCATCCATTGTAATAACAAAAATCACGACAATAATCTACCTTCCATTAATGACAAGGCTACCATCCATTGGAGTAACAAAATTCTCGACAATAGACTACCTTCCATAATGACAAGGCTACCATCCATTGGAGTAAAATAAATCTAGACAACAGACTACCTTCCATAATGAAAAGGCTACCATCCATTTGAGTAACAAAAATCTCGACAACATACTACCTTCCATAATGACAAGGCTACCATCTATTGGAGTAACAAAATATCGAGAACAGACTACCTTTCATTATGACAAGGCTACCATCCATTGGAGTAACAAAAAGCTCGCCAACAGACTACCTTCCATAATGACAAGGCTACCATCCATTGGAGTAACAAAATCTCGATAACAGACTACCTTTTATTATGACATGGCTACTATCCATTGGAGTAACTAAAATCTCGACAACAAACTACCTACCAAAATGATATGGCTACCATCCATTGGAATAACAAAAATAACAACAACAAACTATGTTCCATAATGACAGGGCTACCATCCATTGGAGTAACAAAATCTCGAGAATAGACTACCTTTTATTATGACATGGCTACTATCCATCGGAGTAACAAAAATCTCGACAACAAACTACCTACCAAAATGATATGGCTACCATCCATTGGAATAAAAAAAATATCAACAACAAACTACGTTCCATAATGACAGGGCTACCATCCATTGGAGTAACAAAAATATCGACAATATACTACCTTATATAATGACAAGGCTACCATCCATTGGAGTAACAAAAATCTAGACAACAGACTACCTTCCATAATGATAAGTCTACCATCCATTGGAGTAACGAAAATATCAACAAGAGACTACTTTCCTTAATGACAAGGCTACCATCCATTGGAGTAACAAAAATCTCGACAACAAACTACCTTCCATAATGACAAGGCTACCATTTATAGGAATAAAAAAAATCTCGAGAACAAACTAGCTTCCTTAATGACAAGGCTACCATCCAATAGAATAACAAAAATATTAACAACATACTACCTTCCACAATGACAAGGCTACCGTCCATTGTATTCACAAAAATCTCGACAACAGACTATCTTCCATAATGACAATGCTACCATCCATTGGAGTAACAAAAATCTCGACAATAGACTACCTTCATTAATGACAAGGCTACCATCTATTAGAATAACAAATATCTCAAGAATAGACTACCTTCCATAATGACAAGGCTACCATCCAATGGAATAACAAAAATCTCGACAACATACTACCTTCCATAATGACAGGGCTACCATCCATTAGAGTAACAAAAATCTCGACAACAAACTACCTTCCATAATGACAAAGCTACCATCCATTGTAGTAACAAAAATCACGACAATAGTCTACCTTCCATTAATGACAAGGCTACCATCCATTGGAGTAACAAAATTCTCGACAATAGACTACCTTCCATAATGACAAGGCTACCATCCATTGGAGTAACAAAAATCTAGACAACAGACTACCTTCCATAATGAAAAGGCTACCATCCATTTGAGTAACAAAAATCTCGACAACATACTACCTTCCATAATGACAAGGCTACCATCTATTGGAGTAACAAAATCTCGAGAACAGACTACCTTTCATTATGACAAGGCTACCATCCATTGGAGTAACAAAAAGCTCGCCAACAGACTACCTTCCATAATGACAAGGCTACCATCCATTGGAGTAACAAAATCTCGATAACAGACTACCTTTTATTATGACATGGCTACTATCCATTGGAGTAACTAAAATCTCGACAACAAACTACCTACCAAAATGATATGGCTACCATCCATTGGAATAACAAAAATAACAACAACAAACTATGTTCCATAATGACAGGGCTACCATCCATTTGAGTAACAAAAATATCGACAATAGACTACCTTCAATAATGACAAGGCTACCATCCATTGGAGTAACAAAAATATCGACAATAGACTACCTTCCATAATGACAAGTCTACCATCCAATGGAATAACAAAAATATTAACAACATGCTACCTTCCATAATCACAAGGCTACCGTCCATTGTATTAACAAAAATCTTGACAACAGACTACCTTCCATAATGACAAGGCTACCATCCATTGGAGTAACAAAAATCTCGACAATAGACTACCTTCCATAATGACAAGGCTACCATCTATTGGAATAACAAATATCTGGAGAATAGACTACCTTCCATAATGACAAGGCTACCATCCAATGGAATAACAAAAATCTCGACAACATACTACCTTCCATAATGACAGGGCTACCATCCATTAGATTAACAAAAATCTCGACAATAAACTACCTTCCATAATGACAAGGCTACCATCCATTGTAGTAACAAAAATCACGACAACAGTCTACCTTCCATTAATGACAAGGCTTCCATCCATTGGAGTAACAAAATTCTCGATAATATACTACCTTCCACAATGACAAGGCTACCATCCATTGGAGTATCAAAAATCTAGGCAACAGACTACCTTCCATAATGACAAGGCTACCATCCATTAGAGTAACAAAAATCTCGATAACAAACTACCTTCCATAATGACAAGGCTACCATCTATTGGAGTAACAAAATCTTGAGAACAGACTACCTTTCATTCTGACAAGGCTACCATCCATTGGAGTAACTAAAATCTCGACAACAAACTACCTACCAAAATGATATGGCTACCATACATTGGAATAACAAAAATATCGACAACAAACTACGTTTCATAATGACAGGCCTACCATCCATTGGAGTAACAAAAATATCGACCACAAACTACCTTCCATAATGACAAGGCTACCATCCATTGGAGTAACAAAAATATAGAAAACAGACTACCTTCCATAATGACAAGTCTACCATCCATTGGAGTAACGAAAATATCAACAAGAGACTACTTTCCATAATGACAAGGCTACGATTCATTGGAGTAACAAAAATCTTGAAAACAAACTACCTTCCATAATGACAAGGCTACCATCCATTAGAGTAACAAAAATCTAGAAAATAGACTACCTTCCTTAATAACAAGGCTACCATCCAATGGAGTAACAAAAATATCAAAAAGAGACTACCTTCCATAATGAGAAGGCTACCATCCATTGGAGTAACAAAAAGCTCGCCAACAGACTACCTTCCATAATGACAAGGCTACCTTCCATTGGAGTAACAAAATCTCGAGAATAGACTACCTTTTATTATGACATGGCTACTATCCATCGGAGTAACAAAAATCTCGACAACAAACTACCTACCAAAATGATATGGCTACCATCCATTGGAATAAAAAAAATATCAACAACAAACTACGTTCCATAATGACAGGGCTACCATCCATTGGAGTAACAAAAATATCGACAATAGACTACCTTCCATAATGACAAGGCTACCATCCATTGGAGTAACAAAAATCTAGACAACAGACTACCTTCCATAAAGACAAGTCTACCTTCCATTGGAGTAACGAAAATATCAACAAGAGACTACTTTCCATAATGACAAGGCTACCATTCATTGGAGTAACAAAAATATCGAAAACAAACTACCTTCCATAATGACAAGGCTACCATCCATTAAAGTAACAAAAATCTAGACAACAGACTTCCTTCCTTAATGACAAGGCTACCATCCAATGGAGTAACAAAAATATCAAAAAGAGACTACCTTCCATAAAGACAAGGCTACCATCCATTGGAGTAACAAAAAGCTCGCCAATAGACTACCTTCCATAATGACAAGGCTAACATCCATTGGAGTAACAAAATCTCGATAACAGACTACCTTTTATTATGACATGGCTACTATCCATTGGAGTAACAAAAATCTCGACAACAAACTACCTACCAAAATGATATGGCTACCATCCATTGGAATAACAAAAATATCAACAACAAACTACGTTCCATAATGACAGGGCTACCATCCATTGGAGTAACAAAAATATCGACAATAGACTACCTTCTATAATGACAAGGCTACCATCCATTGGAGTAACAAAAATCTAGACAACAGACTACCTTCCATAATGACAAGTCTACCATCCATTGGAGTAACGAAAATATCAACAAGAGACTACTTTCCTTAATGACAAGGCTACCATCCATTGGAGTAACAAAAATCTCGACAACAGACTACCTTCCATAATGACAAGGCTACCATATATAGGAATCAAAAAAATCTCGAGAACATACTGGCTTCCATAATGACAAGGCTACCATCCAATGGAATAACAAAAATATTAACAACATACTACCTTCCATAATGACAAGGCTACCGTCCATTGTATTAACGAAAATCTCGACAACAGACTACCTTCCATAATGACAAGGCTACCATCCAATGGAATAACAAAAATCTCGACAACATACTACCTTCCATAATGACAGGGCTACCATCCAGTAGAGTAACAAAAATCTGGACAACAAACTACCGTCCACAATGACAAGGCTACCATCCATTGTAGTAACAAAAATCACGACAATAGTCTACCTTCCATTAATGACAAGGCTACCATCCATTGGAGTAACAAAATTCTCAACAATAGACTACCCGCCATAATGACAAGGCTACCATCCATTAGAGTAAAAAAAATCTAGACAACAGACTACCTTCCATAATGACAAGGCTACCATCCATTAGAGTAACAAAAATCTTGACAACAGACTACCTTCCATAATGACAAGGCTACCATCTATTGGAGTAACAAAATCTCGAGAACAGACTACCTTTCATTATGACAAGGATACCATTAATTGGAGTAACAAAAATCTCGACAACAAACTACCTACCAAAATGATATGGCTACCATAAGTGGAATAACAAAAATATCTACAACAAACTACGTTCCATAATGACAGGGCTACCATCCATTGGAGGAGCAAAAATATCGACCACAAACTACCTTCCATAATGACAAGGCTACCATCCATTGGAGTAACAAAAATCTAGAAAATAGACTACCTTCCATAATGACAAGTCTACCATCCATTGGAGTAACGAAAATATCAACAAGAGACTACTTTCCATAATGACAAGGCTACCATTCATTGGAGTAACCAAAATCTCGAAAACAAACTACCTTCCATAATGACAAGACTACCATCCATTAGAGTAACAAAAATCTAGACAACAGACTACCTTCCTTAATGACAAGGCTACAATCCAATGGAGTAACAAAAATATCAAAAAGAGACTACCTTCCATAATGACAAGGCTACCATCCATTAGAGTAACAAAAATCTCGACAATAGACTACCTTCCATAATGACAAGGCTACCATCTATTGGAGTAACAAAATCTCGATAACAGACTACCTTTCATTCTGACAAGGCTACCATCCATTGGAGTAACAAAAATCTCGACAACAATCTACCTACCAAAATGATATGGCTACCATACATTGGAATAACAAAAATATCGACAACAAAATACGTTCCATAATGACAGGCCTACCATCCATTGGAGTTACAAAAATATCGACCACAAACTACCTTCCATAATGACAAGGCTACCATCCATTGGAGTAACAAAAATCTAGAAAACAGACTAACTTCCATAATGACAAGTCTACCATCCATTGGAGTAACGAAAATATCAATAAGAGACTACGTTCCATAATGACAAGGCTACCATCCATTGGAGTAACAAAAATCTCGACAACAGATTACCTTCCATAATGACAAGGCTACCATCTATAGGAATAAAAAAAATCTCGAGAACAGACTGGCTTCCATAATGACAAGGCTACCATCCAATGGAATAACAAAAATATTAACAACATGCCACCTTCCATAATCACAAGGCTACCGTCCATTGTATTAAAAAAAATCTCGACAACAGACTATCTTCCATAATGACAATGCTACCATCCATTGGAGTAACAAAAATCTCGACAATAGACTACCTTCCATAATGACAAGGCTACCATCTATTGGAATAACAAATATCTCGAGAATAGACTACCTTCCATAATGACAAGGCTACCATCCAATGGAATAACAAAAATCTCGATAACATACTACCTTCCATAATGACAGGGCTACCATCCATTAGAGTAACAAAAATCTGGACAACAAACTACCTTCCACAATGACAAGGCTACCATCCATTGTAGTAACAAAAATCACGACAATTGTGTACCTTCCGTTAATGACAAGGCTACCATCCATTAGAGTAACAAAAATCTCGACAACAGACTACCTTCCATAATGACAAGGCTACCATCTATTGGAGTAACAATATCTCGATAACAGACTACCTTTCATTCTGACAAGGCTACCATCCATTGGAGTAACAAAAATCTCGACAACAATCTACCTACCAAAATGATATGGCTACCATACATTGGAATAACAAAAATATCGACAACAAACTACGTTCCATAATGACAGGCCTACCATCCATTGGAGTAACAAAAATATCGACCACAAACTACCTTCCATAATGACAAGGCTACCATCCATTGGAGTAACAAAAATCTAGAAAATAGACTACCTTCCATAATGATAAGTCTACCATCCATTGGAGTAACGAAAATATCAACAAGAGACTATTTTCCATAATGACAAGGCTACCATCCATTGGAGTAACAAAAATCTCGACAACAGACTACCTTCCATAATGACAAGGTTACCATCTATTGGAATTAAAAAAATCTCGAGAATAGACTGGCTTCCATAGTGACAAGGCTACCATCCAATGGAATAACAAAAATAATAACAACATACTACCTTCCATAATGACAAGGCTACCGTCCATTGTAGTAACAAAAATCTCGACAACAGACTACCTTTCATAATGACAATGCTACCATCCATTAGAGTAACAAATATCTCGACAATAGACTACCTTCCATAATGACAAGGATACAATATATTGGAATAACAAATATCTCGATAACAGAATACCTTCCATAATGACAAGGCTACCATCCAATGGAATAACAAAAATCTCGACAACATACTATCTTCCATAATGACAACGCTACCATCCATTAGAATGACAAAAATCTCGACAATAGACTACCTTCCATAATGACTAGGCTACCATCCATTAGAATAACAAAGATATCGACAACAGACTACCTTCTATAATGACAAGGCTACCATACATTGTAATAACAAAAATCTTCACAACAAACTACCTTCCACAATGACAAGGCTACCATCCATTGTAGTATCAAAAATATCGACAATAGTCTACCTTCCATTAATGACAAGGCCACCATTCATTGAAGTAACAAAATTCTCGACAATAGACTACCTTCCATAATGAAAAGGCTATCATCCATTGGATTAACAAAAATCTAGACAATAGACTACCTTGCATAATGACAAGGCTACCATCCATTAGAGTAACAAAAATCTCGACAACAGACTACCTTCCATAATAACAAGGGTACCATCCATTAGAGTAATAAAAATCTCGACAACAGACTACCTTCCATAATGACAAGGCTACCATCCATTGGAGTAATGAAAATATCAACAAGAGACTACCTTCCATAATAACAAGGCTACCATCCATTGGAGTAACAAAAAGCACGCCAACAGACTACGTTCCATAATGACAAGGCTACCATCCATTGGAGTAACAAAATCTCGAGAATAGACTACCTTTTATTATGACATGGCTATTATCCATTGGAGTAACAAAAATCTCGACAACAAACTACCTACCAAAATGATATGGCTACCATACATTGGAATAAATAAAATATCAACAACAAACTACGTTCCATAATGACAGGGCTACCATCAATTGGAGTAACAAAAATATCGACACCAGATTACCTTCCATAATGACAAGGCTACCATCCATTGGAGTAATGAAAATATCAACAAGAGACTACCTTCCATAATGACAAGGCTATCATGCCTTGGAGTAATGAAAGTATCTACAAGAGACTACCTTCCATAATAACAAGGCTACCATCCATTGGAGTAACAAAAAGCTCGCCAATAGAATTCCTTCAATAATGACAAGGCTACCATTCATTAGAGTAACAAAAATATCAAAAAGATATTACCTTCCATAATGACAAGGCTACCATCCAATGGAGTAACAAAAAGCTCGCAAACATACTACCTTCCATAATGACAAGTCTACCATCCATTGGAGTAACAAAAATATCGACCACAAACTACCTTCCATAATGACAAGGCTACCATCCATTGGAGTAACAAAAATCTCGACAACAAACTACCTACCAAAATGATATGGCTACCATCCATTGGAGTAACAAAAACATCGACAACAGACTACCTTCCATAATGACAAGTCTACCATCCATTGGAGTAACAAAAATCTAGACAATAAACTACCTTCCATAATGACAAGGATACCATCTATTGGAATAACAAATATCTCGATAATAGACTACCTTCTATAATGACAAGGCTACCATCCAATGGAATAACAAAAATCTCGACAACATACTACTTTCCATAATGACAAGGCTACAATCCATTAGAATAACAAAGATATCGACAACAGACTAGCCTCTATAATGACAAGGCTACCATACATTGTAATAACAAAAATCTCGACAACAAACTACCTTCCACAATTAAAAGGCTACCATCCATTGTAGTAACAAAAATCTCGACAACAGTCTACCTTCCATTAATGACAAGGCTACCATCCATTGGAGTAACAAAAATCTAGACAACATACTACCTTCCATAATGACAAGGCTACCATCCATTAGAGTAACAAAAATCTCGACAACAGACTACCTTCCATAATGACAAGGGTACGATCAATTAGAGTAACAAAAATCTCGACAACAGACTACCTTCCATAATGACAAGTCTACCATCCATTGGAGTAATGAAAATATCAATAAGAGACTACCTTCCATAATGACAAGGCTATCATGCATTAGAGTAATGAAGATATGTACAAGAGACTACCTTCCATAATAACAAGGCTACCATTCATTGGAGTAAAAAAAGCTCGCCAACAGACTACCTTCCATAATGACAAGGCTACCATCCATTGGAGTAACAAAATCTCGAGAACAGACTACCTTTTATTATGACATGGCTAATATCCATTGGAGTAACAAAAATCTCGACAACAAACTACCTACGAAAATGATATGGCTACCATCCATTGGAATAACAAAAATATCAACAACAAACTACGTTCCAAAATGACAGGGCTACCATCCATTGGAGTAACAAAAATATCGACAACAGACTACCTTCCATAATGACAAGGCTACCATCCATTGGAGTAACAAAAATCTAGACAACAAACTACCTTCAATAATGACAAGTCTCTCATCCATTGGAGTAACGAAAATATCAACAAGAGACTACTATCCATAATGACAAGGCTACCATCCATTGGAGTAACAAAAATCTCGACAACAGACTACCTTCCATAATGACAAGGCTACCATCTATAGGAATAAAAAAAATCACTAGAACAGACTGGCATCCATAATGACAAGGCTACCATCCAATGGAATAACAAAAATATTGACAACATACGACCTTCCATAATGACAAGGGTACCGTCAATTGTAGTAACAAAAATCTCGACAACAGACTATCTTCCATAATGACAATGCTACCATCCATTGGAGTAACAAAAATCTCGACAATAGACTACCTTCCATAATGACATGGCTACCATCTATTGGAATAGAAAAAATCTCGACAACATACTACCTTCCATAATGACAAGGCTACCATCCATTAGAGTGACAAAAATCTCGACAATATACTACCTTCCATAATGACTAGGCTACCATCCATTAGAGTAACAAAGACATCGACAACAGACTACCTTCTATAATTACAAGGATACCATACATTGTAATAACAAAAATCTCGACAACAAACTACCTTCCACAATGACAAGGCTACCATCCATTGTAGTAACAAAAATCTCGACAACAGTCTACCTTCCATTAATGACAAGGCTACCATTCATTGGAGTAACAAAATTCTTGACAATAGACTACCTTCCATAATGACAAGGCTACCATCCATTGGAGTAACAAAAATCTAGACAACAGACTACCTTCCATAACAACAAGGCTAGCATCCATTAGAGTAACAAAAATCTCGACAACATACTACCTTCCATAATGACAAGGCTACCATCCATTGGAGTAATGAAAATATAAACAAGAGACTACCTTCCATAATGACAAGGCAATCATGCATTGGAGTAATGAAAATATCTATAAGAGACTATCTTCCATAATAACAAGGCTACCATCCATTGGAGTAACAAAAAGCTCACCAACAGACTACCTTCCATAACGACAAGGCTACTATCGATTAGAGTAACAAAATTTCGAGAACAAACTACCTTTTATTATGAGATGGCTACTATCCATTGGAGTAACAAAAATCTTGACAACAAACTACCTACCAAAATGATATGGCTACCATCCATTGGAATAACAAAAATATCGACAACGAACTACGTTCCATAATGACAGGTCTACCATCCATTGGAGTAACAAAAATCTAGACAACAAACTACCTTCCATAATGACAAGTCTACCATCCATTGGAGTAACGAAAATATCAACAAGAGATTACTTTCCATAATGACAAGGCTACCATCCATTGGAGTAACAAAAAGCTCGGCAATAGACTACCTTCCATAATGACAAGGCTACCATCCATTGGAGTAACAAAATCTCGAGAACAAACTACCTTTTATTATGACATGGCTACTATCCATTGGAGTAACAAAAATCTCGACATCAAACTACCTACCAAAATGATATGGCTACCATCCATTGGAATAACAAAAATATCAATAACAAACTACGTTCCAAAATGACAGGGCTACCATCCATTAGAGTAACAAAAAGATCGACAACAGACTACCTTCCATAATGACAAGGCTACCATCCATTGGAGTAACAAAAATCAAGACAACAGACTACATTCCATAATGACAAGTCTCTCAACCATTGGAGTAACGAAAATATCAACAAGAGACTACTTTCCATAATGACAAGGCTACCATCCATTGGAGTAACAAAACTCTCGACAACAGACTACCTTCCATAATGACAAGGCTACCATCTATAGGAATAAAAAAAATCTCGAGAACAGACTGGCTTCCATAATGACAAGGCTACCTTCCAATGGAATAACAAAAATATTGACAACATACTACCTTCCATAATGACAAGGCTACCGTCCATTGTAGTAACAAAAATCTCGACAACAGACGACCTTCCATAATGACAAGGCTACCATCCATTGGAGTAACAAAAATCTCGACAACAGACTACCTTCCATAATGACAAGGCT
Source organism: Vicia faba (assembly GCA_948472305.1). Lineage (NCBI taxonomy): Eukaryota > Viridiplantae > Streptophyta > Magnoliopsida > Fabales > Fabaceae > Vicia > Vicia faba. Next base: position 832,591,708 of record OX451738.1, on the reverse strand, counting down.
ACCATCTATAGGAATAAAAAAAATCTCGAGAACAGACTGGCTTCCATAATGACAAGGCTACCATCCAATGGAATAACAAAAATATTGACAACATACGACCTTCCATAATGACAAGGCTACCGTCCATTGTAGTAACAAAAATCTCGACAACAGACTATCTTCCATAATGCAAGGGCTACTATCCATTGGAGTAACAAAAATATCGACAACAGACTACCTTCCATAATGACAAGGCTACCATCCAATGGAATAACAAAAATCTCGACAACATACTACCTTCCATAATGATAAGGCTACCATCCATTAGAGTGACAAAATTCTCGTCAATAGACTACCTTCCATAATGACTAGGCTACCATCCATTAGAGTAACAAAGATATCGACAATAGACTACCTTCTATAATGACAAGGCTACCATACATTGTAATAAATAAAATCTCGACAACAAACTACCTTCCACAATGACAAGGCAACCATCCATTGTAGTAACAAAAATCTCGACAATAGTCTACCTTCCATTAATGACAAAGCTACCATTCATTGGACTAACAAAATTCTCGCCAATAGACTACCTTCCATAATGACAAGGCTACCATCCATTAGAGTAACACAAATCTAGACAACATACTACCTTCCATAATGTCAAGGCTACCATCCATTGGAGTAACAAAAATCTCGACAACAGACTACCTTCCATAATGACAAGGCTACGATCTATTAGAGTAACAAAAATCTCGACAACAGACTACCTTCTATAATGACAAGGCTACCATCCATTGGAGTAATGAAAATATCAACAAGAGACTACCTTCCATAATGACAAGGCTATCATGCATTAGAGTAATGAAAATATCTATAAGAGACTACCTTCCATATTAACAAGGCTACCATCCATTGGAGTAACAAAAAGCTCGCCAACAGACTACCTTCCATAACGACAAGGCTACCATCCATTGGAGTAACAAAATCTCGAGAACAAACTACCTTTTATTATGAGATGGCTACTATCCATTGGAGTAACAAAAATCTCGACAACAAACTACCTACCAAAATGATATGGCTACCATCCATTGGAATAACAAAAATATCGATAACGAACTATGTTCCATAATGACAGGTTTACCATCCATTGGAGTAACAAAAATATCGACCACAAACTACCTTCCATAATGACAAGGCTACCATCCATTGGAGTAACAAAAATCTAGACAACAAACTACCTTCCATAATGACAAGTCTACCATCCATTGGAGTAACAAAAATATCAACAAGAGACTACTTTCCATAATGACAAGGCTATCGTCCATTGGAGTAACAAAACTCTCGACAACAGACTACCTTCCATAATGACAAGGCTACCATCTATAGGAATAAAAAAAATCTCAAGCACAGACTGGCATCCATAATGACAAGGCTACCTTCCAATGGAATAACAAAAATATTGACAACATACTACCTTCAATAATGACAAGGCTACCGTCCATTGTAGTAACAAAAATCTCGACAACAGACGACCTTCCATAATGACAAGGCTACCATCCATTGGAGTAACAAAAATCTCGACAACAGACTACCTTCCATAATGACAAGGCTACCATCTATAGGAATAAAAAAAATCTCGAGAACAGACTGGCTTCCATAATGACAAGGCTACCATCCAATGGAATAACAAAAATATTGACAACATACGACCTTCCATAATGACAAGGCTACCGTCCATTGTAGTAACAAAAATCTCGACAACAGACTATCTTCCATAATGCAAGGGCTACTATCCATTGGAGTAACAAAAATATCGACAACAGACTACCTTCCATAATGACAAGGCTACCATCCAATGGAATAACAAAAATCTCGACAACATACTACCTTCCATAATGATAAGGCTACCATCCATTAGAGTGACAAAATTCTCGTCAATAGACTACCTTCCATAATGACTAGGCTACCATCCATTAAAGTAACAAAGATATCGACAACAAACTACCTTCTATAATGACAAGGCTACCATACATTGTAATAAATAAAATCTCGACAACAAACTACCTTCCACAATGACAAGGCAACCATCCATTGTAGTAACAAAAATCTCGACAATAGTCTACCTTCCATTAATGACAAAGCTACCATTCATTGGACTAACAAAATTCTCGCCAATAGACTACCTTCCATAATGACAAGGCTACCATCCATTAGAGTAACACAAATCTAGACAACATACTACCTTCCATAATGTCAAGGCTACCATCCATTGGAGTAACAAAAATCTCGACAACAGACTACCTTCCATAATGACAAGGCTACGATCTATTAGAGTAACAAAAATCTCGACAACAGACTACCTTCTATAATGACAAGGCTACCATCCATTGGAGTAATGAAAATATCAACAAGAGACTACCTTCCATAATGACAAGGCTATCATGCATTAGAGTAATGAAAATATCTATAAGAGACTACCTTCCATATTAACAAGGCTACCATCCATTGGAGTAACAAAAAGCTCGCCAACAGACTACCTTCCATAACGACAAGGCTACCATCCATTGGAGTAACAAAATCTCGAGAACAAACTACCTTTTATTATGAGATGGCTACTATCCATTGGAGTAACAAAAATCTCGACAACAAACTACCTACCAAAATGATATGGCTACCATCCATTGGAATAACAAAAATATCGATAACGAACTACATTCCATAATGACAGTTCTACCATCCATTGGAGTAACAAAAATATCGACCACAAACTACCTTCCATAATGACAAGGCTACCATCCATTGGAGTAACAAAAATCTAGACAACAAACTACCTTCCATAATGACAAGTCTACCATCCATTGGAGTAACAAAAATATCAACAAGAGACTACTTTCCATAATGACAAGGCTATCGTCCATTGGAGTAACAAAACTCTCGACAACAGACTACCTTCCATAATGACAAGGCTACCATCTATAGGAATAAAAAAAATCTCAAGCACAGACTGGCTTCCATAATGACAAGGCTACCTTCCAATGGAATAACAAAAATATTGACAACATACTACCTTCAATAATGACAAGGCTACCGTCCATTGTAGTAACAAAAATCTCGACAACAGACGACCTTCCATAATGACAAGGCTACCATCCATTGGAGTAACAAAAATCTCGACAACAGACTACCTTCCATAATGACAAGGCTACCATCTATTGGAATAAAAAATATCTCTTGAACAAACTGGCTTCCATAATGACAAGGCTACCATCCAATGGAATAACAAAAATATTGACAACATACGACCTTCCATAATGACAAGGCTACCGTCCATTGTAGTAACAAAAATCTCGACAACAGACTATCTTCCATAATGCAAGGGCTACTATCCATTGGAGTAACAAAAATATCGACAACAGACTACCTTCCATAATGACAAGGCTACCATCCAATGGAATAACAAAATTCTCGACAACATACTACCTTCCATAATGATAAGGCTACCATCCATTAGAGTGACAAAATTCTCGACAATAGACTACCTTCCATAATGACTAGGCTACCATCCATTAGAGTAACAAAGATATCGACAACAGACTACCTTCTATAATGACAAGGCTACCATACATTGTAATAAATAAAATCTCGACAAAAAACTACCTTCCACAATGACAAGGGAACCATCCATTGTAGTAACAAAAATCTCGACAATAGTCTACCTTCCATTAATGACAAAGCTACCATTCATTGGACTAACAAAATTCTCGCCAATAGACTACCTTCCATAATGACAAGGCTACCATCCATTAGAGTAACACAAATCTAGACAACATACTACCTTCCATAATGACAAGGCTACCATCCATTAGAGTAACAAAAATCTCGACAACAGACTACCTTCCATAATGACAAGGCTACGATCTATTAGAGTAACAAAAATCTCGACAACAGACTACCTTCTATAATGACAAGGCTACCATTCATTGGAGTAATGAAAATATCAACAAGAGACTACCTTCCATAATGACAAGGCTATCATGCATTAGAGTAATGAAAATATCTATAAGAGACTACCTTCCATATTAACAAGGCTACCATCCATTGGAGTAACAAAAAGCTCGCCAACAGACTACCTTCCATAACGACAAGGCTACCATCCATTGGAGTAACAAAGTCTCGAGAACAAACTACCTTTTATTATGAGATGGCTACTATCCATTGGAGTAACAAAAATCTCGACAACAAACTACCTACCAAAATGATATGGCTACCATCCATTGGAATAACAAAAATATCGATAACGAACTACGTTCAATAATGACAGTTCTACCATCCATTGGAGTAACAAAAATATCGACCACAAACTACCTTCCATAATGACAAGGCTACCATCCATTGGAGTAACAAAAATCTAGACAACACACTACCTTGCATAATGACAAGTCTACCATCCATTGGAGTAACAAAATTATCAACAAGAGACTACTTTCCATAATGACAAGGCTATCGTCCATTGGAGTAACAAAAAGCTCGCCAACAGACTACGTTCCATAATGAAAAATCTACCATCCACTGGAGTAACAAAATCTCGAGAACAAACTACCTTTTATTATGACATGGCTACTATCCATTGGAGTAACAAAAATCTCGACAACAAACTACCTACCAAAATGATATGGCTACCATCCATTGGAATAACAAAAATATCAATAACAAACTATGTTCCATAATGACAGGGCTTCCATCCATTGGAGTAACAAAAATATCAACAACAGACTACATTCCATAATGACAAGGATACCATCCATTGGAGTAACAAAAATCTAGACAACAGACTACCTTCCATAATGACAAGTCTACCAACCATTGGATTAACGAAAATATCAACAAGAGACTACTTTCCATAATGGCAAGGCTACCATCTATAGTAATAAAAAAAATCTTGACAATAGACTGGCTTCCATAATGACAAGGCTACCATCCAATGGAATAACTAAAATATTGACAACATACTACCTTCCATAATGACAAGGCTACCGTCCATTGTAGTAACAAAAATCTCGACAACAGAATACCTTCCATAATGACAATGCTACCATCCATTGGAGAAACAAAAATCTCGACAATAGACTACCTTCCATAGTGACAAGGCTACCATCTATTGAAATAAAAAATATCTCGAGAACATGACACCTTCCATAATGACAAGGCTACCATCAATGGAATAACAAAAATCTCGACAATATACTTCCTTCCATAATGACAAGGCTACCATCCATTAGAGTGACAAAAATCTCGACAATAGACTCGTTCCATAATGACTAGGCTACCATCCATTAGAGTAACAAAGATATCGACAACAGACTACCTTCTATAATGACAAGGCTACCATACATTGTAATAACAAAAATCTCGACAACAAACTACCTTCCATAATGACAAGGCTACCATCCATTGTAGTAACAAAAATCTCGACAACAGTCTACCTTCCATTAATGACAAGGCTACCATCCATTGGAGTAACAAAATTCTCGACAATAGACTACCTTCCATAATGACAAGGCTACCATCCATTGGAGTAACAAAAATCTAGACAACAGACTACCTTCCATAACGACAAGGCTATCATCCATTAGAGTAACAAAAATCTCGACAACACACTACCATCCATAATGACAAGGCTACGATCTAATAGAGTAACAAAAATCTCGACAACAGACTACCTTCCAAAATGACAAGGCTACCATCCATTGGAGTAATGAAAATATCAACAAGAGACTACCTTCCATAATGACAAGGCTATCATGCATTGGATTAATGAAAATATCAACAAGAGACTACTTTCCATTATGACAAGGCTACCATCCATTGAAGTAACAAAAAGCTCGCCAACAGACTACCTTCCATAATGACAAGGCTACCATCCATTGGAGTTCCAAAATCTCGAGAACAAACTACCTTTTATTATGACATGGCTACTATCCATTGGAGTAACTAAAATCTCGACAACAAACTACCTACCAAAATGATATGGCTACCATCCATTGGAATAACAAAAATATCAATAACAAACTACGTTCCAAAATGACAGGGCTACCATCAATTAGAGTAACAAAAATATCGACAACAGACTACCTTCCATAATGACAAGGCTACCATCCATTGGAGTAACAAAAATCTCGAAAACAGTCTACCTTCCATTAATGACAAGGCTACCATCCATTGGAGTAACAAAATTCTCGACAATAGACTACCTTCCATAATGACAAGGCTACCATCCATTGGAGTAACAAAACTCTCGACAACAGACTACCTTCCATAATGACAAGGCTACCATCTATAGGAATAAAAAAAATCTCGAGAAAAGACTGGCTTCCATAATGACAAGGCTACCTTCCAATGGAATAACAAAAATATTGACAACATACTACCTTCCATAATGACAAGGCTACCGTCCATTGTAGTAACAAAAATCTCGACAACAGACGACCTTCCATAATGACAATGCTACCATCCATTGGAGTAACAAATATCTCGACAATAGACTACCTTCCATAATGACAAGGCTACTTTCCATTGGAATAACAAATATCTCGAGAACAGACTACCTTCCATAATGACAAGGTTACCATCCAATGGAATAACAAAAATCTTGACAACATACTTCCTTCCATAATAATAAGGCTACCATCCATTAGAGTGACAAAAATCTCGACAATAGACTACCTTCCATAATGACTAGGCTACCGTCCATTAGAGTAACAAAGATATCGACAGCAGACTACCTTCTATAATGACAAGGCTACCATACATTGTAATAATTAAAACCACGACAACAAACTACCTTCCATAATGACAAGGCTACCATTCATTGGAGTAACAAAATTCTCGACAATAGACTACCTTCCATAATGACAAGGCTACCATCCATTAGAGTAACACAAACCTAGACGACAGACTACCTTCCATAATGACAAGTCTACCATCCATTAGAGTAACAAAAATCTCGACAACAGACTACCTTCCATAATGACAAGGCTACGATCTATTAGACTAACAAAAATATCGACAACTGACTACCTTCCATAAGGACAAGGCTACCATCCATTGGAGTAATGAAAATATCAACAAGAAACTACCTTCAATAATGACAAGGCTATCATGCATTGGAGTAATGAAAATATCTACAAGAGACTACCTTCCATAATAACAAGGCTACCACCCATTGGAGTAACAAAAATCTTGCCAACAGACTATGTTCCATAATGACAAAGCTACCATCCATTGGATAACAAAATCTCGAGAACAAACTACCTTTTATTATGACATGGCTACTATCTATTGGAGTAACAAAAATCTCGACAACAAACTACCTACCAAAATGATATGGCTACGATCCATTGGAATAACAAAAATATCAACAACAAACTACGTTCAATAATGACAGGGTTACCATCCATTGGAGTAACAAAAATATCCACAATAGACTACCTTCCATAATGACAAGGCTACCATCCATTGGAGTTACAAAAATATAGACAACATCCTACCTTCCATAATGACAAGTCTACCATCCATTGGAGTAACGAAAATATCAACAAGAGACTACTTTCCAAAATGACAAGGCTACCATCTATAGTAATAAAAAAAATCTCGACATCAGACTGGCTTCCATAATGACAAGGCTACCATCCAATGGAATAAAAAAAATATTGACAACATACTACCTTCCATAATGACAAGGCTATCGTCCATTGTAGTAACAAAAATCTCGACAACAGACTACCTTCCATAATGACAATGCTACCATCCGTTGGAGAAACAAAAATCTCGACAATAGACTACCTTCCATAATGACAAGGCTACCATCTATTGGAATAATAAATATCTCGAGAATAAACCACCTTCCATAATGACAAGGCTACCATCCAATGGAATAACAAAAATCTCGACAATATACTTCCTTCCATAATGACAAGGCTACCATCCATTAGAGTGACAAAAATCTCGACAATAGACTACCTTCCATAATGACTAGGCTACCATCCATTAGAGTAACAAAGATATCGACAACAGACTACCTTCTATAATTACAAGGCTACCATACATTGTAATAACAAAAATCTCGACAACAAACTACCTTCCATAATGACAAGGCTACCATCCATTGTAGTAACAAAAATCTCGACAACAGTCTACCTTCCATTAATGACAAGGCTACCATCCATTGGAGTAACAAAATTCTCGACAATAGACTACCTTCCATAATGACAAGGCTACCATCCATTGGAGTAACAAAAATCTAGACAACAAACTACCTTCCATAATGACAAGGCTACCATCCATTAGAGTAACAAAAATATCGACAACATACTACCTTCTATAATGACAAGGCTACGATCCATTAGAGTAACAAAAATCTCGACAACAGACTACCTTCCATAATGACAAGGCTACCATCCATTGGAGTAATGAAAATATCAACAAGAGACTACCTTCCATAATGACAAGGATATCATGCATTGGAGTAATGAAAATATCTACAAGAGACTACCTTCCATAATAATAAGGCTACCATCCATTGGAGTATCAAAAATCTCGCCAACAGACTACCTTCCATAATGACAAGGCTACCATCCATTGGAGTAACAAAATCTCGAGAACAGACTAACTTTCATTATGACATGGCTATTATCCATTGAAGTAACAAAAATCTCGACAATAAACTACCTACCAAAATGATATGTCTACCATCCATTGCAATAACAAAAATATCGACAACGGACTACCTTCCATAATGACAAGTCTACCATCCATTGGAGTAACGAAAATATATACAAAAGACTACTTTCCATAATGACAAGGCTACCGTTCATTGGAGTAACAAAAATCTCGACAACAAACTACCTTCCATAATGACAAGGCTACCATTCATTAGAGTAACATAAATCTAGACAACAGACTACCTTCCATAATGACAAGGCTACCATCCAATGGAGTAACAAAAATATCTAAAAGAGACTACCTTCTATAATGACAAGGCTACCATCCATTGGAGTAACAAAAATATCGACAACAGACTACCTTACATAATGACAAGGCTACCATCCATTGGAGTAACAAAAATATCGAGAATAAAGTACCTTCCATAATGAAAAGCCTACCATCCATTGGAGTATCAAAAATATCGACAACAAAATACCTTCCATAATGACTAGGCTACCATCCATTGGAGTAACAAAGATATCGAAAAAAGACTACCTTCCATAATGACATTGCTACCATCCATTGGAGTAACAAAAATCTTGACAACAGACAACCTTCCATAATGACAAGGCTACCATTTATTGGAATAACAAAAATCTCGAGAACAAACTACCTTCCATAATGACAAGGCCACCATCCGATGGAATAACAAAAATCTTGACAACATACTACCTTCCAAAATGACAAGGCTACCATCCATTAGAGTGACAAAAATCTCGACAATAGACTACCTTCCATAATGACAAGGCTACCATCCATTAGAGTAACAAATATATCGACAACAAACTACCTTCTACAATGACAAGGCTACCATACATTGTAGTAACAAAAATCTCGACAACAAACTACCTTCCACAATGACAAGGCTACCATCCATTGTAGTAACAAAAATCTTGACAACAAACTACTTTCCATAATGACAAGGCTACCATCCATTGGAGTAACAAAAATATCGACAACATATTACCTTCCATAATGACAAGTCTACCATCTATATAATAAAAAATATATGGAGAACAGACTGGCTTCCATAATGACAAGGCTACCATCCAATGGAATAACAAAAATATTGACAACATACTACCTTCCATAATGACAAGGCTACCGTCCATTATAGTAACAAAAATCTCGACAACAGACTACCTTCCATAATGACAATGCTACCATTCATTGGAGAAAAAAAAATCTCGACAATAGACTACCTTCCATAATGACAAGGCTACCATCTATTGGAATAACAAATATCTTGAGAATAGACTATCTTCCATAATGACAAGGCTACCATCCAATGGGATAACAAAAATCTCGACAATATACTACCTTCCATAATGACAAGGCTACCATCCATTAGAGTTACAAAAATCTCGACAATAGACTACATTCCATAATGACTAGGCTACCATCCATTAGAGTAACAAAGATATCGACAACAGTCTACCTTCCATTAATGACAAGGCTACCATCCATTGGAGTAATGAAAATATCAACAAGAGACTACCTTCAATAATGACAAGGATATCATGCATTAGAGTAATGAAAATATCTACAAGAGACTACCTTCCATAATAACAAGGCTACCATCCATTAGAGTAACAAAAAGCTCGCCAATAGACTACCTTCCATAATGACAAGGCTACCATCCATTGGAGTAACAAAATCTCGAGAACAGACTAGCTTTCATTATGACATGGCTACTATCCATTGAAGTAACAAAAATCTCGACAACAAACTACCTACCAAAATGATATGGCTACCATACATTGGAATAACAAAAATATCGACAACAAACTAAGTTCCATAATGACAGGGCTACCATCCATTGGAGTAACAAAAATATCGACCACAAACTACCTTCCATATTGACAAGGCTACCATCCATTGGAGTAAAAAAAATATAGACAACAGACTACCTTCCATAATGACGAGTCTACCATCCATTGGAGTAATGAAAATATCAACAAGAGACTACTTTCCATAATGACAAGGCTATCATTTATTGGAGTAATAAAAATCTCGACAACAAACTACCTTCCATAATGACAAGGCCACCATTCATTAGAGTAACAAAAATGTAGACAACAGACTACCTTCCATAATGACAAGGCTACAATCCAATGGAGTAACAAAAATATCTAAAAGAGACTACCTTCCATAATTACAAGGCTACCATCCATTGGAGTAACAAAAATATCCACAACAGACTACCTTACATAATGACAAGGCTACCATCCATTGGAGTAACAAAAATATTGAGAATAAAGTACCTTCCATAATGAAAAGCCTACCATCCATTGGAGTATCAAAAATCTCGGCAACAGAATACCTTCCATAATGACTAGGCTACCATCCATTGGAGTAACAAAGATATCGACAACATCCTACCTTCCATAATGACATTTCTACCATCCATTGGAGTAACAAAAATCTCGACAACAGACAACCTTCCATAATGACAAGGCTACCATCTATTGGAATAACAAAAATCTCGAGAACAGACTACCTTCCGTAATGACAAGGCTACCATCCGATGGAATAACAAAAATCTTGACAACATACTACCTTCCATAATGACAAGGCTACCATCCATTAGAGTGTCAAAAATCTCAACAATAGACTACCTTCCATAATGACTAGGCTACCATCCATTAGAGTAACGAAGATATCGACAACAGACTACCTTCTATAATGACAAGGCTACCATACATTGTAGTAACAAATATCTCGGCAAAAAACTACCTTCCATAATGACAAGTCTACCATCCATTAGAGTAACAAAAATCTTGACAACAAACTTCCTTCCATAATGACAAGGCTACGATCTATTAGAATAACAAAAATCTCGACAACAGACTACCTTCCATAATTACAAGGCTAGCCTTCATTGGAGTAATGAAAAAATATCAACAAGAGTCTACCTTCCATAATGACAAGGCTACCATGCATTAGAGTAATGTAAATATCAACAAGAGACTACCTTCCATAATAACAAGGCTACCATCCATTGGAGTAACAAAAAGCTCGCCAACAGACTACCTTCCATAATGACAAGGCTATCATCCATTGGAGTAACAAAATCTCGAGATAAGACTACCTTTCATTTTGACATGGCTACTATCCATTGGAGTAACAAAAATCTCGACAACAAACTACCTACAAAAAATGAGATGGCTACCGTCCATTGGAATAACAAAAATATCGACAACAAACTATGTTCCATAATGACAGGGCTAGCATCCATTGGAGTAACAAAAATATCGACAACAGACTATCTTCCATAATGACAAGGCTACCATCCATTGGAGTAAAAAAATTCTAGACAACAGACTACCTTCCATAATGACATGTCTACCATCCATTGGAGTAACGAAAATATTAACAAGAGTCTACTTTCCATAATGACAAAGTTACCATCCATTGGAGTAAATAAAATATCGACAACAAACTACCTTGCATAATGACAAGGCTATCATCCATTAGAGTAACAAAAATCTAGACAACAGACTACCTTCCATAATGACAAGGCTACCATCCAATGGAGTAAAAAAATATAAAAAAGAGACTACCTTCCATAATGACAAGGCTACCATGCATTGGAGTAAAGAAAATATCTACAAGAGACTACCTTCCATAATAACAAGGCTACCATCCATTGGATTAACAAAAAGCTCGCCAACAGACTACTTTCCATAATGACAAGGCTATCATCCATTGGAGTAACAAAATCTCGAGATAAGACTACCTTTCATTATGACATGGCTACTATCCATTGGAGTAACAAAAATCTCGACAACAAACTACCTACCAAAATGATATGACTACCATCCATTGGAATAACAAAAATATCGACAACAAACTATGTTCCTTAATGATAGGGCTAGCATCCATTGGAGTAACAAAAATATCGACAACAAACTACCTTCCATAATGACAAGGCTACCATACATTGGAGTAACAAAAATCTAGACAACAAACTACCTTCCATAATGACATGTCTACCATCCATTGGAGTAACGAAAATATCAATAAGAGACTACTTTCCATAATGACAAAGCTATCATCCATTGGAGTAACAAAAATATCGACAACAAACTACCTTGCATAATGACAAGGCTACCATCCATTAGAGTAACAAAAATCTAGACAACAGGCTACCTTCCATAATGACAAGGCTACCATCCAATGGAGTAAAAAAATATCAAAAAGAGACTACTTTCCATAATGACAAGGCTACCATGAATTGGAGTAACAAAAATCTTGACAACAAACCACCTTCCATAATGACAAGGCTACCATCCGTTAGAGGAACAAAAATCTAGACAATAGACTACCTTCCCTAATGACAAGGCTACCATCCAATAGAGTAACAAAAATATCAAAAAGAGACTACCTTCCATAATGACAAGGCTACCATCCATTGGAGTAAAAAAATATCGACAACAAACTACCTTTCATAATGACAAGGCTACCATCCATTGATGTAACAAAAATATCGAGAATAAACTACCTTCCATAATGAAAAGCCTACCATCCATTGGAGTATCAAAAATCTCGACAACAAAATACCTTCCATAATGACAAGGCTACCATCCATTGGAGTAACAAAGATATCGACAATAGACTACCTTCCATAATGACATTGCTACCGTCCATTGGAGTAACAAAAATCTCGACAATAGACAACCTTCCATAATGACAAGGCTACTATCTATTAGAATAACAAAAATCTCGAGAACAGACTACCTTCCATAATGACAAGGCTACCATCCAATTGAATAACAAAAATCTCGACAATAGACTACCTTCCATAATGACTAGGCTACCATCCATTAGAGTAACAAAGATAGCAACAATAGACTACCTTCTATAATGACAAGGCTACAATACATTGTAATAACAAAAATCTCGACAACAAACTACCTTCCATTAATGACAAGCCTACCATCCATTGGAGTAACAAAAATCTCGAAAATAGACTACCTTCGATACTGACAAGGCTAATATCCATTGGAGTACCAAAAATCTCGACAACAGACTACCTTCCATAATGACAAGGCTACCATCCATCAGAGTAACAAAAATCTCGACAACAGACTACCTTCCATAATACAAGGCTACGATCCATTAGAGTAACAAAAATTTCGATAATAGACTACCTTCCATAATGACAGGGCTACCATCCATTGGAGTAATGAAAATATCAACAAGAGACTACCTTCCATAATGACAAGGCTACCATCCATTGGAGTAAAGAAAATATCCACAAGAGACTACTTTCCATAATGACAAGGCTACCATCCATTGGAGTAAGAAAAATCGCGACAACAGACTACCTTCCATAATGACAAGGCTACCATCCATTGGAGTAACAAAAATATCAACAAGAGACTACCTTCCATAATGATAAGGTTACCATCCATTGGAGTAACAAAAATCTCGCCAACAGACTACCTTCCATAATGTCATAGCTACCATCCATTGGAATTACAAAATTATCGACAACAAACTACGTTCCACAATGACAAGGCTATCATCCATTGGAGTAACAAAAATATCGACAACAGACTACCTTCCATAATGACAAGGCTACCATCCATTGGAGTAACAAAAATATCGAGAAAAGACTACCTTCCTTAATGAAAAGCCTACCATCCATTGGAGTAACAAAAAATCTCGAAAACATAATACCTTCCATAATGACTAGGCTACCATCCATTGGAGTAACAAAGATATCGAAAATAGACTACCTTCCATAATGACAAGGCTACCATCAATTGGAGTGACAAAAATCTCAACAACAAACTACCTTCCATAATGACAAGGCTACCATCCATTGGAGTAACAAAAATCTTGAAAACAGACTACCATCCATAATGACAAGGCTATGATCCATTAGAGTAACAGAAATCTCAACTATAGACTACCTTCCATAATGACAAGGCTACGATCCATTAGAGTAAAAAAAATCTCGACAAAAGACTACCTTCCATAATGACAAGGCTACCATCCATTGGAGTAATGAAAATATCAACAAGAGACTACCTTCCTTAATGACAAGGCTACAATGCAATGGAGTAATGAAAATATCAACAAGAGACTACCTTCCATATTAACAAGGCTACCATCCATTGGAGTAACAAAAAGTTTGCAAACAAACTACCTTCCATAATGAAAAGGCTACCATCCATTGGATTAACAAAGATATCGACAACAGACTACCTTCCATAATGACAAGGCTAGCATCCATTGGAGTGACAAAAATCTCAACAACAAACTACCTTCCATAATGACAAGGCTACCATCCATTGGAGTAACAAAAATCAAGAAAACAGACTACCTTCGATAATGACAAGGCTAATATCCATTGGAGTAACAAAAATATCGACAACAGACTACCTTCCACAATTACAAGGCTACCATCTATAGGAATAAAAAAAATCTCGAGAACAAACTGCCTTCCATAATGACAAGGCTACCATCCAATGGAATAACAAAAATATCGACAACATACTACCTTCCATAATGACAAGGCTACCATCAATTATAGTAACCAAAATATTGACAACAGACTACCTTTCATAATTACAAGGCTACCGTACATTGTAGTAACAAAAATCTTGACAATAGACTACCTTCCATAATGACAATGCTACCATCCATTGGAGTAACAAAAATCTCGACAATAGACTACCTTCCATAATGACAAGGCTACCATCCATTGTAGTAACAAAAATATCAACAACAAACTACCTTCCATAATGACAAGGCTACCATCCATTGGAGTAACCAAAATCTCGACAACAGACAACTTCTATAATGACAAGGCTACCATCTATTGGAATAACAAAAATCTCGAGAACAGACTACCTTCCATAATAACAAGGCCACCATCCAATGGAATAACAAAAAACTCGACAACATACTACCTTCCATAATGACAAGGCTACCATCCATTAGAGTGATAAAAATCTCGATTACATACTACCTTCCATAATGACTAGGCTACCTTCCATTAGAGTAACAAAGATATTGACAACAGACTACCTTCCATAATGACAAGGCTACCATCCATTGGAGTTACAAAAATCTCAAGAACAAACTACCTTCTATAATGACAAGGCTACCATCCATTGGAGTAACAAAAATCTCGAAAATAGACTACCTTCGATACTGACAAGGCTAATATCCATTGGAGTAACAAAAATCTTGACAACAGACTACCTTCCATAATGACAAGGCTACCATCTATAAGAATAAAAAAAATCTCGAGAACAGACTGCCTTCCATAATGACAAGGCTACCATCCAATGGAATAACAAAAATATCGACAACATACTACCTTCCATAATGACAAGGCTACCATCCATTGGAGTAACCAAAATATCGACAACAGACTACCTTCCATAATGACAAGGCTACCATCAATTATAATAACCAAAATATCAACAACAAACTACCTTCCATAATGACAAGGCTATCGTCCATTGTAGTAACAAAAATCTTGACAACAGACTACCTTCCATAATGACAATGCTACCATCCATTGGAGTAACAAAAATCTCGACAATAGACTACCTTCCATAATGACAAGGCTACCATCCATTGTAGTAACAAAAATCTCGACAATAGACTACCTTCAAGAATGACAAAGCTACCATCCATTGGAGTAACCAAAATCTCGACAACAGACAACTTCTATAATGACAAGGCTACCATCTATTGGAATAACAAAAATCTCGAGAACAAACTACCTTCCATAATGACAAGGCTACCATCCAATGAAATATCAAAAAATTCGACAACATACTACCTTCCATAATGACAAGGCTACCATCCATTAGAGTGACAAAAATCTTGACAACAGACTACCTTCCATAATGACTAGGCTACCTTCCATTAGAGTAACAAAGATATCGACAACAGACTACCTTCCATAATGACAAGGCTACCATCCATTGGAGTTACAAAAATCTCAACAACAAACTACCTTCGATAATGACAAGGCTACCATCCATTGGAGTAACAAAAATCTCGAAAATAGACTACCTTCAATACTGACAAGGCTAATATCCATTGGAGTAACAAAAATCTTGACAACAGACTACCTTCCATATGACAAGGCTACCATCTATAGGAATAAAAAAAATCTCGAGAACAGATTGCCTTCCATAATGACAAGGCTACCATCCAATGGAATAACAAAAATATCGACAACATACTACCTTCCATAATGACAAGGCTACCATCCATTGGAGTAACAAAAATATCGACAACAGACTACCTTCCATAATGACAAGGCTACCATCCATTGTAGTAACAAAAATCTCGACAACAGACTACCTTCCAGAATGACAAAGCTACCATCCATTGGAGTAACCAAAATCTCGACAACAAACAACTTCTATAATGACAAGGCTAACATCTATTGGAAAAACAAAAATCTCGAGAACATACTACCTTCCATAATGACAAGGCTACCATCCAATGGAATAACAAAAATATCGACAACATACTACCTTCCATAATAACAAGGCTACCATCCATTAGAGTGACAAAAATCTCGATAATAGACTACCTTCCATAATTAATAGGCTACCATCCATTAGAGTAACAAAGATATCGACAATAGACTACCTTCTATATACTGACAAGCCTACCATACATTGTAATAACAAAAATCTCGACAGCAAACTACCTTCCACAATGACAAGGCTACCATCCATTAGAGTAACAAAAATCTCGACAATAGACTACCTTGCATAATGACAAGGCTACCATCCATTGGAGTAACAAAAATCTCGACAACACACTACCTTCCATAATGACAAGGCTAACATCCATTAGAGTAACAAAAATCTCAACTATAGACTACGTTCCATAATGACAAGGCTACGATCCATTAGAGTAAAAAAAATCTCGACAACAGACTACCTTCCATAATGACAAGGCTACCATCCATTGGAGTTACAAAAATCTCAACAACAAACTACCTTCCATAATGACAAGGCTACCATCCATTGGAGTAACAAAAATCTCGAAAGTAGACTACCTTCGATATTGACAAGGCTAATATCCATTGGAGTAACAAAAATCTCGACAACAGACTACCTTCCATAATGACAAGGCTACCATCTATAGGAATAAAAAAAATCTCGAGAACAGACTGCCTTCCATAATGACAAGGCTACCATCCAATGGAATAACAAAAATATCGACAATAGACTACCTTCCATAATGACAAGGCTTCCATCCATTGGAGTTACAAAAATCTCAACAACAAACTACCTTCCATAATGACAAGGCTACCATCCATTGGAGTAACAAAAATCTCGAAAATAGACTACCTTCAATACTGACAAGGCTAATATCCATTCGAGTAACAAAAATCTTGACAAATGACTACCTTCCATAATGACAAGGCTACCATCTATAGGAATAAAAAAAATCTCGAGAACAGACTGCCTTCCATAATGACAAGGCTACCATCCAATGGAATAACAAAAATATCGACAACATACTACCTTCCATAATGACAAGGCTACCATCCATTGGAGTAACAAAAATATCGACAACAGACTACCTTCCATAATGACAAGGCTACCGTCCATTGTAGTAACAAAAATCTCGACAACAGACTACCTTCCAGAATGACAAAGCTACCATCCATTGGAGTAACCAAAATCTCTTCAACAGACAACTTCTATAATGACAAGGCTAACATCTATTAGAAAAACAAAAATCTCGAGAACATACTACCTTCCATAATGACAAGGCTACCATCCAATGGAATAACAAAAATCTCGACAGCAAACTACCTTCCACAATGACAAGGCTACCATCCATTAGAGTAACAAAAATCTCGACAATAGACTACCTTGCATAATGACAAGGCTACCATCCATTGGAGTAACAAAAATCTCGACAACACACTACCTTCCATAATGACAAGGCTAACATCCATTAGAGTAACAAAAATCTCAACTATAGACTACGTTCCATAATGACAAGGCTACGATCCATTAGAGTAAAAAAAATCTCCACAACAGACTACCTTCCATAATGACAAGGCTACCATCCATTGGAGTTACAAAAATCTCAATAACAAACTACCTTCCATAATGACAAGGCTACCATCCATTGTAGTAACTAAAATCTCGACAACATAATACCTTCCAGAATGACAAAGCTACCATCCATTGGAGTAACCAAAATCTCGACAACAGACAACTTCTATAATGACAAGGCTACCATCTATTGGAATAACAAAAATCTCGAGAACAAACTACCTTCCATAATGACAAGGCTACCATCCAATGGAATAACAAAAAATTCGACAACATACTACCTTCCATAATGACAAGGCTACCATCCATTAGAGTGACAAAAATCTCAACAACATACTACCTTCCATAATGACTAGGCTACCTTCCATTAGAGTAACAAAGATATCGACAACATACTACCTTCCATAATGACAAGGCTACCATCCATTGGAGTTACAAAAATCACAAGAACAAACTACCTTCCATAATGACAAGGCTACCATCCATTGGAGTAACAAAAATCTCGAAAATAGACTACCTTCAATACTGACAAGGCTAATATCCATTGGAGTAACAAAAATCTTGACAACAGACTGCCTTCCATAATGAC
Source organism: Vicia faba (assembly GCA_948472305.1). NCBI lineage: Eukaryota > Viridiplantae > Streptophyta > Magnoliopsida > Fabales > Fabaceae > Vicia > Vicia faba. The sequence continues at coordinate 832,572,313 of OX451738.1, read as the reverse complement.
AAGGCTACCATCTATAGGAATAAAAAAAATTTCGACAACAGACTGCCTTCCATAATGACAAGGCTACCATCCAATGGAATAACAAAAATATCGACAACATACTACCTTCCATAATGACAAGGCTACCATCCATTGGAGTAACCAAAATATCGAAAACAGAATACCTTCCATAATGACAAGGCTACCATCCGTTGTAGTAACTAAAATCTCGACAACAGAATACCTTCCAGAATGAGAAAGCTACCATCCATTGGAGTAACCAAAATCTCGACAACAGACAACTTCTATAATGACAAGGCTACCATCTATTGGAATAACAAAAATCTCGAGAACAAACTAACTTCCATAATGACAAGGCTACCATCCAATGGAATTACAAAAAATTCGACAACATACTACCTTCCATAATGATAAGGCTACCATCCATTAGAGTGACAAAAATCTCGACAACAGACTACCTTCCATAATGACTAGGCTACCTTCCATTAGAGTAACAAAGATATCGACAACAGACTACCTTCCATAATGACAAGGCTACCATCCATTGGAGTTACAAAAATCACAAGAACAAACTACCTTCCATAATGACAAGGCTACCATCCATTGGAGTAACAAAAATCTCGAAAATAGACTACCTTCGATACTGACAAGGCTAATATCCATTGGAGTAACAAAAATCTTGACAACAGACTACCTTCCATAATGACAAGGCTACCATCTATAAGAATAAAAAAAATCTCGAGAACAGACTGCCTTCCATAATGACAAGGCTACCATCCAATGGAATAACAAAAATATCGACAACATACTACCTTCCATAATGACAAGGCTACCATCCATTGGAGTAACCAAAATATCGACAACAGACTACCTTCCATAATGACAAGGCTACCATCCATTGTAGTAACCAAAATATCAACAACAGACTACCTTCCATAATGACAAGGCTACCATCCATTAGAGTGACAAAAATCTCGACAACAGACTACCTTCCATAATGACTAGGCTACCTTCCATTAGAGTAACAAAGATATCGACAACAGACTACCTTTCATAATGACAAGGCTACCATCCATTGTAGTAACAAAAATCTAGACAACATACTACCTTCCATAATAACAAGGCTACCATCCATTAGAGTGACAAAAATCTCGATAATAGACTACCTTCCATAATGAATAGGCTACCATCCATTAGAGTAACAAAGATATCGACAATAGACTACATTCTATATACTGACAAGGCTACCATACATTGTAATAACAAAAATCTCGACAGCAAACTACCTTCCACAATGACAAGGCTACCATCCATTAGAGTAACAAAAATCTCGACAATAGACTACCTTCCATAATGACAAGGCTACCATCCATTGGAGTAACAAAAATCTCGACAACACACTACCTTCCATAATGACAAGGCTACCATCCATTAGAGTAACAAAAATCTCAACTATAGACTACCTTCCATAATGACAAGGCTACGATCCATTAGAGTAAAAAAAATCTCGACAACAGACTACCTTCCATAATGACAAGGCTACCATCCATTGGAGTTACAAAAATCTCAACAACAAACTACCTTCCATAATGACAAGGCTACCATCCATTGGAGTAACAAAAATCTCGAAAGTAGACTACCTTCGATATTGACAAGGCTAATATCCATTGGAGTAACAAAAATCTCGACAACAAACTACCTTCCATAATGACAAGGCTACCATCTATAGGAATAAAAAAAATCTCGAGAACAGACTGCCTTCCATAATGACAAGGCTACCATCCAATGGAATAACAAAAATATCGACAACATACTACCTTCCATAATGACAAGGCTACCATCCATTGGAGTAACCAAAATATCGACAACAGACTACCTTCCATAATGACAAGGCTACCATCAATTATAGTAACCAAAATATCAACAACAGACTACCTTCCATAATGACAAGGCTATCGTCCATTGTAGTAACAAAAATCTTGACAACAGACTACCTTCCATAATGACAATGCTACCATCCGTTGGAGTAACAAAAATCTCGACAATAGACTACCTTCCATAATGACAAGGCTACCATCCATTGTAGTAACAAAAATCTCGACAACAGACTACCTTCCAGAATGACAAAGCTACCATCCATTGGAGTAACCAAAATCTCGACAACAAACAACTTCTATAATGACAAGGCTACCATCTATTGGAATAACAAAAATCTCGAGAACAAACTACCTTCCATAATGACAAGGCTACCATCCAATGGAATAACAAAAAATTCGACAACATACTACCTTCCATAATGACAAGGCTACCATCCATTAGAGTGACAAAAATCTCGACAACAGACTACCTTCCATAATGACTAGGCTACCTTCCATTAGAGTAACAAAGATATCGACAACAGACTACCTTCCATAATGACAAGGCTACCATCCATTGGAGTTACAAAAATCTCAACAACAAACTACCTTCCATAATGACAAGGCTACCATCCATAGGAGTAACAAAAATCTTGAAAATAGACTACCTTCGATACTGACAAGGCTAATATCCATTGGAGTAACAAAAATCTTGACAACAGACTACCTTCCATAATGACAAGGCTACCATCTATAGGAATAAAAAAAATCTCGAGAACAGACTGCCTTCCATAATGACAAGGCTACCATCCAATGGAATAACAAAAATATCGACAACATACTACCTTTCATAAAGACAAGGCTACCATCCATTGGAGTAACCAAAATATCGAAAACAGAATACCTTCCATAATGACAAGGCTACCATCCATTGTAGTAACAAAAATCTCGACAACAGACTACCTTCCAGAATGACAAAGCTACCATTTATTGGAGTAACCAAAATCTCGACAACAAACAACTTCTATAATGACAAGGCTACCATCTATTGGAATAACAAAAATCTCGAGAACAAACTACCTTCCATAATGACAAGGCTACCATCCAATGGAATAACAAAAAATTCGACAACATACTACCTTCCATAATGACAAGGCTACCATCCATTAGAGTGACAAAAATATCGACAACAGACTACCTTCCATAATGACTAGGCTACCTTCCATTAGAGTAACAAAGATATCGACAACAGACTACCTTCCATAATGACAAGGCTACCATCCATTGGAGTTACAAAAATCTCAACAACAAACTACCTTCCATAATGACAAGGCTACCATCCATAGGAGTAACAAAAATCTTGAAAATAGACTACCTTCGATACTGACAAGGCTAATATCCATTGGAGTAACAAAAATCTTGACAACAGACTACCTTCCATAATGACAAGGCTACCATCTATAGGAATAAAAAAAATCTCGAGAACAGACTGCCTTCCATAATGACAAGGCTACCATCCAATGGAATAACAAAAATATCGACAACATACTACCTTTCATAAAGACAAGGCTACCATCCATTGGAGTAACCAAAATATCGAAAACAGAATACCTTCCATAATGACAAGGCTACCATCCATTGTAGTAACTAAAATCTCGACAACAGACTACCTTCCAGAATGACAAAGCTACCATCCATTGGAGTAACCAAAATCTCGACAACAGACAACTTCTATAATGACAAGGCTACAATCTATTGGAATAACAAAAGTCTCGAGAACAAACTACCTTCCATAATGACAAGGCTACCATCCAATGGAATAACAAAAAATTCGACAACATACTACCTTCCATAATGACAAGGCTACCATCCATTAGAGTGACAAAAATCTTGACAACAGACTACCTTCCATAATGACTAGGCTACCTTCCATTAGAGTAACAAAGATATCGACAACAGACTACCTTCCATAATGACAAGGCTACCATCCATTGGAGTTACAAAAATCACAAGAACAAACTACCTTCCATAATGACAAGGCTACCATCCATTGGAGTAACAAAAATCTCGAAAATAGACTACCTTCGATACTGACAAGGCTAATATCCATTGGAGTAACAAAAATCTTGACAACAGACTACCTTCCATAATGACAAGGCTACCATCTATAAGAATAAAAAAAATCTCGAGAACAAACTGCCTTCCATAATGACAAGGCTACCATCCAATGGAATAACAAAAATATCGACAACATACTACCTTCCATAATGACAAGGCTACCATCCATTGGAGTAACCAAAATATCGACAACAGACTACCTTCCATAATGACAAGGCTACCATCTATTATAGTAACCAAAATATCAACAACAGACTACCTTCCATAATGACAAGGCTATCGTCCATTTTAGTAACAAAAATCTTGACAACAGACTACCTTCCATAATGACAATGCTACCATCCATTGGAGTAACAAAAATCTCGACAATAGACTACCTTCCATAATGACAAGGCTACCATCCATTGTAGTAACAAAAATCTCGACAATAGACTACCTTCCAGAATGACAAAGCTACCATCCATTGGAGTAACCAAAATCTCGACAACAGACAACTTCTATAATGACAAGGCTACCATCTATTGGAATAACAAAAATCTCGAGAACAAACTACCTTCCATAATGACAAGGCTACCATCCAATGGAATAACAAAAAATTCGACAACATACTACCTTCCATAATGACAAGGCTACCATCCATTAGAGTGACAAAAATCTCGACAACAGACTACCTTCCATAATGACTAGGCTACCTTCCATTAGAGTAACAAAGATATCGACAACAGACTACCTTCCATAATGACAAGGCTACCATCCATTGGAGTTACAAAAATCTCAACACCAAACTACCTTCCATAATGACAAGGCTACCATCCATTGGAGTAACCAAAATATCGACAACAGACTACCTTCCATAATGACAAGGCTACCATCTATTATAGTAACCAAAATATCAACAACAGACTACCTTCCATAATGACAAGGCTATCGTCCATTTTAGTAACAAAAATCTTGACAACAGACTACCTTCCATAATGACAATGCTACCATCCATTGGAGTAACAAAAATCTCGACAATAGACTACCTTCCATAATGACAAGGCTACCATCCATTGTAGTAACAAAAATCTCGACAATAGACTACCTTCCAGAATGACAAAGCTACCATCCATTGGAGTAACCAAAATCTCGACAACAGACAACTTCTATAATGACAAGGCTACCATCTATTGGAATAACAAAAATCTCGAGAACAAACTACCTTCCATAATGACAAGGCTACCATCCAATGGAATAACAAAAAATTCGACGACATACTACCTTCCATAATGACAAGGCTACCATCCATTAGAGTGACAAAAATCTCGACAACAGACTACCTTCCATAATGACTAGGCTACCTTCCATTAGAGTAACAAAGATATCGACAACAGACTACCTTCCATAATGACAAGGCTACCATCCATTGGAGTTACAAAAATCTCAACACCAAACTACCTTCCATAATGACAAGGCTACCATCCATTGGAGTAACAAAAATCTCGAAAATAGACTACCTTCAATACTGACAAGGCTAATATCCATTGGAGTAACAAAAATCTTGACAACAGACTGCCTTCCATAATGAAAAGGCTACCATCTATAGGAACTAAAAAAATCTCGAGAACAGACTGCCTTCCATAATGACAAGGCTACCATCCAATGGAATAACAAAAATATCGACAACATACTACCTTCCATAATGACAAGGCTACCATCCATTGGAGTAACAAAAATATCGACAACAGACTACCTTCCATAATGACAAGGCTACCATCCATTGTAGTAACAAAAATCTCGACAACAGACTACCTTCCAGAATGACAAAGCTACCATCCATTGGAGTAACCAAAATATCGACAACAGATAACTTCTATAATGACAAGGCTAACATCTATTGGAAAAACAAAAATCTCGAGAACATACTACCTTCCATAATGACAAGGCTACCATCCAATGGAATAACAAAAATCTCGACAACATACTACCTTCCATAATAACAAGGCTACCATCCATTAGAGTGACAAAAATCTCGATAATAGACTACCTTCCATAATGAATAGGCTACCATCCATTAGAGTAACAAAGATATCGACAATAGACTACATTCTATATACTGACAAGGCTACCATACATTGTAATAACAAAAATCTCGACAGCAAACTACCTTCCACAATGACAAGGCTACCATCCATTAGAGTAACAAAAATCTCGACAATAGACTCCTATCCATAATGACAAGGCTACCATCCATTGGAGTAACAAAAATCTCGACAACACACTACCTTCCATAATGACAAGGCTACCATCCATTAGAGTAACAAAAATCTCAACTATAGACTACCTTCCATAATGACAAGGCTACGATCCATTAGAGTAAAAAAAATCTCGACAACAGACTACCTTCCATAATGACAAGGCTACCATCCATTGGAGTTACAAAAATCTCAACAACAAACTACCTTCCATAATGACAAGGCTACCATCCATTGGAGTAACAAAAATCTCGAAAGTAGACTACCTTCGATATTGACAAGGCTAATATCCATTGGAGTAACAAAAATCTCGACAACAAACTACCTTCCATAATGACAAGGCTACCATCTATAGGAATAAAAAAATCTCGAGAACAGACTGCCTTCCATAATGACAAGGCTACCATCCAATGGAATAACAAAAATATCGACAACATACTACCTTCCATAATGACAAGGCTACCATCCATTGGAGTAACCAAAATATCGACAACAGACTACCTTCCATAATGACAAGGCTACCATCAATTATAGTAACCAAAATATCAACAACAGACTACCTTCCATAATGACAAGGCTATCGTCCATTGTAGTAACAAAAATCTTGACAACAGACTACCTTCCATAATGACAATGCTACCATCCGTTGGAGTAACAAAAATCTCGACAATAGACTACCTTCCATAATGACAAGGCTACCATCCATTGTAGTAACAAAAATCTCGACAACAGACTACCTTCCAGAATGACAAAGCTACCATCCATTGGAGTAACCAAAATCTCGACAACAAACAACTTCTATAATGACAAGGCTACCATCTATTGGAATAACAAAAATCTCGAGAACAAACTACCTTCCATAATGACAAGGCTACCATCCAATGGAATAACAAAAAATTCGACAACATACTACCTTCCATAATGACAAGGCTACCATCCATTAGAGTGACAAAAATCTCGACAACAGACTACCTTCCATAATGACTAGGCTACCTTCCATTAGAGTAACAAAGATATCGACAACAGACTACCTTCCATAATGACAAGGCTACCATCCATTGGAGTTACAAAAATCTCAACAACAAACTACCTTCCATAATGACAAGGCTACCATTCATAGGAGTAACAAAAATCTTGAAAATAGACTACCTTCGATACTGACAAGGCTAATATCCATTGGATTAACAAAAATCTTGACAACAGACTACCTTCCATAATGACAAGGCTACCATCTATAGGAATAAAAAAAATCTCGAGAACAGACTGCCTTCCATAATGACAAGGCTACCATCCAATGGAATAACAAAAATATCGACAACATACTACCTTTCATAAAGACAAGGCTACCATCCATTGGAGTAACCAAAATATCGAAAACAGAATACCTTCCATAATGACAAGGCTACCATCCATTGTAGTAACTAAAATCTCGACAACAGACTACCTTCCAGAATGACAAAGCTACCATCCATTGGAGTAACCAAAATCTCGACAACAGACAACTTCTATAATGACAAGGCTACCATCTATTGGAATAACAAAAATCTCGAGAACAAACTACCTTCCATAATGACAAGGCTACCATCCAATGGAATAACAAAAAATTCGACAACATACTACCTTCCATAATGACAAGGCTACCATCCATTAGAGTGACAAAAATCTCGACAACAGACAACCTTCCATAATGACTAGGCTACCTTCCATTAGAGTAACAAAGATGTCGACAACAGACTACCTTCCATAATGACAAGGCTACCATCCATTGGAGTTACAAAAATATCAACAACAAACTACCTTCCATAATGACAAGGCTACCATCCATTGGAGTAACAAAAATCTCGAAAATAGACTACCTTCGATAGTGACAAGGCTAATAATCATTGGAGTAACAAAAATCTTGACAACAGACTACCTTCCATAATGACAAGGCTACCATCTATAGGAATAAAAAAAATCTCGAGAACAGACTGCCTTCCATAATGACAAGGCTACCATCCAATGGAATAACAAAAATATCGACAACATACTACCTTCCATAATGACAAGGCTACCATCCATTGGAGTAACAAAAATATCGACAACAGACTACCTTCCATAATGACAAGGCTACCATCCATTGTAGTAACAAAAATCTCGACAACAGACTACCTTCCAGAATGACAAAGCTACCATCCATTGGAGTAACCAAAATCTCGACAACATACAACTTCTATAATGACAAGGCCAACATCTATTGGAAAAACAAAAATCTCGAGAACATACTACCTTCCATAATGACAAGGCTACCATCCAATGGAATAACAAAAATATCGACAACATACTACCTTCCATAATAACAAGGCTACCATCCATTAGAGTGACAAAAATCTCGATAATAGACTACCTTCAATAATGAATAGGCTACCATCCATTAGAGTAACAAAGATATCGACAATAGACTATCTTCTATATACTGACAAGCCTACCATACATTGTAATAACAAAAATCTCGACATCAAACTACCTTCCACAATGACAAGGCTACCATCCATTAGAGTAACAAAAATCTCGACAATAGACTACCTTGCATAATGACAAGGCTACCATCCATTGGAGTAACAAAAATCTCGACAACACACTACCTTCCATAATGACAAGGCTAACATCCATTAGAGTAACAAAAATCTCAACTATAGACTACGTTCCATAATGACAAGGCTACGATCCATTAGAGTAAAAAAAATCTCGACAACAGACTACCTTCCATAATGACAAGGCTACCATCCATTGGAGTTACAAAAATCTCAACAACAAACTACCTTCCATAATGACAAGGCTACCATCCATTGGAGTAACAAAAATCTCGAAAGTAGACTACCTTCGATATTGACAAGGCTAATATCCATTGGAGTAACAAAAATCTCGACAACAAACTACCTTCCATAATGATAAGGCTACCATCTATAGGAATAAAAACAATCTCGAGAACAGACTGCCTTCCATAATGACAAGGCTACCATCCAATGGAATAACAAAAATATCGACAATAGACTACCTTCCATAATGACAAGGCTACCATCCATTAGAGTTACAAAAATCTCAACAACAAACTACCTTCCATAATGACAAGGCTACCATCCATTGGAGTAACAAAAATCTCGAAAATAGACTACCTTCAATACTGACAAGGCTAATATCCATTCGAGTAACAAAAATCTTGACAACAGACTACCTTCCATAATGACAAGGCTACCATCTTTAGGAATAAAAAAAATCTCGAGAACAGACTGCCTTCCATAATGACAAGGCTACCATCCAATGGGATAACAAAAATATCGACAACATACTACCTTCCATAATGACAAGGCTACCATCCATTGGAGTAACAAAAATATCGACAACAGACTACCTTCCATAATGACAAGGCTACCATCCATTGTAGTGACAAAAATCTCGACAACAGCCTACCTTCCAGAATGACAAAGCTACCATCCATTGGAGTAACCAAAATCTCGACAACAGACAACTTCTATAATGACAAGGCTAACATCTATTGGAAAAACAAAAATCTCGAGAACATACTACCTTCCATAATGACAAGGCTACCATCCAATGGAATAACAAAAATCTCGACAGCAAACTACCTTCCACAATGACAAGGCTACCATCCATTATAGTAACAAAAATCTCGACAATAGACTACCTTGCATAATGACAAGGCTACCATCCATTGGAGTAACAAAAATCTCGACAACACACTACCTTCCATAATGACAAGGCTAACATCCATTAGAGTAACAAAAATCTCAACTATAGACTACGTTCCATAATGACAAGGCTACGATCCATTAGAGTAAAAAAAATCTCCACAACAGACTACCTTCCATAATGACAAGGCTACCATCCATTGGAGTTACAAAAATCTCAACAACAAACTAACTTCCATAATGACAAGGCTACCATCCATTGTAGTAACTAAAATCTCGACAACATAATACCTTCCAGAATGACAAAGCTACCATCCATTGGAGTAACCAAAATCTCGACAATAGACAACTTCTATAATGACAAGGCTACCATCTATTGGAATAACAAAAATCTCGAGAACAAACTACCTTCCATAATGACAAGGCTACCAACCAATGGAATAACAAAAAATTCGACAACCTACTACCTTCCATAATGACAAGGCTACCATCCATTAGAGTGACAAAAATCTCAACAACAGACTACCTTCCATAATGACTAGGCTACCTTCCATTAGAGTAACAAAGATATCGACAACAGACTACCTTCCATAATGACAAGGCTACCATCCATTGGAGTTACAAAAATCACAAGAACAAACTACCTTCCATAATGACAAGGCTACCATCCATTGGAGTAACAAAAATCTCGAAAATAGACTACCTTCGATACTGACAAGGCTAATATCCATTGGAGTAACAAAAATCTTGACAACAGACTACCTTCCATAATGACAAGGCTACCATCTATAAGAATAAAAAAAATCTCGAGAACAGACTGCCTTCCATAATGACAAGGCTACCATCCAATGGAATAACAAAAATATCGACAACATACTACCTTCCATAATGACAAGGCTACCATCCATTGGAGTAACCAAAATATCGACAACAGACTACCTTCCATAATGACAAGGCTACCATCTATTATAGTAACCAAAATATCAACAACAGACTACCTTCCATAATGACAAGGCTATCGTCCATTGTAGTAACAAAAATCTTGACAACAGACTACCTTCCATAATGACAATGCTACCATCCATTGGAGTAACAAAAATCTCGACAATAGACTACCTTCCATAATGACAAGGCTACCATCCATTGTAGTAACAAAAATCTCGACAATAGACTACCTTCCAGAATGACAAAGCTACCATCCATTGGAGTAACCAAAATCTCGACAACAGACAACTTCTATAATGACAAGGCTACCATCTATTGGAATAACAAAAATCTCGAGAACAAACTACCTTCCATAATGACAAGGCTACCATCCAATGGAATAACAAAAAATTCGACAACATACTACCTTCCATAATGACAAGGCTACCATCCATTAGAGTGACAAAAATCTCGACAATAGACTACCTTCCATTAGAGTAACAAAGATATCGACAACAGACTACCTTCCATAATGACAAGGCTACCATCCATTGGAGTTACAAAAATCTCAACAACAAACTACCTTCCATAATGACAAGGCTACCATCCATTGGAGTAACAAAAATCTCGAAAATAGACTACCTTCAATACTGACAAGGCTAATATCCATTGGAGTAACAAAAATCTTGACAACAGACTGCCTTCCATAATGACAAGGCTACCATCTATAGGAATAAAAAAAATTTCGACAACAGACTGCCTTCCATAATGACAAGGCTACCATCCAATGGAATAACAAAAATATCGACAACATACTACCTTCCATAATGACAAGGCTACCATCCATTGGAGTAACCAAAATATCGAAAACAGAATACCTTCCATAATTACAAGGCTACCATCCGTTGTAGTAACTAAAATCTCGACAACAGAATACCTTCCAGAATGACAAAGCTACCATCCATTGAAGTAACCAAAATCTCGACAACAGACAACTTCTATAATGACAAGGCTACCATCTATTGGAATAACAAAAATCTCGAGAACAAACTAACTTCCATAATGACAAGGCTACCATCCAATGGAATAACAAAAAATTCGACAACATACTACCTTCCATAATGACAAGGCTACCATCCATTAGAGTGACAAAAATCTCAACAACAGACTACCTACCATAATGACTAGGCTACCTTCCATTAGAGTAACAAAGATATCGACAACAGACTACCTTCTATAATGACAAGGCTACCATCCATTGGAGTTACAAAAATCTCAACACCAAACTACCTTCCATAATGACAAGGCTACCATCCATTGGAGTAACAAAAATCTCGAAAATAGACTACCTTCAATACTGACAAGGCTAATATCCATTGGAGTAACAAAAATCTTGACAACAGACTGCCTTCCATAATGAAAAGGCTACCATCTATAGGAATTATAAAAATCTCGAGAACAGACTGCCTTCCATAATGACAAGGCTACCATCCAATGGAATAACAAAAATATCGACAACATACTACCTTCCATAATGACAAGGCTACCATCCATTGGAGTAACAAAAATATCGACAACAGACTACCTTCCATAATGACAAGGCTACCATCCATTGTAGTAACAAAAATCTCGACAACAGACTACCTTCCAGAATGACAAAGCTACCATCCATTGGAGTAACCAAAATATCGACAACAGATAACTTCTATAATGACAAGGCTAACATCTATTGGAAAAACAAAAATCTCGAGAACATACTACCTTCCATAATGACAAGGCTACCATCCAATGGAATAACAAAAATCTCGACAACATACTACCTTCCATAATAACAAGGCTACCATCCATTAGAGTGACAAAAATCTCGATAATAGACTACCTTCCATAATGAATAGGCTACCATCCATTAGAGTAACAAAGATATCGACAATAGACTACATTCTATATACTGACAAGGCTACCATACATTGTAATAACAAAAATCTCGACAGCAAACTACCTTCCACAATGACAAGGCTACCATCCATTAGAGTAACAAAAATCTCGACAATAGACTACCTTCCATAATGACAAGGCTACCATCCATTGGAGTAACAAAAATCTCGACAACACACTACCTTCCATAATGACAAGGCTACCATCCATTAGAGTAACAAAAATCTCAACTATAGACTACCTTCCATAATGACAAGGCTACGATCCATTAGAGTAAAAAAAATCTCGACAACAAACTACCTTCCATAATGACAAGGCTACCATCCATTGGAGTTACAAAAATCTCAACAACAAACTACCTTCCATAATGACAAGGCTACCATCCATTGGAGTAACAAAAATCTCGAAAGTAGACTACCTTCGATATTGACAAGGCTAATATCCATTGGAGTAACAAAAATCTCGACAACAAACTACCTTCCATAATGACAAGGCTACCATCTATAGGAATAAAAAAAATCTCGAGAACAGACTGCCTTCCATAATGACAAGGCTACCATCCAATGGAATAACAAAAATATCGACAACATACTACCTTCCATAATGACAAGGCTACCATCCATTGGAGTAACCAAAATATCGACAACAGACTACCTTCCATAATGACAAGGCTACCATCAATTATAGTAACCAAAATATCAACAACAGACTACCTTCCATAATGACAAGGCTATCGTCCATTGTAGTAACAAAAATCTTGACAACAGACTACCTTCCATAATGACAATGCTACCATCCGTTGGAGTAACAAAAATCTCGACAATAGACTACCTTCCATAATGACAAGGCTACCATCCATTGTAGTAACAAAAATCTCGACAACAGACTACCTTCCAGAATGACAAAGCTACCATCCATTGGAGTAACCAAAATCTCGACAACAAACAACTTCTATAATGACAAGGCTACCATCTATTGGAATAACAAAAATCTCGAGAACAAACTACCTTCCATAATGACAAGGCTACCATCCAATGGAATAACAAAAAATTCGACAACATACTACCTTCCATAATGACAAGGCTACCATCCATTAGAGTGACAAAAATCTCGACAACAGACTACCTTCCATAATGACTAGGCTACCTTCCATTAGAGTAACAAAGATATCGACAACAGACTACCTTCCATAATGACAAGGATACCATCCATTGGAGTTACAAAAATCTCAACAACAAACTACCTTCCATAATGACAAGGCTACCATCCATAGGAGTAACAAAAATCTTGAAAATAGACTACCTTCGATACTGACAAGGCTAATATCCATTGGAGTAACAAAAAACTTGACAACAGACTACCTTCCATAATGACAAGGCTACCATCTATAGGAATAAAAAAAATCTCGAGAACAGACTGCCTTCCATAATGACAAGGCTACCATCCAATGGAATAACAAAAATATCGACAACATACTACCTTTCATAAAGACAAGGCTACCATCCATTGGAGTAACCAAAATATCGAAAACAGAATACCTTCCATAATGACAAGGCTACCATCCATTGTAGTAACTAAAATCTCGACAACAGACTACCTTCCAGAATGACAAAGCTACCATCCATTGGAGTAACCAAAATCTCGACAACAGACAACTTCTATAATGACAAGGCTACAATCTATTGGAATAACAAAAGTCTCGAGAACAAACTACCTTCCATAATGACAAGGCTACCATCCAATGGAATAACAAAAAATTTGACAACATACTACCTTCCATAATGACAAGGCTACCATCCATTAGAGTGACAAAAATCTCGACAACAGACTACCTTCCATAATGACTAGGCTACCTTCCATTAGAGTAACAAAGATATCGACAACAGACTACCTTTCATAATGACAAGGCTACCATCCATTGGAGTTACAAAAATCTCAAGAACAAAGTACCTTCCATAATTACAAGGCTACCATCCATTGGAGTAAAAAAATCTCGAAAATAGACTACCTTCGATACTGACAAGGCTAATATCCATTGGAGTAACAAAAATCTTGACAACAGACTACCTTCCATAATGACAAGGCTACCATCTATAAGAATAAAAAAAATCTCGAGAACAGACTGCCTTCCATAATGACAAGGCTACCATCCAATGGAATAACAAAAATATTGACAACATACTACCTTCCATAATGACAAGGCTACCATCCATTGGAGTAACCAAAATATCGACAACAGACTACCTTCCATAATGACAAGGCTACCATCAATTATAGTAACCAAAATATCAACAGCAGACTACCTTCCATAATGACAAGGCTATCGTCCATTGTAGTAACAAAAATCTTGACAACAGACTACCTTCCATAATGACAATGCTACCATCCGTTGGAGTAACAAAAATCTCGACAATAGACTACCTTCCATAATGACAAGGCTACCATCCATTGTAGTAACAAAAATCTCGACAATAGACTACCTTCCAGAATGATAAAGCTACCATCCATTGGAGTAACCAAAATCTCGACAACAAACAACTTCTATAATGACAAGGCTACCATCTATTGGAATAACAAAAATCTCGAGAACAAACTACCTTCCATAATGACAAGGCTACCATCCAATGGAATAACAAAAAATTCGACAACATACTACCTTCCATAATGACAAGGCTACCATCCATTAGAGTGACAAAAATCTCGACAACAGAAAACCTTCCATAATGACTAGGCTACCTTCCATTAGAGTAACAAAGATGTCGACAACAGACTACCTTCCATAATGACAAGGCTACCATCCATTGGAGTTACAAAAATATCAACAACAAACTACCTTCCATAATGACAAGGCTACCATCCATTGGAGTAACAGAAATCTCGAAAATAGACTACCTTCGATACTGACAAGGCTAATATCCATTGGAGTAACAAAAATCTTGACAACAGACTACCTTCCATAATGACAAGGCTACCATCTATAGGAATAAAAAAAATCTCGAGAACAGACTGCCTTCCATAATGACAAGGCTACCATCCAATGGAATAACAAAAATATCGACAACATATTACCTTCCATAATGACAAGGCTACCATCCATTGGAGTAACAAAAATATCGACAACAGACTACCTTCCATAATGACAAGGCTACCATCCATTGTAGTAACAAAAATCTCGACAACAGACTACCTTCCAGAATGACAAAGCTACCATCCATTGGAGTAACCAAAATCTCGACAACATACAACTTCTATAATGACAAGGCCAACATCTATTGGAAAAACAAAAATCTCGAGAACATACTACCTTCCATAATGACAAGGCTACCATCCAATGGAATAACAAAAATATCGACAACATACTACCTTCCATAATAACAAGGGTACCATCCATTAGAGTGACAAAAATCTCGATAATAGACTACCTTCCATAATGAATAGGCTACCATCCATTAGAGTAACAAAGATATCGACAATAGACTACCTTCTATATACTGACAAGCCTACCATACATTGTAATAACAAAAATCTCGACATCAAACTACCTTCCACAATGACAAGGCTACCATCCATTAGAGTAACAAAAATCTCGACAATAGACTACCTTGCATAATGACAAGGCTACCATCCATTGGAGTAACAAAAATCTCGACAACACACTACCTTCCATAATGACAAGGCTAACATCCATTAGAGTAACAAAAATCTCAACTATAGACTACGTTCCATAATGACAAGGCTACGATCCATTAGAGTAAAAAAAATCTCGACAACAGACTACCTTCCATAATGACAAGGCTACGATCCATTAGAGTAAAAAAAATCTCGACAACAGACTACCTTCCATAATGACAAGGCTACCATCCATTGGAGTTACAAAAATCTCAACAACAAACTACCTTCCATAATGACAAGGCTACCATCCATTGGAGTAACAAAAATCTCGAAAGTAGACTACCTTCGATATTGACAAGGCTAATATCCATTGGAGTAATAAAAATCTCGACAACAAACTACCTTCCATAATGACAAGGCTACCATCTATAGGAATAAAAACAATCTCGAGAACAGACTGCCTTCCATAATGACAAGGCTACCATCCAATGGAATAACAAAAATATCGACAACAGACTACCTTCCATAATGACAAGGCTACCATCCATTGGAGTTACAAAAATCTCAACAACAAACTACCTTCCATAATGACAAGGCTACCATCCATTGGAGTAACAAAAATCTCGAAAATAGACTACCTTCAATACTGACAAGGCTAATATCCATTCGAGTAACAAAAATCTTGACAACAGACTACCTTCCATAATGACAAGGCTACCATCTATAGGAATAAAAAAAATCTCGAGAACAGACTGCCTTCCATAATGACAAGGCTACCATCCAATGGGATAACAAAAATATCGACAACATAGTACCTTCCATAATGACAAGGCTACCATCCATTGGAGTAACAAAAATATCGACAACAGACTACCTTCCATAATGACAAGGCTACCATCCATTGTAGTGACAAAAATCTCGACAACAGACTACCTTCCAGAATGACAAAGCTACCATCCATTGGAGTAACCAAAATCTCGACAACAGACAACTTCTATAATGACAAGGCTAACATCTATTGGAAAAACAAAAATCTCGAGAACATACTACCTTCCATAATGACAAGGCTACCATCCAATGGAATAACAAAAATCTCGACAGCAAACTACCTTCCACAATGACAAGGCTACCATCCATTATAGTAACAAAAATCTCGACAATAGACTACCTTGCATAATGACAAGGCTACCATCCATTGGAGTAACAAAAATCTCGACAACACACTACCTTCCATAATAACAAGGCTACCATCCATTAGAGTAACAAAAATCTCAACTATAGACTACGTTCCATAATGACAAGGCTACGATCCATTAGAGTAAAAAAAATCTCGACAACAGACTACCTTCCATAATGACAAGGCTACGATCCATTAGAGTAAAAAAAATCTCGACAACAGACTACCTTCCATAATGACAAGGCTACCATCCATTGGAGTTACAAAAATCTCAACAACAAACTACCTTCCATAATGACAAGGCTACCATCCATTGGAGTAACAAAAATCTCGAAAGTAGACTACCTTCGATATTGACAAGGCTAATATCCATTGGAGTAATAAAAATCTCGACAACAAACTACCTTCCATAATGACAAGGCTACCATCTATAGGAATAAAAACAATCTCGAGAACAGACTGCCTTCCATAATGACAAGGCTACCATCCAATGGAATAACAAAAATATCGACAACAGACTACCTTCCATAATGACAAGGCTACCATCCATTGGAGTTACAAAAATCTCAACAACAAACTACCTTCCATAATGACAAGGCTACCATCCATTATAGTAACAAAAATCTCGACAATAGACTACCTTGCATAATGACAAGGCTACCATCCATTGGAGTAACAAAAATCTCGACAACACACTACCTTCCATAATGACAAGGCTAACATCCATTAGAGTAACAAAAATCTCAACTATAGACTACGTTCCATAATGACAAGGCTACGATCCATTAGAGTAAAAAAAATCTCCACAACAGACTACCTTCCATAATGACAAGGCTACCATCCATTGGAGTTACAAAAATCTCAACAACAAACTAACTTCCATAATGACAAGGCTACCATCCATTGTAGTAACTAAAATCTCGACAACATAATACCTTCCAGAATGACAAAGCTACCATCCATTGGAGTAACCAAAATCTCGACAACAGACAACTTCTATAATGACAAGGCTACCATCCATTGGAATAACAAAAATCTCGAGAACAAACTACCTTCCATAATGACAAGGCTACCAACCAATGGAATAACAAAAAATTCGACAACATACTACCTTCCATAATGACAAGGCTACCATCCATTAGAGTGACAAAAATCTCAACAACAGACTACCTTCCATAATGACTAGGCTACCTTCCATTAGAGTAACAAAGATATCGACAACAGACTACCTTCCATAATGACAAGGCTACCATCCATTGGAGTTACAAAAATCACAAGAACAAACTACCTTCCATAATGACAAGGCTACCATCCATTGGAGTAACAAAAATCTCGAAAATAGACTACCTTCGATACTGACAAGGCTAATATCCATTGGAGTAACAAAAATCTTGACAACAGACTACCTTCCATAATGACAAGGCTACCATCTATAAGAATAAAAAAAATCTCGAGAACAGACTGCCTTCCATAATGACAAGGCTACCATCCAATGGAATAACAAAAATATCGACAACATACTACCTTCCATAATGACAAGGCTACCATCCATTGGAGTAACCAAAATATCGACAACAAACTACCTTCCATAATGACAAGGCTACCATCTATTATAGTAACCAAAATATCAACAACAGACTACCTTCCATAATGACAAGGCTATCGTCCATTGTAGTAACAAAAATCTTGACAACAGACTACCTTCCATAATGACAATGCTACCATCCATTGGAGTAACAAAAATCTCGACAATAGACTACCTTCCATAATGACAAGGCTACCATCCATTGTAGTAACAAAAATCTCGACAATAGACTACCTTCCAGAATGACAAAGCTACCATCCATTGGAGTAACCAAAATCTCGACAACAGACAACTTCTATAATGACAAGGCTACCATCTATTGGAATAACAAAAATCTCGAGAACAAACTACCTTCCATAATGACAAGGCTACCATCCAATGGAATAACAAAAAATTCGACAACATACTACCTTCCATAATGACAAGGCTACCATCCATTAGAGTGACAAAAATCTCGACAATAGACTACCTTCCATTAGAGTAACAAAGATATCGACAACAGACTACCTTCCATAATGACAAGGCTACCATCCATTGGAGTTACAAAAATCTCAACAACAAACTACCTTCCATAATGACAAGGCTACCATCCATTGGAGTAACAAAAATCTCGAAAATAGACTACCTTCAATACTGACAAGGCTAATATCCATTGGAGTAACAAAAATCTTGACAACAGACTGCCTTCCATAATGACAAGGCTACCATCTATAGGAATAAAAAAAATTTCGACAACAGACTGCCTTCCATAATGACAAGGCTACCATCCAATGGAATAACAAAAATATCGACAACATACTACCTTCCATAATTTCAAGGCTACCATCCATTGGAGTAACTAAAATATCGAAAACAGAATACCTTCCATTATGACAAGGCTACCATCCGTTGTAGTAACTAAAATCTCGACAACAGAATACCTTCCAGAATGACAAAGCTACCATCCATTGAAGTAACCAAAATCTCGACAACAGACAACTTCTATAATGACAAGGCTACCATCTATTGGAATAACAAAAATCTCGAGAACAAACTAACTTCCATAATGACAAGGCTACCATCCAATGGAATAACAAAAAATTCGACAACATACTACCTTCCATAATGACAAGGCTACCATCCATTAGAGTGACAAAAATCTCAACAACAGACTACCTTCCATAATGACTAGGCTACCTTCCATTAGAGTAACAAAGATATCGACAACAGACTACCTTCCATAATGACAAGGCTACCATCCATTGGAGTTACAAAAATCACAAGAACAAACTACCTTCCATAATGACAAGGCTACCATCCATTGGAGTAACAAAAATCTCGAAAATAGACTACCTTCGATACTGACAAGGCTAATATCCATTGGAGTAACAAAAATCTTGACAACAGACTACCTTCCATAATGACAAGGCTACCATCTATAAGAATAAAAAAAATCTCGAGAACAAACTGCCTTCCATAATGACAAGGCTACCATCCAATGGAATAACAAAAATATCGACAACATACTACCTTCCATAATGACAAGGCTACCATCCATTGGAGTAACCAAAATATCGACAACAGACTACCTTCCATAATGACAAGGCTACCATCTATTATAGTAACCAAAATATCAACAACAGACTACCTTCCATAATGACAAGGCTATCGTCCATTTTAGTAACAAAAATCTTGACAACAGACTACCTTCCATAATGACAATGCTACCATCCATTGGAGTAACAAAAATCTTGACAATAGACTACCTTCCATAATGACAAGGCTACCATCCATTGTAGTAACACAAATCTCGACAATAGACTACCTTCCAGAATGACAAAGCTACCATCCATTGGAGTAACCAAAATCTCGACAACAGACAACTTCTATAATGACAAGGCTACCATCTATTGGAATAACAAAAATCTCGAGAACAAACTACCTTCCATAATGACAAGGCTACCATCCAATGGAATAACAAAAAATTCGACAACATACTACCTTCCATAATGACAAGGCTACCATCCATTAGAGTGACAAAAATCTGGACAACAGACTACCTTCCATAATGACTAGGCTACCTTCCATTAGAGTAACAAAGATATCGACAACAGACTACCTTCCATAATGACAAGGCTACCATCCATTGGAGTTACAAAAATCTCAATAACAAACTACCTTCCATAATGACAAGGCTACCATCCATTGGAGTAACAAAAATCTCGAAAATAGACTACCTTCGATACTGACAAGGCTAATATCCATTGGAGTAACAAAAATCTTGACAACAGACTACCTTCCATAATGACAAGGCTACCATCTATAGGAATAAAAAAAATCTCGAGAACAGACTGCCTTCCATAATGACAAGGCTACCATCCAATGGAATAACAAAAATATCGACAACATACTACCTTCCATAAAGACAAGGCTACCATCCATTGGAGTAACAAAAATATCGACAACAGACTACCTTCCATAATGACAAGGCTACCATCCATTGTAGTAACAAAAATCTCGACAACAGACTACCTTCCAGAATGACAAAGCTACCATCCATTGGAGTAACCAAAATATCGACAACAGATAACTTCTATAATGACAAGGCTAACATCTATTGGAAAAACAAAAATCTCGAGAACATACTACCTTCCATAATGACAAGGCTACCATCCAATGGAATAACAAAAATCTCGACAACATACTACCTTCCATAATAACAAGGCTACCATCCATTAGAGTGACAAAAATCTCGATAATAGACT
Source organism: Vicia faba (assembly GCA_948472305.1). Classification (NCBI taxonomy): domain Eukaryota; kingdom Viridiplantae; phylum Streptophyta; class Magnoliopsida; order Fabales; family Fabaceae; genus Vicia; species Vicia faba. Next base: position 832,550,439 of record OX451738.1, on the reverse strand, counting down.
ACCTTCCATAATGAATAGGCTACCATCCATTAGAGTAACAAAGATATCGACAATAGACTACCTTCTATATACTGACAAGGCTACCATACATGGTAATAACAAAAATCTTGACAGCAAACTACCTTCCACAATGACAAGGCTACCATCCATTAGAGTAACAAAAATCTCGACAATAGACTACCTTCCATAATGACAAGGCTACCATCCATTGGAGTAACAAAAATCTCGACAACACACTACCTTCCATAATGACAAGGCTACCATCCATTAGAGTAACAAAAATCTCAACTATAGACTACCTTCCATAATGATAAGGCTACGATCCATTAGAGTAAAAAAAATCTCGACAACAGACTACCTTCCATAATGACAAGGCTACCATCCATTGGAGTTACAAAAATCTCAACAACAAACTACCTTCCATAATGACAAGGCTACCATCCATTGGAGTAACAAAAATCTCGAAAGTAGACTACCTTCGATATTGACAAGGCTAATATCCATTGGAGTAACAAAAATCTCGACAACAAACTACCTTCCATAATGACAAGGCTACCATCTATAGGAATAAAAAAAATCTCGAGAACAGACTGCCTTCCATAATGACAAGGCTACCATCCAATGGAATAACAAAAATATCGACAACATACTACCTTCCATAATGACAAGGCTACCATCCATTGGAGTAACCAAAATATCGACAACAGACTACCTTCCATAATGACAAGGCTACCATCAATTATAGTAACCAAAATATCAACAACAGACTACCTTCCATAATGACAAGGCTATCGTCCATTGTAGTAACAAAAATCTTGACAACAGACTACCTTCCATAATGACAATGCTACCATCCGTTGGAGTAACAAAAATCTCCACAATAGACTACCTTCCATAATGACAAGGCTACCATCCATTGTAGTAACAAAAATCTCGACAATAGACTACCTTCCAGAATGACAAAGCTACCATCCATTGGAGTAACCAAAATCTCGACAACAAACAACTTCTATAATGACAAGGCTACCATCTATTGGAATAACAAAAATCTCGAGAACAAACTACCTTCCATAATGACAAGGCTACCATCCAATGGAATAACAAAAAATTCGACAACATACTACCTTCCATAATGACAAGGCTACCATCCATTAGAGTGACAAAAATCTCGACAATAGACTACCTTCCATAATGACTAGGCTACCTTCCATTAGAGTAACAAAGATATCGACAACAGACTACCTTCCATAATGACAAGGCTACCATCCATTGGAGTTACAAAAATCTCAATAACAAACTACCTTCCATAATGACAAGGCTACCATCCATTGGAGTAACAAAAATCTCGAAAATAGACTACCTTCGATACTGACAAGGCTAATATCCATTGGAGTAACAAAAATCTTGACAACAGACTACCTTCCATAATGACAAGGCTACCATCTATAGGAATAAAAAAAATCTCGAGAACAGACTGCCTTCCATAATGACAAGGCTACCATCCAATGGAATAACAAAAATATCGACAACATACTACCTTCCATAAAGACAAGGCTACCATCCATTGGAGTAACCAAAATATCGACAACAGACTACCTTCCATAATGACAAGGCTACCATCCATTGTAGTAACTAAAATCTCGACAACAGACTACCTTCCAGAATGACAAAGCTACCATCCATTGGAGTAACCAAAATATCGACAACAAATAACTTCTATAATGACAAGGCTAACATCTATTGGAAAAACAAAAATCTCGAGAACATACTACCTTCTATAATGACAAGGCTACCATCCAATGGAATAACAAAAATCTCGACAACATACTACCTTCCATAATAACAAGGCTACCATCCATTAGAGTGACAAAAATCTCGATAATAGACTACCTTCCATAATGAATAGGCTACCATCCATTAGAGTAACAAAGATATCGACAATAGACTACCTTCTATATACTGACAAGGCTACCATACATTGTAATAACAAAAATCTCGACAGCAAACTACCTTCCACAATGACAAGGCTACCATCCATTAGAGTAACAAAAATCTCGACAATAGACTACCTTCCATAATGACAAGGCTACCATCCATTGGAGTAACAAAAATCTCGACAACACACTACCTTCCATAATGACAAGGCTACCATCCATTAGAGTAACAAAAATCTCAACTATAGACTACCTTCCATAATGACAAGGCTACGATCCATTAGAGTAAAAAAAATCTCGACAACAGACTACCTTCCATAATGACAAGGCTACCATCCATTGGAGTTACAAAAATCTCAACAACAAACTACCTTCCATAATGACAAGGCTACCATCCATTGGAGTAACAAAAATCTCGAAAGTAGACTACCTTCGATATTGACAAGGCTAATATCCATTGGAGTAACAAAAATCTCGACAACAAACTACCTTCCATAATGACAAGGCTACCATCTATAGGAATAAAAAAAATCTCGAGAACAGACTGCCTTCCATAATGACAAGGCTACCATCCAATGGAATAACAAAAATATCGACAACATACTACCTTCCATAATGACAAGGCTACCATCCATTGGAGTAACCAAAATATCGACAACAGACTACCTTCCATAATGACAAGGCTACCATCAATTATAGTAACCAAAATATCAACAACAGACTACCTTCCATAATGACAAGGCTATCGTCCATTGTAGTAACAAAAATCTTGACAACAGACTACCTTCCATAATGACAATGCTACCATCCGTTGGAGTAACAAAAATCTCCACAATAGACTACCTTCCATAATGACAAGGCTACCATCCATTGTAGTAACAAAAATCTCGACAATAGACTACCTTCCAGAATGACAAAGCTACCATCCATTGGAGTAACCAAAATCTCGACAACAAACAACTTCTATAATGACAAGGCTACCATCTATTGGAATAACAAAAATCTCGAGAACAAACTACCTTCCATAATGACAAGGCTACCATCCAATGGAATAACAAAAAATTCGACAACATACTACCTTCCATAATGACAAGGCTACCATCCATTAGAGTGACAAAAATCTCGACAACAGACTACCTTCCATAATGACTAGGCTACCTTCCATTAGAGTAACAAAGATATCGACAACAGACTACCTTCCATAATGACAAGGCTACCATCCATTGGAGTTACAAAAATCTCAATAACAAACTACCTTCCATAATGACAAGGCTACCATCCATTGGAGTAACAAAAATCTCGAAAATAGACTACCTTCGATACTGACAAGGCTAATATCCATTGGAGTAACAAAAATCTTGACAACAGACTACCTTCCATAATGACAAGGCTACCATCTATAGGAATAAAAAAAATCTCGAGAACAGACTGCCTTCCATAATGACAAGGCTACCATCCAATGGAATAACAAAAATATCGACAACATACTACCTTCCATAAAGACAAGGCTACCATCCATTGGAGTAACCAAAATATCGACAACAGACTACCTTCCATAATGACAAGGCTACCATCCATTGTAGTAACTAAAATCTCGACAACAAACTACCTTCCAGAATGACAAAGCTACCATCCATTGGAGTAACCAAAATCTCGAGAACAGACAACTTCTATAATGACAAGGCTACCATCTATTGGAATAATAAAAATCTCGAGAACAAACTACCTTCCATAACGACAAGGCTACCATCCAATGGAATAACAAAAAATTCGACAACATACTACCTTCCATAATGACAAGGCTACCATCCATTAGAGTGACAAAATTCTCGACAAAAGACTACCTTCCATAATGACTAGGCTACCTTCCATTAGAGTAACAAAGATATCGACAACAGACTACCTTTCAAAATGACAAGGCTACCATCCATTGGAGTTACAAAAATCTCAACAACAAACTACCTTCCATAATGACAAGGCTACCATCCATTGGAGTAAAAAAAATCTGGAAAAAAGACTACCTTCGATACTGACAAGGCTAATATCCATTGGAGTAACAAAAATCTCGACAACAGACAACTTCTATAATGACAAGGCTACCATCTATAGGAATAAAGAAAATCTCGAGAACAGACTGCCTTCCATAATGACAAGGCTACCATCAAATGGAATAACAAAAATATCGACAACATACTACCTTCCATAAAGACAAGGCTACCATCCATTGGAGTAACCAAAATATCGACAACAGACTACCTTCCATAATGACAAGGCTACCATCCATTGTAGTAACTAAAATCTCGACAACAGACTACCTTCCAGAATGACAAAGCTACCATCCATTGGAGTAACCAAAATCTCGACAACAAACAACTTCTATAATGACAAGGCTACCATCTATTGGAATAACAAAAATCTCGAGAACAAACTACCTTCCATAATGACAAGGCTACCATCCAATGGAATAACAAAAAATTCGACAACATACTACCTTCCATAATGACAAGGCTACCATCCATTAGAGTGACAAAAATCTCGACAACAGACTACCTTCCATAATGACTAGGCTACCTTCCATTAGAGTAACAAAGATATTGACAACAGACTACCTTCCATAATGACAAGGCTACCATCCATTGGAGTTACAAAAATCTCAAGAACAAACTACCTTCCATAATGACAAGGCTACCATCCATTGGAGTAACAAAAATATCGAAAATAGACTACCTTCGATACTGACAAGGCTAATATCCATTGGAGTAACAAAAATCTTGACAACAGACTACCTTCCATAATGACAAGGCTACCATCTATAAGAATAAAAAAAATCTCGAGAACAGACTGCCTTCCATAATGACAAGGCTACCATCCAATGGAATAACAAAAATATCGACAACATACTACCTTCCATAATGACAAGGCTACCATCCATTAGAGTGACAAAAATCTCGACAACAGACTACCTTCCATAATGACTAGGCTACCTTCCATTAGAGTAACAAAGATATCGACAACAGACTACCTTCCATAATGACAAGGCTACCATCCATTGGAGTTACAAAAATCTCAACAACAAACTACCTTCCATAATGACAAGGCTACCATCCATTGGAGTAACAAAAATCTCGAAAAAAGACTACCTTCGATACTGACAAGGCTAATATCCATTGGAGTAACAAAAATCTCGACAACAGACAACTTCTATAATGACAAGGCTACCATCTATAGGAATAAAAAAAATCTCTAGAACAGACTGCCTTCCATAATGACAAGGCTACCATCCAATGGAATAACAAAAATATTGACAACATACTACCTTCCATAATGACAAGGCTACCATCCATTGGAGTAACTAAAATATCGACAACAGACTACCTTCCATAATGACAAGGCTACCATCCATTGTAGTAACTAAAATCTTGACAACAGACTACCTTCCAGAATGACAAAGCTACCATCCATTGGAGTAACCAAAATCTCGACAACAGACAACTTCTATAATTACAAGGCTACCATCTATTGGAATAACAAAAATCTCGAGAACAAACTACCTTCCATAATGACAAGGCTACCATCCAATGGAATAACAAAAAATTCGACAACATACTACCTTCCATAATGACAAGGCTACCATCCATTAGAGTGACAAAAATATAGACAACAGACTACCTTCCATAATGACTAGGCTACCTTCCATTAGAGTAACAAAGATATCGACAACAGACTACCTTCCATAATGACAAGGATACCATCCATTGGAGTTACAAAAATCTCAACAACAAACTACCTTCCATAATGACAAGGCTACCATCCATTGGAGTAACAAAAATCTCGAAAAAAGACTACCTTCGATACTGACAAGGCTAATATCCATTGGAGTAACAAAAATCTCGACAACAGACAACTTCTATAATGACAAGGCTACCATCTATAGGAATAAAAAAAATCTCGAGAACAGACTGCCTTCCATAATGACAAGGCTACCATCCAATGGAATAACAAAAATATCGACAACATAATACCTTCCATAATGACAAGGCTACCATCCATTGGAGTAACCAAAATATCGATAACAGACTACCTTCCATAATGACAAGGCTACCATCCATTGTAGTAACTAAAATCTCGACAACAGACTACCTTCCAGAATGACAAAGCTACCGTCCATTGGAGTAACCAAAATCTCGACAACAGACAACTTCTATAATGACAAGGCTACCATCTATTGGAATAACAAAAATCTCGAGAAGAAACTACATTCCATAATGACAAGGCTACCATCCAATGGAATAACAAAAAATTCGACAACATACTACCTTCCATAATGACAAGGCTACCATCCATTAGAGTGACAAAAATCTCGACAACATACTACCTTCCATAATGACAAGGCTACCATCCATTAGAGTGACAAAAATCTCGACAACAGACTACCTTCCATAATGACTAGGCTACCTTCCATTAGAGTAACAAAGATATCGACAACAGACTACCTTCCATAATGACAAGGCTACCATCCATTGGAGTTACAAAAATCTCAACAACAAACTACCTTCCATAATGACAAGGCTACCATCCATTGGAGTAACAAAAATCTCGAAAAAAGACTACCTTCGATACTGACAAGGCTAATATCCATTGGAGTAACAAAAATCTCGACAACAGACAACTTCTATAATGACAAGGCTACCATCTATAGGAATAAAAAAAATCTCGAGAACAGACTGCCTTCCATAATGACAAGGCTACCATCCAATGGAATAACAAAAATATTGACAACATACTACCTTCCATAATGACAAGGCTACCATCCATTGGAGTAACCAAAATATCGACAACAGACTACCTTCCATAATGACAAGGCTACCATCCATTGTAGTAACTAAAATCTCGACAACAGACTACCTTCCAGAATGACAAAGCTACCATCCATTGGAGTAACCAAAATCTCGACAACAGACAACTTCTATAATTACAAGGCTACCATCTATTGGAATAACAAAAATCTCGAGAACAAACTACCTTCCATAATGACAAGGCTACCATCCAATGGAATAACAAAAAATTCGACAACATACTACCTTCCATAATGACAAGGCTACCATCCGCTAGAGTGACAAAAATCTAGACACCAGACTACCTTCCATAATGACTAGGCTACCTTCCATTAGAGTAACAAAGATATCGACAACAGACTACCTTCCATAATGACAAGGCTACCATCCATTGGAGTTACAAAAATCTCAACAACAAACTACCTTCCATAATGACAAGGCTACCATCCATTGGAGTAACAAAAATCTCGAAAAAAGACTACCTTCGATACTGACAAGGCTAATATCCATTGGAGTAACAAAAATCTCGACAACAGACAACTTCTATAATGACAAGGCTACCATCTATAGGAATAAAAAAAATCTCGAGAACAGACTGCCTTCCATAATGACAAGGCTACCATCCAATGGAATAACAAAAATATCGACAACATAATACCTTCCATAATGACAAGGCTACCATCCATTGGAGTAACCAAAATATCGATAACAGACTACCTTCCATAATGACAAGGCTACCATCCATTGTAGTAACTAAAATCTCGACAACAGACTACCTTCCAGAATGACAAAGCTACCATCCATTGGAGTAACCAAAATCTCGACAACAGACAACTTCTATAATAACAAGGCTACCATCTATTGGAATAACAAAAATCTCGAGAACAAACTACATTCCATAATGACAAGGCTACCATCCAATGGAATAACAAAAAATTCGACAACATACTACCTTCCATAATGACAAGGCTACCATCCATTAGAGTGACAAAAATCTCGACAACAGACTACCTTCCATAATGACTAGGCTACCTTCCATTAGAGTAACAAAGATATTGACAACAGACTACCTTCCATAATGACAAGGCTACCATCCATTGGAGTTACAAAAATCTCAAGAACAAACTACCTTCCATAATGACAAGGCTACCATCCATTGGAGTAACAAAAATCTCGAAAATAGACTACCTTTGATACTAACAAGGCTAATATCCATTGGAGTAACAAAAATCTTGACAACAGACTACCTTCCATAATGACAAGGCTACCATCTATAAGAATAAAAAAAATCTCGAGAACAGACTGCCTTCCATAATTACAAGGCTACCATCCAATGGAATAACAAAAATATCGACAACATACTACCTTCCATAATGACAAGGCTACCATCCAATAGAGTGACAAAAATCTCGACAACAGACTACCTTCCATAATGACTAGGCTACCTTCCATTAAAGTAACAAAGATATCGACAACAGACTACCTTCCATAATGACAAGGCTACCATCCATTGGAGTTACAAAAACATCAACAACAAACTACCTTCCATAATGACAAGGCTACCATCCATTGGAGTAACAAAAATCTCGAAAATAGACTACCTTCGATACTGACAAGGCTAATATCCATTGGAGTAACAAAAATCTTGACAACAGACTACCTTCCATAATGACAAGGCTACCATCTATAGGAATAAAAAAAATCTCGAGAACAGACTGCCTTCCATAATGACAAGGCTACCATCCAATGGAATAACAAAAATATCGACAACATACTACCTTCCATAAAGATAAGGCTACCATCCATTGGAGTAACCAAAATATCGACAACAGACTACCTTCCATAATGACAAGGCTACCATCCATTGTAGTAACTAAAATCTCGACAACAGACTACCTTCCAGAATGACAAAGCTACCATCCATTGGAGTAACCAAAATCTCGACAACAGACAACTTCTATAATGACAAGGCTACCATCTATTGGAATAACAAAAATCTCGAGAACAAACTACCTTCCATAATGACAAGGCTACCATCCAATGGAATAACAAAAAATTCGACAACATACTACCTTCCATAATGACAAGGCTACCATCCATTAGAGTGACAAAAATCTCGACAACAGACTACCTTCCATAATGACTAGGCTACCTTCCATTAGAGTAACAAAGATATTTACAACAGACTACCTTCCATAATGACAAGGCTACCATCCATTGGAGTTACAAAAATCTCAAGAACAAACTACCTTCCATAATGACAAGGCTACCATCCATTGGAGTAACAAAAATCTCGAAAATAGACTACCTTTGATACTAACAAGGCTAATATCCATTGGAGTAACAAAAATCTTGACAACAGACTACCTTCCATAATGACAAGGCTACCATCTATAAGAATAAAAAAAATCTCGAGAACAGACTGCCTTCCATAATGACAAGGCTACCATCCATTGGAGTAACCAAAATATCGATAACAGACTACCTTCCATAATGACAAGGCTACCATCCATTCTAGTAACTAAAATCTCGACAACAGACTACCTTCCAGAATGATAAAGCTACCATCCATTGGAGTAACCAAAATCTCGACAACAGACAACTTCTATAATGACAAGGCTACCATCTATTGGAATAACAAAAATCTCGAGAACAAACTACCTTCCATAATGACAAGGCTACCATCCAATGGAATAACAAAAAATTCGACAACATACTACCTTCCATAATGACAAGGCTACCATCCATTAGAGTGACAAAAATCTCGACAACAGACTACCTTCCTTAATGACTAGGCTACCTTCCATTAGAGTAACAAAGATATTGACAACAGACTACCTTCCATAATGACAAGGCTACCATCCATTGGAGTTACAAAAATCTCAAGAACAAACTACCTTCCATAATGACAAGGCTACCATCCATTGGAGTAACAAAAATCTCGAAAATAGACTACCTTTGATACTAACAAGGCTAATATCCATTGGAGTAACAAAAATCTTGACAACAGACTACCTTCCATAATGACAAGGCTACCATCTATAAGAATAAAAAAAATCTCGAGAACAGACTGCCTTCCATAATGACAAGGCTACCATCCAATGGAATAACAAAAATATCGACAACATACTACCTTCCATAATGACAAGGCTACCATCCATTAGAGTGACAAAAATTTCGACAACAGACTACCTTCCATAATGACTAGGCTACCTTCCATTAGAGTAACAAAGATATCGACAACAGACTACCTTCCATAATGACAAGGCTACCATCCATTGGAGTTACAAAAATCTCAACAACAAACTACCTTCCATAATGACAAGGCTACCATCCATTAGAGTGACAAAAATCTAGACAACAGACTACCTTCCATAATGACTAGGCTACCTTCCATTAGAGTAACAAAGATATCGACAACAGACTACCTTCCATAATGACAAGGCTACCATCCATTGGAGTTACAAAAATCTCAACAACAAACTACCTTCCATAATGACAAGGCTACCATCCATTGGAGTAACAAAAATCTCGAAAAAAGACTACCTTCGATACTGACAAGGCTAATATCCATTGGAGTAACAAAAATCTCGACAACAGACAACTTCTATAATGACAAGGCTACCATCTATAGGAATAAAAAAAATCTCGAGAACAGACTGCCTTCCATAATGACAAGGCTACCCTCCAATGGAATAACAAAAATATCGACAACATACTACCTTCCATAATGACAAGGCTACCATCCATTGGAGTAACCAAAATATCGATAACAGACTACCTTCCATAATGACAAGGCTACCATCCATTGTAGTAACTAAAATCTCGACAACAGACTACCTTCCAGAATGACAAAGCTACCATCCATTGGAGTAACCAAAATCTCGACAACAGACAACTTCTATAATGACAAGGCTACCATCTATTGGAATAACAAAAATCTCGAGAACAAACTACCTTCCATAACGACAAGGCTACCATCCAATGGAATAATAAAAAATTCGACAACATACTACCTTCCATAATGACAAGGCTACCATCCATTAGAGTGACAAAAATCTCGACAACAGACTACCTTCCATAATGACTAGGCTACCTTCCATTAGAGTAACAAAGATATTGACAACAAACTACCTTCCATAATGACAAGGCTACCATCCATTGGAGTTACAAAAATCTCAAGAACAAACTACCTTCCATAATGACAAGGCTACCATCCATTGGAGTAACAAAAATCTCGAAAATAGACTACCTTTGATACTAACAAGGCTAATATCCATTGGAGTAACAAAAATCTTGACAACAGACTACCTTCCATAATGACAAGGCTACCATCTATAAGAATAAAAAAAATCTCGAGAACAAACTGCCTTCCATAATGACAAGGCTACCATCCAATGGAATAACAAAAATATCGACAACATACTACCTTCCATAATGACAAGGCTACCATCCATTAGAGTGACAAAAATTTCGACAATAGACTACCTTCCATAATGACTAGGCTACCTTCCATTAGAGTAACAAAGATATCGACAACAGACTACCTTCCATAATGACAAGGCTACCATCCATTGGAGTTACAAAAATCTCAACAACAAACTACCTTCCATAATGACAAGGCTACCATCCATTAGAGTGACAAAAATCTAGACAACAGACTACCTTCCATAATGACTAGGCTACCTTCCATTAGAGTAACAAAGATATCGACAACAGACTACCTTCCATAATGACAAGGCTACCATCCATTGGAGTTACAAAAATCTCAACAACAAACTACCTTTCATAATGACAAGGCTACCATCCATTGGAGTAACAAAAATCTCGAAAAAAGACTACCTTCGATACTGACAAGGCTAATATCCATTGGAGTAACAAAAATCTCGACAACAGACAACTTCTATAATGACAAGGCTACCATCTATAGGAATAAAAAAAATCTCGAGAACAGACTGCCTTCCATAATGACAAGGCTACCATCCAATGGAATAACAAAAATATCAATAACATACTACCTTCCATAATGACAAGGCTACCATCCATTGGAGTAACCAAAATATCGATAACAGACTACCTTCCATAATGACAAGGCTACCATCCATTGTAGTGACTAAAATCTCGACAACAGACTACCTTCCAGAATGACAAAGCTACCATCCATTGGAGTAACCAAAATCTCGACAACAGACAACTTCTATAATGACAAGGCTACCATCTATTGGAATAACAAAAATCTCGAGAACAAACTACCTTCCATAATGACAAGGCTACCATCCAATGGAATAATAAAAAATTCGACAACATACTACCTTCCATAATGACAAGGCTACCACCCATTAGAGTGACAAAAATCTCGACAACAGACTACCTTCCATAATGACTAGGCTACCTTCCATTAGAGTAACAAAGATATTGACAACAGACTACCTTCCATAATGACAAGGCTACCATCCATTGGAGTTCCAAAAATCTCAAGAACAAACTACCTTCCATAATGACAAGGCTACCATCCATTGGAGTAACAAAAATCTCGAAAATAGACTACCTTTGATACTAACAAGGCTAATATCCATTGGAGTAACAAAAATCTTGACAACAGACTACCTTCCATAATGACAAGGCTACCATCTATAAGAATAAAAAAAATCTTGAGAACAAACTGCCTTCCATAATGACAAGGCTACCATCCAATGGAATAACAAAAATATCGACAACATACTACCTTCCATAATGACAAGGCTACTATCCATTAGAGTGACAAAAATTTCGACAATAGACTACCTTCCATAATGACTAGGCTACCTTCCATTAGAGTAACAAAGATATCGACAACAGACTACCTTCCATAATGACAAGGCTACCATCCATTGGAGTTACAAAAATCTCAACAACAAACTACCTTCCATAATGACAAGGCTACCATCCATTAGAGTGACAAAAATCTAGACAACAGACTACCTTCCATAATGACTAGGCTACCTTCCATTAGAGTAACAAAGATATCGACAACAGACTACCTTCCATAATGACAAGGCTACCATCCATTGGAGTTACAAAAATCTCAACAACAAACTACCTTCCATAATGACAAGGCTACCATCCATTGGAGTAACAAAAATCTCGAAAAAAGACTACCTTCGATACTGACAAGGCTAATATCCATTGGAGTAACAAAAATCTCGACAACAGACAACTTCTATAATGACAAGGCTACCATCTATAGGAATAAAAAAAATCTCGAGAACAGACTGCCTTCCATAATGACAAGGCTACCCTCCAATGGAATAACAAAAATATCGACAACATACTACCTTCCATAATGACAAGGCTACCATCCATTGGAGTAACCAAAATATCGATAACAGACTACCTTCCATAATGACAAGGCTACCATCCATTGTAGTAACTAAAATCTCGACAACAGACTACCTTCCAGAATGACAAAGCTACCATCCATTGGAGTAACCAAAATCTCGACAACAGACAACTTCTATAATGACAAGGCTACCATCTATTGGAATAACAAAAATCTCGAGAACAAACTACCTTCCATAACGACAAGGCTACCATCCAATGGAATAATAAAAAATTCGACAACATACTACCTTCCATAATGACAAGGCTACCATCCATTAGAGTGACAAAAATCTCGACAACAGACTACCTTCCATAATGACTAGGCTACCTTCCATTAGAGTAACAAAGATATTGACAACAAACTACCTTCCATAATGACAAGGCTACCATCCATTGGAGTTACAAAAATCTCAAGAACAAACTACCTTCCATAATGACAAGGCTACCATCCATTGGAGTAACAAAAATCTCGAAAATAGACTACCTTTGATACTAACAAGGCTAATATCCATTGGAGTAACAAAAATCTTGACAACAGACTACCTTCCATAATGACAAGGCTACCATCTATAAGAATAAAAAAAATCTCGAGAACAAACTGCCTTCCATAATGACAAGGCTACCATCCAATGGAATAACAAAAATATCGACAACATACTACCTTCCATAATGACAAGGCTACCATCCATTAGAGTGACAAAAATTTCGACAATAGACTACCTTCCATAATGACTAGGCTACCTTCCATTAGAGTAACAAAGATATCGACAACAGACTACCTTCCATAATGACAAGGCTACCATCCATTGGAGTTACAAAAATCTCAACAACAAACTACCTTCCATAATGACAAGGCTACCATCCATTAGAGTGACAAAAATCTAGACAACAGACTACCTTCCATAATGACTAGGCTACCTTCCATTAGAGTAACAAAGATATCGACAACAGACTACCTTCCATAATGACAAGGCTACCATCCATTGGAGTTACAAAAATCTCAACAACAAACTACCTTTCATAATGACAAGGCTACCATCCATTGGAGTAACAAAAATCTCGAAAAAAGACTACCTTCGATACTGACAAGGCTAATATCCATTGGAGTAACAAAAATCTCGACAACAGACAACTTCTATAATGACAAGGCTACCATCTATAGGAATAAAAAAAATCTCGAGAACAGACTGCCTTCCATAATGACAAGGCTACCATCCAATGGAATAACAAAAATATCAATAACATACTACCTTCCATAATGACAAGGCTACCATCCATTGGAGTAACCAAAATATCGATAACAGACTACCTTCCATAATGACAAGGCTACCATCCATTGTAGTAACTAAAATCTCGACAACAGACTACATTCCAGAATGACAAAGCTACCATCCATTGGAGTAACCAAAATCTCGACAACAGACAACTTCTATAATGACAAGGCTAACATCTATTGGAATAACAAAAATCTCGAGAACAAACTACCTTCCATAATGACAAGGCTACCATCCAATGGAATAATAAAAAATTCGACAACATACTACCTTCCATAATGACAAGGCTACCACCCATTAGAGTGACAAAAATCTCGACAACAGACTACCTTCCATAATGACTAGGCTACCTTCCATTAGAGTAACAAAGATATTGACTACAGACTACCTTCCATAATGACAAGGCTACCATCCATTGGAGTTCCAAAAATCTCAAGAACAAACTACCTTCCATAATGACAAGGCTACCATCCATTGGAGTAACAAAAATCTCGAAAATAGACTACCTTTGATACTAACAAGGCTAATATCCATTGGAGTAACAAAAATCTTGACAACAGACTACCTTCCATAATGACAAGGCTACCATCTATAAGAATAAAAAAAATCTTGAGAACAAACTGCCTTCCATAATGACAAGGCTACCATCCAATGGAATAACAAAAATATCGACAACATACTACCTTCCATAATGACAAGGCTACCATCCATTAGAGTGACAAAAATTTCGACAATAGACTACCTTCCATAATGACTAGGCTACCTTCCATTAGAGTAACAAAGATATCGACAACAGACTACCTTCCATAATGACAAGGCTACCATCCATTGGAGTTACAAAAATCTCAACAACAAACTACCTTCCATAATGACAAGGCTACCATCCATTAGAGTGACAAAAATCTAGACAACAGACTACCTTCCATAATGACTAGGCTACCTTCCATTAGAGTAACAAAGATATCGACAACAGACTACCTTCCATAATGACAAGGCTACCATCCATTGGAGTTACAAAAATCTCAACAACAAACTACCTTCCATAATGACAAGGCTACCATCCATTGGAGTAACAAAAATCTCGAAAAAAGACTACCTTCGATACTGACAAGGCTAATATCCATTGGAGTAACAAAAATCTCGACAACAGACAACTTCTATAATGACAAGGCTACCATCTATAGGAATAAAAAAAATCTCGAGAACAGACTGCCTTCCATAATGACAAGGCTACCATCCAATGGAATAACAAAAATATCAATAACATACTACCTTCCATAATGACAAGGCTACCATCCATGGGAGTAACCAAAATATCGATAACAGACTACCTTCCATAATGACAAGGCTACCGTCCATTGTAGTAACTAAAATCTCGACAACAGACTACCTTCCAGAATGACAAAGCTACCATCCATTGGAGTAACCAAAATCTCGACAACAGACAACTTCTATAATGACAAGGCTACCATCTATTGGAATAACAAAAATCTCGAGAACAAACTACCTTCCATAATGACAAGGCTACCATCCAATGGAATAATAAAAAATTCGACAACATACTACCTTCCATAATGACAAGGCTACCACCCATTAGAGTGACAAAAATCTCGACAACAGACTACCTTCCATAATGACTAGGCTACCTTCCATTAGAGTAACAAAGATATCGACAACAGACTACCTTCCATAATGACAAGGCTACCATCCATTGGAGTTCCAAAAATCTCAAGAACAAACTACCTTCCATAATGACAAGGCTACCATCCATTGGAGTAACAAAAATCTCGAAAATAGACTACCTTTGATACTAACAAGGCTAATATCCATTGGAGTAACAAAAATCTTGACAACAGACTACCTTCCATAATGACAAGGCTACCATCTATAAGAATAAAAAAAATCTTGAGAACAAACTGCCTTCCATAATGACAAGGCTACCATCCAATGGAATAACAAAAATATCGACAACATACTACCTTCCATAATGACAAGGCTACCATCCATTAGAGTGACAAAAATTTCGACAATAGACTACCTTCCATAATGACTAGGCTACCTTCCATTAGAGTAACAAAGATATCGACAACAGACTACCTTCCATAATGACAAGGCTACCATCCATTGGAGTTACAAAAATCTCAACAACAAACTACCTTCCATAATGACAAGGCTACCATCCATTAGAGTGACAAAAATCTAGACAACAGACTACCTTCCATAATGACTAGGCTACCTTCCATTAGAGTAACAATGATATCGACAACAGACTACCTTCCATAATGACAAGGCTACCATCCATTGGAGTTACAAAAATCTCAACAACAAACTACCTTCCATAATGACAAGGCTACCATCCATTGGAGTAACAAAAATCTCGAAAAAAGACTACCTTCGATACTGACAAGGCTAATATCCATTGGAGTAACAAAAATCTCGACAACAGACAACTTCTATAATGACAAGGCTACCATCTATAGGAATAAAAAAAATCTCGAGAACAGACTGCCTTCCATAATGACAAGGCTACCATCCAATGGAATAACAAAAATATCGACAACATACTACCTTCCATAATGACAAGGCTACCATCCATTGGAGTAACCAAAATATCGATAACAGACTACCTTCCATAATGACAAGGCTACCATCCATTGTAGTAACTAAAATCTAGACAACAGACTACCTTCCAGAATGACAAAGCTACCATCCATTGGAGTAACCAAAATCTCGACAACAGACAACTTCTATAATGACAAGGATACCATCTATTGGAATAACAAAAATCTCGAGAACAAACTACCTTCCATAATGACAAGGCTACCATCCAATGGAATAATAAAAATTTCGACAACATACTACCTTCCATAATGACAAGGCTACCATCCATTAGAGTGACAAAAATCTCGACAACAGACTACCTTCCATAATGACTAGGCTACCTTCCATTAGAGTAACAAAGATATTGACAACAGACTACCTTCCTTAATGACAAGGCTACCATCCATTGGAGTTCCAAAAATCTCAAGAACAAACTACCTTCCATAATGACAAGGCTACCATCCATTGGAGTAACAAAAATCTCGAAAATAGACTACCTTTGATACTAACAAGGCTAATATCCATTGGAGTAACAAAAATCTTGACAACAGACTACCTTCCATAATGACAAGGCTACCATCTATAAGAATAAAAAAAATCTCGAGAACAGACTGCCTTCCATAATGACAAGGCTACCATCCAATGGAATAACAAAAATATCGACAACATACTACCTTCCATAATGACAAGGCTACCATCCATTAGAGTGACAAAAATCTCGACAACAGACTACCTTCCATAATGATTAGGCTACCTTCCATTAGAGTAACAAAGATATCGACAACAGACTACCTTCCATAATGACAAGGCTACCATCCATTGGAGTTACAAAAATCTCAACAACAAACTACCTTCCATAATGACAAGGCTACCATCCATTGGAGTAACAAAAATCTCGAAAAAAGACTACCTTCGATACTGACAAGGCTAATATCCATTGGAGTAACAAAAATCTCGACAACAGACAACTTCTATAATGACAAGGCTACCATCTATAGGAATAAAAAAAATCTCGAGAACAGACTGCCTTCCATAATGACAAGGCTACCATCCAATGGAATAACAAAAATATTGACAACATACTACCTTCCATAATGACAAGGCTACCATCCCTTGGAGTAACCAAAATATCGACAACAGACTACCTTCCATAATGACAAGGCTACCATCCATTGTAGTAACTAAAATCTCGACAACAGACTACCTTCCAGAATGACAAAGCTACCATCCATTGGAGTAACCAAAATCTCGACAACAGACAACTTCTATAATTACAAGGCTACCATCTATTGGAATAACAAAAATCTCGAGTACAAACTACCTTCCATAATGACAAGGCTACCATCCAATGGAATAACAAAAAATTCGACAACATACTACCTTCCATAATGACAAGGCTACCATCCATTAGAGTGACAAAAATCTAGACAACAGACTACCTTCCATAATGACTAGGCTACCTTCCATTAGAGTAACAAAGATATCGATAACAGACTACCTTCCATAATGACAAGGCTACCATCCATTGGAGTTACAAAAATCTCAACAACAAACTACCTTCCATAATGACAAGGCTACCATCCATTGGAGTAACAAAAATCTCGAAAAAAGACTACCTTCGATACTGACAAGGCTAATATCCATTGGAGAAACAAAAATCTCGACAACAGACAACTTCTATAATGACAAGGCTACCATCTATAGGAATAAAAAAAATCTCGAGAACAGACTGCCTTCCATAATGACAAGGCTACCATCCAATGGAATAACAAAAATATCGACAACATAATACCTTCCATAATGACAAGGCTACCATCCATTGGAGTAACCAAAATATCGATAACAGACTACCTTCCATAATGACAAGGCTACCATCCATTGTAGTAACTAAAATCTCGACAACAGACTACCTTCTAGAATGACAAAGCTACCATCCATTGGAGTAACCAAAATCTCGACAATAGACAACTTCTATAATGACAAGGCTACCATCTATTGGAATAACAAAAATCTCGAGAACAAACTACATTCCATAATGACAAGGCTACCATCCAATGGAATAACAAAAAATTCGACAACATACTACCTTCCATAATAACAAGGCTACCATCCATTAGAGTGACAAAAATCTCGACAACAGACTACCTTCCTTAATGACTAGGCTACCTTCCATTAGAGTAACAAAGATATTGACAACAGACTACCTTCCATAATGACAAGGCTACCATCCATTGGAGTTACAAAAATCTCAAGAACAAACTACCTTCCATAATGACAAGGCTACCATCCATTGGAGTAACAAAAATCTCGAAAATAGACTACCTTTGATACTAACAAGGCTAATATCCATTGGAGTAACAAAAATCTTGACAACAGACTACCTTCCATAATGACAAGGCTACCATCTATAAGAATAAAAAAAATCTCGAGAACAGACTGCCTTCCATAATGCCAAGGCTACCATCCAATGGAATAACAAAAATATCGACAACATACTACCTTCCATAATGACAAGGCTACCATCCATTAGAGTGACAAAAATCTCGACAACAGACTACCTTCATTAATGACTAGGCTACCTTCCATTAGAGTAACAAAGATATCGACAACAGACTACCTTCCATAATGACAAGGCTACCATCCATTGGAGTTACAAAAACATCAACAACAAACTACCTTCCATAATGACAAGGCTACCATCCATTGGAGTAACAAAAATCTCGAAAATAGACTACCTTCGATACTGACAAGGCTAATATCCATTGGAGTAACAAAAATCTTGACAACAGACTACCTTCCATAATGACAAGGCTACCATCTATAGGAATAAAAAAAATCTCGAGAACAGACTGCCTTCCATAATGACAAGGCTACCATCCAATGGAATAACAAAAATATCGACAACATACTACCTTCCATAAAGATAAGGCTACCATCCATTGGATTAACCAAAATATCGACAACAGACTACCTTCCATAATGACAAGGCTACCATCCATTGTAGTAACTAAAATCTCGACAACAGACTACCTTCCAGAATGACAAAGCTACCATCCATTGGAGTAACCAAAATCTCGACAACAGACAACTTCTATAATGACAAGGCTACCATCTATTGGAATAACAAAAATCTCGAGAACAAACTACCTTCCATAATGACAAGGCTACCATCCAATGGAATAACAAAAAATTCGACAACATACTACCTTCCATAATGACAAGGCTACCATCCATTAGAGTGACAAAAATCTCGACAACAGACTACCTTCCATAATGACTAGGCTACCTTCCATTAGAGTAACAAAGATATTGACAACAGACTACCTTCCATAATGACAAGGCTACCATCCATTGGAGTTACAAAAATCTCAAGAACAAACTACCTTCCATAATGACAAGGCTACCATCCATTGGAGTAACAAAAATCTCGAAAATAGACTACCTTTGATACTAACAAGGCTAATATCCATTGGAGTAACAAAAATCTTGACAACAGACTACCTTCCATAATTACAAGGCTACCATCTATAAGAATAAAAAAAATCTCGAGAACAGACTGCCTTCCATAATGACAAGGCTACCATCCAATGGAATAACAAAAATATCGACAACATACTACCTTCCATAATGACAAGGCTACCATCCATTAGAGTGACAAAAATCTCGACAACAGACTACCTTCCATAATGACTAGGCTACCTTCCATTAGAGTAACAAAGATATCGACAACAGACTACCTTCCATAATGACAAGGCTACCATCCATTGGAGTTACAAAAATCTAAACAACAAACTACCTTCCATAATGACAAGGCTACCATCCATTGGAGTAACAAAAATCTCGAAAAAAGACTACCTTCGATACTGACAAGGCTAATATCCATTGGAGTAACAAAAATCTCGACAACAGACAACTTCTATAATGACAAGGCTACCATCTATAGGTATAAAAAAAATCTCGAGAACAGACTGCCTTCCATAATGACAAGGCTACCATCCAATGGAATAACAAAAATATTGACAACATACTACCTTCCATAATGACAAGGCTACCATCCATTGGAGTAACCAAAATATCGACAACAGACTACCTTCCATAATGACAAGGCTACCATCCATTGTAGTAACTAAAATCTCGACAACAGACTACCTTCCAGAATGACAAAGCTACCATCCATTGGAGTAACCAAAATCTCGACAACAGACAACTTCTATAATTACAAGGCTACCATCTATTGGAATAACAAAAATCTCGAGAACAAACTACCTTCCATAATGACAAGGCTACCATCCAATGGAATAACAAAAAATTCGACAACATACTACCTTCCATAATGACAAGGCTACCATCCATTAGAGTGACAAAAATCTAGACAACAGACTACCTTCCATAATGACTAGGCTACCTTCAATTAGAGTAACAAAGATATCGACAACAGACTACCTTCCATAATGACAAGGCTACCATCCATTGGAGTTACAAAAATCTCAACAACAAACTACCTTCCATAATGACAAGGCTACCATCCATTGGAGTAACAAAAATCTCGAAAAAAGACTACATTCGATACTGACAAGGCTAATATCCATTGGAGTAACAAAAATCTCGACAACAGACAACTTCTATAATGACAAGGCTACCATCTATAGGAATAAAAAAAATCTCGAGAACAGACTGCCTTGCATAATGACAAGGCTACCATCCAATGGAATAACAAAAATATCGACAACATACTACCTTCCATAATGACAAGGCTACCATCCATTGGAGTAACCAAAATATCGATAACAGACTACCTTCCATAATGACAAGGCTACCATCCATTGTAGTAACTAAAATCTCGACAACAGACTACCTTCCAGAATGACAAAGCTACCATCCATTGGAGTAACCAAAATCTCGACAACAGACAACTTCTATAATGACAAGGCTACCATCTATTGGAATAACAAAAATCTCGAGAACAAACTACCTTCCATAATGACAAGGCTACCATCCAATGGAATAACAAAAAATTCGACAACATACTACCTTCCATAATGACAAGGCTACCATCCATTAGAGTGACAAAAATCTCGACAACAGACTACCTTCCATAATGACTAGGCTACCTTCCATTAGAGTAACAAAGATATTGACAACAGACTACCTTCCATAATGACAAGGCTACCATCCATTGGAGTTACAAAAATCTCAAGAACAAACTACCTTCCATAATGACAAGGCTACCATCCATTGGAGTAACAAAAATCTCGAAAATAGACTACCTTTGATACTAACAAGGCTAATATCCATTGGAGTAACAAAAATCTTGACAACAGACTACCTTCCATAATTACAAGGCTACCATCTATAAGAATAAAAAAAATCTCGAGAACAGACTGCCTTCCATAATGACAAGGCTACCATCCAATGGAATAACAAAAATATCGACAACATACTACCTTCCATAATGACAAGGCTACCATCCATTAGAGTGACAAAAATCTCGACAACAGACTACCTTCCATAATGACTAGGCTACCTTCCATTAGAGTAACAAAGATATCGACAACAGACTACCTTCCATAATGACAAGGCTACCATCCATTGGAGTTACAAAAATCTAAACAACAAACTACCTTCCATAATGACAAGGCTACCATCCATTGGAGTAACAAAAATCTCGAAAAAAGACTACCTTCGATACTGACAAGGCTAATATCCATTGGAGTAACAAAAATCTCGACAACAGACAACTTCTATAATGACAAGGCTACCATCTATAGGTATAAAAAAAATCTCGAGAACAGACTGCCTTCCATAATGACAAGGCTACCATCCAATGGAATAACAAAAATATTGACAACATACTACCTTCCATAATGACAAGGCTACCATCCATTGGAGTAACCAAAATATCGACAACAGACTACCTTCCATAATGACAAGGCTACCATCCATTGTAGTAACTAAAATCTCGACAACAGACTACCTTCCAGAATGACAAAGCTACCATCCATTGGAGTAACCAAAATCTCGACAACAGACAACTTCTATAATTACAAGGCTACCATCTATTGGAATAACAAAAATCTCGAGAACAAACTACCTTCCATAATGACAAGGCTACCATCCAATGGAATAACAAAAAATTCTACAACATACTACCTTCCATAATGACAAGGCTACCATCCATTAGAGTGACAAAAATCTAGACAACTGACTACCTTCCATAATGACTAGGCTACCTTCAATTAGAGTAACAAAGATATCGACAACAGACTACCTTCCATAATGACAAGGCTACCATCCATTGGAGTTACAAAAATCTCAACAACAAACTACCTTCCATAATGACAAGGCTACCATCCATTGGAGTAACAAAAATCTCGAAAAAAGACTACATTCGATACTGACAAGGCTAATATCCATTGGAGTAACAAAAATCTCGACAACAGACAACTTCTATAATGACAAGGCTACCATCTATAGGAATAAAAAAAATCTCGAGAACAGACTGCCTTGCATAATGACAAGGCTACCATCCAATGGAATAACAAAAATATCGACAACATACTACCTTCCATAATGACAAGGCTATCATCCATTGGAGTAACCAAAATATCGATAACAGACTACCTTCCATAATGACAAGGCTACCATCCATTGTAGTAACTAAAATCTCGACAACAGACTACCTTCCAGAATGACAAAGCTACCATCCATTGGAGTAACCAAAATCTCGACAACAGACAACTTCTATAATGACAAGGCTACCATCTATTGGAATAACAAAAATCTCGAGAACAAACTACCTTCCATAATGACAAGGCTACCATCCAATGGAATAACAAAAAATTCGACAACATACTACCTTCCATAATGACAAGGCTACCATCCATTAGAGTGACAAAAATCTCGACAACAGACTACCTTCCATAATGACTAGGCTACCTTCCATTAGAGTAACAAAGATATTGACAACAGACTACCTTCCATAATGACAAGGCTACCATCCATTGGAGTTACAAAAATCTCAAGAACAAACTACCTTCCATAATGACAAGGCTACCATCCATTGGAGTAACAAAAATCTCGAAAATAGACTACCTTTGATACTAACAAGGCTAATATCCATTGGAGTAACAAAAATCTTTCTAACAGACTACCTTCCATAATGACAAGGCTACCATCTATAAGAATAAAAAAAATCTCGAGAACAGACTGCCTTCCATAATGACAAGGCTACCATCCAATGGAATAACAAAAATATCGACAACATACTACCTTCCATAATGACAAGGCTACCATCCATTAGAGTGACAAAAATCTCGACAACAGACTACCTTCCATAATGACTAGGCTAGCTTCCATTAGAGTAACAAAGATATCGACAACAGACTACCTTCCATAATAACAAGGCTACCATCCATTGGAGTTACAAAAATCTCAACAACAAACTACCTTCCATAATGACAAGGCTACCATCCATTGGAGTAACAAAAATCTCGAAAAAAGACTACCTTCGATACTGACAAGGCTAATATCCATTGGAGTAAAAAAAATCTCGACAATAGACAACTTCTATAATGACAAGGCTACCATCTATAGGAATAAAAAAAATCTCGAGAACAGACTGCCTTCCATAATGACAAGGCTACCATCCAATGGAATAACAAAAATATTGACAACATACTACCTTCCATAATGACAAGGCTACCATCCATTGGAGTAACCAAAATATCGACAACAGACTACCTTCCATAATGACAAGGCTACCATCCATTGTAGTAACTAAAATCTCGACAACAGACTACCTTCCAGAATGACAAAGCTACCATCCATTGGAGTAACCAAAATCTCGACAAGAGACAACTTCTATAATTACAAGGCTACCATCTATTGGAATAACAAAAATCTCGAGAACAAACTACCTTCCATAATGACAAGGCTACCATCCAATGGAATAACAAAAAATTCGACAACATACTACCTTCCATAATGACAAGGCTACCATCCATTAGAGTGACAAAAATATAGACAACAGACTACCTTCCATAATGACTAGGCTACCTTCCATTAGAGTAACAAAGATATCGACAACAGACTACCTTCCATAATGACAAGGCTACCATCCATTGGAGTTACAAAAATCTCAACAACAAACTACCTTCCATAATGACAAGGCTACCATTCATTGGAGTAACAAAAATCTCGAAAAAAGACTACCTTCGATACTGACAAGGCTAATATCCATTGGAGTAAAAAAAATCTCGACAATAGACAACTTCTATAATGACAAGGCTACCATCTATAGGAATAAAAAAAATCTCGAGAACAGACTGCCTTCCATAATGACAAGGCTACCATCCAATGGAATAACAAAAATATTGACAACATACTACCTTCCATAATGACAAGGCTACCATCCATTGGAGTAACCAAAATATCGACAACAGACTACCTTCCATAATGACAAGGCTACCATCCATTGTAGTAACTAAAATCTCGACAACAGACTACCTTCCAGAATGACAAAGCTACCATCCATTGGAGTAACCAAAATCTCGACAACAGACAACTTCTATAATTACAAGGCTACCATCTATTGGAATAACAAAAATCTCGAGAACAAACTACCTTCCATAATGACAAGGCTACCATCCAATGGAATAACAAAAAATTCGACAACATACTACCTTCCATAATGACAAGGCTACCATCCATTAGAGTGACAAAAATATAGACAACAGACTACCTTCCATAATGACTAGGCTACCTTCCATTAGAGTAACAAAGATATCGACAACAGACTACCTTCCATAATGACAAGGCTACTATCCATTGGAGTTACAAAAATCTCAACAACAAACTACCTTCCATAATGACAAGGCTAATATCCATTGGAGTAACAAAAATCTCGACAACAGACAACTTCTATAATGACAAGGCTACCATCTATAGGAATAAAAAAAATCTCGAGAACAGACTGCCTTGCATAATGACAAGGCTACCATCCAATGGAATAACAAAAATATCGACAACATACTACCTTCCATAATGACAAGGCTACCATCCATTGTAGTAACTAAAATCTCGACAACAGACTACCTTCCAAAATGACAAAGCTACCATCCATTGGAGTAACCAAAATCTCGACAACAGACAACTTCTATAATGACAAGGCTACCATCTATTGGAATAACAAAAATCTCGAGAACAAACTACCTTCCATAATGACAAGGCTACCATCCAATGGAATAGCAAAAAATTCGACAACATACTACCTTCCATAATGACAAGGCTACCATCCATTAGAGTGACAAAAATCTCGACAACAGACTACCTTCCATAATGACTAGGCTACCTTCCATTAGAGTAACAAAGATATTAACAACAGACTACCTTCCATAATGACAAGGCTACCATCCATTGGAGTTACAAAAATCTCAAGAACAAACTACCTTCCATAATGACAAGGCTACCATCCATTGGAGTAACAAAAATCTCGAAAATAGACTACCTTTGATACTAACAAGGCTAATATCCATTGGAGTAACAAAAATCTTGACAACAGACTACCTTCCATAATGACAAGGCTACCATCTATAAGAATAAAAAAAGTCTCGAGAACAGACTGCCTTCCATAATGACAAGGCTACCATCCAATGGAATAACAAAAATATCGACAACATACTACCTTCCATAATGACAAGGCTACCATCCATTAGAGTGACAAAAATCTCGACAACAGACTACCTTCCATAATGACTAGGCTACCTTCCATTAGAGTAACAAAGATATCGACAACAGACTACCTTCCATAATGACAAGGCTACCATCCATTGGAGTTACAAAAATCTCAACAACAAACTACCTTCCATAATGACAAGGCTACCATCCATTGGAGTAACAAAAATCTCGAAAATAGACTACCTTCGATACTGACAAGGCTAATATCCATTGGAGTAACAAAAATCTTGACAACAGACTACCTTCCATAATGACAAGGCTACCATCTATAGGAATAAAAAAATCTCGAGAACAGACTGCCTTCCATGATGACAAGGCTACCATCCAATGGAATAACAAAAATATCGACAACATACTACCTTCCATAAAGATAAGGCTACCATCCATTGGAGTAACCAAAATATCGACAACAGACTACCTTCCATAATGACAAGGCTACCATCCATTGTAGTAACTAAAATCTCGACAACAGACTACCTTCCAGAATGACAAAGCTACCATCAATTGGAGTAACCAAAATCTCGACAACAGACAACTTCTATAATGACAAGGCTACCATCTATTGGAATAACAAAAATCTCGAGAACAAACTACCTTCCATAATGACAAGGCTACCATCCAATGGAATAACAAAAAATTCGACAACATACTACCTTACATAATGACAAGGCTACCATCCATTAGAGTGACAAAAATCTCGACAACAGACTACCTTCCATAATGACTAGGCTACCTTCCATTGGAGTAACAAAGATATCGACAACAGACTACCTTCCATAATGACAAGGCTAGCATCCATTGGAGTTACAAAAATCTCAACAACAAACTACCTTCCATAATGACAAGGCTACCATCCATTGGAGTAACAAAAATCTCGAAAATAGACTACCTTCGATACTGACAAGGCTAATATCCATTGGAGTAACAAAAATCTTGACAACAGACTACCTTCCATAATGACAAGGCTACCATCTATAGGAATAAAAAAAATCTCGAGAACAGACTGCCTTCCATAATGACAAGGCTACCATCCAATGGAATAACAAAAATATCGACAACATACTACCTTCCATAAAGATAAGGCTACCATCCATTGGAGTAACCAAAATATCGACAACAGACTACCTTCCATAATGACAAGGCTACCATCCATTGTAGTAACTAAAATCTCGACAACAGACTACCTTCTAGAATGACAAAGCTACCATCCATTGGAGTAACCAAAATCTCGACAACAGACAACTTCTATAATGACAAGGCTACCATCTATTGGAATAACAAAAATCTCGAGAACAAACTACCTTCCATAATGACAAGGCTACCATCCAATGGAATAACAAAAAATTCGACAACATACTACCTTCCATAATGACAAGGCTACCATCCATTAGAGTGATAAAAATCTCGACAACAGACTACCTTCCATAATGACTAGGCTACCTTCCATTAGAGTAACAAAGATATTGACAACAGACTACCTTCCATAATGACAAGGCTACCATCCATTGGAGTTACAAAAATCTCAAGAACAAACTACCTTCCATAATGACAAGGCTACCATCTATTGGAGTAACAAAAATCTCGAAAATAGACTACCTTCGATATTGACAAGGCTAATATCCATTGGAGTAACAAAAATTTTGACAACAGACTACCTTCCATAATGACAAGGCTACCATCTATAAGAATTAAAAAAATCTCGAGAACGGACTGCCTTCCATAATGACAAGGCTACCATCCAATGGAATAACAAAAATATCGACAACATACTACCTTCCATAATGACAAGGCTACCATCCCTTAGAGTGACAAAAATCTCGACAACAGACTACCTTCCATAATGACTAGGCTACCTTCCATTAGAGTAACAAAGATATCGACAATAGACTACCTTCCATAATGACAAGGCTACCATCCATTGGAG
The DNA here is from genome assembly GCA_948472305.1 of Vicia faba. Lineage (NCBI taxonomy): Eukaryota > Viridiplantae > Streptophyta > Magnoliopsida > Fabales > Fabaceae > Vicia > Vicia faba. The sequence goes on along the minus strand of OX451738.1, from coordinate 832,521,776 downwards.
TTACAAAAATATCAACAACAAACTACCTTCCATAATGACATAGCTACCATCCATTGGAGTAACAAAAATCTCGAAAATAGACTACCTTCGATACTGACAAGGCTAATATCCATTGGAGTAACAAAAATCTTGACAACAGACTACCTTCCATAATGACAAGGCTACCATCTATAGGAATAAAAAAAATCTCGAGAACAGACTGCCTTCCATAATGACAAGGCTACCATCCAATGGAATAACAAAAATATCGACAACATACTACCTTCCATAATGACAAGGCTACCATCCCTGAGAGTGACAAAAATCTCGACAACAGACTACCTTCCATAATGACTAGGCTACCTTCCATTAGAGTAACAAAGATATCGACAATAGACTACCTTCCATAATGACAAGGCTACCATCCATTGGAGTTACAAAAATCTCAACAACAAACTACCTTCCATAATGACAAGGCTACCATCCATTGGAGTAACAAAAATCTCGAAAATAGACTACCTTCGATACTGACAAGGCTAATATCCATTGGAGTAACAAAAATCTTGACAACAGACTACCTTCCATAATGACAAGGCTACCATCTATAGGAATAAAAAAAATCTCGAGAACAGACTGCCTTCCATAATGACAAGGCTACCATCCAATGGAATAACATAAATATCGACAACATACTACCTTCCATAATGACAAGGCTACCATCCATTGGAGTAACCAAAATATCGACAACAGACTACCTTCCATAATGACAAGGCTACCATCCATTGTAGTAACTAAAATCTTGACAACAGACTACCTTCCAGAATGACAAAGCTACAATCCATTGGAGTAACCAAAATCTCGAGAACAAACTACCTTCCATAATGACAAGGCTACCATCTATTGGAATAACAAAAATCTCGAGAACAAACTACCTTCCATAATGACAAGGCTACCATCCAATGGAATAACAAAAAATTCGACAACATACTACCTTCCATAATGACAAGGCTACCATCCATTAGAGTGACAAAAATCTCGACAACAGACTACCTTCCATAATGACTAGGCTACCTTCCATTAGAGTAACAAAGATATTGACAACAGACTACCTTCCATAATGACAAGGCTACCATCCATTGGAGTTACAAAAATCTCAAGAACAAACTACCTTCCATAATGACAAGGCTACCATCCATTGGAGTAACAAAAATCTCGAAAATAGACTACCTTCGATACTGACAAGGCTAATATCCATTGGAGTAACAAAAATCTTGACAACAGACTACCTTCCATAATGACAAGGCTACCATCCAATGGAATAACAAAAATATCGACAACATACTACCTTCCATAATGACAAGGCTACCATCCATTGGAGTAACCAAAATATCGACAATAGACTACCTTCCATAATGACAAGGCTACCATCAATTATAGTAACCAAAATATCAACAACAGACTACCTTCCATAATGACAAGGCTATCGTCCATTATAGTAACAAAAATCTTGACAACAGACTACCTTCCATAATGACAAGGCTACCATCCATTGTAGTAACAAAAATCTCGACAACAGACTACCTTCCAGAATGACAAAGCTACCATCCATTGGAGTAACCAAAATCTCGACAACAGACAACTTCTATAATGACAAGGCTACCATCTATTGGAATAACAAAAATCTCGAGAACAAACTACCTTCCATAATGACAAGGCTACCATCCAATGGAATAACAAAAAATTTGACAACATACTACCTTCCATAATGACAAGGCTACCATCCATTAGAGTGACAAAAATCTCGACAACAGACTACCTTCCATAATGACTAGGCTACCTTCCATTAGAGTAACAAAGATATCGACAACAGACTACCTTCCATAATGACAAGGCTACCATCCATTGGAGTTACAAAAATCTCAACAACAAACTACCTTCCATAATGACAAGGCTACCATCCATTGGAGTAACAAAAATCTTGAAAATAGACTACATTCAATACTGACAAGGCTAATATCCATTGGAGTAACAAAAATCTTGACAACAGACTACCTTCCATAATGACAAGGCTACCATCTATAAGAATAAAAAAAATCTCGAGAACAGACTGCCTTCCATAATGACAAGGCTACCATCCAATGGAATAACAAAAATATCGACAACATACTACCTTCCATAATGACAAGGCTACCATCCATTGGAGTAACCAAAATATCGACAACAGACTACCTTCCATAATGACAAGGCTACCATCAATTATAGTAACCAAAATATCAACAACAGACTACCTTCCATAATGACAAGGCTACCATCCATTGTAGTAACAAAAATCTCGACAACAGACTACCTTCCAGAATGACAAAGCTACCATCCATTGGAGTAACCAAAATCTCGACAACAGACAACTTCTATAATGACAAGGCTAACATCTATTGGAAAAACAAAAATCTCGAGAACATACTACCTTCCATAATGACAACGCTACCATCCAATGGAATAACAAAAATCTCGACAACATACTACCTTCCATAATGACAAGGCTACCATCCATTAAAGTAACAAAAATCTCGACAATAGACTACCTTCCATAATGACTAGGCTACCTTCCATTAGAGTAACAAAGATATTGACAACAGACTACCTTCCATAATGACAAGGCTACCATCCATTGGAGTTACAAAAATCTCAAGAACAAACTACCTTCCATAATGACAAGGTTACCATCCATTGGAGTAACAAAAATCTCGAAAATAGACTACCTTCGATACTGACAAGGCTAATATCCATTGGAGTAACAAAAATCTTGACAACAGACTACCTTCCATAATGACAAGGCTACCATCTATAAGAATAAAAAAAATCTCGAGAACAGACTTCCTTCCATAATGACAAGGCTACCATCCAATGGAATAACAAAAATATCGACAACATACTACCTTCCATAATGACAAGGCTACCATCCATTGGAGTAACCAAAATATCGACAACAGACTACCTTCCATAATGACAAGGCTACCATCAATTATAGTAACCAAAATATCAACAACAGACTACCTTCCATAATGACAAGGCTATCGTCCATTGTAGTAACAAAAATCATGACAACAGACTACCTTCCATAATGACAATGCTACCATCCATTGGAGTAACAAAAATCTCGACAATAGACTGCCTTCCATAATGACAAGGCTACCATCCATTGTAGTAGCAAAAATCTCGACAATAGACTACCTTCCAGAATGACAAAGCTACCATCCATTGGAGTAACCAAAATCTTGACAACAGACAACTTCTATAATGACAAGGCTACTATCCATTGGAGTAAAAAAAATCGCGACAACAGACTACCTTCCATAATGACAAGGCTATCATCCATTGGAGTAACAAAAATATCAACAAGAGACTACCTTCCATAATGACAAGGCTACCATCCATTGGAGTAACAAAAATATCAACAAGAGACTACCTTCCATAATAAAAAGGGTACCATCCATTCGAGTAAAAAAAATCTCGCCAACAAACTACCTTCCATAATGAAAAGCCTACCATCCATTGGAGTAACAAAAATCTCGGCAACAAAATACCTTCCATAATGACTAGGCTACCATCCATTGGAGTAACACAGATAACGACAACAGACTACCTTCCATAATGACAAGGCTATTATCTATTGGAGTGACAAAAATCTCGACAACAGACTACCTTCCATAATGACAAGGCTACCATCCATTGGAGTAACAAAAATCTCAAAAACAGACAGCCTACCATAATGACAAGGCTACCATCCGATGGAATAACAAAAATCTCGACAACAGACTACCTTCCATAATGACAATGCTACCATCAATTGAAGTAAAAAAAACCTAGACAATAGACTACCTTCCATAATGACAAGGCTACCATCCATTGGAGTAACCAAAATATCAACAACAGACAACTTCTATAATGACAAGGCTACCATCTATTGGAATAACAAAAATTTCGACAACAGACTACCTTCCATAATGACAAGGCTACCATCCATTGGAGTAATGAAAATATCAACAAGAGACTACCTTCCATAATGACAAGGCTACCATGCATTGGAGTAATGAAAATACCAACATACTACCTTCCTTAATGACAAGGCTATCATCCATTGTAGTAACAAAAAGATCGCCAACAAACTACCTTCGATAATGACAAGGCTACTATCTATTGGAGTGACAAAAATCTCGACAATAGACTACCTTCCATAATGACAAGGATACCATCAATTGGAGTAAAAAAATCTCGACAACAGACTACCTTTCATTATGACATGGCCACTATCCATTGGAGTAACAAAAATCTCAACAACAAACTACCTTCCAAATTGATAAGGCTACCATCCATTGGAATAACAAAAATATCGACAACAAACTACGTTCCATAATGACAAGGCTACCATCCATTGGAGTACCAAAAATCGTGACGATAGACTACCTTCCATTAATACAAGGCTACCATCCATTGGAGTAACAAAAATATCAACAAGAGACTACCTTCCATAATGAGAAGGCTACCATCCATTGGAGTAACAAAAATCTCACCAACAGACTACCTTCCATAATGACAAGGCTACCATCCATTGGAATAACAAAAATATCGACAACAAACTACGTTCCATAATGACAAGGCTACCATCCATTGGAGTAACAAAAATATCGACAACAGACTACCTTCCAGAATGACAAGGCAACCATTCATTGGAGTAATAAAAATATCGAGAATAAACTACCTTCCATAATGAAAAGCCTACCATCCATTGGAGTAACAAAAATCTCGACAACATAATACCTTTCATAATGACTAGGCTACCATCCATTGGAGTAACAAAGATATCGACAACATACTACCTTCCATAATGAAAAGGCTACCATCCATTGGAGTGACAAAAATCTCGACAACAGACTACCTTCCATAATGACAAGGATACCATCCATTGGAGTAACAAAAATCTCGAAAACAGACTACCTTCCATAATGACAAGGCTACCACCCAATGGAATAACAAAAATATCGAAAACAAACTACGTTCCATAATGACAAGGCTACCATCCGTTGGAGTAACAAAAATATCGACAACAGACTACCTTCCATAATGACAAGGCTACCATCCATTGGATTAATAAAAATCTAGACAACAAACTACCTTCCATAATTACAAGGCTACCATCCATTGGAATAACGAAAATATCAACAAGAGAGTACATTCCATAATGACAAGGCTACCATCCATTGGAGTAAAAAAAATCACGACAACAGACTACCTTCCATAATGACAAGGCTATCATCCATTGGAGTAACAAAAATAACAACAAGAGACTACCTTCCATAATGACAAGGCTACCATCCATTGGAGTAACAAAAATATCAACAAGAGACTACCTTCCATAATGACAAGGCTACCATCCATTCGAGTAAAAAAAATCTCGCCAAGAAACTACCTTCCATAATGAAAAGCCTACCATCCATTTGAGTAACAAAAATCTCGACAACAAAATACCTTCCATAATGACTAGGCTACCATCCATTGGAGTAACACAGATAACGACAACAGACTACCTTCCATAATGACAAGGCTATTATCTATTGGAGTGACAAAAATCTCGACAACAGACTACCTTCCATAATGACAAGGCTACCATCCATTGGAGTAACAAAAATCTCGAAAACAGACAGCCTACCATAATGACAAGGCTACCATCCGATGGAATAACAAAAATCTCGACAACAGACTACCTTCCATTATGACAATGCTACCATCAATTGAAGTAAAAAAAACCTATACAATAGACTACCTTCCATAATGACAAGGCTACCATCCATTGGAGTAACCAAAATCTCGACAACAGACAACTTCTATAATGACAAGGCTACCATCTATTGGAATAACAAAAATTTCGACAACAGACTACCTTCCATAATGACAAGGCTACCATCCATTGGAGTAATGAAAATATCAACAAGAGACCACCTTCCATAATGACAAGGCTACCATGCATTGGAGTAATGAAAATACCAACATACTACCTTCCTTAATGACAAGGCTATCATCCATTGTAGTAACAAAAAGATCGCCAACAAACTACCTTCGATAATGACAAGAATACTATCTATTGGAGTGACAAAAATCTCGACAATAGACTACCTTCCATAATGACAAGGATACCATCAATTGGAGTAAAAAAATCTCGACAACAGACTACCTTTCATTATGACATGGCCACTATCCATTGGAGTAACAAAAATCTCAACAACAAACTACCTTCCAAATTGATAAGGCTACCATCCATTGGAATAACAAAAATATCGACAACAAACTACGTTCCATAATGACAAGGCTACCATCCATTGGAGTACCAAAAATCGTGACGATAGACTACCTTCCATAAATACAAGGCTACCATCCATTGGAGTAACAAAAATATCAACAAGAGACTACCTTCCATAATGACAAGGCTACCATCCATTGGAGTAACAAAAATCTCACCAACAGACTACCTTCCATAATGACAAGGCTACCATCCATTGGAATAACAAAAATATCGACAACAAACTACGTTCCATAATGACAAGGCTACCATCCATTGGAGTAACAAAAATATCGACAACAGACTACCTTCCAGAATGACAAGGCAACCATTCATTGGAGTAATAAAAATATCGAGAATAAACTACCTTCCATAATGAAAAGCCTACCATCCATTGGAGTAACAAAAATCTCGACAACATAATACCTTTCATAATGACTAGGCTACCATCCATTGGAGTAACAAAGATATCGACAACATACTACCTTCCATAATGAAAAGGCTACCATCCATTGGAGTGACAAAAATCTCGACAACAGACTACCTTCCATAATGACAAGGATACCATCCATTGGAGTAACAAAAATCTCGAAAACAGACTACCTTCCATAATGACAAGGCTACCATCCAATGGAATAACAAAAATATCGAAAACAAACTACGTTCCATAATGACAAGGCTACCATCCGTTGGAGTAACAAAAATATCGACAACAGACTACCTTCCATAATGACAAGGCTACCATCCATTGGATTAATAAAAATCTAGACAACAAACTACCTTCCATAATTACAAGGCTACCATCCATTGGAATAACGAAAATATCAACAAGAGAGTACATTCCATAATGACAAGGCTACCATCCATTGGAGTAAAAAAAATCACGACAACATACTACCTTCCATAATGACAAGGCTATCATCCATTGGAGTAACAAAAATAACAACAAGAGACTACCTTCCATAATGACAAGGCTACCATCCATTGGAGTAACAAAAATATCAACAAGAGACTACCTTCCATAATGACAAGGCTACCATCCATTCGAGTAAAAAAAATCTCGCCAAGAAACTACCTTCCATAATGAAAAGCCTACCATCCATTTGAGTAACAAAAATCTCGACAACAAAATACCTTCCATAATGACTAGGCTACCATCCATTGGAGTAACACAGATAACGACAACAGACTACCTTCCATAATGACAAGGCTATTATCTATTGGAGTAACAAAAATCTCGACAACAGACTACCTTCCATAATGACAAGGCTACCATCCATTGGAGTAACAAAAATCTCGAAAACAGACAGCCTACCATAATGACAAGGCTACCATCCGATGGAATAACAAAAATCTCGACAACATACTACCTTCCATTATGACAATGCTACCATCAATTGAAGTAAAAAAAACCTATACAATAGACTACCTTCCATAATGACAAGGCTACCATCCATTGGAGTAACCAAAATCTCGACAACAGACAACTTCTATAATGACAAGGCTACCATCTATTGGAATAACAAAAATTTCGACAACAGACTACCTTCCATAATGACAAGGCTACCATCCATTGGAGTAATGAAAATATCAACAAGAGACCACCTTCCATAATGATAAGGCTACCATGCATTGGAGTAATGAAAATACCAACATACTACCTTCCTTAATGACAAGGCTATCATCCATTGTAGTAACAAAAAGATCGCCAACAAACTACCTTCGATAATGACAAGGCTACTATCTATTGGAGTGACAAAAATCTCGACAATAGACTACCTTCCATAATGACAAGGATACCATCAATTGGAGTAAAAAAATCTCGACAACAGACTACCTTTCATTATGACATGGCTACTATCCATTGGAGTAACAAAAATCTCGACAACAAACTACCTTCCAAATTGATAAGGCTACCATCCATTGGAATAACAAAAATATCAAAAACAAACTACGTTCCATAATGACAAGGCTACCATCCATTGGAGTAACAAAAATATCGACAACAAATTACCTTCCATAATGATAAGTCTACCATCCATTGGAGTAACAAAAATTTAAACAACAAACTACCTTCCATAATGACAAGGCTACCATCCATTGGAGTAACGAAAATATCAACAAGAGACTAATTTCTATAATGACAAGGCTACCATCCATTGGAGTAACAAAAATCGCGACAACATACTACCTTCCCTAATGACAAGGCTACCATCCATTGGAGTAACAAAAATATCAACAAGAGACTACCTTCCATAATGACAAGGCTACCATCCATTGGAGTAACAAAAATCTCGCCAACAGACTACCTTCCATAATGACAAGGCTACCATCCATTGGAATAACAAAAATATCGACAACAAACTACGTTCCCTAAAGACAAGGCTACCATCCATTGGAGTAACAAAAATATCGACAACAGACTACCTTCCATAATGACAAGGCTACCATCCATTGGAGTAACAAAAATATCGAGAATAGACTACCTTCCATAATGAAAAGCCTACCATACATTGGAGTAACAAAAATCTCGACAACATAATACCTTCCATAATGACTAGGCTACCATCCATTGGAGTAACAAAGATATCGACAACATAGTACCTTCCATAATGACAAGGCTACCATCCATTGGAGTGACAAAAATCTCGACAACACACTACTTTTCATAATGACAAGGATACCATCCATTGGAGTAACAAAAATCTCGAAAACAGACTACCTTCCATAATGACAAGGCTACCATCCAATGGAATAACAAAAGTATCGACAACATACTACCTTCCATAATGACAAGGCTACCATTAATTGTAGTAACCAAAATCTCGACAACAGATTACCTTCAATAATGACAAGGCTACCGTTCATTGTAGTAACAAAAATCTCGACAACATACTACCTTCCATAATGACAATGCTACCATCAATTGAAGTAACAAAAATCTCGACAATAGACTACCTTCCATAATGACAAGGCTACCATTCATTGTAGTAACAAAAATCTCGACAATAGACTACCTTCCATAATGACAAGGCTACCATCCATTGGAGTAACCAAAATCTCGACAACAAAAAACTTCTATAATGACAAGGCTACGATCTATTGGAATAACAAAAATTTCGACAACAGACTACCTTTCATAATGACAAGGCTACCATCCATTGGAGTAATGAAAATATCAACAAGAGACTACCTTCCATAATGACAAGGCCCATGCATTGGAGTAATGAAAATATCAACAAGAGACTACCTTCCATAATGACAAGGCTATCATCCATTGTAGTAACAAAAAGCTCGCCAACAGACTAGCTTCGATAATGACAAGGCTACTATCTATTGGAGTGACAAAAATCTCGACAATAGACTACCTTCCATAATGACAAGGCTACCATCCATTGGAGTAAAAAAAATCTCGACAACACAATACCTTCCATAATGACAAGGCTACCATCCATTAGAGTAACAAAAATCTCGACTACAGACTACCTTCCATAATGACAAGGCCACGATCTACTAGAGTAAAAAAAATCTCGAGAACAGACTACCTTCCATAATGACAAGGCTACCATCCAATGGAGTAATGAAAATATCGACAAGAGACTACCTTCCATAATGACAAGGCTACCATCCATTGGAGTAATGAAAATATCAACAAGAGACTACCTTCCATAATAAAAAGGCTACCATCCATTCGAGTAAAAAAAATCTCGCCAAGAAACTACCTTCCATAGTGAAAAGCCTACCATCCATTGGAGTAACAAAAATCTCGACAACAAAATACCTTCCATAATGACTAGGCTACCATCCATTGGAGTAACACAGATAACGACAACAGACTACCTTCCATAATGACAAGGCTATTATCTATTGGAGTGACAAAAATCTCGACAACAGACTACCTTCCATAATGACAAGGCTACCATCCATTGGAGTAACAAAAATCTCGAAAACAGACAGCCTACCATAATGACAAGGCTACCATCCGATGGAATAACAAAAATCTCGACAACAGACTACCTTCCATAATGACAATGCTACCATCAATTGAAGTAAAAAAAACCTATACAATAGACTACCTTCCATAATGACAAGGCTACCATCCATTGGAGTAACCAAAATCTCGACAACAGACAACTTCTATAATGACAAGGCTACCATCTATTGGAATAACAAAAATTTCGACAACAGACTACCTTCCATAATGACAAGGCTACCATCCATTGGAGTAATGAAAATATCAACAAGAGACCACCTTCCATAATGACAAGGCTACCATGCATTGGAGTAATGAAAATACCAACATACTACCTTCCTTAATGACAAGGCTATCATCCATTGTAGTAACAAAAAGATCGCCAACAAACTACCTTCGATAATGACAAGGCTACTATCTATTGGAGTGACAAAAATCTCGATAATAGACTACCTTCCATAATGACAAGGATACCATCAATTGGAGTAAAAAAATCTCGACAACAGACTACCTTTCATTATGACATGGCTACTATCCATTGGAGTAACAAAAATCTCGACAACAAACTACCTTCCAAATTGATAAGGCTACCATCCATTGGAATAACAAAAATATCGAAAACAAACTACGTTCCATAATGACAAGGCTACCATCCATTGTAGTAACAAAAATATCGACAACAAATTACCTTACATAATGATAAGTCTACCATCCATTGGAGTAACAAAAATTTAGACAACAAACTACCTTCCATAATGACAAGGCTACCATCCATTGGAGTAACGAAAATATCAACAAGAGACTAATTTCTATAATGACAAGGCTACCATCCATTGGAGTAACAAAAATCGCGACAACATACTACCTTCCCTAATGACATGGCTACCATCCATTGGAGTAACAAAAATATCAACAAGAGACTACCTTCCATAATGACAAGGCTACCATCCATTGGAGTAACAAAAATCTCGCCAACAGACTACCTTCCATATTGACAAGGCTACCATCCATTGGAATAACAAAAATATCGACAACAAACTACGTTCCCTAAAGACAAGGCTACCATCCATTGGAGTAACAAAAATATCGACAACAGACTACCTTCCATAATGACAAGGCTACCATCCATTGGAGTAACAAAAATATCGAGAATAGACTACCTTCCATAATGATAAGCCTACCATACATTGGAGTAACAAAAATCTCGACAACATAATACCTTCCATAATGACTAGGCTACCATCCATTGGAGTAACAAAGATATCGACAACATACTACCTTCCATAATGACAAGGCTACCATCCATTGGAGTGACAAAAATCTCGACAACAGACTACTTTTCATAATGACAAGGATACCATCCATTGGAGTAACAAAAATCTCGAAAACTCACTACCTTCCATAATAACAAGGCTACCATCCAATGGAATAACAAAAGTATCGACAACATACTACCTTCCATAATGACAAGTCTACCATTAATTGTAGTAACCAAAATCTTGACAACAGATTACCTTCAATAATGACAAGGCTACCGTTCATTGTAGTAACAAAAATCTCGCCAACATACTACCTTCCATAATGACAATGCTACCATCAATTGAAGTAACAAAAATCTCGACAATAGACTACCTTCCATAATGATAAGGCTACCATTCATTGTAGTAACAAAAATCTCGACAATAGACTACCTTCCATAATGACAAGGCTACCATCCATTGGAGTAACCAAAATCTCGACAACAAAAAACTTCTATAATGACAAGGCTACGATCTATTGGAATAACAAAAATTTCGACAATAGACTACCTTTCATAATGACAAGGCTACCATCCATTGGAGTAATGAAAATATCAACAAGAGACTACCTTCCATAATGACAAGGCCCATGCATTGGAGTAATGAAAATATCAACAAGAGACTACCTTCCATAATGACAAGGCTATCATCCATTGTAGTAACAAAAAGCTCGCCAACAGACTAGCTTCGATAATGACAAGGCTACTATCTATTGGAGTGACAAAAATCTCGACAATAGACTACCTTCCATAATGACAAGGCTACCATCCATTGGAGTAAAAAAAATCTCGACAACACAATACCTTCCATAATGACAAGGCTACCATCCATTAGAGTAACAAAAATCTCGACTACAGACTACCTTCCATAATGACAAGGCCACGATCCATTAGAGTAAAAAAAATCTCGAGAACAGACTACCTTCCATAATGACAAGGCTACCATCCAATGGAGTAATGAAAATATCAACAAGAGACTACCTTCCATAATGACAAGGCTACCATCCATTGGAGTAATGAAAATATCAACAAGAGACTACCTTCCATATTAACAAGGCTACCATCCATTGGAGTAACAAAAACCTCGCCAACAGACTACCTTCAATAATGACAAGGCTATCATCCATTATCGTAACAAAATCTCGACATCAGACAACCTTTCAATGTGACATGGCTACTATCCATTGGAGTAACAACAATCTATACAACAAACTACCTACCAAAATGATAAGGCTACCATCAATTGGAATAACAAAAATGTTGACAACAAACTACGTTCCATAATGACGAGGCTACCATCCATTGGAGTAACAAAAATATCGAAAACAGACTACCTTCCATAATGACAGTGCTACCATCCATTGGAGTAACAAAAATCTAGACAACAAACTACCTTCCATAATGACAAGGCTACCATCCATTGGAGTAACGAAAATATCAACAAGAGACTACTTTCCATAATGTCAAGGTTACCATCCATTGGAGTAACAAAAATCGCGACAATAGACTACCTTCCATAATGACAAGGTTACCATCCATTGGAGTAACAAAAATATCAACAAGAGACTACCTTCCATAATGACAAGGCTACCATCCATTGGAGTAACAAAAATCTCGCCAACAGACTACCTTCCATAATGACAAGGCTACCATCCATTGGAATAACAAAAATATCGACAACAAACTACGTTGCATAATGACAAGGCTACCATCCATTGGAGTAACAAAAATATCGAGAAAATACTACCTTCCATAATGAAAAGCCTACCATCCATTGGAGTAACAAAAATCTCGAAAACATAATACCTTCCATAATGAATAGGCTACCATCCATTGGAGTAACAAAGATATAGACAAAAGACTACCTTCCATAATGACAAGGCTACCATCTATTGGAGTGACAAAAATATCGACAACAGACTACCTTCCATAATGACAAGGCTACCATCCATTGTAGTAACAAAAATCTCGACAACAGACTACCTTCCATAATGACAATGCTACCATCAATTAAAGTAAAAAAAACCTAGACAATAGACTACCTTCCATAATGACAAGGCTACCATCCATTGTAGTAACAAAAATCTCGACAATAGACTACCTTCCATAATGACAAGGCTACCATCTATTGGAATAACAAAAATTTCAGACAACAGACTACCTTCCATAATGACAAGGCTACCATCCATTGGTGTAATGAAAATATCAACAAGAGATTACCTTCCATAATGACAAGGCTACCATGCATTGGAGTAATGAAAATATCAACCAGAGACTACCTTCTATAATGACAAGGCTATCATCCATTGTAGTAACAAAAAGATCACCAACAGACTACCTTCGATAATGACAAGGCTACTATCTATTGGAGTGAAAAAAATCTCGACAATAGACTACCTTCCATAATGACAAGGCTACCATCCAATGGAATAACAAAAATATCGACAACATACTACCTGCCATAATGACAAGGCTACCATCAATTGTAGTAACCAAAATCTCGCCAACAGACTACCTTCCATAATGACATGGCTACCATCCATTGGAATAACAAAAATATCGACAACAAACTACGTTCCATAATGACAAGGCTACCATCCATTGGAGTAACAAAAATATGGACAATAGACTACCTTCCATAATGACAAGGCTACCATCCATTGGAGTAACAAAAATATCGAGAATAGACTACCTTCCATGATGACAAGGCTACCATACATTGGAGTAACGAAAATATCAACAAGAGACTAATTTCCATAATGACAAGGCTACCATCCATTGGAGTAACAAAAATCGCGACAACAGACTACCTTCCATAATGACAAGCCTACCATCCATTGGAGTAACAAAAATATCAACAAGAGACTACCTTCCATAATGAAAAGTTTACCATCCATTGGAGTAACAAAAATCTCGCCAACAGACTACCTTCGATAATGACAAGGCTACTATCTATTGGAGTGAAAAAAATCTCGACAATAGACTACCTTCCATAATGACAAGGCTACCATCCAATGGAATAACAAAAATATCGACAACATACTACTTGCCTTAATGACAAGGCTACCATCAATTGTAGTAACCAAAATCTCGCCAACAGACTACCTTCCATAATGACATGGCTACCATCCATTTGGAATAACAAAAATATCGACAACAAACTACGTTCCATAATGACAAGGCTACCATCCATTGGAGTAACAAAAATATCGACAATAGACTACCTTCCTTAATGACAAGGCTACCATCCATTGGAGTAACAAAAATATCGAGAATAGACTACCTTCCATAATTACAAGGCTACCATAGATTGGAGTAACGAAAATATCAACAAGAGACTACTTTCCATAATGACAAGGCTACAATCCATTGGAGTAACAAAAATCGCGACAACAGACTACCTTCCATAATGATAAGGCTACCATCCATTGGAGTAACAAAAATATCAACAAGAGACTACCTTCCATAATGACAAGGTTACCATCCATTGGAGTAACAAAAATCTCGCCAACAGACTACCTTCCATAATGACAAGGCTACCATCCATTGGAATAACAAAAATATCGACAACAAACTACATTCCATAATGACAAGGCTACCATCCATTAGAGTAACAAAAATATCGACAACAGACTACCTTCCATAATGACAAGGCTACCATCCATTGGAGTAACAAAAATATCAAGAATAGACTACCTTCCATAATGACAATGCTACCATCAATTGAAGTAAAAAAAATCTCGACAATAGACTACCTTCCATAATGACAAGGCTACCATGCATTGTAGTAACAAAAATCTCGACAATAGACTACCTTCCATAATGACAAGGCTACCATCCATTGGAGTAACCAAAATCTCGACAACAGATAACTTCTATAATGACAAGGCTACCATCTATTGGAATAACAAAAATTTCGACAACTGACTACCTTTCATAATGACAAGGCTACTATCCATTGGAGTAATGAAAATATCAACAAGAGACTACCTTCCATAATGACAAGGCTACCATGCATTGGAGTAATGAAAATATCAACAAGAGACTACCTTCCATAATGACAAGGCTATCATCCATTGTAGTAACAAAAAGCTCGCCAACATACTACTTTTTATAATGACAAGGCTACTATCTATTAGAGTGACAAAAATCTCGACAATAGACTACCTTCCATAATGACAAGGCTACCATCCATTGGAGTAACAAAAATCTCGACAACACACTACCTTCCATAATTACAAAGCTACCATCCATTAGAGTAACAAAAATCTCGACTAAAGACTACCTTCCATAATGACAAGGCCATGATCCATTAGAGTAAAAAAAATCTCAAGAATAGAATACCTTCCATATTGACAAGGCTACCATCCATTGGAGTAATCAAAATATCAACAAGAGACTACCTTCCATAATGACAAGGCAACCATGCATTGGAGTAATGAAAATATCAACAAGAGACTACCTTCCATATTAACAAGGCTACCATCCATTGGAGTAACAAAAGGCTCGCCAACAGACTACCTTCATTAATGACAAGGCTACCATCCATTAGAGTAACAAAATCTAGACATCAGACAACCTTTCAATGTGACATGGCTACTATCCATTGGAGAAACAAAAATCTATACAACAAACTACCTACCAAAATAATAAGACTACCTTCCATAATGACAAGGCTACCATCCATTGTAGTAACAAAAATCTCGACAATAGACTACCTTCAATAATGACAAGTCTACCATCTATTGGAATAACAAAAATTTCAGACAACAGACTACCTTCCATAATGACAAGGCTACCATCCATTGGTGTAATGAAAATATCAACAAGAGATTACCTTCCATAATGACAAGGCTACCATGCATTGGAGTAATGAAAATATCAACCAGAGACTACCTTCCATAATGACAAGGCTATCATCAATTGTAGTAACAAAAAGATCACCAACAGACTACCTTCGATAATGACAAGGCTACTATCTATTGGAGTGAAAAAAATCTCGACAATAGACTACCTTCCATAATGACAAGGCTACCATCCAATGGAATAACAAAAATATCGACAACATACTACCTGCCATAATGACAAGGCTACCATCAATTGTAGTAACCAAAATCTCGCCAACAGACTACCTTCCATAATGACATGGCTACCATCCATTGGAATAACAAAAATATCAACAACAAACTACGTTCCATAATGACAAGGCTACCATCCATTGGAGTAACAAAAATATCGACAATAGACTACCTTCCATAATGACAAGGCTACCATCCATTGGAGTAACAAAAATATCGAGAATAGACTACCTTCCATGATGACAAGGCTACCATACATTGGAGTAACGAAAATATCAACAAGAGACTAATTTCCATAATGACAAGGCTACCATCCATTGGAGTAACAAAAATCGCGACAACAGACTACCTTCCATAATGACAAGCCTACCAGCCATTGGAGTAACCAAAATATCAACAAGAGACTACCTTCCATAATGACAAGGTTACCATCCATTGGAGTAACAAAAATCTCGCCAACAGACTACCTTCGATAATGACAAGGCTACTATCTATTGGAGTGAAAAAAATCTCGATAACAGACTACCTTCCATAATGACAAGGCTACCATCCAATGGAATAACAAAAATATCGACAACATACTACTTGCCTTAATGACAAGGCTACCATCAATTGTAGTAACCAAAATCTCGCCAACAGACTACCTTCCATAATGACATGGCTACCATCCATTGGAATAACAAAAATATCGACAACAAACTACGTTCCATAATGACAAGGCTACCATCCATTGGTGTAACAAAAATATCGACAATAGACTACCTTCCATAATGACAAGGCTACCATCCATTGGAGTAACAAAAATATCGAGAATAGACTACCTTCCATAATTACAAGGCTACCATAGATTGGAGTAACGAAAATATCAACAAGAGACTACTTTCCATAATGACAAGGCTACAATCCATTGGAGTAACAAAAATCGCGACAACAGACTACCTTCCATAATGATAAGGCTACCATCCATTGGAGTAACAAAAATATCAACAAGAGACTACCTTCCATAATGACAAGGTTACCATCCATTGGAGTAACAAAAATATCTCCAACAGACTACCTTCCATAATGACAAGGCTACCATCCATTGGAATAACAAAAATATCGACAACAAACTACATTCCATAATGACAAGGCTACCATCCATTAGAGTAACAAAAATATCGACAACAGACTACCTTCCATAATGACAAGGCTACCATCCATTGGAGTAACAAAAATATCAAGAATAGACTACCTTCCATAATGACAATGCTACCATCAATTGAAGTAAAAAAAATCTCGACAATAGACTACCTTCCATAATGACAAGGCTACCATGCATTGTAGTAACAAAAATCTCGACAATAGACTACCTTCCATAATGACAAGGCTACCATCCATTGGAGTAACCAAAATCTCGACAACAGATAACTTCTATAATGACAAGGCTACCATCTATTGGAATAACAAAAATTTCGACAACTGACTACCTTTCATAATGACAAGGCTACTATCCATTGGAGTAATGAAAATATCAACAAGAGACTACCTTCCATAATGACAAGGCTACCATGCATTTTAGTAATGAAAATATCAACAAGAGACTACCTTCCATAATGACAAGGCTATCATCCATTGTAGTAACAAAAATCTCGCCAACAGACTACTTTTTATAATGACAAGGCTACTATCTATTAGAGTGACAAAAATCTCGACAATAGACTACCTTCCATAATGACAAGGCTACCATCCATTGGAGTAACAAAAATCTCGACAACACACTACCTTCCATAATTACAAAGCTACCATCCATTAGAGTAACAAAAATCTCGACTAAAGACTACCTTCCATAATGACAAGGCCATGATCCATTAGAGTAAAAAAAATCTCAAGAATAGAATACCTTCCATATTGACAAGGCTACCATCCATTGGAGTAATCAAAATATCAACAAGAGACTACCTTCCATAATGGCAAGGCAACCATGCATTGGAGTAATGAAAATATCAACAAGAGACTACCTTCCATATTAACAAGGCTGCCATCCATTGGAGTAACAAAAGGCTCGCCAACAGACTACCTTCATTAATGACAAGGCTACCATCCACTAGAGTAACAAAATCTAGACATCAGACAACCTTTCAATGTGACATGGCTACTATCCATTGGAGAAACAAAAATCTATACAACAAACTACCTACCAAAATAATAAGGCTACCATCCATTGGAATAACAAAAATGTCGCCAACAAACTACGTTCCATAATGACAAGGCTACCATCCATTGGAGTAACAAAAATATCGACAACAGACTACCATCCATAATGACAAGGCTAACATCCATTGGAGTAACAAAAATCTAGACGACAAACTACCTTCCATAATGACAAGGCTACAATCCATTGGAGTAACGAAAATATCAACAAGAGAGTACTTTCCATAATGTCAAGGCTACCATCCATTGGAGTAACAAAAATCGCGGCAACAGACTACCTTCCATAATGACAAGGCTACCATCCATTGTAGTAACAAAAATATCAACAATAGACTACCTTCCATAATGACAAGGCTACCATCCATTCGAGTAACAAAAATCTCGCCAACAGACTACCTTCCATCATGACAAGGCTACCATCCATTGGAATAACAAAAATATCGACAACAAACTACATTCCATAATGACAAGGCTACCATCCATTGGAGTAACAAAAATATCAAGAACATACTACCTTCCATAATGAAAAGGCTACCATCCATTGGAGTATCAAAAATCTCGAAAACATAATACCTTCCATAATGACTAGGCTACCATCCATTGGAGTAACAAACATATCGACAACAGACTACCTTCCATAATGACAAGGCTACCATCCATTGGAGTGACAAAAATCTCAACAACAAACTACCTTCCATAATGACAACGCTACCATCCATTGGAGTAACAAAAATCTCGAAAACAAACTACCTTCCATAATGACAAGGCTAAAATCCATTGGAGTATCAAAAATCTCGACAACAGACTACCTTCCATAATGACAAAGCTACCATCTATAGGAATAAAAAAAATCTCGAGAACATACTGCCTTCAATAATGACAAGGCTACCATCCAATGGAATAACAAAAATATCGACAACATACTACCTTCCATAATGATAAGGCTACCATCAATTGTAGTAACCAAAATATCGACAACAGACTACCTTCCATAATGACAAGGCTACCGTCCATTGTAGTAACAATAATCTCGACAACAGACTACCTTCCATAATGACAATGCTACCATCCATTGGCGTAACAAAAATCTTGACAATAGACTACCTTCCATAATGACAAGGCTACCATCCAATGGAATAACAAAAATATCGACAACATACTACCTTCCATAATGATAAGGCTACCATCAATTGTAGTTACCAAAATATCGACAACAGACCACCTTCCATAATGACAAGGCTATCGTCAATTGTAGTAACAAAAAACTCGACAACAGACTACCTTCTATAATGACAATGCTACCATCCATTGTAGTAACAAAAATCTCGACAATAGGCTACCTTCCACAATGACTAGGCTACCATCCATTGGAGTAACCAAAATCTCGACAATAGACCACTTCTATAATGACAAGGCTAGCATCTGTTGGAATAAAAAAAATCTCGAGAACAGACTACCATCCATAATGACAAGGCTACCATCCAATGGAATAACAAAAATCTCGACAACATACTACCTTCCATAATGACAAGGCTACCATCCATTAGAGTGTCAAAAATCTCGACAATAGACTACCTTCCATAATGACTAGGCTACCATCCATTAGAGTAACAAAGATATCGATAACAAAATACCTTCTATAATGAAAAGGCTACCATACATTGTAATAACAAAAATATCGACAGCAAACTACCTTCCACAATGACTAGGCTACCATCCATTGGAGTAACAAAAATCTCGACAACACACTACCTTCCATAATGACAAGGCTACCATCCATTAGAGTAACAAAAATCTTGACTACAGACAACCTTCCATAATGACAAGGCTACGATCCATTAGAGTAAAAAAAATCTCGAGAACAGACTACCTTCCATAATGACAAAGATACCATTCATTAGAGTAATGAAAATATCAACAAGAGACTACCTTCCATAATCACAAGGCTACCATGCATTGGAGTAATGAAAATATCAACAAGAGACTACCTTCCATATTAACAAGGCTACCATCCATTGGAGTAACAAAAAGCTCGCCAACAGACTACCTTTCATAATGACAAGGCTACCATCCATTAGAGTAACAAAATCTCGAGATCAGACAACCTTACAATGTGACATGTCTACTATCCATTGGAGTAACAAAAATCTATACAACAAACTACCTACCAAAATGATAAGGCTACCATCCATGGGAATAACAAAAATATCGACAACAAACTACGTTCCATAATGACAAGGCTACCATCCATTGGAGTACCAAAAATCACGACAACAGACTACCTTCCATAATGACAAGGCTACCATCCATTAGAGTAACAAAAATCTCGACAACATAATACCTTCCATAATGACTAGGCTACCATCCATTGGTGTAACAAAGATATCGACGACAGACTGCCTTCCATAATGACAAGGCTACCATCCATTGGAGTGACAAAAATCTTGACAACAGACTACCTTCCATAATGACAAGGCTACCGTCCATTGGAGTAACAAAAATCTCCAAAACAGACTACCTTCCATAACGACAAAGCTAAAATCCATTAGAGTAACAAAAATCTCGACAACAGACTACCTTTCATAATGACAAGGCTACCATCTATAGGAATAAAAAAAATCTCGAGAACAAACTGCATTCCATAATGACAAGGCTACCATCCAATGGAATAACAAAAATATCAACAACATACTACCTTCTATAATAACAAGGCTACCATCAATTGTAGTAACCAAAATTTCGACAACAGACTACCTTCCATAATGACAAGGCTACCATCAATTGGAGTAACAAAAATCTTGACAATAGACTACCTTTCATAATGACAAGGCTACCATCCATTGTAGTAACAAAAATCTCGACGACAAACTACCTTCCATAATGACAAGGCTACCATCCATTGGAGTAACCAAAATCTCGACAACAGACAACTTCTATAATGACAAGGCTACCATCTATTGAAATAACAAAAATCTCGAGAACAGACTACCTTCCATAATGACAAGGCTACCATCCAATGGAAAAACAAAAATATCGACAACATACTACCTTCCATAATGACATGGATACCATCAATTGTAGTAACCAAAATCTCGATAACAGACTACCTTCCATAATGACAAGGCTACCGTCCATTGTAGTAACAAAAATCTCGACAACAGACTACCTTCCATAATGACAATGCTACCATCAATTGGAGTAACAAAAATCTCGACAATAGACTACCTTCCATAATGACAAGGCTCCATCCATTGTAGTAACAAAAATCTCGACAATAGACTACCTTCCATAATGACAAGGCTACCATCCATTGGAGTAACCAAAATCTCGACAACAGACCACTTCTATAATGACAAGGCTACCATCTATTGGAATAACAAAAATCTCGAGAACAGACTACCATCCATAATGACAAGGCTACCATCCAATGGAATAACAAAAATCTCGACAACATACTACCTTCCATAATGACAAGGCTACCATCCATTAGAGTGACAAAAATCTCGACAATAGACTACCTTCCATAATGACTAGGCTACCATCCATTAGAGTAACAAAGATATCGACAACAAAATACCTTCTATAATGACAAGGCTACCATACATTGTAATAACAAAAATCTCGACAGCAAACTACCTTCCATAATGACAAGGCTACCATCCATTGGAGTAACAAAAATTTCGACAATAGACTACTTTCGATAATGACAAGGCTACCATCCATTGGAGTAACAAAAATCTCGACAACACACTACCTTCCATAATGACAAGGCTACCATCCATTAGAGTAACAAAAATCTTGACTACAGACAACCTTCCATAAATACAAGGCTACTATCCATTAGAGTAAGAAAAATCTCGAGAACAGACTACCTTCCATAATGACAAGGCTACCATCCATTGGATTAATGAAAATATCAACAAGAGACTACCTTCCATAATGACAAGGCTACCATGCATTGGAGTAATGAAAATATCAATAAGAGACTACCTTCCATATTAACAAGGCTACCATCCATTGGAGTAACAAAAAGCTCGCCAACAGACTACCTTCCATAATGACAAGGCTACGATCCATTAGAGTAAAAAAAATCTCGAGAACAGACTACCTTCCATAATGACAAAGATACCATTCATTAGAGTAATGAAAATATCAACAAGAGACTACCTTCCATAATCACAAGGCTACCATGCATTGGAGTAATGAAAATATCAACAAGAGACTACCTTCCATATTAACAAGGCTACCATCCATTGGAGTAACAAAAAGCTCGCCAACAGACTACCTTCCATAATGACAAGGCTACCATCCATTAGAGTAACAAAATCTCGAGATCAGACAACCTTACAATGTGACATGTCTACTATCCATTGGAGTAACAAAAATCTATACAACAAACTACCTACCAAAATGATAAGGCTACCATCCATTGGAATAACAAAAATATCGACAACAAACTACGTTCCATAATGACAAGGCTACCATCCATTGGAGTACCAAAAATCACGACAACAGACTACCTTCCATAATGACAAGGCTACCATCCATTAGAGTAACAAAAACCTCGACAACATAATACCTTCCATAATGACTAGGCTACCATCCATTGGTGTAACAAAGATATCGACGACAGACTACCTTCCATAATGACAAGGCTACCATCCATTGGAGTGACAAAAATCTTGACAACAGACTACCTTCCATAATGACAAGGCTACCGTCCATTGGAGTAACAAAAATCTCCAAAACAGACTACCTTCCATAACGACAAAGCTAAAATCCATTAGAGTAACAAAAATCTCGACAACAGACTACCTTCCATAATGACAAGGCTACCATCTATAGGAATAAAAAAAATCTCGAGAACAAACTGCATTCCATAATGACAAGGCTACCATCCAATGGAATAACAAAAATATCAACAACATACTACCTTCTATAATGACAAGGCTACCATCAATTGTAGTAACCAAAATCTCGACAACAAACTACCTTCCA
The DNA here is from genome assembly GCA_948472305.1 of Vicia faba. Taxonomy (NCBI): domain Eukaryota; kingdom Viridiplantae; phylum Streptophyta; class Magnoliopsida; order Fabales; family Fabaceae; genus Vicia; species Vicia faba. The sequence continues at coordinate 832,497,924 of OX451738.1, read as the reverse complement.
TAATGACAAGGCTACCATCAATTGGAGTAACAAAAATCTTGACAATAGACTACCTTTCATAATGACAAGGCTACCATCCATTGTAGTAACAAATATCTCGACGACAAACTACCTTCCATAATGACAAGGCTACCATCCATTGGAGTAACCAAAATCTCGACAACAGACAACTTCTATAATGACAAGGCTACCATCTATTGAAATAACAAAAATCTCGAGAACAGACTACCTTCCATAATGACAAGGCTACCATCCAATGGAATAACAAAAATATCGACAACATACTACCTTCCATAATGACAAGGATACCATCAATTGTAGTAATCAAAATCTCGATAACAGACTACCTTTCATAGTGACAAGGCTACCGTCCATTGTAGTAACAAAAATCTCGACAACAGACTACCTTCCATAATGACAATGCTACCATCAATTGGAGTAACAAAAATCTCGACAACATACTACCTTCCATAATGACAAGGCTCCATCCATTGTAGGAAAAAAAATCTCGACAACAGGCTACCTTCAACAATGACTAGGCTACCATCCATTGGAGTAACCAAAATCTCGACAACAAACCACTTCTATAATGACAAGGCTACCATCTATTGGAATAACAAAAATCTCGAGAACAGACTACCTTCCATAATGACAAGGCTACCATCCAATGGAACAACAAAAATATCGACAACATACTACCTTCCATAATGAAAAGGCTACCATCAATTGTAGTAACCAAAATCTCGCCAACAGACTACCTTCCATAATGACAAGGCTACCATCCATTGGAGTGACAAAAATCTCGACAAAAGACTACCTTCCATAATGACAAGGATACCATCCATTGGAGTAACAAAAATCTCGAAAACAGACTACCTTCCATAATGACAAGGCTACCATCCATTGGAGTAACAAAAATCTCGACAACACACTACCTTCCATAATGACAAGGCTACCATCTATAGGAATATAAAAAATCTCGAGAACAGACTGCCTTCAATAATGACAAGGCTACCATCCATTAGAGTAACAAAAATCTCGAAAACTGACTACCTTCCATAATGACAAGGCTACCATCCAATGGAATAACAAAAATATCGACAACATACTACTTTCCATAATGACCAGGATACCATCAATTGTAGTAACCAAAATCTCGACAATAGACTACCTTCCATAATGACAAGGCTACCGTCCATTGTAGTAACAAAAATCTCTACAACAAACTACCTTCCATAATGACAATGCTCTCATCAATTGGAGTAATAAAAATCTCGACAATAGACTACCTTCCATAATGACAAGGCTACCATCAATTATAGTAACAAAAATCTCGACAACAGACTACCTTCCATAATGATAAGGCTACCATCAATTAGAGTAACCAAAATCTCGACAACATACAACTTCTATAATGACAAAGCTACCGTCTATTGGAATAACAAAAATCTCGAGAACAGACTACCTTCCATAATGACAAGGCTACCATCCAATGGAATAACAAAAATATCGACAACATACAACCTGCCATTATGACAAGGCTACCATCAATTGTAGTAACCAAAATCTCGCCAACAGACTACCTTCCTTAATGACAAGGCTACCATCCATTGGAATAACAAAAATTTCGACAACAAACTACGTTCCATAATGACAAGGCTACCATCCATTTGAGTAACAAAAATATCGACAACAGACTACCTTCCATAATGACAAGGCTACCATCCATTGGAGTAACAAAAATATCGAGAATAGACTACCTTCCATAATGAAAAGCCTACCATCCATTGGAGTAACAAAAATCTCGACAACATAATACCTTCCATAATGACTAGTCTACCATCCATTGGAGTAACAAAGACATCGACAACAGACTACCTTCCATAATGAGAAGGCTACCATCCATTGGAGTGAAAAAAATATCGACAATAGACTACCCTCCATAATGACAAGGCTACCATCCATTGGAGTAACAAAAATCTCGAAAACAGACTACCTTCCATAATGACATAGCTAAAATCCATTGGAGTAACAAAAATCTCGACAACAGACTACCTTCAATAATGACAAGGCTACCATTTATAGGAATAAAAGAAATCTCGAGAACAGACTGCCTTCCATAATGACAAGGCTACAATCCATTGGAGTAACAAAAATCTCGAAAACAAACTACCTTCCATAATGACAAGGCTACCATGCAATGGAATAACAAAAATATCGACAACATACTACCTTCCATAATGACACGGCTACCATCAATTGTAGTAACCAAAATCTCGACAACAGACTACCTTCCATAATGACAAGGCTACCGTCCATTGTAGTAACAAAAATCTCGACAACAGACTACCTTCCATAATGACAATGCTACCATCAATTGGAGTAACAAAAATCACGACAATAGGCTACCTTCCATAATGACAAGGCTACCATCCATTGTAGTAACAAAAATCTCGACAATAGACTACCTTCCATAATGACAAGGCTACCATCCATTGGAGTAACCAAAATCTCGACAACAGACAACTTCTATAATGACAAGGCTACCATCTATTGGAATAACAAAAATCTCGAGAACAGACTACCTTCCATAATGATAAGGCTACCATCCAATGGAATAACAAAAATATCGACAACATACTACCTTCCATAATGACAAGGCTACCATCCATTAGAGTGACAAAAATCTCGACAATAGACTTCCTTCCATAATGACAAGGCTACCATCCATTGAAATAACAAAAATATCAACAAGAGACTACCTTCCATAATGACAAGGCTACCATCCATTGGAGTAACAAAAATCTCGTCAACAGACTACCATCCATAATGACAAGGCTACCATCCATTGGAATAACAAAAATATAGACTACAAACTACGTTCCATAATGACAAGTCTACCATCCATTGGAGTAACAAAAATATCGACAACAGACTAACTTCCATAATGACAAGGCTACCATCCATTGGAGTAAGAAAAATATCGAGAATAGACTACCTTCCATAATGAAAAGCCTACCATCCATTGGAGTAACAAAAATCTCGACAAAATAATACCTTCCATAATGACTAGGCTACCATCCATTGGAGTAACAAAGATATCGACGACAAACTACCTTCCATATTGACAAGGCTACCATCCATTGGAGTGACAAAAATCTTGACAATAGACTACCTTCCATAATGACAAGGCTACCATCCATTGGAGTAACAAAAATCTCGAAAACAAACTACCTTCCATAATGACAAGGCTAAAATACATTGGACTAACATAAATCTCGACAACAGACTACCTTCCATAATAACAAGGCTAAAATCCATTGGAGTAACAAAAATCTTGACAACAAACTACCTTCCATAATGACAAGGCTACCATTTAAAGGAATAAAAAAAATCTCGAGAACAGACTGCCTTCCATAATGACAAGGCTACCATCCATTGGAGTAACAAAAATCTCGAAAACAGACTACCTTCCATAATGACAAGGCTACCATCCAATGGAATAACAAAAATATCGACAACATACTACCTTCCATAATGACAAGGCTACCATCAATTGTAGTAACCAAAATCTCGACAACGTACTACCTTCCATAATGACAAGGCTACCATCCATTAGAGGGACAAAAATATCGACAATAGTCTACCTTCCATAATGACTAGGCTACCATCCATTAGAGTAACAAAGATATTGACAACAAACTACCTGCTATAATGACAAGGCTACCATACATTGTAATAATAAAAAATCTCAACAACAAAATACCTTCTAGAATGACAATGCTACAATTCATTGGAGTAACAAAAATCTCGACAATAGACTACCTTCCATAATGACAAGGCTACCATCCATTGGAATAACAAAAATATCAACAAGAGACTACCTTCGATAATGACAAGGTTACCATCCATTGGAGTAACAAAAATCTCGCCAACAGACTACCATCCATAATGACAAGGCTACCATCCATTGGAATAACAAAAATATCGACAACAAACTACGTTCCATAATAACAAGGCTACCATCCATTGGTGTAACAAAAATATCGACAACAGACTAACTTCCTTAATGACAAGGCTACCATCCATTGGAGTAACAAAAATATCGAGAATAGACTACCTTCCATAATGACAAGGCTACCATCCAATGGAATAACAAAAATATCGACAACATACTACCTTCCATAATGACAAGGCTACCATCAATGGTAGTAACCAAAATCTCGACAACAGACTACCTTCCATAATGACAAGGCTACCATCAATTGGAGTAACAAAAATCTCGACAATAGACTACATTTCATAATGACAAGGATACCATCCATTGTAGTAACAAAAATCTCTACAACAAACTACCTTCCATAATGACAAGGCAACCATCCATTGGAGTAACCAAAATCTTGACAACAGACAACTTCTATAAGGACAAGGCTACCGTCTATTGGAATAACAAAAATCTCGAGAACAGACTACCTTCCATAATGACAAGGCTACCATCCATTGAAGTAACAAAAATATCGACAATAGACTACCTTCCATAATGACAAGGCTACCATCCATTGGAATAACAAAAATATCAACAAGAGACTACCTTCCATAATGACAAGGTTACCATCCATTGGAGTAACAAAAATCTCGCCAACAGACTACCATCCATAATGACAAGGCTACCATCCATTGGAGTAACAAAAATCTCGAAAACAAACTACCTTCCATAATTACAAGGCAAAAATCCATTGGAGTAACAAAAATCTCGACAACAGACTACCTTCCATAATGACAAGGCTACCATTTATAGGAATAAAAAAAATCTCAAGAACAGACTGCCTTCCATAATGACAAGGCTACCATCCATTGGAGTAACAAAAATCTCGAAAACAGTCTACCTTCCATAATGACAAGGCTACCATCAATTGTAGTAACCAAAATCTCGACAACAGACTACCTTCTATAATGACAAGGCTACCGTCCATTGTAGTAACAAAAATCTCGACAACAAACTACCTTCCATAATGATAATGCTACGATCAACTGGAGTAATAAAAATCTCGACAATAGAATACCTTCCATAATGACAAGGCTACCATCCATTGTAGTAACAAAAATCTCGACAACAGACTACCTTCCATAATGACAAGGCTACCATCCATTGGAGTAACCAAAATCTCGACAACAGACAACTTCTATAATGAGAAGGCTACCATCTATTGGAATAACAAAAATCTCGAGAACAGACTATCTTCCATAATGACAAGGCTACAATCCAATGGAACAACAAAAATATCGACAACATACTACCTTCCATAGTGACTAGCCTACCATCCATTAGAGTAACAAAGATATCGACAACAAACCACCTGCTATAATGACAAGGCTACCATACATTGTAATAACAAAAATCTCAACAACAAAATACCTTCCACAATGACAAGGCTACCATCCATTGAAGTAACAAAAATATCAACAAGAGACTACCTTCCATAATGACAAGGTTACCATCCATTGGAGTAAGAAAAATCTCGCCAACAGACTACCATCCATAATGACAAGGCTACCATCCATTGGAGTAACAAAAATCTCGAAAACAAACTACCTTCCATAATTACAAGGCTAAAATCCATTGGAGTAACAAAAATCTCGACAACAGACTACCTTCCATAATGACAAGGCTACCATTTATAGGAATAAAAAAAATCTCAAGAACAGACTGCCTTCCATAATGACAAGGCTACCATCCATTGGAGTAACAAAAATCTCGAAAACAGTCTACCTCCCATAATGACAAGGCTACCATCAATTGTAGTAACCAAAATCTCGACAACAGACTACCTTCTATAATGACAAGGCTACCGTCCATTGTAGTAACAAAAATCTCGACAACAAACTACCTTCCATAATGACAATGCTACCATCAATTGGAGTAATAAAAATCTCGACAATAGGCTACCTTCCATAATGACAAGGCTACCATCCATTGTAGTAACAAAAATCTCGACAACAGACTACCTTCCATAATGAAAAGGCTAACATCCATTGGAGTAACCAAAATCTCGACAACAGACAACTTCAATAATGAGAAGGCTACCATCTATTGGAATAACAATAATCTCGAGAACAGACTATCTTCAATAATGACAAGGCTACCATCCAATGGAATAACAAAAATATCGACAACATACTACCTTCCATAATGACAAGGCTACCATCCATTAGAGTGACACAAATCTCGACAATAGACTACCTTCCATAATGACTAGGCTACCATCCATTAGAGTAACAAAGATATCGACAATAAACTACCGGCTATAATGACAAGGCTACCATACATTGTAATAACAAAAATCTCAACAACAAAATACCTTCCACAATGACAAGGCTACCATCCATTGGAGTAACAAAAATCTCGACAATAGACTACCTTCCATAATGACAAGGCTACCATCCATTGGAATAACAAAAATATCAACAAGAGACTACCTTCCATAATGACAAGGTTACCATCCATTGGAGTAATAAAAATCTCGCCAACAGACTACCATCCATAATGACAAGGCTATCATCCATTGGAATAACAAAAATATCGACAACAAACTACGTTCCATAATGACAAGGCTACCATCCATTGGAGTAACAAAAATATCGACAAGAGACTAACTTCCATAATGACAAGGCTACCATCCATTGGAGTAACAAAAATATCGATAATAGACTACCTTCCATAATGAAAAGCCTACCATCCATTGGAGTAACAAAAATCTCGACAACATAATACCTTCCATAATGACTAGGCTACCATCCATTGGTGTAACCAAAATCTCGACAACAGACTAACTTCCATAATGACAAGGCTACCATCCATTGGAGTAACAAAATTTCTCGAAAATAGACTACCTTCCATAATGACAAGGCAACCATCCATTGGAGTAACCAAAATCTTGACAACAGACAACTTCTATAAGGACAAGGCTACCGTCTATTGGAATAACAAAAATCTCGAGAACAGACTACCTTCCATAATGACAAGGCTACCATCCAATGGAATAACAAAAATATCGACAACAGACTACCTTCCATAATGACAAGGCTACCATCAATTGGAGTAACAAAAATCTCGACAATAGACTACCTTTCATAATGACAAGGCTACCATCCACTAGAGTAACCAAAATCTCGCAAACAGACTACCTTCCATAATGACAAGGCTACCATCCATTGGAATAAAAAAAATATTGACAACAAACTACGTTCCATAATGACAAGGCTACTATCCACTGGATTAACAAAAATATCGACAACAGACTACCTTCCATAATGAAAAGGCTACCATCCATTGGAGTAACAAAAATATCGAGAATAGACTACCTTCCATAATGAAAAGCCTACAATGCATTGGAGTAACAAAAATCTCGACAACATAATACCTTCCATAATGACTAGTCTACCATCCATTGGAGTAACAAAGATATCGACAACAGAGAACCTTCCATAATGACAAGGCTACCATCCATTGGAGTGACAAAAATCTCGACAACAGACTACCTTCCATAATGACAAGGCTACCATCCATTGGAGTAACAAAAATCTCGAAAACAAACTACCTTCCATAATGACAAGGCTAAAATCCATTGGAGTAACAAAAATATCGACAACAGACTAACTTCCATAATGACAAGGCTACCATTTATAGGAATAAAAAAAATCTTGAGAACAGACTGCCTTCCATAATGACAAGGCTACCATCAATTGGAGTAACAAAAATCTCGAAAACAGACTACCTTCCATAATGACAAGGCTACCATCCAATGGAATAACAAAAATATCGACAACATACTACCTTCCATAATGACCAGGCTACCATCAATTGTAGTAACCAAAATCTCGACAACAGACTACCTTCTATAATGACAAGTCTACCGTCCATTGTAGTAACAAAAATCTCGACAACAAACTACCTTCCATAATGACAATGCTACCATCAACTGGAGTAATAAAAATCTCGACAATAGAATACCTTCCATAATGACAAGGCTACCATCCATTGTAGTAACAAAAATCTCGACAATAGACTACCTTCCATAATGACAAGGCTACCATCCATTGGAGTAACCAAAATCTCGATAACAGACAACTTCTATAATGAGAAGGCTACCATCTATTGGAATAATAAAAATCTCGAGAACAGACTATCTTCCATAATGAAAAGGCTACAATCCAATGGAAAAACAAAAATATCGACAACATACTACCTTCCATAGTGACTAGCCTACCATCCATTAGAGTAACAAAGATATCGACAACAAACCACCTGCTATAATGACAAGGCTACCATACATTGTAATAACAAAAATCTCAACAACAAAATACCTTCCACAATGACAAGGCTACCATCCATTGAAGTAACAAAAATCTCGACAATAGACTACCTTCCATAATGACAAGGCTACCATCCATTGGAATAACAAAAATATCAACAAGAGACTACCTTCCATAATGACAAGGTTACCATCCATTGGAGTAACAAAAATCTCGCCAAGAGACTACCATCCATAATGACAAGGCTACCATCCATTGGAGTAACAAAAATCTCGAAAACAAACTACCTTCAATAATTACAAGGCTAAAATCCATTGGAGTAACAAAAATCTCGACAACAGACTACCTTCCATAATGACAAGGCTACCATTTATAGGAAAAAAAAAAATCTCAAGAACTGACTGCCTTCCATAATGACAAGGCTACCATCCATTGGAGTAACAAAAATCTCGAAAACAGTCTACCTTCCATAATGACAAGGCTACCATCCAATGGAATAACAAAAATATCGACAACATACTACCTTCCATAATGACCAGGCTACCATCAATTGTAGTAACCAAAATCTCGACAACAGACTCCCTTCTATAATGACAAGACTACCGTCCATTGTAGTAACAAAAATCTCGACAACAAACTACCTTCCATAATGACAATGCTACCATCAATTGGAGTAATAAAAATCTCGACAATAGGCTACCTTCCATAATGACAAGGCTACCATCCATTGTAGTAACAAAAATCTCGACAACAGACTACCTTCCATAATGAAAAGGCTACCATCCATTGGAGTAACCAAAATCTCGACAACAGACAACTTCTATAATGAGAAGGCTACCATCTATTGGAATAACAAAAATCTCGAGAACAAACTATCTTCAATAATGACAAGGCTACCATCCAATGGAATAACAAAAATATCGACAACATACTACCTTCCATAATGACAAGGCTACCATCCATTAGAGTGAAAAAAATCTCGACAATAGACTACCTTCCATAATGACTAGGCTACCATCCATTAGAGTAACAAAGATATCGACAACAAACTACCTGCTATAATGACAAGGCTACCATACATTGTAATAACAAAAATCTCAACAACAAAATACCTTCCACAATGACAAGGCTACCATCCATTGGAGTAACAAAAATCTCGACAATAGACTACCTTCCATAATGACAAGGCTACCATCCATTGGAATAACAAAAATATCAACAAGAGACTACCTTCCATAATGACATGGTTGCCATCCATTGGAGTAACAAAAATCTCGCCAACAGTCTACCATCCATAATGACAAGGCTACCATCCATTGGAATAACAAAAATATCGACAACAAACTACGTTCAATATTGACAAGGCTACCATCCATTGGAGTAACAAAAATATCGACAACAGACTAACTTCCATAATGACAAGGCTACCATCCATTGAAGTAACAAAAATATCGATAATAGACTACCTTCCATAATGAAAAGCCTACCATCCATTGGAGTAACAAAAATCTCGACAACATAATACCTTCCATAATGACTAGGCTACCATCCATTGGTGTAACAAAGATATCGACGACAGACTACCTTCCATAATGACAAGGCTACCATCCATTGGAGTGACAAAATTCTTGACAACAGACTACCTTCCATAATGACAAGGCTACCATCCATCAGAGTAACAAAATTTCTCGAAAACAGACTACCTTCCATAATGACAAGGCTACCATCTATAAGAATAAAAAAAATCTCGAGAAAAGACTGCCTTCCATAATGACAAGGCTACCATCCAATGGAATAACAAAAATATTGACAACATACTACCTTCCATAATGACAAGGCTACCATCAATTGTAGTAACCAAAATCTCGACAACAGACTACCTTCCATAATGACAAGGCTACCATCAATTGGAGTAACAAAAATCTCGACAATAGACTACCTTTCATAATGACAAGGCTACCATCCATTGTAGTAACCAAAAAATCGCCAACAGACTACCTTCCATAATGACAAGGCTACCATCCATTAGAGTGACAAAAATCTCGACAATAAACTACCTTCCATAATGACTAGGCTACCATCCATTAGAGTAACAAAGATATCGACAACAAACTACCTGCTATAATGGCAAGGCTACCATACATTGTAATAATAAAAATCTCAAAAACAAAATACCTTCCACAATGACAAGGCTATCATCCATTGGAGTAACAAAAATCTCGACAATAGACTACCTTCCATAATGACAAGGCTAACATCCATTAGAGTAACAAAAATCTCTACAACAGACTACCTTTGAATATGACATGGCTACCATCCATTGGAATAACAAAAATATCAACAAGAAACTACCTTCTATAATGACAAGGTTACCATCCATTGGAGTAACAAAAATCTCGCCAACAGACTACCATCTATAATGACAAGGCTACCATCCATTGGAATAACAAAAATATCGACAACAAACTACGTCCATAATGACAAGGCTACCATCCATTGGAGTAACAAAAATATCGACAACATACTAACTTCCACAATGACAAGGCTACCATCCATTGGAGTAACAAAAATATCGAGAATAGACTACCTTCCATAATGAAAAGCCTACCATCCATTGGAGTAACAAAAATCTCGACAACATAATACCTTCCATAATGACTAGGCTACCATCCATTGGTGTAACAAAGATATCGACGACAGACTACCTTCCATAATGACAAGGCTACCATCCATTGGAGTGACAAAAATCTTGACAACAGACTACCTTCCATAATGACAAGGCTACCATCCATTGGAGTAACAAAATTTCTCGAAAACATACTACCTTCCATAATGACAAGGCTACCATCTATAAGAATATAAAAAATCTCGAGAAAAGACTGCCTTCCATAATGACAAGGCTACTATCCAATGGAATAACAAAAATATCGACAACATACTACCTTCCATAATGACAAGGCTACCATCAATTGTAGTAACCAAAATCTCGACAACAGACTACCTTCCATAATGACAAGGCTACCATCAATTGGAGAAACAAAAATCTCGACAATAGACTACCTTTCATAATGACAAGGGTACCATCCATTGAAGTAACCAAAATATCGCCAACAGACTACCTTCCATAATGACAAGGCTACCATCCATTGGAATAACAAAAATATTGACAACAAACTACGTTCCATAATGACAAGGCTACTATCCACTGGAGTAACAAAAATATCGACAACAGACTACCTTCAATAATGACAAGGCTACCATCAATTGGAGTAACAAAAATCTCGACAATAGACTACCTTTCATAATGACAAGGCTACCATCCATTGTAGTAACCAAAATCTCGCCAACAGACTACCTTCCATAATGACAAAGCTACCATCCATTAGAGTGACAAAAATCTCGACAATAGACTACCTTCCATAATGACTAGGCTACCATCCATTAGAGTAACAAAGATATCGACAACAAACTACCTGCTATAATGACAAGGCTACCATACATTGTAATAATAAAAATCTCAACAACAAAATACCTTCCACAATGACATGGATACCATCCATTGGAGTAACAAAAATCTCGACAATAGACTACCTTCTATAATGACAAGACTACCATCCATTGGAATAACAAAAATATCAACAAGAAACTACCTTCCATAATGACAAGGTTACCATCCATTTGAGTAACAAAAATCTCGCCAACAGACTACCATCCATAATGACAAGGCTACCATCCATTGGAATAACAAAAATATCGACAACAAACTACGTTCCATAATTACAAGGCTACCATCCATTGGAGTAACAAAAATATCGACAACAGACTAACTTCCATAATGACAAGGCTACCATCCATTGGAGTAACAAAAATATCGAGAATAGACTACCTTCCATAATGAAAAGCCTACCATCCATTGGAGTAACAAAAATCTCGACAACATAATACCTTCCATAATGACTAGGCTACCATCCATTGGTGTAACAAAGATATCGACGACAGACTACCTTCCATAATGACAAGGCTACCATCCATTGGAGTGACAACAATCTTGACAACAGACTACCTTCCATAATGACAAGGCTACCATCCATTGGAGTAACAAAATTTCTCGAAAACAGACTACCTTCCATAATGACAAGGCTACCATCTATAAGAAAAAAAAAATCTCGAGAAAAGACTGCCTTCCATAATGACAAGGCTACTATCCAATGGAATAACAAAAATATCGACAACATACTACCTTCCATAATGACAAGGCTACCATCAATTGGAGTAACAAAACTCTCGACAATAGACTACCTTTCATAATGATAAGGCTACCATCCATTGTAGTAACCAAAATCTCGCCAACAGACTACCTTCCATAATGACAAGGCTACCATCCATTAGAGTGACAAAAATCTCGACAATAGACTACCTTTCATAATGACTAGGCTACCATCCATTAGAGTAACAAAGATATCGACAACAAACTACCTTCTATAATGACAAGGCTACCATACATTGTAATAATAAAAATCTCAAGAACAAAATACCTTCCACAATGACAAGGCTACCATCCATTGGAGTAACAAAAATCTCGACAATAGACTACCTTCCATAATGACAAGGCTACCATCCATTGGAATAACAAAAATATCAACAAGAAGCTACCTTCCATAATGACAAGGTTACCATCCATTGGAGTAACAAAAATCTCGCCAACAGACTACCATCCATAATGACAAGGCTACTATCCAATGGAATAAAAAAAATCTCGACAATAGACTACCTTCCATAATGACAAGGCTACCATCAATTGGAGTAACAAAAATCTCGACAATAGACTACCTTTCATAATGACAAGGCTACCATCCATTGTAGTAACCAAAATCTCGCTAACAGACTACCTTCCATAATGACAAGGCTACCATCCATTAGAGTGACAAAAATCTCGACAATAGACTACCTTCCATAATGACTAGGCTACCATCCATTAGAGTAACAAAGATATCGACAACAAACTACCTGCTATATTGACAAGGCTACCATACATTGTAATAATAAAAATCTCAACAACAAAATACCTTCCACAATGACAAGGCTACCATCCATTGGAGTAACAAAAATCTCGACAATAGACTACCTTCCATAATGACAAGGCTACCATCCATTGGAATAACAAAAATATCAACAAGAAACTACCTTCCATAAAGACAAGGTTACCTTCCATTGGAGTAACAAAAATCTCGCCAACAGACTACCATCCATAATGACAAGACTACCATCCATTGGAATAACAAAAATATCGACAACAAACTATGTTCCATAATGACAAGGCTACCATCCATTGGAGTAACAAAAATATCGACAACAGACTAACTTCCATAATGACAAGGCTACCATCCATTGGAGTACCAAAAATATCGAGAATAGACTACCTTCCATAATGAAAAGCCTACCATCCATTGGAGTAACAAAAATCTCGACAAAATAATACCTTCCTTAATGACTAGGCTACCATCCATTGGTGTAACAAAGATATCGACGACAGACTACCTTCCATAATGACAAGGCTACCATCCATTGGAGTGACAAAAATCTTGACAACAGACTACCTTCCATAATGACAAGGCTACCATCCATTGGAGTAACAAAATTTCTCGAAAATAGACTACCTTCCATATTGACAAGGCTACCATCTATAAGAATAAAAAAAATCTCGAGAAAAGATTGCCTTCCATAATGACAAGGCTACTATCCAATGGAATAACAAAAATATCGACAACATACTACCTTCCATAATGACAAGGCTACCATCAATTGTAGTAACCAAAATCTCGACAACAGACTACCTTCCATAATGATAAGGCTACCATCAATTGGAGTAACAAAAATCTCGACAATAGACTACCTTTCATAATGACAAGGCTACCATCCATTGAAGTAACCAAAATATCGCCAACAGACTACCTTCCATAATGACAAGGCTACCATCCATTGGAATAACAAAAATATTGACAACAAACTACGTTCCATAATGACAAGGCTACTATCCACTGGAGTAACAAAAATATCGACAACAGACTACCTTCCATAATGACAAGGCTACCATCAATTGGAGTAACAAAAATCTCGACAATAGACTACCTTTCATAATGACAAGGCTACCATCCATTGTAGTAACCAAAATCTCGCCAACAGACTAACTTCCATAATGACAAGGCTACCATCCATTAGAGTGACAAAAATCTCGACAATAGAGTACCTTCCATAATGAATAGGCTACCATCCATTAGAGTAACAAAGATATCGACAACAAACTACCTGCTATAATGACAAGGCTACCATACATTGTAATAATAAAAATCTCAACAACAAAATACCTTCCACAATGACAAGGCTACCATCCATTGGAGTAACAAAAATCTCGACAATAGACTACCTTCCATAATGACAAGGCTACCATCCATTGGAATAACAAAAATATCAACAAGAAACTACCTTCCATAATGACAAGGTTACCATCCATTTGAGTAACAAAAATCTCGCCAACAGACTACCATCCATAATGACAAGGCTACCATCCATTGGAATAACAAAAATATCGACAACAAACTACGTTCCATAATTACAAGGCTACCATCCATTGGAGTAACAAAAATATCGACAACAGACTAACTTCCATAATGACAAGGCTACCATCCATTGGAGTAACAAAAATATCGAGAATAGACTACCTTCCATAATGAAAAGCCTACCATCCATTGGAGTAACAAAAATCTCGACAACATAATACCTTCCATAATGACTAGGCTACCATCCATTGGTGTAACAAAGATATCGACGACAGACTACCTTCCATAATGACAAGGCTACCATCCATTGGAGTGACAAAAATCTTGACAACAGACTACCTTCCATAATGACAAGGCTACCAGCCATTGGAGTAACAAAATTTCTCAAAAATAGACTACCTTCCATAATGAGAAGGCTACCATCTATAAGAATAAAAAAAATCTCGAGAAAAGACTGCCTTCCATGATGACAAGGCTACTATCCAATGGAATAACAAAAATATCGACAACATACTACCTTCCATAATGACAAGGCTTCCATCAATTGTAGTAACCAAAATCTCGACAACAGACTACCTTCCATAATGACAAGGCTACCATCAATTGGAGTAACAAAAATCTCGACAATAGACTACCTTTCATAATGACAAGGCTACCATCCATTGAAGTAACCAAAATATCTCCAACAGACTACCTTCCATAATGACAAGGCTACCATCCATTGGAATAACAAAAATATTGACAACAAACTACGTTCCATAATGACAAGGCTAATATCCACTGGAGTAACAAAAATATCGACAACAGACTACCTTCCATAATGACAAGGCAACCATCCATTGGAGTAACAAAAATATCGAGAATAGACTACCTTCCATAATGAAAAGCCTACCATGCATTGGAGTAACAAAAATCTCGACAACATAATACCTTCCATAATGACTAGTCTACCATCCATTGGAGTAACAAAGATATCGACAACAGACTACCTTCCATAATGACAAGGCTACCATCCATTGGAGTGACAAAAATCTCAACGACAGACTACCTTCCATAATGACAAGGCTACCATCCATTGGAGTGACAAAAATCTTGACAACAGACTACCTTCCATAATGACAAGGCTACCATCCATTGGAGTAACAAAATTTCTCGAAAACAGACTACCTTCCATATTGACAAGGCTACCATCTATAAGAATAAAAAAAATCTCGAGAAAAGATTGCCTTCCATAATGACAAGGCTACTATCCAATGGAATAACAAAAATATCGACAACATACTACCTTCCATAATGACAAGGCTACCATCAATTGTAGTAACCAAAATCTCGACAACAGACTACCTTCCATAATGATAAGGCTACCATCAATTGGAGTAACAAAAATCTCGACAATAGACTACCTTTCATAATGACAAGGCTACCATCCATTGAAGTAACCAAAATATCGCCAACAGACTACCTTCCATAATGACAAGGCTACCATCCATTGGAATAACAAAAATATTGACAACAAACTACGTTCCATAATGACAAGGCTACTATCCACTGGAGTAACAAAAATATCGACAACAGACTACCTTCCATAATGACAAGGCTACCATCAATTGGAGTAACAAAAATCTCGACAATAGACTACCTTTCATAATGACAAGGCTACCATCCATTGTAGTAACCAAAATCTCGCCAACAGACTAACTTCCATAATGACAAGGCTACCATCCATTAGAGTGACAAAAATCTCGACAATAGAGTACCTTCCATAATGACTAGGCTACCATCCATTAGAGTAACAAAGATATCGACAACAAACTACCTGCTATAATGACAAGGCTACCATACATTGTAATAATAAAAATCTCAACAACAAAATACCTTCCACAATGACAAGGCTACCATCCATTGGAGTAACAAAAATCTCGACAATAGACTACCTTCCATAATGACAAGGCTACCATCCATTGGAATAACAAAAATATCAACAAGAAACTACCTTCCATAATGACAAGGTTACCATCCATTTGAGTAACAAAAATCTCGCCAACAGACTACCATCCATAATGACAAGGCTACCATCCATTGGAATAACAAAAATATCGACAACAAACTACGTTCCATAATTACAAGGCTACCATCCATTGGAGTAACAAAAATATCGACAACAGACTAACTTCCATAATGACAAGGCTACCATCCATTGGAGTAACAAAAATATCGAGAATAGACTACCTTCCATAATGAAAAGCCTACCATCCATTGGAGTAACAAAAATCTCGACAACATAATACCTTCCATAATGACTAGGCTACCATCCATTGGTGTAACAAAGATATCGACGACAGACTACCTTCCATAATGACAAGGCTACCATCCATTGGAGTGACAAAAATCTTGACAACAGACTACCTTCCATAATGACAAGGCTACCAGCCATTGGAGTAACAAAATTTCTCAAAAATAGACTACCTTCCATAATGAGAAGGCTACCATCTATAAGAATAAAAAAAATCTCGAGAAAAGACTGCCTTCCATGATGACAAGGCTACTATCCAATGGAATAACAAAAATATCGACAACATACTACCTTCCATAATGACAAGGCTTCCATCAATTGTAGTAACCAAAATCTCGACAACAGACTACCTTCCATAATGACAAGGCTACCATCAATTGGAGTAACAAAAATCTCGACAATAGACTACCTTTCATAATGACAAGGCTACCATCCATTGAAGTAACCAAAATATCTCCAACAGACTACCTTCCATAATGACAAGGCTACCATCCATTGGAATAACAAAAATATTGACAACAAACTACGTTCCATAATGACAAGGCTACTATCCACTGGAGTAACAAAAATATCGACAACAGACTACCTTCCATAATGACAAGGCAACCATCCATTGGAGTAACAAAAATATCGAGAATAGACTACCTTCCATAATGAAAAGCCTACCATGCATTGGAGTAACAAAAATCTCGACAACATAATACCTTCCATAATGACTAGTCTACCATCCATTGGAGTAACAAAGATATCGACAACAGACTACCTTCCATAATGACAAGGCTACCATCCATTGGAGTGACAAAAATCTCAACAACAGACTACCTTCCATAATGACAAGGCTACCATCCATTGGAGTGACAAAAATCTTGACAACAGACTACCTTCCATAATGACAAGGCTACCATCCATTGGAGTAACAAAATTTCTCGAAAACAGACTACCTTCCATATTGACAAGGCTACCATCTATAAGAATAAAAAAAATCTCGAGAAAAGATTGCCTTCCATAATGACAAGGCTACTATCCAATGGAATAACAAAAATATCGACAACATACTACCTTCCATAATGACAAGGCTACCATCCAATGGAATAACAAAAATATCGACAACATACTACCTTCCATAATGACCAGGCGACCATCAATTGTAGTAACCAAAATCTCGACAACAAACTACCTTCTATAATGACAAGGCTACCGTCCATTGTAGTAACAAAAATCTTGACAACAAACTACCTTCCATAATGACAAGGCTACCATCAACTGGAGGAATAAAAATCTCGACAATAGGCTACCTTCCTTAATGACAAGGCTACTATCCACTGGAGTAACAAAAATATCGACAACAGACTACCTTCCATAATGACAAGGCTACCATCAATTGGAGTAACAAAAATCTCGACAATAGACTACCTTTCATAATGACAAGGCTACCATCCATTGAAGTAACCAAAATATCTCCAACAGACTACCTTCCATAATGACAAGGCTACCATCCATTGGAATAACAAAAATATTGACAACAAACTACGTTCCATAATGACAAGGCTAATATCCACTGGAGTAACAAAAATATCGACAACAGACTACCTTCCATAATGACAAGGCAACCATCCATTGGAGTAACAAAAATATCGAGAATAGACTACCTTCCATAATGAAAAGCCTACCATGCATTGGAGTAACAAAAATCTCGACAACATAATACCTTCCATAATGACTAGTCTACCATCCATTGGAGTAACAAAGATATCGACAACAGACTACCTTCCATAATGACAAGGCTACCATCCATTGGAGTGACAAAAATCTCAACGACAGACTACCTTCCATAATGACAAGGCTACCATCCATTGGAGTGACAAAAATCTTGACAACAGACTACCTTCCATAATGACAAGGCTACCATCCATTGGAGTAACAAAATTTCTCGAAAACAGACTACCTTCCATATTGACAAGGCTACCATCTATAAGAATAAAAAAAATCTCGAGAAAAGATTGCCTTCCATAATGACAAGGCTACTATCCAATGGAATAACAAAAATATCGACAACATACTACCTTCCATAATGACAAGGCTACCATCAATTGTAGTAACCAAAATCTCGACAACAGACTACCTTCCATAATGATAAGGCTACCATCAATTGGAGTAACAAAAATCTCGACAATAGACTACCTTTCATAATGACAAGGCTACCATCCATTGAAGTAACCAAAATATCGCCAACAGACTACCTTCCATAATGACAAGGCTACCATCCATTGGAATAACAAAAATATTGACAACAAACTACGTTCCATAATGACAAGGCTACTATCCACTGGAGTAACAAAAATATCGACAACAGACTACCTTCCATAATGACAAGGCTACCATCAATTGGAGTAACAAAAATCTCGACAATAGACTACCTTTCATAATGACAAGGCTACCATCCATTGTAGTAACCAAAATCTCGCCAACAGACTAACTTCCATAATGACAAGGCTACCATCCATTAGAGTGACAAAAATCTCGACAATAGAGTACCTTCCATAATGACTAGGCTACCATCCATTAGAGTAACAAAGATATCGACAACAAACTACCTGCTATAATGACAAGGCTACCATACATTGTAATAATAAAAATCTCAACAACAAAATACCTTCCACAATGACAAGGCTACCATCCATTGGAGTAACAAAAATCTCGACAATAGACTACCTTCCATAATGACAAGGCTACCATCCATTGGAATAACAAAAATATCAACAAGAAACTACCTTCCATAATGACAAGGTTACCATCCATTTGAGTAACAAAAATCTCGCCAACAGACTACCATCCATAATGACAAGGCTACCATCCATTGGAATAACAAAAATATCGACAACAAACTACGTTCCATAATTACAAGGCTACCATCCATTGGAGTAACAAAAATATCGACAACAGACTAACTTCCATAATGACAAGGCTACCATCCATTGGAGTAACAAAAATATCGAGAATAGACTACCTTCCATAATGAAAAGCCTACCATCCATTGGAGTAACAAAAATCTCGACAACATAATACCTTCCATAATGACTAGGCTACCATCCATTGGTGTAACAAAGATATCGACGACAGACTACCTTCCATAATGACAAGGCTACCATCCATTGGAGTGACAAAAATCTTGACAACAGACTACCTTCCATAATGACAAGGCTACCAGCCATTGGAGTAACAAAATTTCTCAAAAATAGACTACCTTCCATAATGAGAAGGCTACCATCTATAAGAATAAAAAAAATCTCGAGAAAAGACTGCCTTCCATGATGACAAGGCTACTATCCAATGGAATAACAAAAATATCGACAACATACTACCTTCCATAATGACAAGGCTTCCATCAATTGTAGTAACCAAAATCTCGACAACAGACTACCTTCCATAATGACAAGGCTACCATCAATTGGAGTAACAAAAATCTCGACAATAGACTACCTTTCATAATGACAAGGCTACCATCCATTGAAGTAACCAAAATATCTCCAACAGACTACCTTCCATAATGACAAGGCTACCATCCATTGGAATAACAAAAATATTGACAACAAACTACGTTCCATAATGACAAGGCTACTATCCACTGGAGTAACAAAAATATCGACAACAGACTACCTTCCATAATGACAAGGCAACCATCCATTGGAGTAACAAAAATATCGAGAATAGACTACCTTCCATAATGAAAAGCCTACCATGCATTGGAGTAACAAAAATCTCGACAACATAATACCTTCCATAATGACTAGTCTACCATCCATTGGAGTAACAAAGATATCGACAACAGACTACCTTCCATAATGACAAGGCTACCATCCATTGGAGTGACAAAAATCTCAACAACAGACTACCTTCCATAATGACAAGGCTACCATCCATTGGAGTGACAAAAATCTTGACAACAGACTACCTTCCATAATGACAAGGCTACCATCCATTGGAGTAACAAAATTTCTCGAAAACAGACTACCTTCCATATTGACAAGGCTACCATCTATAAGAATAAAAAAAATCTCGAGAAAAGATTGCCTTCCATAATGACAAGGCTACTATCCAATGGAATAACAAAAATATCGACAACATACTACCTTCCATAATGACAAGGCTACCATCCAATGGAATAACAAAAATATCGACAACATACTACCTTCCATAATGACCAGGCGACCATCAATTGTAGTAACCAAAATCTCGACAACAAACTACCTTCTATAATGACAAGGCTACCGTCCATTGTAGTAACAAAAATCTTGACAACAAACTACCTTCCATAATGACAAGGCTACCATCAACTGGAGGAATAAAAATCTCGACAATAGGCTACCTTCCTTAATGACAAGGCTACTATCCACTGGAGTAACAAAAATATCGACAACAGACTACCTTCCATAATGACAAGGCTACCATCAATTGGAGTAACAAAAATCTCGACAATAGACTACCTTTCATAATGACAAGGCTACCATCCATTGTAGTAACCAAAATCTCGCCAACAGACTAACTTCCATAATGACAAGGCTGCCATCCATTAGAGTGACAAAAATCTCGACAATAGAGTACCTTCCATAATGACTGGGCTACCATCCATTAGAGTAACAAAGATATCGACAACAAACTACCTGCTATAATGACAAGGCTACCATACATTGTAATAATAAAAATCTCAACAACAAAATACCTTCCACAATGACAAGGCTACCATCCATTGGAGTAACAAAAATCTTGACAATAGACTACCTTCCATAATGACAAGGCTACCATCCATTGGAATAACAAAAATATCAACAAGAAACTACCTTCCATAATGACAAGGTTACCATCCATTTGAGTAACAAAAATCTCGCCAACAGACTACCATCCATAATGACAAGGCTACCATCCATTGGAATAACAAAAATATCGACAACAAACTACGTTCCATAATTACAAGGCTACCATCCATTGGAGTAACAAAAATATCGACAACAGACTAACTTCCATAATGACAAGGCTACCATCCATTGGAGTAACAAAAATATCGAGAATAGACTACCTTCCATAATGAAAAGCCTACCATCCATTGGAGTAACAAAAATATCGACAACATAATACCTTCCATAATGACTAGGCTACCATCCATTGGTGTAACAAAGATATCGACGACAGACTACCTTCCATAATGACAAGGCTACCATCCATTGGAGTGACAAAAATCTTGACAACAGACTACCTTCCATAATGACAAGGCTACCAGCCATTGGAGTAACAAAATTTCTCAAAAATAGACTACCTTCCATAATGACAAGGCTACCATCTATAAGAATAAAAAAAATCTCGAGAAAAGACTGCCTTCCATGATGACAAGGCTACTATCCAATGGAATAACAAAAATATCGACAACATACTACCTTCCATAATGACAAGGCTTCCATCAATTGTAGTAACCAAAATCTCGACAACAGACTACCTTCCATAATGACAAGGCTACCATCAATTGGAGTAACAAAAATCTCGACAATAGACTACCTTTCATAATGACAAGGCTACCATCCATTGAAGTAACCAAAATATCTCCAACAGACTACCTTCCATAATGACAAGGCTACCATCCATTGGAATAACAAAAATATTGACAACAAACTACGTTCCATAATGACAAGGCTACTATCCACTGGAGTAACAAAAATATCGACAACAGACTACCTTCCATAATGACAAGGCAACCATCCATTGGAGTAACAAAAATATCGAGAATAGACTACCTTCCATAATGAAAAGCCTACCATGCATTGGAGTAACAAAAATCTCGACAACATAATACCTTCCATAATGACTAGTCTACCATCCATTGGAGTAACAAAGATATCGACAACAGACTACCTTCCATAATGACAAGGCTACCATCCATTGGAGTGACAAAAATCTCAACAACAGACTACCTTCTATAATGACAAGGCTACCATCCATTGGAGTAACAAAAATCTCGAAAACAAACTACCTTCCATAATGACAAGGCTAAAATCCATTGGAGTAACAAAAATCTCGAAAACAGACTACCTCCCATAATGACAAGGCTACCATTTATATGAATAAAAAAAATCTCGAGAACAGACTGCCTTCCATAATGACAAGGCTACCATCCATTGGAGTAACAAAAATCTCGAAAACAGACTCGCTTCCATAATGACAAGGCTACCATCCAATGGAATAACAAAAATATCGACAACATACTACCTTCCATAATGACCAGGCGACCATCAATTGTAGTAACCAAAATCTCGACAACAAACTACCTTCTATAATGACAAGGCTACCGTCCATTGTAGTAACAAAAATCTTGACAACAAACTACCTTCCATAATGACAATGCTACCATCAACTGGAGGAATAAAAATCTCGACAATAGGCTACCTTCCTTAATGACTAGGCTACCATCCATTGTAGTAACAAAAATCTCGACAACGGACTACCTTCCATAATGACAACGCTACCATCCATTGGAGTAACCAAATTCTCGACAACAGACAACTTCTATAATGAGAAGGCTACCATCTATTGGAATAACAAAAATCTCGAGAACAGACTATCTTCCATAATTACAAGGCTACCATCCAATGGAATAACAAAAATATCGACAACATACTACCTTCCATAGTGACTGGGCTACCATCCATTAGAGTAACAAAGATATCGACAACAAACTACCTGCTATAATGACAAGGCTAACATACATTGTAACAATAAAAATCTCAACAACAAAATACCTTCCACAATGACAAGGCTACCATCCAGTGAAGTAACAAAAATCTCGACAATAGACTACCTTCCATAATGACAAGGCTACCATCCATTGGAATAACAAAAATATCAACAACAGACTACCTTCCATAATGACAAGGTTACCATCCATTGGAGTAACAAAAATCTCGCCAACAGACTACCATACATAATGACAAGGCTACCATCCATTGGAATAACAAAAATATCAACAACAAACTACGTTCCATAATGACAAGGCTACCATCCATTGGAGTAACAAAAATATCGACAACAGACTAACTTCCATAATGACAAGGCTACCATCC
The DNA here is from genome assembly GCA_948472305.1 of Vicia faba. NCBI lineage: Eukaryota > Viridiplantae > Streptophyta > Magnoliopsida > Fabales > Fabaceae > Vicia > Vicia faba. The sequence continues at coordinate 832,473,655 of OX451738.1, read as the reverse complement.
ATTGGAGTAACAAAAATATCGAGAATAGACTACCTTCCATAATGAAAAGCCTACCATCAAATGGAATAACAAAAATATCGACAACATACTACCTTCCATAATGACAAGGCTACCATCAATTGTAGTAACCAAAATCTCGACAACAGACTACCTTCCATAATGACAAGGCTACCATCAATTGGAGTAACAAAAATCTCGACAATAGACTACCTTTCATAATGACAAAGCTACTATCCATTGTAGTAACCAAAATCTCGCCAACAGACTACCTTCCATAATGACAAGGCTACCATCCATTGGAATAACAAAAATATTGACAACAAACTACGTTCCATAATGACAAGGCTACTATCCACTAGAGTAACAAAAATATCGGCAACAGACTACCTTCCATAATGACAAGGCAACCATCCATTGGAGTAACAAAAATATCGAGAATAGACTACCTTCCAAAATGAAAAGCCTACCATGCATTGGAGTAACAAAAATCTCGACAACATAATACCTTCCATAATGACTAGTCTACCATCCATTGGAGTAACAAAGATATCGACAACAGACTACCTTCCATAATGACAAGGCTACCATCCATTGGTGTGACAAAAATCTCAACAACAGACTACCTTCTATAATGACAAGGCTACCATCCATTGGAGTAACAAAAATCTCGAAAACAAACTACCTTCCATAATGACAAGGCTAAAATCCATTGGAGTAACAAAAATCTCGACAACAGACTACCTCCCATAATGACAAGGCTACCATTTATATGAATAAAAAAAATCTCGAGAACAGACTGCCTTCCATAATGACAAGGCTACCATCCATTGGAGTAACAAAAATCTCGAAAACAGACTCGCTTCCATAATGACAAGGCTACCATCAAATGGAATAACAAAAATATCGACAACATACTACCTTCCATAATGACCAGGCTACCATCAATTGTAGTAACCAAAATCTCGACAACAGACTACCTTCTATAATGACAAGGCTACCGTCCATTGTAGTAACAAAAATCTTGACAACAAACTACCTTCCATAATGACAATGCTACCATCAACTGGAGGAATAAAAATCTCGACAATAGGCTACCTTCCATAATGACTAGGCTACAATCCATTGTAGTAACAAAAATCTCGACAACGGACTACCTTCCATAATGACAAGGCTACCATCCATTGGAGTGACAAAAATCTTAACAACAGACTACCTTCTATAATGACAAGGCTACCATCCATTGGAGTAACAAAAATCTCGAAAACAAACTACCTTCCATAATGACAAGGCTAAAATCCATTGGAGTAACAAAAATATCGACAACAGACTACCTCCCATAATGACAAGGCTACCATTTATATGAATAAAAAAAATATCGAGAACAGACTGCCTTCCATAATGACAAGGCTACCATCCATTGGAGTAACAAAAATCTCGAAAACAGACTCGCTTCCATAATGACAAGGCTACCATCCAATGGAATAACAAAAATATCGACAACATACTACCTTCCATAATGACCAGGCGACCATCAATTGTAGTAACCAAAATCTAGACAACAAACTAGCTTCTATAATGACAAGGCTACCGTCCATTGTAGTAACAAAAATCTTGACAACAAACTACCTTCCATAATGACAATGCTACCATCAACTGGAGGAATAAAAATCTCGACAATAGGCTACCTTCCTTAATGACTAGGCTACCATCCATTGTAGTAACAAAAATCTCGACAACGGACTACCTTCCATAATGACAACGCTACCATCCATTGGAGTAACCAAAATCTCGACAACAGACAACTTCTATAATGAGAAGGCTACCATCTATTGGAATAAAAAAAATCTCGAGAACAGACTATCTTCCATAATTACAAGGCTACCATCTAATGGAATAACAAAAATATCGAAAACATACTACCTTCCATAGTGACTGGGCTACCATCCATTAGAGTAACAAAGATATCGACAACAAACTACCTGCTATAATGACAAGGCTACCATACATTGTAACAATAAAAATCTCAACAACAAAATACCTTCCACAATGACAAGACTACCATCCATTGAAGTAACAAAAATCTCGACAATAGACTACCTTCCATAATGACAAGGCTACCATCCATTGGAATAACAAAAATATCAACAACAGACTACCTTCCATAATGACAAGGTTACCATCCATTGGAGTAACAAAAATCTCGCCAACAGACTACCATCCATAATGACAAGGCTACCATCCATTGGAATAACAAAAATATCGACAACAAACTACGTTCCATAATGACAAGGCTACCATCCATTGGAGTAACAAAAATATCGACAACAGACTAACTTCCATAATGACAAGGCTACCATCCATTGGAGTAACAAAAATATCGAGAATAGACTACCTTCCATAATGAAAATCCTACCATCCATTGGAGTAACAAAAATCTCGACAACATAATACCTTCCATAATGACTAGGCTACCATGCATTGGTGTAACAAAGATATCGATGACATACTACCTTCCATAATGACAAGGCTACCATCCATTGGAGTGACAAAAATCTTGACAACAGAGTACCTTCCATAATGACAAGGCTACCATCCATTGGAGTAACAAAATTTCTCGAAAACAGACTACCTTCCATAATGACAAGGCTACCTTCTATAAGAATAAAAAAAATCTCGAGAAAAGACTGCCTTCCATAATGACAAGGCTACCATCAAATGGAATAACAAAAATATCGACAACATACTACCTTCCATAATGACAAGGCTACCATCAATTGTAGTAACCAAAATCTCGACAACAGACTACCTTCCATAATGACAAGGCTACCATCAATTGGAGTAACAAAAATCTCGACAATAGACTACCTTTCATAATGACAAAGCTACTATCCATTGTAGTAACCAAAATCTCGCCAACAGACTACCTTCCATAATGACAAGGCTACCATCCATTGGAATAACAAAAATATTGACAACAAACTACGTTCCATAATGACAAGGCTACTATCCACTGGAGTAACAAAAATATCGGCAACAGACTACCTTCCATAATGACAAGGCAACCATCCATTGGAGTAACAAAAATATCGAGAATAGACTACCTTCCAAAATGAAAAGCCTACCATGCATTGGAGTAACAAAAATCTCGACAACATAATACCTTCCATAATGACTAGTCTACCATCCATTGGAGTAACAAAGATATCGACAACAGACTACCTTCCATAATGACAAGGCTACCATCCATTGGTGTGACAAAAATCTCAACAACAGACTACCTTCTATAATGACAAGGCTAACATCCATTGGAGTAACAAAAATCTCGAAAACAAACTACCTTCCATAATGACAAGGCTAAAATCCATTGGAGTAACAAAAATCTCGACAACAGACTACCAAAATATCGAGAATAGACTACCTTCCATAATGAAAAGCCTACCATCCATTGGAGTAACAAAAATCTCGACAAAATAATACCTTCCTTAATGACTAGGCTACCATCCATTGGTGTAACAAAGATATCGACGACAGACTACCTTCCATAATGACAAGGCTACCATCCATTGGAGTGACAAAAATCTTGACAACAGACTACCTTCCATAATGACAAGGCTACCATCCATTGGAGTAACAAAATTTCTCGAAAACAGACTACCTTCCATATTGACAAGGCTACCATCTATAAGAATAAAAAAAATCTCGAGAAAAGATTGCCTTCCATAATGACAAGGCTACTATCCAATGGAATAACAAAAATATCGACAACATACTACCTTCCATAATGACAAGGCTACCATCAATTGTAGTAACCAAAATCTCGACAACAGACTACCTTCCATAATGATAAGGCTACCATCAATTGGAGTAACAAAAATCTCGACAATAGACTACCTTTCATAATGACAAGGCTACCATCCATTGAAGTAACCAAAATATCGCCAACAGACTACCTTCCATAATGACAAGGCTACCATCCATTGGAATAACAAAAATATTGACAACAAACTACGTTCCATAATGACAAGGCTACTATCCACTGGAGTAACAAAAATATCGACAACAGACTACCTTCCATAATGACAAGGCTACCATCAATTGGAGTAACAAAAATCTCGACAATAGACTACCTTTCATAATGACAAGGCTACCATCCATTGTAGTAACCAAAATCTCGCCAACAGACTAACTTCCATAATGACAAGGCTACCATCCATTAGAGTGACAAAAATCTCGACAATAGAGTACCTTCCATAATGACTAGGCTACCATCCATTAGAGTAACAAAGATATCGACAACAAACTACCTGCTATAATGACAAGGCTACCATACATATTAATAATAAAAATCTCAACAACAAAATACCTTCCACAATGACAAGGCTACCATCCATTGGAGTAACAAAAATCTCGACAATAGACTACCTTCCATAATGACAAGGCTACCATCCATTGGAATAACAAAAATATCAACAAGAAACTACCTTCCATAATGACAAGGTTACCATCCATTTGAGTAACAAAAATCTCGCAACAGACTACCATCCATAATGACAAGGCTACCATCCATTGGAATAACAAAAATATCGACAACAAACTACGTTCCATAATTACAAGGCTACCATCCATTGGAGTAACAAAAATATCGACAACAGACTAACTTCCATAATGACAAGGCTACCATCCATTGGAGTAACAAAAATATCGAGAATAGACTACCTTCCATAATGAAAAGCCTACCATCCATTGGAGTAACAAAAATCTCGACAACATAATACCTTCCATAATGACTAGGCTACCATCCATTGGTGTAACAAAGATATCGACGACAGACTACCTTCCATAATGACAAGGCTACCATCCATTGGAGTGACAAAAATCTTGACAACAGACTACCTTCCATAATGACAAGGCTACCAGCCATTGGAGTAACAAAATTTTTCAAAAATAGACTACCTTCCATAATGAGAAGGCTACCATCTATAAGAATAAAAAAAATCTCGAGAAAAGACTGCCTTCCATGATGACAAGGCTACTATCCAATGGAATAACAAAAATATCGACAACATACTACCTTCCATAATGACAAGGCTTCCATCAATTGTAGTAACCAAAATCTCAACAACAGACTACCTTCCATAATGACAAGGCTACCATCAATTGGAGTAACAAAAATCTCGACAATAGACTACCTTTCATAATGACAAGGCTACCATCCATTGAAGTAACCAAAATATCTCCAACAGACTACCTTCCATAATGACAAGGCTACCATCCATTGGAATAACAAAAATATTGACAACAAACTACGTTCCATAATGACAAGGCTACTATCCACTGGAGTAACAAAAATATCGACAACAGACTACCTTCCATAATGACAAGGCAACCATCCATTGGAGTAACAAAAATATCGAGAATAGACTACCTTCCATAATGAAAAGCCTACCATGCATTGGAGTAACAAAAATCTCGACAACATAATACCTTCCATAATGACTAGTCTACCATCCATTGGAGTAACAAAGATATCGACAACAGACTACCTTCCATAATGACAAGGCTACCATCCATTGGAGTGACAAAAATCTCAACAACAGACTACCTTCCATAATGACAAGGCTACCATCCATTGGAGTGACAAAAATCTTGACAACAGACTACCTTCCATAATGACAAGGCTACCATCCATTGGAGTAACAAAATTTCTCGAAAACAGACTACCTTCCATATTGACAAGGCTACCATCTATAAGAATAAAAAAAATCTCGAGAAAAGATTGCCTTCCATAATGACAAGGCTACTATCCAATGGAATAACAAAAATATCGACAACATACTACCTTCCATAATGACAAGGCTACCATCCAATGGAATAACAAAAATATCGACAACATACTACCTTCCATAATGACCAGGCGACCATCAATTGTAGTAACCAAAATCTCGACAACAAACTACCTTCTATAATGACAAGGCTACCGTCCATTGTAGTAACAAAAATCTTGACAACAAACTACCTTCCATAATGACAAGGCTACCATCAACTGGAGGAATAAAAATCTCGACAATAGGCTACCTTCCTTAATGACAAGGCTACTATCCACTGGAGTAACAAAAATATCGACAACAGACTACCTTCCATAATGACAAGGCTACCATCAATTGGAGTAACAAAAATCTCGACAATAGACTACCTTTCATAATGACAAGGCTACCATCCATTGTAGTAACAAAAATCTCGCCAACAGACTAACTTCCATAATGACAAGGTTACCATCCATTAGAGTGACAAAAATCTCGACAATAGAGTACCTTCCATAATGACTGGGCTACCATCCATTAGAGTAACAAAGATATCGACAACAAACTACCTGCTATAATGACAAGGCTACCATACATTGTAATAATAAAAATCTCAACAACAAAATACCTTCCACAATGACAAGGCTACCATCCATTGGAGTAACAAAAATCTCGACAATAGACTACCTTCCATAATGACAAGGCTACCATCCATTGGAATAACAAAAATATCAACAAGAAACTACCTTCCATAATGACAAGGTTACCATCCATTTGAGTAACAAAAATCTCGCCAACAGACTACCATCCATAATGACAAGGCTACCATCCATTGGAATAACAAAAATATCGACAACAAACTACGTTCCATAATTACAAGGCTACCATCCATTGGAGTAACAAAAATATCGACAACAGACTAACTTCCATAATGACAAGGCTACCATCCATTGGAGTAACAAAAATATCGAGAATTGACTACCTTCCATAATGAAAAGCCTACCATCCATTGGAGTAACAAAAATATCGACAACATAATACCTTCCATAATGACTAGGCTACCATCCATTGGTGTAACAAAGATATCAACGACAGACTACCTTCCATAATGACAAGGCTACCATCCATTGGAGTGACAAAAATCTTGACAACAGACTACCTTCCATAATGACAAGGCTACCAGCCATTGGAGTAACAAAATTTCTCAAAAATAGACTACCTTCCATAATGACAAGGCTACCATCTATAAGAATAAAAAAAATCTCGAGAAAAGACTGCCTTCCATGATGACAAGGCTACTATCCAATGGAATAACAAAAATATCGACAACATACTACCTTCCATAATGACAAGGCTTCCATCAATTGTAGTAACCAAAATCTCGACAACAGACTACCTTCCATAATGACAAGGCTACCATCAATTGGAGTAACAAAAATCTCGACAATAGACTACCTTTCATAATGACAAGGCTACCATCCATTGAAGTAACCAAAATATCTCCAACAGACTACCTTCCATAATGACAAGGCTACCATCCATTGGAATAACAAAAATATTGACAACAAACTACGTTCCATAATGACAAGGCTACTATCCACTGGAGTAACAAAAATATCGACAACAGACTACCTTCCATAATGACAAGGCAACCATCCATTGGAGTAACAAAAATATCGAGAATAGACTACCTTCCATAATGAAAAGCCTACCATGCATTGGAGTAACAAAAATCTCGACAACATAATACCTTCCATAATGACTAGTCTACCATCCATTGGAGTAACAAAGATATCGACAACAGACTACCTTCCATAATGACAAGGCTACCATCCATTGGAGTGACAAAAATCTCAACAACAGACTACCTTCTATAATGACAAGGCTACCATCCATTGGAGTAACAAAAATCTCGAAAACAAACTACCTTCCATAATGACAAGGCTAAAATCCATTGGAGTAACAAAAATCTCGAAAACAGACTACCTCCCATAATGACAAGGCTACCATTTATATGAATAAAAAAAATCTCGAGAACAGACTGCCTTCCATAATGACAAGGCTACCATCCATTGGAGTAACAAAAATCTCGAAAACAGACTCGCTTCCATAATGACAAGGCTACCATCCAATGGAATAACAAAAATATCGACAACATACTACTTTCCATAATGACCAGGCGACCATCAATTGTAGTAACCAAAATCTCGACAACAAACTACCTTCTATAATGACAAGGCTACCGTCCATTGTAGTAACAAAAATCTTGACAACAAACTACCTTCCATAATGACAATGCTACCATCAACTGGAGGAATAAAAATCTCGACAATAGGCTACCTTCCTTAATGACTAGGCTACCATCCATTGTAGTAACAAAAATCTCGACAACGGACTACCTTCCAAAATGACAACGCTACAATCCATTGGAGTAACCAAATTCTCGACAACAGACAACTTCTATAATGAGAAGGCTACCATCTATTGGAATAACAAAAATCTCGAGAACAGACTATCTTCCATAATTACAAGGCTACCATCCAATGGAATAACAAAAATATCGACAACATACTACCTTCCATAGTGACTGGGCTACCATCCATTAGAGTAACAAAGATATCGACAACAAACTACCTGCTATAATGACAAGGCTAACATATATTGTAACAATAAAAATCTCAACAACAAAATACCTTCCACAATGACAAGGCTACCATCCATTGAAGTAACAAAAATCTCGACAATAGACTACCTTCCATAATGACAAGGCTACCATCCATTGGAATAACAAAAATATCAACAACAGACTACCTTCCATAATGACAAGGTTACCATCCATTGGAGTAACAAAAATCTCGCCAACAGACTACCATCCATAATGACAAGGCTACCATCCATTGGAATAACAAAAATATCAACAACAAACTACGTTCCATAATGACAAGGCTACCATCCATTGGAGTAACAAAAATATCGACAACAGACTAACTTCCATAATGACAAGGCTACCATCCATTGGAGTAACAAAAATATCGAGAATAGACTACCTTCCATAATGAAAAGCCTACCATCAAATGGAATAACAAAAATATCGACAACATACTACCTTCCATAATGACAAGGCTACCATCAATTGTAGTAACCAAAATCTCGACAACAGACTACCTTCCATAATGACAAGGCTACCATCAATTGGAGTAACAAAAATCTCGACAATAGACTACCTTTCATAATGACAAAGCTACTATCCATTGTAGTAACCAAAATCTCGCCAACAGACTACCTTCCATAATGACAAGGCTACCATCCATTGGAATAACAAAAATATTGACAACAAACTACGTTCCATAATGACAAGGCTACTATCCACTAGAGTAACAAAAATATCGGCAACAGACTACCTTCCATAATGACAAGGCAACCATCCATTGGAGTAACAAAAATATCGAGAATAGACTACCTTCCAAAATGAAAAGCCTACCATGCATTGGAGTAACAAAAATCTCGACAACATAATACCTTCCATAATGACTAGTCTACCATCCATTGGAGTAACAAAGATATCGACAACAGACTACCTTCCATAATGACAAGGCTACCATCCATTGGTGTGACAAAAATCTCAACAACAGACTACCTTCTATAATGACAAGGCTACCATCCATTGGAGTAACAAAAATCTCAAAAACAAACTACCTTCCATAATGACAAGGCTAAAATCCATTGGAGTAACAAAAATCTCGACAACAGACTACCTCCCATAATGACAAGGCTACCATTTATATGAATAAAAAAAATCTCGAGAACAGACTGCCTTCCATAATGACAAGGCTACCATCCATTGGAGTAACAAAAATCTCGAAAACAAACTCGCTTCCATAATGACAAGGCTACCATCAAATGGAATAACAAAAATATCGACAACATACTACCTTCCATAATGACCAGGCTACCATCAATTGTAGTAACCAAAATCTCGACAACAGACTACCTTCTATAATGACAAGGCTACCGTCCATTGTAGTAACAAAAATCTTGACAACAAACTACCTTCCATAATGACAATGCTACCATCAACTGGAGGAATAAAAATCTCGACAATAGGCTACCTTCCATAATGACTAGGCTACAATCCATTGTAGTAACAAAAATCTCGACAACAGACTACCTTCCATAATGACAAGGCTACCATCCATTGGAGTGACAAAAATCTCAACAACAGACTACCTTCTATAATGACAAGGCTACCATCCATTGGAGTAACAAAAATCTCGAAAACAAACTACCTTCCATAATGACAAGGCTAAAATCCATTGGAGTAACAAAAATCTCGACAACAGACTACCTCCCATAATGACAAGGCTACCATTTATATGAATAAAAAAAATATCGAGAACAGACTGCCTTCCATAATGACAAGGCTACCATCCATTGGAGTAACAAAAATCTCGAAAACAGACTCGCTTCCATAATGACAAGGCTACCATCCAATGGAATAACAAAAATATCGACAACATACTACCTTCCATAATGACCAGGCGACCATCAATTGTAGTAACCAAAATCTAGACAACAAACTAGCTTCTATAATGACAAGGCTACCGTCCATTGTAGTAACAAAAATCTTGACAACAAACTACCTTCCATAATGACAATGCTACCATCAACTGGAGGAATAAAAATCTCGACAATAGGCTACCTTCCTTAATGACTAGGCTACCATCCATTGTAGTAACAAAAATCTCGACAACGGACTACCTTCCATAATGACAACGCTACCATCCATTGGAGTAACCAAAATCTCGACAACAGACAACTTCTATAATGAGAAGGCTACCATCTATTGGAATAAAAAAAATCTCGAGAACAGACTATCTTCCATAATTACAAGGCTACCATCCAATGGAATAACAAAAATATCGACAACATACTACCTTCCATAGTGACTGGGCTACCATCCATTAGAGTAACAAAGATATCGACAACAAACTACCTGCTATAATGACAAGGCTACCATACATTGTAACAATAAAAATCTCAACAACAAAATACCTTCCACAATGAAAAGGCTACCATCCATTGAAGTAACAAAAATCTCGACAATAGACTACCTTCCATAATGACAAGGCTACCATCCATTGGAATAACAAAAATATCAACAACAGACTACCTTCCATAATGACAAGGTTACCATCCATTGGAGTAACAAAAATCACGCCAACAGACTACCATCCATAATGACAAGGCTACCATCCATTGGAATAACAAAAATATCGACAACAAACTACGTTCCATAATGACAAGGCTACCATCCATTGGAGTAACAAAAATATCGACAACAGACTAACTTCCATAATGACAAGGCTACCATCCATTGGAGTAACAAAAATATCGAGAATAGACTACCTTCCATAATGAAAAGCCTACCATCCATTGGAGTAACAAAAATCTCGACAACATAATACCTTCCATAATGACTAGGCTACCATCCATTGGTGTAACAAAGATATCGACGAAAGACTACCTTCCATAATGACAAGGCTACCATCCATTGGAGTTACAAAAATCTTGACAACAGAGTACCTTCCATAATGACAAGGCTACCATCCATTGGAGTAACAAAATTTCTCGAAAACAGACTACCTTCCATAATGACAAGGCTACCTTCTATAAGAATAAAAAAAATCTCGAGAAAAGACTGCCTTCCATAATGACAAGGCTACCATCCAATGGAATAACCAAAATCTCGACAACAGACAACTTCTATAATGACAACGCTACTGTCTATTGGAATAACAAAAATCTCGAGAACATACTACCTTCTATAATGACAAGGCTTCCATCCAATGGAATAAAAAAAATATCGACAACATACTACCTTCCATAATGACAACGCTACCATCAATTGTAGTAACCAAAATCTCGCCAACAGACTACCTTCCATAATGACAAGGCTACCATCCATTGGAATAACGAAAATATCGACAACAAACTACGTTCCATAATGACAAGGCTACCATCCATTGGAGTAACAAAAATATCGAAAACAGACTACCTTCCATAATGACAAGGCTACAATCCATTGGAGTAACAAAAATATCGAGAATAGACTACCTTCCATACTGAAAAGCCTACCATCCATTGGAGTAACAAAATCTCGACAACATAATACCTTCCATAATGACTAGGCTACCATCCATTGGAATAACAAAGATATCGACAACAAACTACCTTCCATAATGACAAGGCTACCATCCATTGGAGTGACAAAAATCTCGACAAAAGACTACATTCCATAATGACAAGGCTACCATCCATAGGAGTAACAAAAATTTCGAAAACAGACTACCTTCCATAATGACAAGGCTAAAATCCATTAGAGTAACAAAAATCTCAACAACAGACTACCTTCCATAATGACAAGGCTACCATTTATAGGAATAAAAAAATCTCGAGAACAGACTGCCTTCCATAATGACAAGGCTACCATCCTTTGGAGTAACAAAAATCTCAAAAACAGACTACCTTCCATAATGACAAGGCTACCATCCAATGGAATAAAAAAAATATCGACAACATACTACCTTCCATAATGACCAGGCTACCATCAATTGTAGTAACCAAAATTTCGACAACAGACTACCTTCCATAATGACAAGGCTACCGTCCATTGTAGTAACAAAAATCTCGACAATAGACTACCTTCCATAATGACAATGCTACCATGAATTAGAGTAATAAAAATCTCGACAATAGGGTACCTTCCATAATGACAAGGCTACCATCTGTTGGAATAACAAAAATCTCGAGAACAGACTACCTTCCATAATGACAAGGCTACCATCTAATGGAATAACAAAAATATCGACAACATACTACCTTCCATAATGACAATGCTACCATCCATTAGAGTGACCAAAATCTCGACAATAGACTACCTTCCATAATGACTAGGCTACCATCCATTAAAGTAACAAAGATATCGACAACAAACTACCTTCTATAATGACAAGGCTACCATACATTGTAATCACAAAAATCTCGACAACAAACTACCTTCCATAATGACAAGGCTACCATCCATTGGAGTAACAAAAATCTCGACAATAGACTACCTTCCATAATGACAAGGCTAACATCCATTGGAATAATAAAAATATCGAAAACATACTAAGTTCCATAATGACAAGGCTACCATCTATTGGAATAACAAAAATCTCGAGAACAGACTACCTTCCATAACGACAAGGCTACCATCCAATGGAATAACAAAAATATCGACAACATACTACCTTCCATAATGACAAGGCTACCATCCATTGAGGTAACAAAAATCTCGACAACAGACTACCTTCAATAATGACTAGGCTACGATCCATTGGTGTAACAAAGATATCGACAACAGACTACCTTCCATAATGACAAGGCTACCATCCATTGTAGTAACAAAAATCTCGACAACAGACTACCTTTCATAATGAAAAGGCTACCATCCATTGTATTAAGAAAAATCTTGAAAACAGACTACCTTCCATAATGACAAGGCTACCATCCATTGGAGTAACTAAAATCTCGACAACAGACTACCTTCCATAATGACAAGGCTACCATATATAGGAATAAAAAAATTCTTGAGAACAGACTGCCTTCCATAATGACAAGGCTACCATTCGTGGATTGATAAAAATCTCGACAATAGACTAACTTCCATAATGACAAGGCTACCATCCATTGGAGTAACAAAATGTCGACAACATACTACCTTTCATTATGACATGGCTACTATACATTGGAGTAACAAAAATCTCGACAACAAACTTCCTTCCAAAATGATAAGGCTACCATCCATTGGAACAACAAAAATATCGACAACAAACTACGTTCCATAATGACAAGGCTACCATGCATTGGAGTAAAAAAAATATCGACAACATACTACCTTCCATAATGCCAAGGCTACCATCCATTGGAGTAACAAAAATCTAGACAACACACTAACTTCCATAATGACAAGGCTACCATCCATTAGAGTAACGAAAATCTCAACAAGAGACTACTTTCCATAATGACAAGGCTACCATCCATTGGAGTAACAAAAATCTCGACAGCAGACTACCTTCCATAATGACAAGGCTACCATCCATTGGAATAACAAAATATCAATAACAGACTATGTTCCATAATGACAAGGCTACCATTCATTGGAGTTACAAAAATATCGACAACAGACTACCTTCAATAATGACAAGGCTACCATCCATTGGAGTAACAAAAATATCGAGAATAGACTATGTTCCATAATGAAATGCCTACCATCATATGGAGTAAAAAAAATCTCGACAACAGAATACCTTCCATAATGACTAGGCTACCATCCATTGGAGTAACAAAAATCTCGACAACAGACTACCTTCCATAATGACAAGGCTACCATCCATTTTAGTAACAACAATCTCGAAAATAGACTACCTTACATAATGAAAAGGCTACCATCCGATGGAATAACAAAAATCTCGAAAACAAACTACCTTCCATAATGACAAGGCTACCATCCATTGGAGTAACAAAATTCTCGACAACAGACTACGTTCCATAATGAGAAGGCTAGCATCCATTGGATTAACAAAAATATCGACAATAGACTACCTTCCATAATGACAAGGCTACCATCTATTGGAATAACATAATTCTCGAGAACATACTACCTTCCATAATGACAAGGCTACCATCAATTGTAGTAACCAAAATCTCGACAACAGACTACCTTCCATAATTACAAGGCTACCGTCCATTGTAGTAACAAAAATCACGACAACAGACTACCTTCCATAATGACAATGCTCCTATTAATTGGAATCACAAAAATCTGAACAATAAACTACCTTCCATAATGACAAGGCTACCATCCATTGCAGTTACAAAATTCTCGACAACAGACTACTTTCCGTAATGACAAGGCTACCATCCATTGGAGTAACCAAAATCTTGACAATAGACAACTTCTATAATGACAAGGCTACGATCTGTTAGAATAACAAAAATCTCGAGAACAGACTGCCTTCCATAATGACAAGGCTACCATCCAATGGAATAAAAAAATATCGACAACATACTACCTTCCATAATGACAAGGCTACCATCAATTGTAGTAACCAAAATCTCGACAACAGACTACCTTCCATAATGATAAGGCTACCATCTATTGGAGTAACAAAATTCTCGACAATAGACTACCTTTCATAATGAAAAGGCTACCATCCATGTAGTAACAAAAATCTCGACAACAGACTACCTTTCATAATGACAAGGCTACCATCCATTGGAGTAACCAAAATCTCGACAACAGACAACTTCTA
This sequence comes from Vicia faba, assembly GCA_948472305.1. Lineage (NCBI taxonomy): Eukaryota > Viridiplantae > Streptophyta > Magnoliopsida > Fabales > Fabaceae > Vicia > Vicia faba. The sequence goes on along the minus strand of OX451738.1, from coordinate 832,458,498 downwards.
AAATGACAAGGCTACCATCTATTGGAATAACAAAAATCTCGAGAACAGACTACCTTCCATAACAACAAGGCTACCATCCAATGGAATAACAAAAATATCGACAACATACTACCTTCCATAATTACATGGCTACCATCAATTGTAGTAACCAAAATCTCGATAATTGACTACCTTCCATAATGACAAGGCTATCGTCCATTGTAGTAACAAAAATCTCGACAACAGGCTACCTTCCATAATGACAAGGCTACCATCCATTGAAGTAACCTAAATCTCGACAACAGACAACTTCTATAATTACAAGGCTACCATTTATTGGAATAACAAAAATCTTGAGAACAGACTACCTTCCATAATGACAAGGCAACCATCTATTGGAATAACATAAATCTCGAGAACATACCACCTTCCATAATGACAAGGCTACCATCAATATTAGTAACCAAAATCTCGACAACAGACTACCTTCCATAATGACAAGGCTACCGTCCATTGTAGTAACAAAAATCTCGACAGCAGACTACCTTCCATAATGACAATGCTCCTATTAATTGGAGTAACAAAAATCTCGACAGCAAACTACCTTCCATAATGACAAGGCTACCATCCATTTTAGTAACAAAAATCTCGAGAACATACTACCTTCCATAGTTACAAGGCTACCATCCATTGGAGTGACAGAAATCACAATGACATACTACCTTCAATAATGACAAGGCTACCATCCATTGTAATAACAAAAATCTCGACAACAGGATACCTTCCATAATGACAAGGCTATCATCCATTGAAGTAACCAAAATCTCGACAACAGACAACTTCTATAATGACAAGGCTACCATCTATTGGAATAACAAAAATCTTTAGAACAGACTCCCTTCCATAATTACAAGGGTACCATCCAATGGAATAACAAAAATATCGACAACATACTACCTTCCATTGACAAGTATACCATCAATTGTAGTAACCAAAATCTCGACAACAGACTACCTTCCATAATGAAAAGGCTACCGTCCAGTGTAGTAACAAAAATCTCGACAACAGACTACCTTCCATAATGACATTGCTACCATCCATTGGAGTAACAAAAATCTCGACAAAAGACAACCTTCCATAATGAGAAGGCTACCATCTATTGGAATAACAAAAATCTCGAGAACAAACTACCTTCCATAATGACAAGGCTACCATCCAATGGAATAACAAAAATGTCGACAACATACTACCTTCCATAATGACAAGGCTACCTTCCATTAGAGTGACAAAAATCTCGACAATAGACTACCTTCCATAATGACTAGGCTACCATCCATTAGAGTAACAAATATATCGACAACATACTACCTTCTATAATGACAAGGATACCATACATTGTAATAACAAAAATCTCGACAACAAACTACCTTCAACAATGACAAGGCTACCATCCATTGGAGTAACAAAAATCTCGACAATAGACTACCTTCCATAATGACAAGGCTACCATCCATTGGAGTAACGAAAATATCAACAAGAGGCTACTTTCCATAATGATAAGGCTACCATCCATTGGAGTCACAAAAATCGCGACAACAGACTACTTTCCACAATGACAAGGCTACCATCCATTGGAGTAACAAAAATATCAACAAGAGACTACCTTCCATAATGACAAGGCTACCATCCATTGGAGTAACAAAAATCTCGCCAACAGACTACCTTCCATAATGAAAAGGCTACCATCCGTTGGAGTGACAAAAATCTCGACAATAGACTACCTTCCATAATGACAAGGCTACCATCCATTGGAGTAACAAAATTCTCGACAACAGACTACGTTCCATAATGAGAAGGCTACCATCCATTGGATTAACAAAAATCTCGACAATAGACTACCTTCCATAATGACAAGGCTACCATCTATTGGAATAACATAATTCTCGAGAACATACTACCTTCCATAATGACAAGGCTACCATCAATAACCATAATCTCGACAACAGACTACCTTCCATAATGACAAGGCTACCGTCCATTGTAGTAACAAAAATCTCGACAACAGACTACCTTCCATAATGACAATGCTCCTATTAATTGGAGTCACAAAAATCTCGACAACAGACTACCTTCCATAATGATAATGCTACCATCAATTGGAGTAACAAAAATCTCGACAACAGACTACCTTCAATAATGACAAGGCTACCATCCATTGTAGTAACAAAAATGTCGACAACAGGCTACCTTCCATAATGACAAGGCTACCATCCATTGAAGTAACCTAAATCTCGACAATAGACATCTTCTATAATGAAAAGGCTACCATTTATTGGAATAACAAAAATCTCGAGAACAAACTACCTTCCTTAATGACAAGGCTACCATCTATTGGAATAACATAAATCTCGAGAACATACTACCTTCCATAATGACAAGGCTACCATCAATATTAGTAACCAAAATCTCGACAATAGACTACCTTCCATAATGACAAGGCTACCGTCCATTGTAGTAACAAAAATCTCGACAGCAGACTACCTTCCATAATGACAATGCTCCTATTAATTGGAGTAACAAAAATATTGACAACATCATACCTTCCATAATGACTAGGCTACCATCCATTGGAGTAACAAAAATCTCGACAACAGACTACCTTCCATAATGACAAGGCTACCATCCATTTTAGTAACAAAAATCTCGAGAACAGACTACCTTCCATAGTTACAAGGCTACCATCCAATTGAGTGACAGAAATCACAATGACAGACTACCTTCAATAATGACAAGGCTACCATCCATTGTAATAAAAAAAATTTCGACAACAGGCTACCTTTCATAATGACAAGGCTATCATCCATTGAAGTAACCAAAATCTCGACAACAGACAACTTCTATAATGATAAGGCTACCATCTATTGGAATAACAAAAATCTCTAGAACAGACTACCTTCCATAATGACAATGGTACCATCCAATGGAATAAATAAAAATATCGACAACATACTACCTTCCATTGACAAGTATACCATCAATTGTAGTAACCAAAATCTCGACAACAGACTACCTTCCATAATGAAAAGGCTACCGTCCAGTGTAGTAACAAAAAACTCGACAACAGACTACCTTCCATAATGACATTGCTACCATCCATTGGAGTAACATAAATCTCGACAAAAGACAACCTTCCATAATGAGAAGGCTATCATCTGTTGGAATAACAAAAATCTCGAGAACAGACTACCTTCCATAATGACAAGGCTACCATCCAATGGAATAACAAAAATGTCGACAACATACTACCTTCCATAATGACAAGGCTACCATCCATTAGAGTGACAAAAATCTCGACAATAGACTACCTTCCATAATGACTAGGCTACCATCCATTAGAGTAACAAATATATCGACAACAGACTACCTTCTATAATGACAAGGATACCATACATTGTAATAACAAAAATTTCGACAACAAACTACCTTCCACAAAGACAAGGCTACCAACCATTGGAGTAACAAAAATCTCGACAACAGACTACCTTCCATAATGACAAGGCTACCATCCATTGGAGTAACGAAAATATCAACAAGAGGCTACTTTCCATAATGACAAGGCTACCATCCATTGGAGTCACAAAAATCGCGACAACAAACTACTTTCCACAATGACAAGGCTACCATCCATTGGAGTAACAAAAATATCAACAAGAGACTACCTTCCATAATGACAAGGCTACCATCCATTGGAGTAACAAAAATCTCGCCAACAGACTACCTTCCATAATGAAAAGGCTACCATCCATTGGAGTGACAAAAATCTCGACAATAGACTACCTTCCATAATGAAAAGGCTACCATCCATTGGAGTAACAAAAATCTCGACAACATAATACCTTCCATAATGACTAGGCTACCATCCATTGGAGTAACAAAAATCTCGACAACAGACTACCTTCCATAATGACAAGGCTACCATCCATTTTAGTAACAAAAATCTCGAGAACAGACTACCTTCAATAGTTACAAGGCTACCAGCCATTGGAGTGACAGAAATCACAATGACAAACTACCTTCAAGAATGACAAGGCTACCATCCATTGTAATAAAAAAAATCTCGACAACAGGCTACCTTCCATAATGACAAGGCTATCATCTATTGGAATAACAAAAATCTCTAGAACAGACTACCTTCCCTAATGACAAGGGTACCATCCAATGGAATAACAAAAATATCGACAACATACTACCTTCCATTGACAAGTACACCATCAATTGTAGTAACCAAAATCTCGACAACAGACTACCTTCCATAATGAAAAGGCTACCGTCCAGTGTAGTAACAAAAATCTCGACAACAGACTACCTTCCATAATGACATTGCTACCATCCATTGGAGTAACAAAAATCTCGACAAAAGACAACCTTCCATAATGAGAAGGCTAGCATCTATTGGAATAACAAAAATCTCGAGAACAGACTACCTTCCATAATGACAAGGCTACAATCCAATGGAATAACAAAAATGTCGACAACATACTACCTTCCATAATGACAAGGCTACCATCCATTAGAGTGACAAAAATCTCGACAATAGACTACCTTCCATAATGACTAGGCTACCATCCATTAGAGTAACAAATATATCGACAACAGACTACCTTCTATAATGACAAGGATACCATACATTGTAATAACAAAAATCTCGACAACAAACTACCTTCCACAATGACAAGGATACCATACATTGTAATAACAAAAATCTCGACAACAAACTACCTTCCATAATGACAAGGCTACCATCCATTGGAGTAACAAAAATCTCGCCAACAGACTACCTTCCATAATGAAAAGGCTACCATCCGTTGGAGTGAAAAAAATCTCGACAATAGACTACCTTCCATAATGACAAGGCTACCATCCATTGGAGTAACAAAATTCTCGACAACAGACTATGTTCCATAATGAGAAGGCTACCATCCATTGGATTAACAAAAATCTTGACAATAGACTACCTTCCATAATGACAAGGCTACCGTCTATTGGAATAACATAATTCTCGAGAACATACTACCTTCCATAATGACAAGGCTACCATCAATTGTAGTAACCAAAATCTCGACAACAGACTACCTTCCCTAATGACAAGGCTACCGTCCATTGTAGCAACAAAAATCTCGACAATAGACTACCTTCCATAATGACAAGGATACCATCCATTGGAGTAACCAAAATAATGACAATAGACAACTTCTATAATGACAAGGCTACCATCTATTAGAATAACAAAAATCTCGAGAACAGACTGCCTTCCATAATGACAAGGCTACCATCCAATGGAATAACAAAAATATCGACAACATACTACCTTCCATAATGACAAGGCTACCATCAATTGTAGTAACCAAAATCTCGACAACAGACTACCTTCCATAATGATAAGGCTACCATCAATTGGAGTAACAAAATTCTCGACAATAGACTACCTTTCATAATGAAAAGGCTACCATCCATTGTAGTAACAAAAATCTCGACAACAAACTACCTTTCATAATGACAAGGCTACCATCCATTGGAGTAACCAAAATCTCGACAACAGACAACTTCTATAATAACAAGGCTACCATCTATTAGAATAACAAAAATCTCGAGAACAGACTACCTTCCATAACGACAAGGCTACCATCCAATGGAATAACAAAAATATCGACAACATACTACCTTCCATAATGACAAGGATACCATCAATTGTAGTAACCAAAATCTCGACAATTGACTACCTTCCATAATGACAAGGCTACCGTCCATTGTAGTAACAAAAATCTCGACAACAGAATACCTTCCATAATGATTATGCAACTATCAATTGGAGTAACAAAAATCTCGATAACAGACTACCTTCCATAATGACAAGGCTACCATCCATTTAAGTAACAAAAATCTCGAAAACAGACTACCTTCCATAATGAAAAGGCTACCATCCAATGGAATAACAAAAATCTCGAGAAAAGACTACCTTCCATAGTTATAAGGCTACCATTCATTGGAGTGACAGAAATCACAATGATAGACTACCTTCAATAATGACAAGGCTACCATCCATTGTAATAACAAAAATCTCGACAATAGGCTACCTTCCATAGTGACAAGGCTACCATCCATTGAAGTAACCAAAATCTCGACAACAGACAACTTCTATAATGACAAGGCTACCATCTATTGGAATAAAAAAAATCTCTAGAACAGACTACCTTCCATAATGACAAGGGTACCATCCAATGGAATAACAAAAATATCGACAACATACTACCTTCCATTGACAAGGATACCATCAATTGTAGTATCCAAAATCTCGACAATAGACTACCTTCCATAATGAAAAGGCTACCGTCCATTATAGTAACAAAAATCTCGACAACAGACTACCTTCCATAATGACATTGCTACCATCCATTGGAGTAACAAAAATCTCGACAAAAGACAACCTTCCATAATGAGAAGGCTACCATCTATTGGAATAACAAAAATCTCGAGAACAGACTACCTTCCATAATGACAAGGCTACAATCCAATGGAATAACAAAAATGTCGACAACATACTACCTTCCATAATGAAAAGGCTACCATCCATTGTAGTAACCAAAATCTCGACAACAGACTACCTTCCATAATGACATTGCTACCATCCATTGGAGTAACAAAAATCTCGACAAAAGTAAACCTTCCATAATTAGAAGGCTACCATCTATTGGAATAACAAAAATCTCGAGAACAGACTACCTTCCATAATGACAAGGCTACCATCCAATTGAATAACAAAAATGTCGACAACATACTACCTTCCATAATGACAAGGCTACCATTAATTAGAGTGACAAAAATCTCGACAATAGACTACCTTCCATAATTACAAGGCTACCATCCATTAGAGTAACAAAGATATCGACAACAGACTACCTTCTATAATGACAAGGCTACCATACATTGTAATAACAAAAATCTCGACAACAAACTACCTTCCACAATGACAAGGCTACCATCCATTGGAGTAACAAAAATCTCGACAATAGACTACCTTCCATAATGACAAGGCTACCATCCATTGGAGTAACAAAAATCTAGACAACAGACTAACTTCCATAATGACAAGGCTACCATCCATTAGAGTAACGAAAATCTCAACAACAGACTACCTTCCATAATGACAAGGATACCATCCATTGGAATAACAAAAATATCGACAACAGACTACCTTCCATAATTACAAGGCTACCATCCATTAGAGTAACAAAAATCTCGACAACAAACTTCCTTCCAAAATGATAAGGCTACCATCCATTGGAACAACAAAAATATCGACAACAAACTACGTTCCATAATGACAAGGCTACCATTCATTGGAGTAAAAAAAAATATCGACAATAGACTACCTTCCATAATTCCAAGGCTACCATCCATTGGAGTAACAAAAATCTAGACAACAAACTAACTTCCATAATGACAAGGCTACCATCCATTAGAGTAACGAAAATCTCAACAACAGACTACCTTCCATAATGACAAGGCTACCATCCATTGGAATAACAAAAATATCGATAACAAACTACGTTCCATAATGACAAGGCTACATTCATTGGAGTTACAAAAATATCGACAACAAACTACCTTCCATAATGACAAGGCTACCATCCATTGGAGTTACAAAAATATCGAGAATAGACTACCTTCCATAATGAAAAGCCTACCATCCAATGGAGTAACAAAAATATCGACAACAGAATACCTTCCATAATGACTAGGCTACCATCCATTGAAGTAACAAAAATCTCGACAATAGACTACCTTCAATAATGACAAGGCTACCATCCATTGGAGTAACAAAATTCTCGACAACAGACTACGTTCCATAATGAGAAGGCTATCATCCATTGGATTAACAAAAATCTCGACAATAGAATACCTTCCATAATGACAAGGTTACCATCTATTGGAATAACATAAATCTCCAGAACATACTACCTTCCATAATGACAAGGCTACCGTCCATTGTAGTAACAAAAATCTCGACAACAGACTACCTTGCATAATGACAATGCTCCTATTTATTGGAGTCACAAAAATCTGTACAATAGACTACCTTCCATAATGACAAGGCAACCATCAATTGTAGTAACCAAAATCTCGACAACATACTACCTTCCATAATGATAAGGCTACCGTCCATTGTAGTAACAAAAATCTCGACAACAGACTACCATCCATAATTACAAGGCCCCATCCATTGTAGTAACAAAAATCTCGACAACAGGATACCTTCGGTAATGACAAGGCTACCATCCATTGGAGTAACCAAAATCTCGACAACAGACAACTTCTATAATGACAAGGCTACCATCTATTGGAATAACAAAAATCTCGAGAACAGACTACCTTCCATAATGACAAGGATACCATCCAATGGAATAACAAAAATATCGACAACATACTACCTTCCATAATGACAAGGCTACCATCAATTGTAGTAACCAAAATCTTGCCAACAGACTACCTTCCATAATGACAAGGCTACCATCCATTGGAGTAACAAAAATATGGACAACAGACTACCTTCCATAATGACAAGGCTACCATCAATTGGAGTAACAAAAATATCGACAACAGGCTACCATCCATTGGAGTAACAAAAATATCAAGAATAGACTACCTTCCATAATGACAAGGCTACCATCCATTTTAGTAACAAAAATCTCGCCAACATACTACCTTCCATAATGACAAGGCTACCATCCATTGGAATAACAAAAATATCGATAAAAAACTACGTTCTATAATGAAAAGGCTACCATTCATTGGAGTAACAAAAATATCGACAACAGACTACCTTCCATAATGACAAGGCTACCATCCATTTGAGTAACAAAAATATCGAGAATAGACTACCTTCCATAATGAAAAGCCTACCATCCAATGGAGTAACAAAACTATCGAGAATAGACTACCTTCCACAATGACAAGGGTACCATCCATTGGAGTAACAAAAATCTCGACAATAGACTACCTTACATAATGACAAGGCTACCATCCATTGGAGTAACGAAAATATCAACAAGAGGCTACTTTCCATAATGACAAGGCTACCATCCATTGGAGTAACGAAAATCGCGACAACAGACTACTTTCCACAATGACAAGGCTACCATCCATTGGAGTAACAAAAATATCAACAAGAGACTACCTTCCATAATGACATGGCTATCATCCATTGGAGTAACAAAAATCTCGCCAACAGACAACCTTCCATAATGAAAAGGCTACCATCCGTTGGAGTGACAAAAATCTCGACAATACACTACCTTCCATAATGACAAGGCTACCATCCATTGGAGTAACAAAATGTCGACAACATACTACCTATCATTATGACATGGCTACTATCCATTGGAGTAACAAAAATCTCGTCAACAAACTTCCTTCCAAAATGATAATGCTACCATCCATTAGAACAACAAAAATATCGAAAACAAACTACGTTCCATAATGACAAGGCTACCATCCATTGGAGTAAAAAAAATATCGACAATAGACTAACTTCCATAAGGCCAAGGCTACCATCCATTGGAGTAACAAAAATCTAGACAACAGACTAACTTCCATAATGACAAGGCTACCATCCATTAGAGTAACGAAAATCTCAACAACAGACTACCTTCCATATTTACAAGGATACCATCCATTGGAATAAGAAAAATATCGATAACAAACTACGTTCCATAATGACAAGGCTACCATTCATTGGAGTTACAAAAATATCTACAACAGACTACATTCCATAATGACAAGGCTACCATTCATTGGAGTTACAAAAATATCTACAACAGACTACCTTCCATAATGAAAAGCCTACCACCCAATGGAGTAATAATAATCTCGACAACAGAATACCTTCCATAATGACTAGGCTACCATCCATTGGAGTAACAAAAATCTAGACAACAGACTACCTTCCATAATGAAAAGGCATTCATCCATTTTAGTAACAAAAATCTCGAAAATAGACTACCTTCCATAATGAAAAGGCTACCATCCAATGGAATAACAAAAATCTCGATAATAGACTACCTTCCATAGTTACAAGGCTACCATACGTTGGAGTGACACAAATCACAATGACAGACTACCTTCCATAATGACAAGGCTACCATCCATTAAAGTAACAAAGATCTCGAAAACAAACTACCTTCCATAATGAAAAGGCTACCATCCATTGGAGTAACAAAATTCTCGACAATAGACTACGTTCCATAATGAGAAGGCTACCATCCATTGGATTAACAAAAATCTCAACAATAGACTACCTTCCATAATGACAAGGCTACCATCTATTGGAATAACATAAATCTCGAGAACATACTACCTTCCATAATGACAAGTCTACCATCAATTGTAGTAACCAAAATCTCGAGAATAGACTACCTTCCATAATGACAAGGCTACCGTCCATTGTAGTAACAAAAATCTCTACAATAGACTACCTTCCATAATGACAATGCTCCTATTTATTGGAGTCACAAAAATCTCTACAATAGACTACCTTCCATAATGACAAGACAACCATCAATTGTAGTAACCAAAATCTCGACAACAGACTACCTTCCATAATGACAAGGCTACCGTCCATTGTAGTAACAAAAATCTCGACAACAAACTACCTTCAATAATGACAAGGCTCCATCCATTGTAGTAACAAAAATCTCGACAACAGGCTACCTTCCATAATGACAAGGCTACCATCCATTGGAGTAACCAAAATCTCGACAAAAAAAAACTTCTATAATGACAAGGCTACCATCTATTGGAATAACAAAAATCTCGAGAACAGACTACCTTCCATAATGACAAGGTTACCATCCAATGGAATAACAAAAATATCGACAACATATTACCTTCCATAATGACAAGGCTACCATCAATTGTAGTAACCAAAATCTCGCCAACAGACTACCTTCTATAATGACAAGGCTACCATCCATTGGAATAACAAAAATATCGAAAACAAACTACGTTCCTTAATGACAAGGCTACCATCCATTGGAGTAACAAAAATATCGACAACAGACTACCTTCCATAATGACAAGGCTACCATCCATTGGAGTAACAAAAATATCGAGAATAGACTACCTTCCATAATGACAAGGCTACCATCCATTGGAGTAACAAAAATCTCGACAACCGACTATGTTCCATAATGAGAAGGCTACCATCCATTGGATTAACAAAAATCTCGACAATAGACTACCTTCCATAATGACAAGGCTCCCATTTATTGGAATAACATAAATCTCGAGAACATACTACCTTCCATAATGACAAGGCTACCATCAATTGTAGTAACCAAAATCTCGACAACAGACTACCTTCCATAATGACAAGTGTACCATCCTTTGGAGTAACAAAAATCTAGACAACAGACTAACTTCCATAATGACAAGGCTACCATCCATTTGAGTAACGAAAATCGCAACAAGAGACTACTTTCCATAATGACAACGCTATCGTCCATTGGAGTAACGAAAATCGCAACAAGAGACTACTTTCCATAATGACAACGCTACTATCCATTGGAGTAACAAAAATATGGACAACAGACTACCTTCCATAATGACAAGGCTACCATCCATTAGAGTATCAAAAATCTAGACAACAGACTACCTTCCATAATGACAAGGCTACCTTCCATTGGAGTAACAAAAATATCAACAAGAGACTACCTTGCATAATGACAAGGCTACCATCCATTGGAGTAACAAAAATCTCGCCAACAGACTACCTTCCATAATGACAAGGCTACCATCCATTGGAATAACAAAAATATCGATAACAAACTACGTTCCATAATGACAAGGCTACCATTCATTGGAGTAACTAAAATATCGACAACAGACTACCTTCCATAATGTCAAGGCTACCATCCATTGGAGTAACAAAAATATCGAGAATAGACTACCTTCCATAATGAAAAGCCTACCATCCAATGGAGTAACAAAAATATCAAGAATAGACTACCTTCCACAATGACAAGGCTACCATCCATTGGAGTAACAAAAATCTCGACAATAGACTACCTTCCATAATGACAAGGCTACCATCCATTGGAGTAACAAAAATATCAACAAGAGGCTACTTTCCATAATGACAAGGCTACCATCCATTGGAGTAACAAAAATCGCGACAACAGACTACTTTCCACAATGACAAGGCTACCATCCATTGGAGTAAAAAAAATATCAACAAGAGACTAACTTCCATAATGACAAGGCTATCATCCATTGGAGTAACAAAAATCTCGCCAACAGACTACCTTCCATAATGAAAAGGCTACCATCCGTTGGAGTGACAAAAATCTCGACAATAGACTACCTTCCATAATGACAAGGCTACCATCCATTGGAGTAACAAAATGTCGACAACATACTACCTTTCATTATAACATGGCTACTATCCATTGGAGTAACAAAAATCTTGACAACAAACTTCCTTCCAAAATGATAAGGCTACCATCCATTGGAACAACAAAAATATCGAAAACAAACTACGTTCCATAATGACAAGGCTACCATCCATTGGAGTAAAAAAATATCGACAATAGACTACCTTCCATAAGGCCAAGGCTACCATCCATTGGAGTAACAAAAATCTAGACAAAAGACTAACTTCCATAATGACAAGGCTACCATCCATTAGAGTAACGAAAATCTCAACAACAGACTACCTTCCATAATGACAAGGATACCATCCATTGGAATAACAAAAATATAGATAACAAACTACATTCCATAATGACAAGGCTACCATCCATTGGAGTAACAAAAATATCGAGAATAGACTACCTTCCATAATGAAAAGCCTACCATCCATTGGAGTAACAAAAATCTCGACAACAGACTACCTTCCATAATGACAAGGCTACCATCCATTTTAGTAACAAAAATCTTGAAAACATAATACCTTCCATAATGAAAAGGCTACCATCCAATGGAATAACAAAAATCTCGAGAACAGACTACCTTCCATAGTTACAAGGCTACCATCCATTGGAGTGACAAAAATCACAATGACAGACTACCTTCCATAATGACAAGGCTACCATCCATTAAAGTAACAAAGATCTCGAAAACAAACTACCTTCCATAATGACAAGGCTACCATCCATTGGAGTAACAAAATCCTCGACAATAGACTACGTTCCATAATGAGAAGGCTACCATCCATTGGATTAACAAAAATCTCGACAATAGACTACCTTCCATAATGATAAGGCTACCATCTATTGGAATAACATAAATCTCGAGAACATACTACCTTCCATAATGACAAGGCTACCATCAATTGTAGTAACTAAAATCTCGACAACAGACTACCTTCCATAATGACAAGGCTACCGTCCATTGTAGTAACAAAAATCTCGACAACAGACTACCTTCCATAATGACAAGGCTTTATCCATTGTAGTAACAAAAATCTCGCAACATGCTAGCTTCCATAATGACAAGGCTACCATCCATTGTTGTAACCAAAATCTCGACAACAGACAACTTCTATAATGACAAGGCTACCATCTATTGGAATAACAAAAATCTCGAGAACAGACTACCTTCCATAATGACAAGGCTACCATCCAATGGAATAACAAAAATATCGACAACAGAATACCTTCCATAATGACAAGGCTACCATTAATTATAGTAACCAAAATCTCGCCAACAGACTACCTTCTATAATTATAAGGCTACCATCCATTGGAATAAAAAAAATATCGACAACAAACTTTGTTCCATAATGACAAGGCTACCATCCATTGGAGTAAAAAAAATATCAACAACAGACTACCTTCCATAATTACAAGGCTACCATCCATTGGAGTAACAAAAATATCGAGAATAGACTACCTTCCATAATGACAAGGCTACCATCCATTGGAGTAACAAAAATCTCGACAGCAAACTACGTTCCATAATGAGAAGGCTACCATCCATTGGGTTAACAAAAATCTCAACAATAGACTACCTTCCTTAATGACAAGGCAACCATCTATTGGAATAACATAAATCTTGAGAACACACTACCTTCCATAATGACAACGCTACCATCAATTGTAGTAACCAAAATCTCGACAATAGACTACCTTCCATAATGACAAGGCTACCATCCATTGGAGTAACAAAAATCTAAACAACAGACTAACTTCCATAATGACAAGGCTACCATCCATTGGAGTAACGAAAATCTCAACAAGAGACTACTTTCCATAATGACAACGCTACCATCCAATGGAGTAACAAAAATATCAACAAGAGACTACTTTCCATAATGACAAGGCTACCATCCATTGGAGTAACAAAAATATGGACAACAGACTACCTTCCATAATGACAAGGCTACCATCCATTAGAGTAACAAAAATCTAGACAACAGACTACCTTCCATAATGACAAGGCTACCTTCCATTGGAGTAACAAATATATCAACAAGAGACTACCTTGCATAATGACAAGGCTACCATCCATTGGAGTAACAAAAATCTCGCCAACAGACTACCTTCCATAATGACAAGGCTACCATCCATTGGAATAACAAAAATATGGATAACAAACTACGTTCCATAATGACAAGGCTACCATTCATTGGAGTAAGAAAAATATCGACAACAAAGAACCTTCTATAATGACAAGGCTACCATCCATTGGAGTAACAAAAATATCGAGAATAGACTACCTTCCATAATGAAAAGCCTACCATCCAATGGAGTAAGAAAAATCTCGACAACCGAATACCTTCCATAATGACTAGGCTACCATCCATTGGAGTAACAAAAATCTCGACAACAGACTACCTTCCATAATGACAAGGCTACCATCCATTTTAGTAAATAAAATCTCTAAAACAGACTACCTTCCATAATGAAAAGGCTACCATCCAATGGAATAACAAAAATCTCGAGAACAGACTACCTTCCATAATGAGAAGGCTACGATCCATTAGAGTAAAAAAAATCTCAATGACAGACTACCTTCGACAATGAAAAGGCTACCATCCATTAAAGTAACAAAGATCTCGAAAACAAACTACCTTCCATAATGACAAGGCTACCGTCCATTGGAGTAACAAAATTCTCGACAACAGACTACGTTCCATATTGAGAAGGCTACCATCCATTGGATTAACAAAAATCTCGACAATAGACTACCTTCCTTAATGACAAGGCTACCATCTATTGGAATAACATAAATCTCGAGAACATACTACCTTCCATAATGACCAGGCTACCATCAATTGTAGTAACCAAGATCTCGACAACAGACTACCTTCCATAATGACAAGGCTACCGTCCATTGTAGTAAGAAAAATCTCGACAACAGACTACCTTCCATAATGACAATGCTCCTATTAATTGGAGTCACAAAAATCTCGACAATAGACTACCTTCCATAATGACAAGGCTACCATCTATTGTAGTAACAAAAATCTCGACAACAGACTACCTTCCATAATGACAAGGATACCATCCATTGGAGCGACCAAAATCTTGACAACAGACAACTTCTATAATGACAAGGCTACCATCTATTAGAATAAAAAAAATCTCGAGAACAGACTACCTTCCATAATGACAAGGCTACCATCCAATGGAATAACAAAAATCTAGACAACATACTACCTACCATAATGACAAGGCTACCATCCATTAGAGTGACAAAAATATCGAAAATAGACTACCTTCTATAAAGACAAGGCTACCATACATTGTAATAACAAAAATCTCGACAACAAACTACCTTCCATAATGAAAAGGCTTCCATCCATGGGAGTAACAAAATTCTCGACAACAAACTACCTTCCATAATGACAAGGCTACGATCCATTAGAGTAAAAAAAGTCTCAACAACAGACTACCTTCCATAATGACAAGGCTACCATCAATTGTAGTAACCAAAATCTCGCCAACAGACTACCTTCTATAATTATAAGGCTACCATCCATTGGAATAACAAAAATATCGACAATAAACTATGTTCCATAATGACAAGGCTACCATCCATTGGAGTAAAAAAAATATCGACAACAAACTACCTTCCATAATGACAAGGCTACCATCCATTGGAGTAACAAAAATATCGAGAATAGACTACCTTCCATAATGACAAGGCTACCATCCATTGGAGTAACAAAAATCTCGACAGCAAACTACGTTCCATAATGAGAAGGCTACCATCCATTGGGGTAACAAAAATCTCAACAATAGACTACCTTCCTTAATGACAAGGCAACCATCTATTGGAATAACATAAATCTCGAGAACACACTACCTTCCATAATGACAAGGCTACCATCAATTGTAGTAACCAAAATCTCGACAACAGACTACCTTCCATAATGACAAGGCTACCATCCATTGGAGTAACAAAAATCTAAACAACAGACTAACTTCCATAATGACAAGGCTACCATCCATTGGAGTAACGAAAATCTCAACAAGAGACTACTTTCCATAATGACAACGCTACCATCCAATGGAGTAACAAAAATATCAACAAGAGACTACTTTCCATAATGACAAGGCTACAATCCATTAGAGTAACAAAAATATGGACAACAGACTATCTTCCATAATGACAAGGCTACCATCCATTAGAGTAACAAAAATCTAGACAACAGACTACCTTCCATAATGACAAGGCTACCTTCCATTGGAGTAACAAATATATCAACAAGATACTACCTTGCATATAGACAAGGCTACCATCCATTGGAGTAACAAAAATCTCGCCAACAGACTACCTTCCATAATGACAAGGCTACCATCCATTGGAATAACAAAAATATGGATAACAAACTACGTTCCATAATGACAAGGCTACCATTCATTGGAGTAACAAAAATATCGACAACAGACTACCTTCCATAAGGACAAGGCTACCATCCATTGGAGTAACAAAAATATCGAGAATAGACTACCTTCCATAATGAAAAGCCTAACATCCAACGGAGTAAGAAAAATCTCGACAACAGAATACCTTCCATAATGACTAGGCTACCATCCATTGGAGTATCAAAAATCTCGACAACAGACTACCTTCCATAATGACAAGGCTACCATCCATTTTAGTAAATAAAATCTCTAAAACAGACTACCTTCCATAATGAAAAGGCTACCATCCAATGGAATAACAAAAATCTCGAGAAACGACTACCTTCCATAATGACAAGGCTACGATCCATTAGAGTAAAAAAAATCTCAATGACAGACTACCTTCCACAATGACAAGGCTACCATCCATTAAAGTAACAAAGATCTCGAAAACAAACTACCTTCCATAATGACAAGGCTACCATCCATTGGAGTAACAAAATTCTCGACAACAGACTACGTTCCATAATGAGAAGGCTACCATCCATTGGATTAACAAAAATCTCGACAATAGACTACCTTCCTTAATGACAAGGCTACCATCTATTGGAATAACATAAATCTCGAGAACATACTACCTTCCATAATGACAAGGCTACCATCAATTGTAGTAACCAAGATCTCGACAACAGACTACCTTCCATAATGACAAGGCTACTGTCCATTGATGTAAGAAAAATCTCGACAATAGACTACCTTCCATAATGACAATGCTCCTATTAATTGGAGTCACAAAAATCTCGACAATAGACTACCTTCCATAATGACAAGGCTACCATCTATTGTAGTAACAAAAATCTCGACAACAGACTACCTTCCATAATGACAACGATACCATCCATTGGAGCGACCACAATCTTGACAACAGACAACTTCTATAATGACAAGGCTACCATCTATTAGAATAAAAAAAATCTCGAGAACACACTACCTTCCATAATCACAAGGCTACCATCCAATGGAATAACAAAAATCTAGACAACATACTACCTTCCATAATGACAAGGCTACCATCCATTAGAGTGACAAAAATATCAAAAACAGACTACCTTCTATAAAGACAAGGCTACCATACATTGTAATAACAAAAATCTCGACAACAAACTACCTTCCATAATGAAAAGGCTGCCATCCATGGGAGTAACAAAAATCTCGACAACAAACTACCTTCCATAATGACAAGGCTACGATCCATTAGAGTAAAAAAAGTCTCAACAACAGACTACCTTCCATAATGACAAGGCTACCATCCATTGGAGTAATGAAAATATCAACAAGAGACTACCTTCTATAATGACAAGGGTACCATGCTTTGGAGTAATGAAAATATCAACAAGAGACAACCTTCCATATTAACAAGGCTACCATCCATTGTAGTAACAAAAAGCTCGCCAACAGACTACCTTCCATAATGACAAGGCTACCATCCATTGGAGTAACAAAAATCTCGACAACAAACTACCTACCAAAATGATAAGGCTACCATCCATTGGAATAACAAAAATATCGACAACAAACAACGTTCCATAATGACAGGGCTACCATCCATTGGAGTAATAAAAATATCGACAACAGACTACCTTCCATAATGATAAGGCTACCATCCATTGGAGTAACAAAAATATAGACAACATACTACCTTCCATAATTACAAGACTACCATCCATTGGAGTAATGAAAATATCAACAAGAGACTACATTCCATAATGACAAGGCTACCATCCATTGGAGTAACAAAAATCTAGACAACAGACTACCTTCGATAATGACAAGGCTACCATCCAATGGAGTAACAAAAATATAAAAAAGAGACTACCATCCATAATGACAAGGCTACCATCCATTGGAGTAACAAAATTATCGACAACAGACTACCTTTCATAATGACAAGGCTACCATCCAATGGAGTAACAAAAATATAAAAAAGAGACTACCTTCCATAATGACAAGGCTACCATCCATTGGAGTAAGAAAAATATCGACAACTAACTACCTTTCATAATGACAAGGCTACCAGCCATTGGAGTAACAAAAATATCGAGAATAAACTACCTTCCATAATGAAAAGCCTACCATCTATTGGAGTATCAAAAATCTCGACAACAGAATACCTTCCATAATGACTACGCTACCATCCATTGGAATAACAAAGATATCGACAACATACTACCTTCCATAATGACAATGCTACCATCCATTGGAGTAACAACAATCTCGACAACAGACAACCTTCCATAATGACAAGGCTACCATACATTGGAGTAACAAAAATCTAGGCAACAGACTAACTTCCATAATGACAAGGCTACCATCCATTGGAGTGACAAAAATCTCGACAATGGACTACCTTACATAATGACAAGGCTACCATCCTTTGGAGTAACAAAATCTCGACAACATACTACCTTTCATTATGACATGGCTATTATCCATTGGAGTAACAAAAATCTCGACAACAAACTACCTTCCAAAATGATAAGGCTACCATACATTGGAATAAAAAAAATATCGACAACAAACTACGTTCCATATTGACAAGGCTGCCATCCATTGGAGTAACAAAAATATCGATAACAGACTACCTTCCATATTGACAAGGCTACCATCCATTGGAGTAATAAAAATGTAGACAACAGACTAACTTCCATAATGATGAGGATACCATCCATTTGAGTAACGAAAATATCAACAAGAGACTACTTTCCATAATGACAAGGCTACCATCCATTGGAGTAACAAAAATATGGACAACAGACTACCTTCCATAATGACAAGGCTACCATCCATTAGAGTAACAAAAATCTAGACAACATACTACCTTCCATAATGACAAGGCTACCTTCCATTGGAGTAACAAAAATATAAACAAAAGACTACCTTCTATAAGGACAAGGGTACCATGCTTTGGAGTAATGAAAATATCAACAAGAGACTACCTTCCATATTAACAAGGCTACCATCCATTGTAGTAACAAAAAGCTCGTCAACAGACTACCTTCCAAAATGACAAGGCTACCATCCATTGGAGTAACAAAAATATAAAAAAGAGACTACCTTCCATAATGACAAGGCTACCATCCATTGGAGTATAAAAAATATCGACAACAGACTACCTTTCATAATGACAAGGCTACCATCCAATGGAGTAACAAAAATATAAAAAAGAGACTACCTTCCATAATGACAAGGCTACCATCCATTGGAGTAAGAAAAATATCGACAACTGACTACCTTTCATAATGACAAGGCTACCAGCCATTGGAGTAACAAAAATATCGAGAATAAACTACCTTCCATAATGAAAAGCCTACCATCTATTGGAGTATCAAAAATCTCGACAACAGAATACCTTCCATAATGACTACGCTACCATCCATTGGAATAACAAAGATATCGACAACATACTACCTTCCATAATGACAATGCTACCATCCATTGGAGTAACAACAATCTCGACAACAGACAACCTTCCATAATGACAAGGCTACCATACATTGGAGTAACAAAAATCTAGACAACAGACTAACTTCCATAATGACAAGGCTACCATCCATTGGAGTGACAAAAATCTCGACAATGGACTACCTTACATAATGACAAGGCTACCATCCTTTGGAGTAACAAAATCTCGACAACATACTACCTTTCATTATGACATGGCTATTATCCATTGGAGTAACAAAAATCTCGACAACAAACTACCTTCCAAAATGATAAGGCTACCATACATTGGAATAAAAAAAATATCGACAACAAACTACGTTCCATATTGACAAGGCTGCCATCCATTGGAGTAACAAAAATATCGATAATAGACTACCTTCCATAATGACAAGGCTACCATCCATTGGAGTAATAAAAATCTAGACAACAGACTAACTTCCATAATGATGAGGATACCATCCATTGGAGTAACAAAAATCTAGACAACATACTACCTTCCATAATGACAAGGCTACTTTCCATTGGAGTAACAAAAATATCAACAAAAGACTACCTTCTATAATGACAAGGGTACCATGCTTTGGAGTAATGAAAATATCAACAAGAGACTACCATCCATATTAACAAGGCTACCATCCATTGTAGTAACAAAAAGCTCGCCAACAGACTACCTTCCAAAATGACAAGGCTACCATCCATTGGAGTAACAAAATCTCGACAATAGACTACCTTTCATTATGACATGGCTACTATCCATTGGAGTAATAAAAATCTCGACAACAAACTACCTACCAAAATGATAAGGCTACCATCCATTAGAATAACAAAAATATCAACAACAAACTACGTTCCATAATGACAGTGCTACCATCCATTGGAGTAACAAAAATATCGACAACAGGGTACCTTCCATAATGATAAGGATACCATCCAATGGAATAACAAAAATCTCGACAACAGACTACCTTCCATAATGACAAGGCTACCATCCATTGGAGTAACAAAAATCTAGACAATAGACTACCTTCCATAATGACAAGGCTACCATCTATTAGAATAACGAAAATCTCGAGAACAGACTACCTTCCATAATGACACGGCTACCATCCAATGGAATAACAAAAATCTCGACAACATACTACCTTCCATAATGACAAGGCTAACATGCATTGGAGTAACAAAAATATCTACAACAGACTACCTTCCATAATGACAAGGATACCATATATTGGAATAACAAAAATCTCGAGAACAGACTACCTTCCATAATGACAAGGCTACCATCCAATGGAATAACAAAAATCTCGAGAACAGACTACCTTCCATAGTGACAAGGCTGCCATCCATTAGAGTTACAAAAATCACAACGACAGACTACCTTCCATAATGACAAGGATACCATCCATTGGAGTAACAAAAATCTCGGCAACAGACTACCTTCCATAATGAAAAGGCTACCATCCATTGGAGTAACAAAAATATTGACAATAGACTACCTTTTATAATGACAAGGCCACCATTAATTGGAATAACAAAAATCTCGACAACAAACTACCTTCCATAATTACAAGTCTACCATCCATTGGAGTTACAAAAACATAGACAACAGACTATGTTCCATAATGACAAGGCTACCATTCATTGGAGTAACAAAGATATCGACGACAGACTACCTTCCATAATGACAAGGCTACCATCCAATGTAATAACAAAAATCTCGAGAGCAGACTACCTTCCATAGTTACAAGGCTACCATCCATTGGAGTGACAGAAATCACAACGACATACTACCTTACATAATGACAAGGCTACCATCCATTGGAGTAACAAAGATCTCGAAAACAAACTACCTTCCATAATCATAAGGCTACCATCCATTAGAGTAACAAAAATCTCGACAACAGACTACGTTCCATAATGACAAGGCAACCATCCATTGGAGTAACAGAAATATCAACAAGAGACTACCTTCCATAATGACAAGGCTACCATCCATTGGAGTAACAAAAATATCGACAACAGACTACCTTTCATAATGACAACTCTACCATCCATTGAACTAACAAAAATATCGAGAATAAACTACCTTCCATAATGAAAAGCCTACCATCCATTGGAGTATCAAAAATCTCGACAACAGAATACCTTCCATAATGACTAGGCTACCGTCCATTATAGTAACAAAAATCTCGACATCAGACTACCTTCCATAATGACAAGGCTACCATCTATTAGAATAACAAAAATCTCGAGAACAAACTTCCTTCTATACTGATAAGGCTACCATCCATTGGAGTAACAAAAATCTCGAAAATAGACTACCATCCATTAGAGTTACAAAGATCTCGACAAAAGACTACCTTCCATAATTAATTGCTACCATCTATAGGAATAAAAATAATCTCGAGAACAAACTGCCTTCCATAATGACAAGGCTACCACCTAATGGAATAACAAAAATCTCGACAACATACTACCTTCCATAATGACAAGGCTACCATCAATTGTAGTAACCAAAATCTCGACAACAGACTACCTTCCATAATGACATGGCTACCGTCCACTTAAGTAACAAAAAGCTCACCAACAGACTACCTTCCATAATGACAAGGCTACCATCCGTTGGAGTGACAAAAATCACGACAATACACTACCTTCCATAATGACAAAGCTACCATCCATTGGAGTAAAAAAATCTCGACAACATGCTACCTTTAATTATGACATGGCTACTATCCATTGGAGTAACAAAAATATCGATAACAAGCTACCTTCCAAAATGATAAGGCTACCATCCATTGGAATAAAAAAAGAATCTACAACAAACCACGTTCCATAATGACAAGGCTACCATCCATTGGAGTAACAAAAATTTAGACAACAGATTAACTTCCATAATGACAAGGCAACCATCCATTGGAGTAACGAAAATATCAACAGACTACCTTCCATAATGACAAGGCTACCATCCATTTGTGTAACAAAAATATCGATAACAGACTACCTTCCATAATGACAAGGCTACCATCCATTGGAGTAACAAAAATTTAGACAACAGACTAACTTTCCATAATAACAAGGCTACCATCCATTGGAGTAACAAAAATATGGACAACAGACTACCTTCCATAATGACAAGTCTCCCATCCATTGGAGTAACAAAAATCTCGCCAACAGACTACCTTCCATAATGACAAGGATACCATTCATTGGAGTAACAAAAATCTCAACAACAAAAATCTCGACAACAAAATACCTTCCATAATGACTAGGTTACCATCCATTGGAGTAACAAAAATCTCGACAACAGACTACCTTCTATAATTACAAGGCTACCATCCATTTTAGTAACAAAAATCTCGAAAACAGACTACCTTCCATAATGACAAGGCTACCATCCAATGGAATAACAAAAATCTCGAGAACAGACTACCTTCCATAATGACAGACTACCTACCATAATGACAAGCCTACCATCCATTAGAGTAACAAAGATCTCGAAAACAAACTACCTTCCATAATGACAAGGCTACCATCCATTGGAGTAACAAAAATCTTGACAACAGACTATGATCCACAATGAGAAGGCTACCATCCATTGAATTACCAAAAATCTCAACAATAGACTACCTTCAATAATGCAAGGCTACCATCTATTGGAATAACATAAATCTCTAGAACATACTACCTTCCATAATGAAAAGGATACCATCCATTGGAGTAACAAAAATCTCTAAAATAGACTAACTTCCAAAATGATAAGGCTACCATCCATTGGAGTAACAAAAATCTTGACAACAGACTACCTTCCATAATGACAAGGCTACCATCTATTGGAATAACAAAAATCTTGAGAACAGACTACCTTTCATAATGACAAGGCTACCATCCAATGGAATACCAAAAATCTCGGCAACATACTACCATCCAAAATGACAAGGCTACCATCCATTGGAGTAACAAAAATCTCGTCAATAGACAACCTTCCATAATGACAAGGCTACCATCTATTAGAATAACGAAAATCTCGAGAACAAACTACCTTCCATAATGACACGGCTACCATCCAATGGAATAACAAAAATCTCGACAACATAATACCTTCCATAATGACAAGGCTAACATGCATTGGAGTAACAAAAATATCGACAACAGACTACCTTGCATAATGACAAGGATACCATCTATTGGAATAACAAAAATCACGAGAACATACAACCTTCCATAATGACAAGGCTACCATCCAATGGAATAACAAAAATATCGAGAACAGACTACCTTCCATAGTGACAAGGCTACCATCCATTAGAGTGACAGAAATCACAACGATAGACTACCTTCCATAATGACAAGGATACCATCCATTGGAGTAACAAAAATCTCGGCAACAGACTACCTTCCATAATGAAAAGGCTACCATCCATTGGAGTAACAAAAATATTGTCAATAGACTACCTTTTATAATGACAAGGCTACCATCAATTGGAATAACAAAAATCTCGACAACAGACTACCTTCCATAATGACAAGTCTACCATCCATTGGAGTTACAAAAACATAGACAAAAGACTATGTTCCATAATGACAAGGCTACCATTCATTGGAGTAACAAAGATATCGACAATAGACTACCTTCCATAATAACAATGCTACCATTCATTGGAGTAACAAAAATCTCGACAACAAACTACCTTCCTTAATGACAAGGCTACCATCCATTTTAGTAACAAAAATCTCGAAAATAGACTACCTTCCATAATGAAAAGGCTACCATCCAATGGAATAACAAAAATCTCGAGAGCATACGACCTTCCATAGTTACAAGGCTACCATCCATTGGAGTGACAGAAATCACAACGACAGACTACCTTACATAATGACAAGGCTACCATCCATTGGAGTAACAAAGACCTCGAAAACAAACTACCTTCCATAATGATAAGGCTACCATCCATTGGAGTAACAAAGATCTCGACAACAGACTACGTTCCATAATGACAAGGCTACCATCCATTAGAGTAACAAAAATATCAACAAGAGACTACCTTACATAATGACAAGGCTACCATCCAATGAAGTAACAAAAATATCAAAAAGAGACTACCTTCCATAATGACAAGGCTACCATCCATTAGAGTAACCAAAATATCAACAACAAACTACCTTTAATAATGACAACTCTACCATCCATTGGAGTAACAAAAATATCGAGAATAAACTACCTTCCATAATGAAAATTCTACCATCCATTGGAGTATCAAAAATCTCGACAACAGAATACCTTCCATAATGACTAGGCTACCATCCATTGGAGTAACAAAGATATCGACAACAGACTACCTTCCATAATTACAATTCTACAATCCATTGTAGTAAGAAAAATCTCGACATCAGACTACCTTCCATAATGACAAGGCTACCATCTATTAGAATAACAAAAATCTCGAGAACAGACTGCCTTCTATACTGATAAGGCTACCATCCATTGGAGCAACAAAAATCTCGAAAATAGACTACCATCCATAATGACAAGGTTAAAATCCGTTGGAGTAACAAAAATCTCGACAACAGACTACCTTCCATAATGACAAGGCTACCATCTATAGGAATCAAATTAATCTCGAGAACAGACTGCCTTCCATAATGACAAGGCTACCACCTAATGCAATAACAAAAATCTCGACAACATACTACCTTCCATAATGACAAGGCTACCATCAATTGTAGTAACCAAAATCTAGACAACAGACTACTTTCCATAATGACAAGGCTACCATCCATTGGAGTAACAAAATCTCGATAACATACTACCTTTAATTATGACATGGCTACTATCCATTGGAGTAATAAAAATATCGACAACAAGCTACCTTCCAAAATGATAAGGCTACCATCCATTGGGATAAAAAAAATATCTACAACAAACCACGTTCCATAATGACAAGGCTACCATCCATTGGAGTAACAAAAATCTTGACAATAGACTACCTTACATAATGACAAGGCTACCATCTATTAGAATAACGAAAATCTCGAGAACAGACTACCTTCAATAATGACACGGCTACCATCCAATGGAATAACAAAAATCTTGACAACATACTACCTTCCATAATGACAAGGCTAACATGCATTGGAGTAACAAAAATATCTACAGACTACCTTCCATAATGACAAGGATACCATCTATTAGAATAACAAAAATATCGAGAACAGACAACCTTCCATAATGACAAGGCTACCATCCAATGGAATAACAAATATCTCGAGAACAAACTACCTTCCATAGTGATAAGGCTACCATCCATTAGGGTGACAGAAATCACAACGACAGACTACCTTCCATAATGACAAGGATACCATCCATTGGAGTAACAAATATCTCGGCAACAGACTACCTTCCATAATGAAAAGGCTACCATCCATTGGAGTAACAAAAATATTGAAAATAGACTACCTTCCATAATGAAAAGGCTACCATCCAATGGAATAACAAAAATCTCGAGAGCAAACTACCTTCCATAGTTACAAGGCTACTATCCATTGGAGTTACAGAAATCACAACGACAGACTACCTTACATAATGACAAGGCTACCATCCATTGGAGTAACAAAGATCTCGAAAACAAACTACCTTCCATAATGATATGGCTACCATCCATTGGAGTAACAAAAATCTCGACAACAGACTACGTTCCATAATGACAAGGCTACCATCCATTGGAGTAAAAAAAATATCAACAAGAGACTACCTTGCATAATGACAAGGGTACCATCCAATGAAGTAACAAAAATATCAAAAAGAGACTACCTTCCATAATGACAAGGCTACCATCCATTGGAGGAACAAAAATATCGACAACAGACAACCTTTCATGATGACAACTCTACCATCCATTGGAGTAACAAAAATCTCGTCAACAGAATACCTTCCATAATGACTAGGCTACCATCCATTGGAGTAACAAAGATATCGACAACAGACTACCTTCCATAATGACAATTCTCCAATCCATTGTAGTAATTAAAATCTCGACATCAGACTACCTTCAATAATGACAAGGCTACCATCTATTAGAATAACAAAAATCTCGAGAACAGACTGCCTTCTATACTGATAAGGCTACCATCCATTGGAGTAACAAAAATCTCGAAAATAGACTACCATCCATAAGGACAAGGTTAAAATACATTGGAGTAACAAAAATCTCGACAACAGACTTCCTTCCATAATGACAAGGCTACCATCTATAGGAATAAAAATAATCTCAAGAACAGACTGCCTTCCATAATGACAACGCTACCACCTAATGGAATAACAAAAATCTCGATAACATACTACCTTCCATAATGACAAGGCTACCATCAATTGTAGTAACCAAAATCTTAACAACAGACTACCTTCCATAATGACATTGCTACCGTCCATTTAAATAACAAAAATCTCGAGAACAGACTACCTTCCATAATAACAATGCTATCATCCAATGGAATAACAAAAATCTCGAGAACAAACTACCTTCCATAGTGACATGGCTACCATCCATTAGAGTGACAGAAATCACAACAACAAACTACCTTCCATAATGACAAGGCTACCATCTATTGGAATAACGAAAATCTCGAGAACAGACTACCTTTCATAATGACACGGCTACCATCCAATGGAATAACAAAAATCTGGACAACATACTACCTTCCATATTGACAAGGCTAACAAGCATTGGAGTAACAAAAATATCGACAATAGACTACCTTTAATAATGACAAGGATACCATCTATTGGAATAACAAAAGTCTCGAGAACACACTAACTTCCATATGACAAGGCTACCATCCAATGGAATAACAAAAATCTCGAGAACAGACCACCTTCCATAGTGACAAGGCTACCATCCATTAGAGTGACAAAAATCAAAACGACAGACTACCTTCCATAATGACAAGGATACCATCTATAGGAATAAAAATAATCTCGAGAACAGACTGCCTTCCATAATGACAAGGATACCATCTATAGGAATAAAAATAATCTCGAGAACAGACTGCCTTCCATAATGAAAAGGATACCACCTAATGGAATAACAAAAATCTCGACAACATACTACCTTCGATAATGACAAGGCTACCATCAATTATAGTAACCAAAATCTCGACAACAGACTACTTTCCATAATGACATGGCTACCGTCCATTTAAGTAACAAAAAGCTCGCCAACAGACTACCTTCCATAATGACAAGGCTACCCTCCGTTGGAGTGACAAAAATCTCGACAATAGACTACCTTCCATAATGACAAGGCTACCATCCATTGGAGTAACAAAATCTGGACAACATACTACCTTTAATTATGACATGGCTACTATCCATTGGAGTAACTAAAATATCAACAACAAGCTACCTTCCAAAATGATAAGGCTACCATCCATTGGAATAAAAAAAATATCTACAACAAACCACATTCCATAATGACAATGCTACCATCCATTGGAGTAACAAAAATATTGACAACAGACTACCTTCCATAATGACAAGGCTACCATCCATTGGAGTAACAAAAATCTAGACAACAAACTAACTTCCATAATGACAAGGCAACCTTACATTGTAGTAACGAAAATATCAACAAGAGACTACTTTCCATAATGACTAGGATACCATCCATTGGAATAACAAAAATATTGACAACAAACTACGTTCCATAATGACAAGGCTACCATTCATTGGAGTAACAAAAATATCGACAACAGACTACCTTTCATAATGACAAGGCTACCATCCATTGGAGTAACAAAAATATCAAGAATAGACTACCTTCCATAATAAAAAGCCAACCATCCAACGGAGTAACAAAAATCTCGACAACGGAATACCTTCCATAATGACTAGGCTACCATCAGTTGGAGTAACAAAAATCTCGACAACAGACTACCTTCCATAATGACAAGGCGACCATCCAATGGAATAACAAAAATCTCGAGAACAGATTACCTTCCATAGTTAGAAGGCTACCATCCATTGGAGTGACAGAATCACAACGACAGACTACCTTCCATAAAGACAAGGCTACCATCCATTGGAGTAACAAAGATCTTGAAAAAAAACTACCTTCCATAATGACAAGGCTACCATCCATTGGAGTAACAAAAATCTCGACAACAGACTACGTTCCATAATGAGAAGGCTACCATCCATTGGATTAACAAAAATCTCGACAATAGACTACCTTCCATAATGCAAGGCTACCATCTATTGGAATAACATAAATCTCGACAACAGACTACGTTCCATAATGACAAGGATACCATCCATTGGAGTAACAAAAATCTCTAAAATAGACTACCTTCCATAATGATAAGGCTACCATCCATTGGAGTAACAAAAATCTTTACAACAAACTACCTTCCATAATGACAAGGCTACCATCCAATGGAATAACAAAAATCTCGAGAACAGACTACCTTCCATAGTTACAAGGCTACCATCCATTAGAGTGACAGAAATAACAATGACAGACTACCTTCCATAACGACAAGGCTACCATCCATTAGAGTAACAATGATCTCGAAAACAAACTACCTTCCATAATGACAAGGCTACAATCCATTGGAGTAAAAAAAATCTCGACAACAGACTACCTTCTATAATGATAAGGCTATCATCTATTGGAATAACAATAATCTGGAGAACAAACTACCTTCCATAATGACACGGCTACCATCCAATGGAATAACAAAAATCTCGACAACATACAACCTTCCATAATGTCAAGGCTGACATGCATTGGAGTAACAAAAATATCGACAACAGACTACCTTCCATGATGAAAAGGATACCATCTATTGGAATAATAAAAATCTCGAGACCAGACTACCTTCCATAGTGACAAGGCTACCATCCATTAGAGTGACAAAAATCACAACGACAAACTACCTTCCATAATGACAAGGCTACCATCCATTGGAATAACAAAAATCTCGACAACAGACTACCTTCCATAATGACAAGTCTACCATCCATTGAAGTAACAAAAACATAGACAACAGACTATGTTCCATAATGACAAGGCTACCATCCATTGGAGTAACAAAAATCTCAACAACAGACTACCTTCCATAATGACAAGGCTACCATCTATTGGAATAACAAAAATCTCGAGAACAAACTACCTTCCATAATGACAAGGCTACCATCCAATGGAATAACAAAAATCTCGACAACATACTGCGTTCCATAATGATAAGGCTACCATCCATTGGAGTAACAAAAATCTCGACAATAGACTACCTTCCATAAAGACAAGGCTACCATCCATTGGAGTAACAAAAATCTCTTGAAAATACTACCTTCCATAATGACAAGGCTACCATCCAATGGAATAACAAAAATCTCCAGAATAGACTACCTTCCATTGTGACAAGGCTACCATCCATTGGAGTAACAAAAATCTGAGCAACAGACTACCTTCCATAGTGACAAGGCTACCATCCATTGGAGTAACAAAAACCTCGAGAACAAACTACCTTCCATAATGACAAGTCTACCATCTATTGTAGTAACAAAAACATAAATAATAAACTATGTTCTATAATAACAAGGCTACCATCCATTGGGGTAATAAAAATCTCAACAACAGACTACCTTCCATAATGACAAGGTTACCATCTATTGGAATAACAAAAATCTCGAGAACAAACTACCTTCCATAATGACAAGGCTACCATCCAATGGAATAAAAAAAATCTCGACAACAGACTACCTTCCATAGTGAAAATTCTAACATCCATTGGAGTAAGAAAAATATGAACAATAGACTACTTTCCATAATGACAAGGCTACCATCCATTGG
Source organism: Vicia faba (assembly GCA_948472305.1). Lineage (NCBI taxonomy): Eukaryota > Viridiplantae > Streptophyta > Magnoliopsida > Fabales > Fabaceae > Vicia > Vicia faba. The sequence continues at coordinate 832,427,258 of OX451738.1, read as the reverse complement.
AGTGACAGAAATCACAATGACAAACTACCTTCCATAAAGAGAAGGCTACAATCCATTGGAGTAACAAAAATCTCGAGAACAGACTACCTTCCATAATGACAAGGCTACCATCCAATGGAATAACAAAAATCTCGAGAACAAACTACCTTCCATAGTGATAAGGCTACCATCCATTGGAGTAACAAAAATCTCAACAACATACTACTTTCCCTAATGACAAGGCTACCATCCATTGGAGTAACAAAAATCTGAACAACAAACTACCTTATATAGTGACAAGGCTACCATCCATTGGAGTGACAGAAGTCCCAATGACAGACTATCTTCCATAATGACAATGCTACCATCCATTGGAGTAAGAAAAATCTCAACAACAAACTACCTTCCATAATGACAAGGCTACCATCCATTTTAGTAACAAAAATCTCGAAAATAGACTACCTTCCATAATTACAAGGCTACCATCCAATGGAATAACAAAAATCTTGAGAACAGACTACCTTCCATAATTACAAGGCTACCATCCATTGGAGTAACAAAGATCTCGAGAACAGAATACGTTCCATAATGAAAAGGCTACCATCCATTCGAGTAAGAAAAATCTCGACAACAGACTACCTTCTATAATTGCAAGGCTACCATCTATTGGAATAACATAAATCTCGAGAACATACTACCTTCCATAATGAAAACGCTACCATCCATTGGAGTAACAAAAATCACTAAAATAGACTACCTTCCATAATGATAAGGCTACCATCCATTGGAGTAACAAAAATCTCGACAACAGACTACCTTCCATAATGAAAAGGCTACCATCTATTGGAATAACAAAAATCTTGAGAACATACTACCTTTCATAATGACAAGGCTACCATCCAATGGAATAACAAAAATCTCGACAACATACTACCTTCCATAATGATAAGTATACCTTCCATTGGAGTAACAAAATTCTCGACAACAGACTACCTTCCATAATGACAAGGCTACCATCTATTGGAATAACAATAATCTCGAGAATAGACTACCTTCCATAATGACACGGCTACCATCCAATGGAATAACAAAAATCTCGACAACATACAACCTTCCATAATGACAAGGCTACCATGCATTGGAGTAACAAAAATATCGACAACAGACTACCTTCCATAATAACAAGGATACCATCTATTGTAATAACAAAAATCTCGACAACATACAACCTTCCATAATGACAAGGCTACCATTCATTGGGGTAAAAAAAATATCGACAACAGACTACCTTTCATAATGACAAGGCTCCCATCCATTGGAGTAACAAAAATATCGAGAATAGACTACCTTCCATAATGAAAAGCCTACCATCCAATGGAGTAACAAAAATCTCGACAACAGAATACCTTCCATAATGACTAGGCTACCATCCATTAGAGTAACAAAAATATCGACAACAGACTACCTTCCATAATGACAAGGCTACCATTCATTTTAGTAACAAAAATCTCGAAAACAGACTACCTTCCATAATGACAAGGCTACCATCCAATGGAATAACAAAATCTCGAGAACAGACTACCTTCCATAGTTAGAAGGCTACCATCCATTGGAGTGACAGAAATCACAACGACAGACAACCTTCCATAATGACAAGGCTACCATCCATTTGAGTAACAAAGATCTCGAAAAAAAACTACCTTCCATAATGACAAGGCTACCATCAATTGGAGTATCAAAAATCTCGACAACAGACTACGTCCCATAATGAGAAGGCTACCATCCATTGGATTAACAAAAATCTCAACAATATACTACCTTCCATAAATCAAGGCTACCATCTATTGGAATAACATAAATCTCGAGAACATACTACCTTCCATAATAACAAGGATACCATCCATTGGAGTAATAAAAATATCTAAAATAGACTACCTTCAATAATGATAAGGCTACCATCCATTGTAGTAACAAAAATCTCGACAACATACTACCTTTCATAATGACAAGGCTACCATCCAATGGAATAACAAAAATCTCGACAACATACTACCTTCCATAATGACAAGGCTACCATCCATTGGAGTGACAAAAATCTCGACAACAGACTACCTTCCATAATGACAAGGCTATCATATATTAGAATAACGAAAATCTCGAGAACAGACTACCTTCCATAATGACACGGGTACCATCCAATGGAATAACAAAAATCTCGACAACATACTACCTTCCGTAATGACAAGTCTAACATGCTTTGGAGTAACAAAAATATCGACAATAGACTACCTTCCATAATTACAAGGATACCATCTATTGGAATAACAAAAATCTCGAGAACAGACTACCTTCCATAGTGACAAGGCTACCATCCATTAGAGTGACAGAAATCACAACGACAGACTACCTTCCATAATGACAAGGATACCATCCATTGAAGTAACAAAAATCTCGACAAAAGACTACCTTCCATAATGAAAAGGCTACCATCCATTGGAGTAACAAAAATATTGATAATAGACTACCTTCTATAATGACAAGGCTACCATCCATTGGAATAACAAAAATCTCGACAACAGACTACGTTCCATAATGAGAAGGCTACCATCCATTGGATTAACAAAAATCTCGACAATAGACTACCTTCCATAATGAAAGGCTACCATCTATTGGAATAACATAAATCTCGAGAACATACTACCTTCCATAATGACAAGGATACCATCCATTGGAGTAATAAAAATCTCTAAAACAGACTACCTTCAATAATGATAAGGCTACGATCCATTGGAGTAACAAAAATCTTGACAACAGACTACCTTCCATAATGACAAGGCTACCATCTATTGGAATTAAAAAAATCTCGAGAACAGACTACCTTTCATAATGACAAGGCTACCATCCAATGGAATAACAAAAATCTCGACAACATACTACCTTCCATAATAACATGGCTAACATGCATTGGAGTAACAAAAATATCGCAATAGACTACCTTCCATAATGACAAGGCTACCATCCAATGGAATAACAAAAATCTCAAGAACAGACTACCTTCCATAGTGACAAGGCTACCATCCATTAGAGTGACAGAAATCACAACGACAGACTACCTTCCATAATGACAAGGAACCATCCATTAGAGTAACAAAAATCTCGGCAACAGACTACCTTCCATAATGAAAAGGCTACCATCCATTGGAGTAACAAAAATATTGATAATAGACTACCTTCTATAATGACAAGGCTACCATCCATTGGAATAACAAAAATCTCGACAACATACAACCTTCCATAATGTCAAGGCTGACATGCATTGGAGTAACAAAAATATCGACAACAGACTACCTTCCATGATGAAAAGGATACCATCTATTGGAATAATAAAAATCTCGAGACCAGACTACCTTCCATAGTGACAAGGCTACCATCCATTAGAGTGACAAAAATCACAACGACAAACTACCTTCCATAATGACAAGGCTACCATCCATTGGAATAACAAAAATCTCGACAACAGACTACCTTCCATAATGACAAGTCTACCATCCATTGAAGTAACAAAAACATAGACAACAGACTATGTTCCATAATGACAAGGCTACCATCCATTGGAGTAACAAAAATCTCAACAACAGACTACCTTCCATAATGACAAGGCTACCATCTATTGGAATAACAAAAATCTCGAGAACAAACTACCTTCCATAATGACAAGGCTACCATCCAATGGAATAACAAAAATCTCGACAACATACTGCGTTCCATAATGATAAGGCTACCATCCATTGGAGTAACAAAAATCTCGACAATAGACTACCTTCCATAAAGACAAGGCTACCATCCATTGGAGTAACAAAAATCTCGAGAAAATACTACCTTCCATAATGACAAGGCTACCATCCAATGGAATAACAAAAATCTCCAGAATAGACTACCTTCCATTGTGACAAGGCTACCATCCATTGGAGTAACAAAAATCTCGACAACAGACTACGTTCCATAATGACAAGGCTACCATCCATTGGAGTAAAAAAAATATCAACAAGAGACTACCTTGCATAATGACAAGGGTACCATCCAATGAAGTAACAAAAATATCAAAAAGAGACTACCTTCCATAATGACAAGGCTACCATCCATTGGAGGAACAAAAATATCGACAACAGACAACCTTTCATAATGACAACTCTACCATCCATTGGAGTAACAAAAATCTCGTCAACAGAATACCTTCCATAATGACTAGGCTACCATCCATTGGAGTAACAAAGATATCGACAATAGACTACCTTCCATAATGACAATTCTCCAATCCATTGTAGTAATTAAAATCTCGACATCAGACTACCTTCAATAATGACAAGGCTACCATCTATTAGAATAACAAAAATCTCGAGAACAGACTGCCTTCTATACTGATAAGGCTACCATCCATTGGAGTAACAAAAATCTCGAAAATAGACTACCATCCATAATGACAAGGTTAAAATACATTGGAGTAACAAAAATCTCGACAACAGACTTCCTTCCATAATGACAAGGCTACCATCTATAGGAATAAAAATAATCTCAAGAACAGACTGCCTTCCATAATGACAACGCTACCACCTAATGGAATAACAAAAATCTCGACAACATACTACCTTCCATAATGACAAGGCTACCATCAATTGTAGTAACCAAAATCTTAACAACAGACTACCTTCCATAATGACATTGCTACCGTCCATTTAAATAACAAAAATCTCGAGAACAGACTACCTTCCATAATAACAATGCTATCATCCAATGGAATAACAAAAATCTCGAGAACAAACTACCTTCCATAGTGACATGGCTACCATCCATTAGAGTGACAGAAATCACAACAACAAACTACCTTCCATAATGACAAGGCTACCATCTATTGGAATAACGAAAATCTCGAGAACAGACTACCTTTCATAATGACACGGCTACCATCCAATGGAATAACAAAAATCTGGACAACATACTACCTTCCATATTGACAAGGCTAACAAGCATTGGAGTAACAAAAATATCGACAATAGACTACCTTTAATAATGACAAGGATACCATCTATTGGAATAACAAAAGTCTCGAGAACACACTAACTTCCATATGACAAGGCTACCATCCAATGGAATAACAAAAATCTCGAGAACAGACCACCTTCCATAGTGACAAGGCTACCATCCATTAGAGTGACAAAAATCACAACGACAGACTACCTTCCATAATGACAAGGATACCATCTATAGGAATAAAAATAATCTCGAGAACAGACTGCCTTCCATAATGACAAGGATACCATCTATAGGAATAAAAATAATCTCGAGAACAGACTGCCTTCCATAATGAAAAGGATACCACCTAATGGAATAACAAAAATCTCGACAACATACTACCTTCGATAATGACAAGGCTACCATCAATTATAGTAACCAAAATCTCGACAACAGACTACTTTCCATAATGACATGGCTACCATCCATTTAAGTAACAAAAAGCTCGCCAACAGACTACCTTCCATAATGACAAGGCTACCCTCCGTTGGAGTGACAAAAATCTCGACAATAGACTACCTTCCATAATGACAAGGCTACCATCCATTGGAGTAACAAAATCTGGACAACATACTACCTTTAATTATGACATGGCTACTATCCATTGGAGTAACTAAAATATCAACAACAAGCTACCTTCCAAAATGATAAGGCTACCATCCATTGGAATAAAAAAAATATCTACAACAAACAACATTCCATAATGACAATGCTACCATCCATTGGAGTAACAAAAATATTGACAACAGACTACCTTCCATAATGACAAGGCTACCATCCATTGGAGTAACAAAAATCTAGACAACAAACTAACTTCCATAATGACAAGGCAACCTTACATTGTATAACGAAAATATCAACAAGAGACTACTTTCCATAATGACAAGGCTACCATCCATTGGAGTAACAAAAATATGGACAACAGACTACCTTCCATAATGACAATGCTACCATCCATTAGAGTAACAAATATCTAGACAACAGACTACCTTCCATAATGACAAGGCTACCATCCATCGGAGTAAAAAAAATATCAACAAGAGACTACCATGCATAATGACAAGGCTACCATCCATTGGAGTAACAAAAATCTCTCCAACAGACTACCTTCCATAATGAATAGGATACCATCCATTGGAATAACAAAAATATTGACAACAAACTACGTTCCATAATGACAAGGCTACCATTCATTGGAGTAACAAAAATATCGACAACAGACTACCTTTCATAATGACAAGGCTACCATCCATTGGAGTAACAAAAATATCAAGAATAGACTACCTTCCATAATAAAAAGCCAACCATCCAACGGAGTAACAAAAATCTCGACAACGGAATACCTTCCATAATGACTAGGCTACCATCCGTTGGAGTAACAAAAACCTCGACAACAGACTACCTTCCATAATGACAAGGCTACCATCCAATGGAATAACAAAAATCTCGAGAACATATTACCTTCCATAGTTAGAAGGCTACCATCCATTGGAGTGACAGAATCACAACGACAGACTACCTTCCATAAAGACAAGGCTACCATCCATTGGAGTAACAAAGATCTTGAAAAAAAACTACCTTCCATAATGACAAGGCTACCATCCATTGGAGTAACAAAAATCTCGACAACAGACTACGTTCCATAATGAGAAGGCTACCATCCATTGGATTAACAAAAATCTCGACAATAGACTACCTTCCATAATGCAAGGCTACCATCTATTGGAATAACATAAATCTCGACAACAGACTACGTTCCATAATGACAAGGATACCATCCATTGGAGTAACAAAAATCTCTAAAATAGACTACCTTCCATAATGATAAGGCTACCATCCATTGGAGTAACAAAAATCTTTACAACAAACTACCTTCCATAATGACAAGGCTACCATCCAATGGAATAACAAAAATCTCGAGAACAGACTACCTTCCATAGTTACAAGGCTACCATCCATTAGAGTGACAGAAATAACAATGACAGACTACCTTCCATAACGACAAGGCTACCATCCATTAGAGTAACAATGATCTCGAAAACAAACTACCTTCCATAATGACAAGGCTACAATCCATTGGAGTAACAAAAATCTCGACAACAGACTACCTTCTATAATGATAAGGCTATCATCTATTGGAATAACAATAATCTGGAGAACAAACTACCTTCCATAATGACACGGCTACCATCCAATGGAATAACAAAAATCTCGACAACATACAACCTTCCATAATGTCAAGGCTGACATGCATTGGAGTAACAAATATCGACAACAGACTACCTTCCATGATGAAAAGGATACCATCTATTGGAATAATAAAAATCTCGAGACCAGACTACCTTCCATAGTGACAAGGCTACCATCCATTAGAGTGACAAAAATCACAACGACAAACTACCTTCCATAATGACAAGGCTACCATCCATTGGAATAACAAAAATCTCGACAACAGACTACCTTCCATAATGACAAGTCTACCATCCATTGAAGTAACAAAAACATAGACAACAGACTATGTTCCATAATGACAAGGCTACCATCCATTGGAGTAACAAAAATCTCAACAACAGACTACCTTCCATAATGACAAGGCTACCATCTATTGGAATAACAAAAATCTCGAGAACAAACTACCTTCCATAATGACAAGGCTACCATCCAATGGAATAACAAAAATCTCGACAACATACTGCGTTCCATAATGATAAGGCTACCATCCATTGGAGTAACAAAAATCTCGACAATAGACTACCTTCCATAAAGACAAGGCTACCATCCATTGGAGTAACAAAAATCTCGAGAAAATACTACCTTCCATAATGACAAGGCTACCATCCAATGGAATAACAAAAATCTCCAGAATAGACTACCTTCCATTGTGACAAGGCTACCATCCATTGGAGTAACAAAAATCTGAGCAACAGACTACCTTCCATAGTGACAAGGCTACCATCCATTGGAGTAACAAAAACCTCGAGAACAAACTACCTTCCATAATGACAAGTCTACCATCTATTGTAGTAACAAAAACATAAATAATAAACTATGTTCCATAATAACAAGGCTACCATCCATTGGGGTAATAAAAATCTCAACAACAGACTACCTTCCATAATGACAAGGTTACCATCTATTGGAATAACAAAAATCTCGAGAACAAACTACCTTCCATAATGACAAGGCTATCATCCAATGGAATAAAAAAAATCTCGACAACAGACTACCTTCCATAGTGAAAATTCTAACATCCATTGGAGTAAGAAAAATATGAACAACAGACTACTTTCCATAATGACAAGGCTACCATCCATTGGAGTGACAGAAATCACAACGACAGACTACCTTCCATAAAGAGAAGGCTACAATCCATTGGAGTAACAAAAATCTCGAGAACAGACTACCTTCCATAATGACAAGGCTACCATCCAATGGAATAACAAAAATCTCGAGAACAAACTACCTTCCATAGTGATAAGGCTACCATCCATTGGAGTAACAAAAATCTCAACAACATACTACTTTCCCTAATGACAAGGCTACCATCCATTGGAGTAACAAAAATCTGAACAACAAACTACCTTATATAGTGACAAGGCTACCATCCATTGGAGTGACAGAAGTCCCAATGACAGACTATCTTCCATAATGACAATGCTACCATCCATTGGAGTAAGAAAAATCTCAACAACAAACTACCTTCCATAATGACAAGGCTACCATCCATTTTAGTAACAAAAATCTCGAAAATAGACTACCTTCCATAATGACAAGGCTACCATCCAATGGAATAACAAAAATCTTGAGAACAGACTACCTTCCATAATTACAAGGCTACCATCCATTGGAGTAACAAAGATCTCGAGAACAGAATACGTTCCATAATGAAAAGGCTACCATCCATTCGAGTAAGAAAAATCTCGACAAGAGACTACCTTCTATAATTGCAAGGCTACCATCTATTGGAATAACATAAATCTCGAGAACATACTACCTTCCATAATGAAAACGCTACCATCCATTGGAGTAACAAAAATCACTAAAATAGACTACCTTCCATAATGATAAGGCTACCATCCATTGGAGTAACAAAAATCTCGACAACAGACTACCTTCCATAATGAAAAGGCTACCATCTATTGGAATAACAAAAATCTTGAGAACATACTACCTTTCATAATGACAAGGCTACCATCCAATGGAATAACAAAAATCTCGACAACATACTACCTTCCATAATGATAAGTATACCTTCCATTGGAGTAACAAAATTCTCGACAACAGACTACCTTCCATAATGACAAGGCTACCATCTATTGGAATAACAATAATCTCGAGAATAGACTACCTTCCATAATGACACGGCTACCATCCAATGGAATAACAAAAATCTCGACAACATACAACCTTCCATAATGACAAGGCTACCATGCATTAGAGTAACAAAAATATCGACAACAGACTACCTTCCATAATAACAAGGATACCATCTATTGTAATAACAAAAATCTCGACAACATACAACCTTCCATAATGACAAGGCTACCATTCATTGGGGTAAAAAAAATATTGACAACATACTACCTTTCATAATGACAAGGCTCCCATCCATTGGAGTAACAAAAATATCGAGAATAGACTACCTTCCATAATGAAAAGCCTACCATCCAATGGAGTAACAAAAATCTCGACAACAGAATACCTTCCATAATGACTAGGCTACCATCCGTTAGAGTAACAAAAATCTCGACAACAGACTACCTTCCATAATGACAAGGCTACCATTCATTTTAGTAACAAAAATCTCGAAAACAGACTACCTTCCATAATGACAAGGCTACCATCCAATGGAATAACAAAATATCGAGAACAGACTACCTTCCATAGTTACAAGGCTACCATCCATTGGAGTGACAGAAATCACAACGACAGACTACCTTCCATAATGACAAGGCTACCATCCATTTGAGTAACAAAGATCTCGAAAAAAAACTACCTTCCATAATGACAAGGCTACCATCAATTGGAGTATCAAAAATCTCGACAACAGACTACGTCCCATAATGAGAAGGCTACCATCCATTGGATTAACAAAAATCTCAACAATATACTACCTTCCATAAATCAATGCTACCATCTATTGGAATAACATAAATCTCGAGAACATACTACCTTCCATAATAACAAGGATACCATCCATTGGAGTAATAAAAATATCTAAAATAGACTACCTTCAATAATGATAAGGCTACCATCCATTGTAGTAACAAAAATCTCGACAACATACTACCTTTCATAATGACAAGGCTACCATCCAATGGAATAACAAAAATCTCGACAACATACTACCTTCCATAATGACAAGGCTACCATCCATTGGAGTGACAAAAATCTCGACAACAGACTACCTTCCATAATGACAAGGCTATCATCTATTAGAATAACGAAAATCTCGAGAACAGACTACCTTCCATAATGACACGGGTACCATCCAATGGAATAACAAAAATCTCGACAACATACTACCTTCCGTAATGACAAGTCTAACATGCATTGGAGTAACAAAAATATCGACAATAGACTACCTTCCATAATTACAAGGATACCATCTATTGGAATAACAAAAATCTCGAGAACAGACTACCTTCCATAGTGACAAGGCTACCATCCATTAGAGTGACAGAAATCACAACGACAGACTACCTTCCATAATGACAAGGATACCATCCATTGGAGTAACAAAAATCTCGACAAAAGACTACCTTCCATAATGAAAAGGCTACCATCCATTGGAGTAACAAAAATATTGATAATAGACTACCTTCTATAATGACAAGGCTACCATCCATTGGAATAACAAAAATCTCGACAACAGACTACGTTCCATAATGAGAAGGCTACCATCCATTGGATTAACAAAAATCTCGACAATAGACTACCTTCCATAATGAAAGGCTACCATCTATTGGAATAACATAAATCTCGAGAACATACTACCTTCCATAATGACAAGGATACCATCCATTGGAGTAATAAAAATCTCTAAAACAGACTACCTTCAATAATGATAAGGCTACGATCCATTGGAGTAACAAAAATCTTGACAACAGACTACCTTCCATAATGACAAGGCTACCATCTATTGGAATTAAAAAAATCTCGAGAACAGACTACCTTTCATAATGACAAGGCTACCATCCAATGGAATAACAAAAATCTCGACAACATACTACCTTCCATAATAACATGGCTAACATGCATTGGAGTAACAAAAATATCGCAATAGACTACCTTCCATAATGACAAGGCTACCATCCAATGGAATAACAAAAATCTCAAGAACAGACTACCTTCCATAGTGACAAGGCTACCATCCATTAGAGTGACAGAAATCACAACGACAGACTACCTTCCATAATGACAAGGAACCATCCATTAGAGTAACAAAAATCTCGGCAACAGACTACCTTCCATAATGAAAAGGCTACCATCCATTGGAGTAACAAAAATATTGATAATAGACTACCTTCTATAATGACAAGGCTACCATCCATTGGAATAACAAAAATCTCGACAACAGTCTACCTTCCATAATGAAAAGTCTACCATCCATTAGAGTTACAAAAACATAGACAACAGACTATGTTCAATAATGATAAGGCTACCATTCATTGGAGTAACAAAGATATCGACAACAGTCTACCTTCCATAATGACAATGCTACCATCCATTGGAGTAACAAAAATCTCGACAACAGACTACCTTCCATAATGACAAGGCTACCATCCATTTTAGTAACAAAAATCTCGAAAACAGACTACCTTCCATAATGACAAGGCTACCATCCAATGGAATAACAAAAATCTCGAGAACAGACTACCTCCCATAGTTACAAGGCTACCATCCATTGGAGTCACAGAAATAACAACGACAGACTACCTTCCATAATGACAAGGCTACCATCCATTGGAGTAACAAAAATCTCGACAACAGACTATGTTCCATAATAAAAAGGCTACCATCCAATGGAGTAACAAAAATCTCGACAACAGACTACCTTCTATAATGACAAGGCTACCATCTATTGGAGTAACATAAATCTCGAGAACATACTACCTTCCATAATGACAAGGCTACCATCCATTGGAGTAACAAAAATCACTAAAATAGACTACCTTCCATAATGATAAGGCTACCATCCATTGGAGTAACAAAAATATCGACAACAGACTACCTTCCATAATGAAAAGGATACCATCTATTGGAATAACAAAAATCTCGAGAACAAACTAACTTCCATAATGACAAGGCTACCATCAAATTAAATAACAAAAATCTCGAGACTAGACTACCTTCCATAGTGACAAGGCTACCATCCATTAGAGTGACAGAAATCACAACGACAGACTACCTTCTATAATGACAAGGCTACCATCCATTGGAATAACAAAAATCTCGACAACAGACTACCTTCCATAATGACAAGTCTACCATCCATTGGAGTAAAAAAAACATAGACAACTGACTATGTTCCATAATGACAAGGCTACCATCCATTGGAGTAACAAAAATCTCAACAACAGACTACCTTCCATGATGACAAGGCTACCATCTATTGGAGTGACAAAAATCACAACGACAGACTATCTCCCATAAAGACAAGGCTACCATCCATTAGAGTAACAAAAATCTCGAGAACAAACTACCTTCCGTAATGACAAGGCTACCATCCAATGGAATAACAAAAATATCGATAAAATACTACCTTCCATAATGACAAGGCTACCATCCATTGGAATAACAAAAATCTCGACAACAAACTACCTTCCATAATGACAAGGCTACCATCTATTGGAGTGACAAAAATCACAACGACAGACTACCTTCCATAAAGACAAGGCTACCATCCATTAGAGTAACAAAAATCTCGAGAACATACTACCTTCCATAATGACAGGGCTACCATCCAACGGAATAACAAAAATCTCCAGAACAGACTACCTTCCATAGTGACAAGGCTACCATCATTGGAGTAACAAAAATCTCAATAACAGACTACTTTCCATAATGACAAGGCTACCATCCATTTGAGTAACAAAAGTCTGAGCAACAGACTACCTTTTATAGTGACAAGGCTACCATCCATTGGAGAAACAAAAATCTCGAGAACAGACTACCTTCCATAATGACAAGTCTACCATCCATTGGAGTAACAAAAACGTGGACAACAAACTATGTTCCATAATGACAAGGCTACCATCCATTGTAGTAACAAAAATCTCAACAACAAACTACCTTCCATAATGACAAGGCTACCAACTATTGGAATAACAAAAATCTCGAGAACAAACTACATTCCATAATGACAAGGCTACCATCCAATGGAATAACAAAAATCTCGACAACAGACTACCATCCATAATGACAATTCTACCATCCATTGGAGTAAGAAAAATATGAACAATAGACTACTTTCCATAATTACAAGGATACCATCCATTGGAGTGACAGAAATCACAACGACAGACTACCTTCCATAAAGACAAGGATACCATCCATTGGAGTAACAAAGATCTAGAAAAAAAACTACCTTCCATAATTACAAGGCTACCATCCATTGGAGTAACGAAAATCTGAACATCAAACTAACTTCTATAGTGACAAGGCTACCATCCATTGGAGTGACAAAAATTACAATGACTGACTACCTTCCATAATGACAATGCTACCATCCATTGGAGTAACAAAAATCTCAACAACAAACTACCTTCCATAATGACAAGGCTACCATCCATTTTAGTAACAAAAATCTCGAAAATACACTACCTTCCATAATGACAAGGCTACCATCCAATGGAATAACAAAGATATCGAGAACAGACTACCTTCCATAGTTATATGGCTACCATCCATTGGAGTGACAGAAATCACAACGACAAACTACCTTCCATAATTACAAGGCTACCATCCATGGGAGTAACAAAGATCTCGAAAACAGACTACCTTCCATAATGACAAGGCTACCATCCATTGGAGTAACAGAAATCTCGAAAACAGACTATGTTCCATAATGAAAAGGCTACCATCCATTGGAGTAACAAAAATCTCAACAACAGACTACCTTCTATAATGACAAGGCTACCATCTACTGGAATAACATAAATCTCGAGAACATACTACCTTCCATAATGACAAGGCTACCATCCATTGGAGTAACAAAAATCACTAAAATAGACTACCTTCCATAATGATAAGGCTACCATCCATTGGAGTAACACAAATCTCGACAATAGACTACCTTCCATAATGAAAAGGCTACCATCTATTGGAATAACAAAAATCTCGAGAACAGACTACCTTTCATAATGACAAGGCTACCATCCAATGGAATAAAAAAAATCTCGACAACATACTACTTTCCATAATGATAAGTATACCATCCATTGGAGTAACAAAATTCTCGACAACAGACTACCTTCCATAATGACAAGGCTACCATCTATTGGAATAACAAAAATCTCGGGAACAGACTACCTTCCATAATGACACGGCTACCATCCAATGGAATAACAAAAATCTCGACAACATACAACCTTCCATAATGACAAGGCTACCATGCATTGGAGTAACAAAAATATCGATAAAAACTACCTTCCATAATGACAAGGATACCATCTATTGGAATAACAAAAATCTCGAGAACAGATTAACTTCCATAATGACAAGGCTACCATCCAATGGAATAACAAAAATCTCGAGACCAGACTACCTTCCATAGTGACAAGGCTACCATGCATTAGAGTGACAGAAACCACAACGACAGATTACCTTCTATAATGATAAGGCTACCATCCATTGGAATAAGAAAAATCTCGACAACAGACTACCTTCCATAATGACAAGTCTACCATCCATTGGAGTAACAAAAACATAGACAACAGACTATGTTCCATAATGACAAGGCTACCATCCATTGGAGTAACAAAAATCTCAACAATAGACTACCTTCCATAATGACAAGGCTACCATCTATTGGAATAACAAAAATCTCGAGAACAAACTACCTTCCATAATGACAAGGCTACCATCCAATGGAATAACAAAAACCTCGACAAAAGACTACCTTCCATAATGAAAATTCTACCATCCATTGGAGTAAGAAAAATATGAACAATAGACTACTTTCCATAATGCAAGGCTACCATCCATTGGAGTGACAGAAATCACAACGACAGACAACCTTCCATAAAGACAAGGCTACCATCCATTGGAGTAACAAAAATATTGAGAACAGACTACCTTCCATAATGACAAGGCTACCATCTAATGGAATAACAAAAATCTCCATAACAGACTACCTTCCATACTGACAAGGCTACCATCCATTGGAGTAACAAAAATCTGAACAACAGACTACCTTCTATAGTGACAAGGCTACCATCCATTGGAGTAACAAAAATATCGAGAACAGACTACCTTCCATAATGACAAGTCTACCATCCATTGGAGTAACAAAAACATAGACAACAGACTACCTTCAATAATGACAAGGCTACACTCCATTGGAATAACAAAAATATTGAAACTAGACTACTTTCCACAATGACAAGGCTACCATCCAATGGAATAACAAAAATCTCGAGAACAGACTACCTTCCATAGTTACAAGGCTACCATCCATTGGAGTGACAGAAATCCCAACTACAGACTCCCTTCCATAATGACAAGGCTACCATCCATTGGAATAACAAAAATCTCGACAACAGACTATGTTCCATAATGAAAAGGCTACCATCCATTAGAGTAACAAAAATCTCGACAACAGACTACCTTCTATAATGACAAGGCTACCATCTATTGTAATAACATAAATCTCGAGAACATACTACCTTCCATAATGACAAGGCTACCATCCATTGGAGTAACAAAAATCAATAAAATAGACTACCTTCCATAATGATAAGGCTACCATCCATTGGAGTAACAAAATTCTCGACAACAGACTACCTTCCATAATGACAAGGCTACCATCTATTGGAATAACAAAAATCTCGAGAATAGACTACCTTTCATAATGACAAGGCTACCATCCAATGGAATAATAAAAATCTCAAAACATACTACCTTCCGTAATGACAAGTATACCATCCATTGGAGTAACAAAATTCTCGACAACAGACTACCTTCTATAATGACAAGGCTACCATCTATTGGAATAACAAAAATCTCGAGAACAAACTACCTTCCATAATGACACAGCTACCATCCAATAGAATAACAAAAATCTCGACAACATACAACCTTCCATAATGACAAGGCTACCATGCATTGGAGTAACAAAAATATCGATAACAGACTACCTTCCATAATGACAAGGATACCATCTATTGGAATAACAAAAATCTCGAGAACAGACTAACTTCCATAATGACAAGGCTACCATCCAATGGAATAACCAAAATCTCGAGACTAGACTACCTTCCATAGGTACAAGGCTACCATCCATTAGAGTGATTGAAATCAAAACGACAGACTACCTTCTATAATGACAAGGCTACCATCCATTGGAATAACAAAAATCTCGACAACAGACTACCTTCAATAATGACAAGTCTACCATCCATTGGAGTAACAAAAACATACACAACAGACTATGTTCCATAATGACAAGGCTACCATCCATTGGAGCAACAAAAATCTCAACAACAGACTACCTTCCATAATGACAAGGCTACAATCTATTGGAATAACAAAAATTTCGAGAACAAACTACCTTCCATAATGACAAGGCTACCATCCAATGGAATAACAAAAACCTCGACAACAGACTACCTTCCATAATGACAATTCTACCATCCATTGGAGTAAGAAAAATATGAACAATAGATTACTTTCCATAATGACAAGGCTACCATCCATTGGAGTGACAGAAATCACAACGACAGACTACCTTCCATAAAGACAAGGCTACCATCCATTGGAGTAACAAAAATCTCGAGAACAGATTACCTTCCATAATGACAAGGCTACCATCCAATGGAATAACAAAAATCTTGAGAACAGACTACCTTTCATAATTACAAGGCTACCATCCATTGGAGTAACAAAAATCTCGACAACAGACTACGTTCCATAATGAAAAAGCTACCATCCATTGGAGTAACAAAAATCTCGACAATATACTACCTTCTATAATGACAAGGCTACCATTTATTGTAATAACAGATATCTTGAGAACATACTACCTTCCATAATGACAAGGCTACCATCCATTGGAGTAACAAAAATCACTAAAATAGACTACCTTCCATAATGATAAGGCTACCATCCATTGGAGTAACAAAAATCTCGACAACAGACTACCTTCCATAATGACAAGGCTACCATCTATTGGAATAACAAAAAACTCGAGAACAGACTACCTTTCATAATGACAAGGCTACCATCCAATGGAATAACAAAAATCTCGAAAACATACTACCTTCCATAATGATAAGTATACCATCCATTGGAGTAACAAAATTCTCGACAACAGACTACCTTCTATAATGACAAGGCTACCATCTATTGGAATAACAAAAATCTCGAGAACAAACTACCTTCCATAATGACATGGCTACCATCCAATGGAATAAGAAAAATCTCGACAACATACAACCTTCCATAATGACAAGGCTACCATGCATTGGAGTAAAAAAAATATCGATAACAGACTACCTTCCATAATGACAAGGATACCATCTATTGGAATAACAAAAATCTCGAGAACAGACTAACTTCCATGATGACAAGGCTACCATCCAATGGAATAACCAAAATCTCGAGAATAGACTACCTTCCATAGGGACAAGGCTACCATCCATTAGAGTGACAGAAATCACAACGACATACTACCTTCTATAATGACAAGGCTACCATCCATTGGAATAACCAAAATCTCGACAACAGACTACCTTCCATAATGACAAGTCTACCATCCATTGGAGTAACAAAAACATAGACAATAGACTATGGTCCATAATGACAAGGCTACCATCCATTGGAGCAACAAAATTTTCAACAACAGACTACCTTCCATAATGTCAAGGCTACCATCTATTGGAATAACAAAAATCTCGAGAACAAACTACCTTCCATAATGACAAGGCTACCATCCAATGGAATAACAAAAACCTCGACAACAGACTACCTTCCATAATGACAATTATACCATCCATTGGAGAAAGAAAAATATGAACAATAGATTACTTTCCATAATGACAAGGCTACCATCCATTGGAGTGAAAGAAATCACAACGACAGACTACCTTCCATAAAGACAAGGCTACCATCCATTGGAGTAACAAAAATCTCGAGAACAGATTACCTTCCATATTGACAAGGGTACCATCCAATGGAATAACAAAAATCTCGAGAACAGACTACCTTCCATTATGACAAGGCTACCATCCATTGGAGTAACAAAAATCTTGACAACAAACTACTTTCCATAATGAAAAGGCTACCATCCATTAGAGTAACAAAAATCTCGACAACAGACTACCTTCTATAATGACAAGGCTACCATCTATTGTAATAACATAAATCTCGAGAACATACTACCTTCCATAATGACAAGGCTACCATCCATTGGAGTAACAAAAATCACTAAAATAGACTACCTTCCAGAATGATAAGGCTACCATCCATTGGAGTAACAAAAATCTCGACAACAGACTACCTTCCATAATGACAAGGCTACCATCTATTGGAATAACAAAAATCTCGAGAACAGACTACCTTTCATAATGACAAGGCTACCATCCAATGGAATAACAAAAATCTCGACAACATACTACCTTCCATAATGATAAGTATACCATCCATTGGAGTAACAAAATTCTCGACAACAGACTACCTTCCATAATGACAAGGCTACCATCTATTGGAATAACAAAAATCTCGAGAACAAACTACCTTCCATAATGACACGGCTACCATCCAATGGAATAACAAAAATTTCGACAACATACAGCCTTCCATAATGACAAGGCTACCATGCATTGGAGTAAAAAAAATATGAACAATAGACTACTTTCCATAATGACAAGGCTACCATCCATTGGAGTGAGAGAAATCACAACGACAGACAACCTTCCATAAAGACAAGGCTACCATCCATTGGTGTAACAAAAATATCGAGAATAGACTACCTTCCATAATTACAAGGATACCATCTATTGGAATAACAAAAATCTCGAGAACAGACTACCTTCCATAGTGACAAGGCTACCATCCATTAGAGTGACAGAAATCACAACGACAGACTACCTTCCATAATGACAAGGATACCATCCATTGGAGTAACAAAAATCTCGACAAAAGACTACCTTCCATAATGAAAAGGCTACCATCCATTGGAGTAACAAAAATATTGATAATAGACTACCTTCTATAATGACAAGGCTACCATCCATTGGAATAACAAAAATCTCGACAACAGACTACGTTCCATAATGAGAAGGCTACCATCCATTGGATTAACAAAAATCTCGACAATAGACTACCTTCCATAATGAAAGGCTACCATCTATTGGAATAACATAAATCTCGAGAACATACTACCTTCCATAATGACAAGGATACCATCCATTGGAGTAATAAAAATCTCTAAAACAGACTACCTTCAATAATGATAAGGCTACGATCCATTGGAGTAACAAAAATCTTGACAACAGACTACCTTCCATAATGACAAGGCTACCATCTATTGGAATTAAAAAAATCTCGAGAACAGATTACCTTTCATAATGACAAGGCTACCATCCAATGGAATAACAAAAATCTCGACAACATACTACCTTCCATAATAACATGGCTAACATGCATTGGAGTAACAAAAATATCGCAATAGACTACCTTCCATAATGACAAGGCTACCATCCAATGGAATAACAAAAATCTCAAGAACAGACTACCTTCCATAGTGACAAGGCTACCATCCATTAGAGTGACAGAAATCACAACGACAGACTACCTTCCATAATGACAAGGAACCATCCATTAGAGTAACAAAAATCTCGGCAACAGACTACCTTCCATAATGAAAAGGCTACCATCCATTGGAGTAACAAAAATATTGATAATAGACTACCTTCTATAATGACAAGGCTACCATCCATTGGAATAACAAAAATCTCGACAACAGTCTACCTTCCATAATGAAAAGTCTACCATCCATTAGAGTTACAAAAACATAGACAACAGACTATGTTCAATAATGATAAGGCTACCATTCATTGGAGTAACAAAGATATCGACAACAGTCTACCTTCCATAATGACAATGCTACCATCCATTGGAGTAACAAAAATCTCGACAACAGACTACCTTCCATAATGACAAGGCTACCATCCATTTTAGTAACAAAAATCTCGAAAATAGACTACCTTCCATAATGACAAGGCTACCATCCAATGGAATAACAAAAATCTCGAGAACAGACTACCTCCCATAGTTACAAGGCTACCATCCATTGGAGTCACAGAAATAACAACGACAGACTACCTTCCATAATGACAAGGCTACCATCCATTGGAGTAACAAAAATCTCGACAACAGACTATGTTCCATAATAAAAAGGCTACCATCCAATGGAGTAACAAAAATCTCGACAACAGACTACCTTCTATAATGACAAGGCTACCATCTATTGGAGTAACATAAATCTCGAGAACATACTACCTTCCATAATGACAAGGCTACCATCCATTGGAGTAACAAAAATCACTAAAATAGACTACCTTCCATAATGATAAGGCTACCATCCATTGGAGTAACAAAAATATCGACAACAGACTACCTTCCATAATGAAAAGGATACCATCTATTGGAATAACAAAAATCTCGAGAACAAACTAACTTCCATAATGACAAGGCTACCATCAAATTAAATAACAAAAATCTCGAGACTAGACTACCTTCCATAGTGACAAGGCTACCATCCATTAGAGTGAAAGAAATCACAACGACAGACTACCTTCTATAATGACAAGGCTACCATCCGTTGGAATAACAAAAATCTCGACAACAGACTACCTTCCATAATGACAAGTCTACCATCCATTGGAGTAAAAAAAACATAGACAACTGACTATGTTCCATAATGACAAGGCTACCATCCATTGGAGTAACAAAAATCTCAACAACAGACTACCTTCCATGATGACAAGGCTACCATCTATTGGAGTGACAAAAATCACAACGACAGACTACCTCCCATAAAGACAAGGCTACCATCCATTAGAGTAACAAAAATCTCGAGAACAAACTACCTTCCGTAATGACAAGGCTACCATCCAATGGAATAACAAAAATATCGATAAAATACTACCTTCCATAATGACAAGGCTACCATCCATTGGAATAACAAAAATCTCGACAACAAACTACCTTCCATAATGACAAGGCTACCATCTATTGGAGTGACAAAAATCACAACGACAGACTACCTTCCATAAAGACAAGGCTACCATCCATTAGAGTAACAAAAATCTCGAGAACATACTACCTTCCATAATGACAGGGCTACCATCCAACGGAATAACAAAAATCTCCAGAACAGACTACCTTCCATAGTGACAAGGCTACCATCATTGGAGTAACAAAAATCTCAATAACAGACTACTTTCCATAATGACAAGGCTACCATCCATTTGAGTAACAAAAGTCTGAGCAACAGACTACCTTTTATAGTGACAAGGCTACCATCCATTGGAGAAACAAAAATCTCGAGAACAGACTACCTTCCATAATGACAAGTCTACCATCCATTGGAGTAACAAAAACGTGGACAACAAACTATGTTCCATAATGACAAGGCTACCATCCATTGTAGTAACAAAAATCTCAACAACAAACTACCTTCCATAATGACAAGGCTACCAACTATTGGAATAACAAAAATCTCGAGAACAAACTACATTCCATAATGACAAGGCTACCATCCAATGGAATAACAAAAATCTCGACAACAGACTACCATCCATAATGACAATTCTACCATCCATTGGAGTAAGAAAAATATGAACAATAGACTACTTTCCATAATTACAAGGATACCATCCATTGGAGTGACAGAAATCACAACGACAGACTACCTTCCATAAAGACAAGGATACCATCCATTGGAGTAACAAAGATCTAGAAAAAAAACTACCTTCCATAATTACAAGGCTACCATCCATTGGAGTAACGAAAATCTGAACATCAAACTAACTTCTATAGTGACAAGGCTACCATCCATTGGAGTGACAAAAATTACAATGACTGACTACCTTCCATAATGACAATGCTACCATCCATTGGAGTAACAAAAATCTCAACAACAAACTACCTTCCATAATGACAAGGCTACCATCCATTTTAGTAACAAAAATCTCGAAAATACACTACCTTCCATAATGACAAGGCTACCATCCAATGGAATAACAAAGATATCGAGAACAGACTACCTTCCATAGTTATATGGCTACCATCCATTGGAGTGACAGAAATCACAACGACAAACTACCTTCCATAATTACAAGGCTACCATCCATGGGAGTAACAAAGATCTCGAAAACAGACTACCTTCCATAATGACAAGGCTACCATCCATTGGAGTAACAGAAATCTCGAAAACAGACTATGTTCCATAATGAAAAGGCTACCATCCATTGGAGTAACAAAAATCTCAACAACAGACTACCTTCTATAATGACAAGGCTACCATCTACTGGAATAACATAAATCTCGAGAACATACTACCTTCCATAATGACAAGGCTACCATCCATTGGAGTAACAAAAATCACTAAAATAGACTACCTTCCATAATGATAAGGCTATCATCCATTGGAGTAACACAAATCTCGACAATAGACTACCTTCCATAATGAAAAGGCTACCATCTATTGGAATAACAAAAATCTCGAGAACAGACTACCTTTCATAATGACAAGGCTACCATCCAATGGAATAAAAAAAATCTCGACAACATACTACTTTCCATAATGATAAGTATACCATCCATTGGAGTAACAAAATTCTCGACAACAGACTACCTTCCATAATGACAAGGCTACCATCTATTGGAATAACAAAAATCTCGGGAACAGACTACCTTCCATAATGACACGGCTACCATCCAATGGAATAACAAAAATCTCGACAACATACAACCTTCCATAATGACAAGGCTACCATGCATTGGAGTAACAAAAATATCGATAAAAACTACCTTCCATAATGACAAGGATACCATCTATTGGAATAACAAAAATCTCGAGAACAGATTAACTTCCATAATGACAAGGCTACCATCCAATGGAATAACAAAAATCTCGAGACCAGACTACCTTCCATAGTGACAAGGCTACCATGCATTAGAGTGACAGAAACCACAACTACAGATTACCTTCTATAATGATAAGGCTACCATCCATTGGAATAAGAAAAATCTCGACAACAGACTACCTTCCATAATGACAAGTCTACCATCCATTGGAGTAACAAAAACATAGACAACAGACTATGTTCCATAATGACAAGGCTACCATCCATTGGAGTAACAAAAATCTCAACAATAGACTACCTTCCATAATGACAAGGCTACCATCTATTGGAATAACAAAAATCTCGAGAACAAACTACCTTCCATAATGACAAGGCTACCATCCAATGGAATAACAAAAACCTCGACAAAAGACTACCTTCCATAATGAAAATTCTACCATCCATTGGAGTAAGAAAAATATGAACAATAGACTACTTTCCATAATGCAAGGCTACCATCCATTGGAGTGACAGAAATCACAACGACAGACAACCTTCCATAAAGACAAGGCTACCATCCATTGGAGTAACAAAAATATTGAGAACAGACTACCTTCCATAATGACAAGGCTACCATCTAATGGAATAACAAAAATCTCCATAACAGACTACCTTCCATACTGACAAGGCTACCATCCATTGGAGTAACAAAAATCTGAACAACAGACTACCTTCTATAGTGACAAGGCTACCATCCATTGGAGTAACAAAAATATCGAGAACAGACTACCTTCCATAATGACAAGTCTACCATCCATTGGAGTAACAAAAACATAGACAACAGACTACCTTCAATAATGACAAGGCTACACTCCATTGGAATAACAAAAATATTGAAACTAGACTACTTTCCACAATGACAAGGCTACCATCCAATGGAATAACAAAAATCTCGAGAACAGACTACCTTCCATAGTTACAAGGCTACCATCCATTGGAGTGACAGAAATCCCAACTACAGACTCCCTTCCATAATGACAAGGCTACCATCCATTGGAATAACAAAAATCTCGACAACAGACTATGTTCCATAATGAAAAGGCTACCATCCATTAGAGTAACAAAAATCTCGACAACAGACTACCTTCTATAATGACAAGGCTACCATCTATTGTAATAACATAAATCTCGAGAAGATACTACCTTCCATAATGACAAGGCTACCATCCATTGGAGTAACAAAAATCAATAAAATAGACTACCTTCCATAATGATAAGGCTACCATCCATTGGAGTAACAAAATTCTCGACAACAGACTACCTTCCATAATGACAAGGCTACCATCTATTGGAATAACAAAAATCTCGAGAATAGACTACCTTTCATAATGACAAGGCTACCATCCAATGGAATAATAAAAATCTCAAAACATACTACCTTCCGTAATGACAAGTATACCATCCATTGGAGTAACAAAATTCTCGACAACAGACTACCTTCTATAATGACAAGGCTACCATCTATTGGAATAACAAAAATCTCGAGAACAAACTACCTTCCATAATGACACAGCTACCATCCAATAGAATAACAAAAATCTCGACAACATACAACCTTCCATAATGACAAGGCTACCATGCATTGGAGTAACAAAAATATCGATAACAGACTACCTTCCATAATGACAAGGATACCATCTATTGGAATAACAAAAATCTCGAGAACAGACTAACTTCCATAATGACAAGGCTACCATCCAATGGAATAACCAAAATCTCGAGACTAGACTACCTTCCATAGGTACAAGGCTACCATCCATTAGAGTGATTGAAATCAAAACGACAGACTACCTTCTATAATGACAAGGCTACCATCCATTGGAATAACAAAAATCTCGACAACAGACTACCTTCAATAATGACAAGTCTACCATCCATTGGAGTAACAAAAACATACACAACAGACTATGTTCCATAATGACAAGGCTACCATCCATTGGAGCAACAAAAATCTCAACAACAGACTACCTTCCATAATGACAAGGCTACAATCTATTGGAATAACAAAAATTTCGAGAACAAACTACCTTCCATAATGACAAGGCTACCATCCAATGGAATAACAAAAACCTCGACAACAGACTACCTTCCATAATGACAATTCTACCATCCATTGGAGTAAGAAAAATATGAACAATAGATTACTTTCCATAATGACAAGGCTACCATCCATTGGAGTGACAGAAATCACAACGACAGACTACCTTCCATAAAGACAAGGCTACCATCCATTGGAGTAACAAAAATCTCGAGAACAGATTACCTTCCATAATGACAAGGCTACCATCCAATGGAATAACAAAAATCTTGAGAACAGACTACCTTTCATAATTACAAGGCTACCATCCATTGGAGTAACAAAAATCTCGACAACAGACTACGTTCCATAATGAAAAAGCTACCATCCATTGGAGTAACAAAAATCTCGACAATATACTACCTTCTATAATGACAAGGCTACCATTTATTGTAATAACAGATATCTTGAGAACATACTACCTTCCATAATGACAAGGCTACCATCCATTGGAGTAACAAAAATCACTAAAATAGACTACCTTCCATAATGATAAGGCTACCATCCATTGGAGTAACAAAAATCTCGACAACAGACTACCTTCCATAATGACAAGGCTACCATCTATTGGAATAACAAAAAACTCGAGAACAGACTACCTTTCATAATGACAAGGCTACCATCCAATGGAATAACAAAAATCTCGAAAACATACTACCTTCCATAATGATAAGTATACCATCCATTGGAGTAACAAAATTCTCGACAACAGACTACCTTCTATAATGACAAGGCTACCATCTATTGGAATAACAAAAATCTCGAGAACAAACTACCTTCCATAATGACATGGCTACCATCCAATGGAATAAGAAAAATCTCGACAACATACAACCTTCCATAATGACAAGGCTACCATGCATTGGAGTAAAAAAAATATCGATAACAGACTACCTTCCATAATGACAAGGATACCATCTATTGGAATAACAAAAATCTCGAGAACAGACTAACTTCCATGATGACAAGGCTACCATCCAATGGAATAACCAAAATCTCGAGAATAGACTACCTTCCATAGGGACAAGGCTACCATCCATTAGAGTGACAGAAATCACAACGACATACTACCTTCTATAATGACAAGGCTACCATCCATTGGAATAACCAAAATCTCGACAACAGACTACCTTCCATAATGACAAGTCTACCATCCATTGGAGTAACAAAAACATAGACAATAGACTATGGTCCATAATGACAAGGCTACCATCCATTGGAGCAACAAAATTTTCAACAACAGACTACCTTCCATAATGTCAAGGCTACCATCTATTGGAATAACAAAAATCTCGAGAACAAACTACCTTCCATAATGACAAGGCTACCATCCAATGGAATAACAAAAACCTCGACAACAGACTACCTTCCATAATGACAATTATACCATCCATTGGAGAAAGAAAAATATGAACAATAGATTACTTTCCATAATGACAAGGCTACCATCCATTGGAGTGAAAGAAATCACAACGACAGACTACCTTCCATAAAGACAAGGCTACCATCCATTGGAGTAACAAAAATCTCGAGAACAGATTACCTTCCATATTGACAAGGGTACCATCCAATGGAATAACAAAAATCTCGAGAACAGACTACCTTCCATTATGACAAGGCTACCATCCATTGGAGTAACAAAAATCTTGACAACAAACTACTTTCCATAATGAAAAGGCTACCATCCATTAGAGTAACAAAAATCTCGACAACAGACTACCTTCTATAATGACAAGGCTACCATCTATTGTAATAACATAAATCTCGAGAACATACTACCTTCCATAATGACAAGGCTACCATCCATTGGAGTAACAAAAATCACTAAAATAGACTACCTTCCAGAATGATAAGGCTACCATCCATTGGAGTAACAAAAATCTCGACAACAGACTACCTTCCATAATGACAAGGCTACCATCTATTGGAATAACAAAAATCTCGAGAACAGACTACCTTTCATAATGACAAGGCTACCATCCAATGGAATAACAAAAATCTCGACAACATACTACCTTCCATAATGATAAGTATACCATCCATTGGAGTAACAAAATTCTCGACAACAGACTACCTTCCATAATGACAAGGCTACCATCTATTGGAATAACAAAAATCTCGAGAACAAACTACCTTCCATAATGACACGGCTACCATCCAATGGAATAACAAAAATTTCGACAACATACAGCCTTCCATAATGACAAGGCTACCATGCATTGGAGTAAAAAAAATATGAACAATAGACTACTTTCCATAATGACAAGGCTACCATCCATTGGAGTGAGAGAAATCACAACGACAGACAACCTTCCATAAAGACAAAGCTACCATCCATTGGTGTAACAAAAATATCGAGAATAGACTACCTTCCATAGGGACAAGGCTACCATCCATTAGAGTGACAAAAATCACAACGACAGACTACCTTCTATAATGACAAGGCTACCATCCATTGGAATATCAAAAATCTCGACAACAGACTACCTTCCATAATGACAAGTCTACCATCCATTAGAGTAACAAAAACATAGACAACAGACTATGTTCCATAATGACAAGGCTACCATCCATTGGAGCAACAAAAATCTCAACAACAGACTACCTTCCATAATGACAAGGCTACCATCTATTGGAATAACAAAAATATCGAGAACAAACTACCTTCCATAATGACAAGGCTACCATCCAATGGAATCACAAAAACCTCGACAATAGACTACCTTCCATAATGACAATTCTACCATCCATTGGAGTAAGAAAAGTATGAACAATAGAATACATTCCATAATGACAAGGCTACCATCCATTGGAGTGACAGAAATCACAACGACAGACTACCTTCCATAAAGACAAGGCTACCATCCATTAGAGTAACAAAAATCTGGAGAACAGACTACCTTCCATAATGACAAGGCTACCATCCAATGGAATAACAAAAACCTCGAGAACAGACTACCTTCCATAGTGACAAGGCTACCATTCATTGGAGTAACAAAAATCTCGACAATAGACTACCTTCTATAATGACAAGGCTACCATCTATTGGAATAACAAAAATCTCGAGAACATACTACATTCCATAATGACAAGGCTACCATCCATTGGAGTAACAAAAATCTCTAAATTAGACTACCTTCCATAATGATAAGGCTACCATCCATTGGAGTAACAAAAATCTCGACAACAGACTACCTTCCATAATGAAAAGGCTACCATCTGTTGGAATAACAAAAATCTCGAGAACAGACTACCTTTCATAATGACAAGGCTACCATCCAATGGAATAAAAAAAATCTCGACAACATACTACCTTCCATAATGATAAGTATACCATCCATTGGAGTAACAAAAATCTCGACAACAGACTACCTTTCATAATGACAAGGCTACAGTCTCTTGGAATAACAAAAATCTCGAGAACAAACTACCTTCCATAATGACATGGCTACCATCCAATGGAATAACAAAAATCTCGACAACATACAACCTTCCATAATGACAAGGCTACCATGCATTGGAGTAAAAAAAATATCGATAACAGACTACCTTCCATAAGGACAAGGATACCATCTATTGGAATAACAAAAATCTCGAGAACAGACTAACTTCCATAATGACAAGGCTACCATCCAATGGAATAACCAAAATCTCGAGACTAGACTACCTTCCATAGGGACAAGGCTACCATCCATTAGAGTGACAAAAATCACAACGACAGACTACCTTCTATAATGACAAGGCTACCATCCATTGGAATAACAAAAATCTCGACAACAGACTACCTTCCATAATGACAAGTCTACCATCCATTGGAGTAACAAAAACATAGACAACAAACTATGTTCCATAATGACAAGGCTACCATCCATTGGAGCAACAAAAATATCAACAACAGACTACCTTCCATAATGACAAGGCTACAATATATTGGAATAACAAAAATCTCGAGAACAAACTACCTTCCATAATGATAAGGCAACCATCCAATGGAATAACAAAAACCTCGACAACAAACTACCTTCCATAATGACAATTCAACCATCCATTGGAGTAAGAAAAATATGAACAATAGATTACTTTGCATAATGACAAGGCTACCATCCATTGGAGTGACAGAAATCACAACGACAGACTACCTTCCATAAAGACAAGGCTACCATCCATTGGAGTAACAAAAATCTCGAGAACAGATCACCTTCCATAATGGCAAGGCTACCATCCAATGGAATAATAAAAATCTCGAGAACATACTACCTTCCATAATGACAAGGCTACCATCCATTGGAGTAACAAAAATCTTGACAACAGACTACATTCCATAATGAAAAGGCTACCATCCATTGGAGTAACAAAAATCTCGACAATAGACTACCTTCTATAATGACAAGGCTACCATCTATTGTAATAACATAAATCTCGAGAACATACTACCTTCCATAATGACAAGGCTACCATCCATTGGAGTAACAAAAATCACTAAAATAGACTACCTTCCATAATGATAAGGCTACCTGTAACAACCTCTAAAAACCCCGAATAAATTTTCGCAATTATTAAAATCATAATTTCAGGGTACATGTATAATCGAGGATGCTACAATTCTCTTTAAATAACACAAATTCCTGTCATGCATAACGTAGTAGTAACTCACACATGTTTACACAGCGGAATAATTTAATTAATAAAATCAATGTTATAATATTTTCAAAATCATCAGGGATTAACACCTGGAAAATGTCAACATCATATTATAACAAAACATAAGGAATTAAACGAGTCTGACTAAAACAGCTCGACAAACAAACGTTCCCGGAGTTACAACTATGAGAGCATGACCCGGACAATACTAAAGCGAAAGTAAACTAGAAACGACAAGCCTTCGCCAAGCACCTGAACGAAGCTCCTCAATCTGAAATATTCAACAGTAAGGGTGAGCATCTCAATTATACATTTGATTATACGTTCATAATAATCAATTCAGGAAACCATAAGCATCACCCAACAATTAGCATATTTCATAGTTTACAAAAACCTTTACAATTCATATACCCATAATATATTACTTTTCATATTTGCAATTAACATCAAACATCGTCAACAGTTTAGCAACCATACGTGCATACAAACAATCAAATACAACATTGGAAAAATCATCCATTCATGTTATATTCAAGGTAATGCAACACACCCATGCATGTGGTACCACTTTACCGCCCCATTAAATCTCGGGTCACGGATAACTCACCGTTCCATTATATCGCGGACACGGCTACCACCTCAACGTTCCATTAAATCGCGGACACGTATATTGGCCACCATGTTAATTCCACACAATGGGAATTAACAAATGCAACATGATATGTAAAGTATGTAACACTCAGCATACTATGAACATCAATCAACATATCATGCAACATCAACAACATCAATCATAACAGGATATGGATAGCATGTAATCACTCAGCATACTATTTAAACATCAATCATATCAAGTTATATCATAATTCATGCTTGATAACATTATCTAAAAGCATGGCAATAAAATCCACAATCAAGCACTGAAAACAAAGTTCGGAAAATCAACACAGTAGCATCAACACGGGTGCCCGTGTTAAACAACATGGCCCGTGTTGTAACATGTCCAGAAAAAAACACATTATCCTTCTCAATACAGGGGATCAACACGGGTACCCGTGTTATGCAACACGGCCCGTGTTGTAATGTGTCCAGAAAACACATTACTTTTACCAACACAGAAGACCAACACGGGTGCCCGTGTTGTGCAACACGGCCCGTGTTGCTGAGCGTGTACAGAGTTTTCCTGTATCTGCAGCAGCTAAGAACAGCAGCCAAACGCGGAAAAATGCCAGCCAAAACGTGCAATTCGGTACCTAACGACATCGAGTTTGTACAACTCAAAACAACACATCAATTTCCTAATTACACACAATCATTATAGTCACCTTAACCGGAATTAATCGTCCTTTTTGGGGAAATCTGCTAACATTGAGGTTATCCCTATAACTTCTAAGGTAAATTCACGATCGTGCAGATATACTTCCAATCCACCATTAGGGACCTAAAATCGTTAATTGATTTCATAAAATTGGGAACCCAAAACTTTTTTCTTACAAGGTTCAATCCTAAGGGTATCGTTCCCTAATAACATCTAACAATTGGGGTTTTTCCCTACGATTACCCAAATCAACCGTACCTAAACCCATAAGCAAAAGTAAATCGAGTAATAGCCCCCCTTACCTTATCAATTAGCAGCTTTGAACTTTTTGAGCGATGTTCTTCGTTCTTCGTACCTTCAGAGCTCTGCTTCCCAAAATCCCAAATTCTGTGTTATCGTGAATAATGAGAAAAATAACTTGAGTTCCAAAACATATCCTTACTTCTTTTGCACCCCCACTCTTTACTAACAACATCCAAGCCCAATAACTTAAAACCTCAGCATTTTCTTATTTCTTTTATTTTCCTCCATATTTCAAAATAAATAATTCCTTTTTATTTTATTAATTCTAATAAAATAATTTTCCCAAATTTAAATAAATCAAATAATTGAAACTGGGGTGTTACAACTCTCCCCCACTAAAAGAGTTTTCGTCCTCGGAAACATACCTTAGACGAACAGTTTCGGATAAGCCTCTTTCATCTGGCTCTGCAGCTCCCAAGTGATATTTCCATTTGCTGGACCTCCCCAAGCAACCTTCACTAATGCTATCTCTTCACCTCTTAACTGTTTCACTTCCCGATCTTCTATCCTCATAGGCAATGTTTCTACTGTCAGGTTATCTCTCACCTGTACATCATCTATTTGGATTACATGAGATGGGTCTGGAATGTATCTCCTCAGCTGAGAAACATGAAAAACATCGTGCAAATTCGCAAGTCTCGGAGGTAAAGCAATACGATAAGCAACTTCTCCAACTCTTTCTGTAATCTGAAACGGACCAATAAAACACGGAGTCAACTTCTTAGATTTCAACGCTCGACCAATACCCGTCATCGGAGTAACTCTCATAAACACATGATCTCCAGCACTGAATTCTAAATTCTTTCTCCTCTTATCATGATAACTTTTCTGACGACTCTGAGAAGCTCTCATCTTCTCTTGAATCAATTTGATCTTTTCAGTAGTCTGCTGAACAATTTCTGGCCCAATTACTGAACTCTCTCCCGATTCATACCAACACAAAGGCGTTCTACACTGTCTACCATACAATGCCTCAAACGGAGCCATACCAATACTCGAATGGTAACTATTGTTATAAGTAAATTCAATCAATGGCAAATAGCTATCCCAAGCTCCACCCTTCTCTAAAACACAAGCACGCAATAAATCTTCTAACGATTGAATCGTCCTCTCCGTCTGTCCATCAGTCTGAGGATGGTAAGCTGAACTCAACCTCAATTTAGTACCCAAAGCCTTCTGCAATCCTTCCCAAAATTTCGAAGTGAATCTCGGATCTCTATCTGACACAATACTAGAAGGAACTCCATGTAAACTCACTATTTTCTCAATATATAACTGTGCCAATCTCTCCATTGAGTAATCCATTCGCACCGGTATAAAATGAGCAGACTTAGTCAACCTATCCACAACGACCCATATCGCTTCACAATTCATAGGAGTCCTCGGCAACCCAGATACAAAATCCATAGAAATACTATCCCACTTCCATTCTGGAATAAACATTGGTTGCATAAATCCAGACGGCTTCTGATGTTCAATCTTCGATTTCTGACAGATTAGACATGCATACACAAATTCAGCTATTTCCTTTTTCATTCCCGGCCACCAAAACAATTTCTTCAAATCATGATACATTTTCGTGGCACCCGGATGAATACTCATCCCACTGCGATGTCCTTCCCCTAATATACTCTTCTTGATTTCTGCAACATCAGGAACACAAACTCTATCGCCAAATCTCATAACATCATTTTTATCAATTCTAAACTCACCACCTTGACCTTGGTTGATCAATGTCAATTTATCAACCAAATTAACATCAGATTTCTGCCCGATCCTGATCTCTTCTAGAATACCACTAGTAAGTTTCAACATACCCAAACGAACACACTTCGGAGTACTTTCACAAATTAAACTCAAATCTCGGAACTGTTCAATTAAATCCAATTCACGAACCATCATCATAGACATATGCAAGGATTTCCTGCTCAAAGCATCTGCAACCACATTTGCCTTACCAGGATGGTAATTCAAACCAAAATCATAATCTTTGAGAAATTCCAACCACCTTCTTTGCCTCATATTGAGCTCTTTCTGATCGAAAAGATACTTCAAACTCTTATGATCACTATACACTTCAAATATCGAACCATACAGATAATGTCTCCACAATTTCAAGACAAACACAACTGCTGCCAACTCTAAGTCATGAGTAGGATAGTTCCTTTCATGAACCTTTAACTGTCTCGAAGCATACGCAACTACCTGTTGATTCTGCATTAAAACACCACCTAAACCCAACAGAGATGCATCACAATAGACCACAAAAGATTCCACCGGATTCGGCAAAATCAGAATAGGAGCACTAGTCAATCTCCGCTTCAATTCTTGGAAACCTTTCTCACAATCAGAATCCCAAATAAACGCTTGTCCTTTACGAGTCAATTTTGTCAACGGCAATGCTAACTTTGAGAATCCTTCGATAAACTTTCTGTAATAACCTGCAAGACCAAGAAAACTTCTGATTTCAGAAACAGTCTTAGGTGTTTCCCACTGAGATACTGCTTCTACCTTTGTAGGATCCACTGCAATCCCATTCTTAGAAATCACATGTCCAAGAAAACTAACTTCATTCAGCCAGAACTCACATTTGGACAACTTTGCATACAACTTCCTATCTTTCAACAACTCTAACACAATTCTGAGATGTTCCGCATGCTCTTTGTCATTCTTGGAATAAATCAGAATGTCATCAATAAAAACCACAACAAACTTATCCAGATACGGATGAAAAATCCTGTTCATATATTCCATGAAAACACCAGGTGCATTAGTAACCCCGAACGGCATAACAGAATATTCATAATGCCCATACCTCGTTCGAAAAGCAGTATTTTGAATATCTTCCGCTTTCACACGAATCTGATGATATCCAGATCTCAAGTCAATCTTACTGAATACACTGGCTCCAATTAGCTGATCCATTAAATCATCAATCCTCGGTAATGGATACCGATTCTTAATGGTTACTTTGTTCAATTGCCTGTAATCGACACACAGTCTCATAGAACCTTCTTTCTTCTTAACCAACAATACCGGAGCACCCCAAGGCGAAACACTTGGACGAATAAACTTCTTCTCCAGTAAATCTTCCAACTGACTCTTCAATTCAGCCAACTCAGACGCAGACATACGATATGGCGCCATCGACACCGGTCTCGTACCAGGAATCAAATCTATAGAGAATTCCACTTCTCTCTAAGGAGGTAACTCACCAACATCATCAAGAAAGACTTCTGGAAAATCACACACCATTGGCAATTCCACACTCCTGACCTTTCCTGTTGCATCTAACGAAGCAAGTAACATAAACACATTAGCACTGTCCTCCATTGCTTCTTGTACCTGCCTAGCAGTCATAGTCAAGTTCTCGACGCCAACTGCCTCTGGGAAAATCACCGTCTTAGCAAAGCAGTTCAGATGAACCCGGTTGAATTCCAACCAGTTCATCCCAAGGATAATATCAATTTGTTCAAGCGGTAGGCATACTAAATCCATACCGAACCCTCTACCAAAAATCTCAATAGGACAATTCCTACATACAAGTGAAGTTGTCACTGAACCCGATGCAGGAGTATCAACAACCATGCTACCTCGCATACCAGATATGTCCAGTTTCAACCTCTAGCACAATCCAAAGAAATGAAAGAATGAGTTGCACCAGTATCAATAATTGCAACTAAAGGTGTGCCATGAATAAAACACGTACCTTTAATCAATCGATCCTCTGGAGTAGTCTCAGATCCAGACAAAGCGAACACTTTTCCACCTGACTGATCCTTCCTAGGCTTAGGACACTGCGGACGAATGTGACCTTCTTCGCCACAATTGTAACAAGTAACAGACTTCCCTTTACAATCAATAGACAAATGACCAGCCTTTCCACATTTATAGCACTTCTTCTCATCACTCTTGCAATCTCGAATATGATGACCAAACTCACCACACCTGTAGCATCTGATAGGAGCCTTAGAATCTCCCCCACTAGGCCTTTTCCATCCACCTGATTTCTGGTTATCTCTACCATATGGCTTGCCACGGTCCATATGTTGCTTTCCTCTTTTATCAACAGCCCCACGAGAGTGAGACGACCTATTCTTGGTAATATCTTCTTCCAGGATTCTGCTACAATCCACCAGATCAGAAAATCTACGAATACGCTGGTACCTGATTCCCTGCTTAATCTTATCTCGGAGACCATTCTCAAATTTGATACACTTAGAGAATTCTCCAGCCTCATCATTGTTGTAGTGTGCATAATACTTTGCCAGCTCAGTGAACTTAGTAGCATACTCACTAACACTCAGATTGCCCTGCTTAAGCTCCAAAAACTCAATTTCCTTTCTTCCCCGAACATCTTCAGGAAAGTACCTCCTCAGAAAAGCTCTTCTGAAGTCAGCCCAAGTCAGTGCCTCTCCATCCCGAACCATTTCAGTCCTTGTGGCAACCCACCAGTCGTCGGCTTCTTTTGCTAACATATGCGTACCATATCTGACTCTCAGATCTTCAGCACAATCAATCACACGGAAAATCCTTTCGATTTCCTTCAGCCACTTCTGAGCACCTTCAGGGTCATGTGTACCTTTGAACAACGGAGGATTGTTCCTTTGGAAATTTCCCAATTGCCTATCAGCACCAATCACGCCTCCAGTTGGGTTTCCAGCAAGTACACCAGCTAACATCCCCAAAGCCTCAGCTAGTGCAGCATCATTTCGTCCGTTACCTCTTCCAGCCATATTCCTGAGAATCAAAACATACTCTTCATTAGAATACAGTATCGACAGTGTTACCTTACACTAATCGCATACAAAAGGGATGACTGACTCAAGACTCTGGTCGCAACGACCGACTATGCTCTGATACCACTATTGTAACAACCTCTAAAAACCCCGAATAAATTTTCGCAATTATTAAAATCATAATTTCAGAGTACATGTATAATCGAGGATGCTACAATTCTCTTTAAATAACACAAATTCCTGTCATGCATAACGTAGTAGTAACTCACACATGTTTACACAGCGGAATAATTTAATTAATAAAATCAATGTTATAATATTTTCAAAATCATCAGGGATTAACACCTGGAAAATGTCAACATCATATTATAACAAAACATAAGGAATTAAACGAGTCTGACTAAAACAGCTCGACAAACAAACGTTCCCGGAGTTACAACTATCAGAGCATGACCCGGACAATACTAAAGCGAAAGTAAACTAGAAACGACAAGCCTTCGCCAAGCACCTGAACGAAGCTCCTCAATCTGAAATATTCAACAGTAAGGGTGAGCATCTCAATTATACATTTGATTATACGTTCATAACAATCAATTCAGGAAACCATAAGAATCACCCAACAATTAGCATATTTCATAGTTTACAATTCATATACCCATAATATATTACTTTTCATATTTGCAATTAACATCAAACATCGTCAACAGTTTAGCAACCATACGTGCATACAAACAATCAAATACAACATTGGAAAAATCATCCATTCATGTTATATTCAAGGTAATGCAACACACCCATGCATGTGGTACCACTTTACCGCCCCATTAAATCTCGGGTCACGGATAACTCACCGTTCCATTATATCGCGGACACGGCTACCACCTCAACGTTCCATTAAATCGCGGACACGTATATTGGCCACCATGTTAATTCCACACAATGGGAATTAACAAATGCAACATGATATGTAAATTATGTAACACAAAGCATACTATGAACATCAATCAACATATCATGCAACATCAACAACATCAATCATAACAGGATATGGATAGCATGTAATCACTCAGCATACTATTTAAACATCAATCATATCAAGTTATATCATAATTTATGCTTGATAACATTATCTAAAAGCATGGCAATAAAATCCACAATCAAGCACTGAAAACAAAGTTCGGAAAATCAACACAGTAGCATCAACACGGGTGCCCGTGTTAAACAACACGGCCCGTGTTGTAACATGTCCAGAAAAAAACACATTATCCTTCTCAATACAGGGGATCAACACGGGTACCCGTGTTGTGCAACACGGCCCGTGTTGTAATGTGTCCAGAAAACACATTACTTTTACCAACACAGAAGACCAACACGGGTGCCCGTGTTGTGCAACACGGCCCGTGTTGCTGAGCGCGTACAAAGTTTTCCTGTATCTGCAGCAGCTCAGAACAGCAGCCAAACGCGGAAAAATGCCAGCCAAAACGCGCAATTCGGTACCTAACGACATCGAGTTTGTACAACTCAAAACAACACATCAATTTCCTAATTACCAACAATCATTATAGTCACCTTAACCGGAATTAATCGTCCTTTTTGGGGAAATCTGCTAACATTGAGGTTATCCCTATAACTTCTAAGGTAAATTCACGATCGTGCAGATATACTTCCAATCCACCATTAGGGACCTAAAATCGTTAATTGATTTCATAAAATTGGGAACCCAAAACTTTTTTGTTACAAGGTTCAATCCTAAGGGTATCGTTCCCTAATAACATCTAACAATTGGGGTTTTTCCCTACGATTACCCAAATCAACCGTACCTAAACCCATAAGCAAAAGTAAATCGAGTAATAGCCCCCCTTACCTTATCAATTAGCAGCTTTGAACTTTTTGAGCGATGTTCTTCGTTCTTCGTACCTTCAGAGCTCTGCTTCCCAAAATCCCAAATTCTGTGTTATCGTGAATAATGAGAAAAATAACTTGAGTTCCAAAACATATCCTTACTTCTTTTTCACCCCCACTCTTTACTAACAACATCCAAGCCCAATAACTTAAAAACTCAGCATTTTCTTATTTCTTTTATTTTCCTCCATATTTCAAAATAAATAATTCCTTTTTATTTTATTAATTCTAATAAAATAATTTTCCCAAATTTAAATAAATCAAATAATTGAAACTGGGGTGTTACACTACCATCCATTGGAGTAACAAAAATCTCGATAACAGACTACCTTCCATAATGACAAGGCTACCATCTATTGGAATAACAAAAATCTCGAGAACAGACTACCTTTCATAATGACAAGGCTACCATCCAATGGAATAACAAAAATCTCGACAACATACTACCTTCCATAATGATAAGTATACCATCCATTGGAGTAACAAAATTCTCGACAACAGACTACCTTCCATAATGACAAGGCTACCATCTATTGGAATAAAAAAAATCTCGAGAACAAACTACCTTCCATAATGACACGGCTACCATCCAATGGAATAACAAAAATCTCGACAACATACAACCTTCCATAATGACAATTCTACTATCCATTAGAGTAAGAAAAATATGAACAATAGACTACTTTCCATAATGACAAGGCTACCATCCATTGGAGTGACATAAATCACAACGACAGACAACCTTCCATAAAGACAAGGCTACCATCCATTGGAGTAACAAAAATATCGAGAACAGACTACCTTCCATAGGGACAAGGCTACCATCCATTAGAGTGAAAGAAATCACAACGACAGACTACCTTCTATAATGACAAGGCTACCATCCATTGGAATAACAAAAATCTCGACAACAGACTACCTTCCATAATGACAAGCCTACCATCCATTGGAGTAATAAAAACATAGACAACAGACTATGTTCCATAATGACAAGGCTACCATCCATTGGAGCAACACAAATCTCAACAACAGAATACCTTCCATAATGACAAGGCTAACATCTATTGGAATAAAAAAAATCTCGAGAACAAACTACCTTCCATAATGACAAGGCTACCATCTTATGGAATCACAAAAACCTCGACAACAGACTACCTTCCATAATGACAATTCTACCATCCATTGGAGTAAGAAAAATATGAACAATAGACTACTTTCCCTAATGACAAGGCTACCATCAATTGGAGTGACAGAAATCACAACGACAGACTACCTTCCAAAAGACAAAGCTACCATCCATTAGAGTAACAAAAATCTCGAGAACAGACTACCTTTCATAATGACAAGGCTACCATCCAATGGAATAACAAAAACCTCGAGAACAGACTACCTTCCATAGTGACAAGGCTACCATCCATTGGAGCAACAAAAATCTCGACAACAAACTACTTTCCATAATGACAAGGCTACCATCCATTGGAGTAACAAAAATCTGAACAACAGACTACCTTCCATAGTGACAAGGCTACCATCCATTGGAGTGACAGAAATCACAACGACAGACTACCTTCCATAATCACAAGGCTACCATCCAATGGAATAACAAAAGTCTCGAGAACAGACTACCTTCCATAGTTACAAGGCTACCAACCATTGGAGTGACAGAAATCACAACGACAGACTACCTTCCATAATGACAAGGCTACCATCCATTGGAGTAACAAAAATATCTATAACAGACTATGTTCCATAATGAAAAGGCTACCATCCATTGGAGTAACAAAAATCTCGACAATAGACTACCTTCTATAATGACAAGGCTACCATCTATTGGAATAACAAAAATCTTGAGAACATACTACCTTCCATAATGACAAGGCTACCATCCATTGGAGTAACAAAAATCTCTAAATTAGACTACCTTCCATAAGGATAAGGCTACCATCCATTGGAGTAACAAAAACCTCGACAACAGACTACCTTCCATAATGACAAGGCTACCATCTATTGGAATAACAAAAATCTCGAGAATATAATACCTTTCATAATGACAAGGCTACCATCCAATGGAATAACAAAAATCTCGACAACATACTACCTTCCATAATGACAAGGCTACCATGCATTGGAGTAACAAAAATATCGATAACAGACTACCTTCCATAATGACAAGGATACCATCTATTGGAATAACAAAAATCTCGAGAACAGACTAACTTCCATAATGACAAGGCTACCATCCAATGGAATAACAAAAATCTCGAGACTAGACTACCTTCCATAGGGACAAGGCTACCATCCATTAGAGTGACAGAAATCACAATGACGGACTACCTTCTATAATGACAAGGCTACCATC
Organism: Vicia faba; assembly: GCA_948472305.1. NCBI lineage: Eukaryota > Viridiplantae > Streptophyta > Magnoliopsida > Fabales > Fabaceae > Vicia > Vicia faba. The sequence continues at coordinate 832,386,517 of OX451738.1, read as the reverse complement.
CATTGGAGTAACAAAAATCTGAACAACAGACTACCTTCCATAGTGACGAGGCTACCAACCATTGGAGTAACAGAAATCACAACGACAGACTACCTTCCATAATCACAACGCTACCATCCAATGGAATAACAAAAATCTCGAGAACAAACTACCTTCCATAGTTACAAGGCTACCATCCATTGGAGTGACAGAAATCACAATGACATACTACCTTCTACAATGACAAGGCTACCATCCAATGGAATAACAAAAATCTCGAGAATAAACTACCTTCCATAGTTACAAGGCTACCATCCATTGAGGTGACAAAAATCACAACGACATACTACCTTCCATAATGACAAGGCTACCATCCATTGGAGTAACAATAATCTCGACAACAGACTACCTTCCATAATGAAAAGGCTACCATCTATTGGAATAACAAAAATCTCGAGAACAAACTACCTTCCATAATGACAAGGCAACCATCCAATGGAATAACAAAAACCTCGACAACAAACTACCTTCCATAATGACAATTCAACCATCCATTGGAGTAAGAAAAATATGAACAATAGATTACTTTCCTTAATGACAAGGCTACCATCCATTGGAGTGACAGAAATCACAACGACAGACTACCTTCCATAAAGACAAGGCTACCATCCATCGGAGTAACAAAAATCTCGAGAACAGATTACCTTCCATAATGGCAAGGCTACCATCCAATGGAATAACAAAAATCTCGAGAACATACTACCTTCCATAATGACAAGGCTACCATCCATTGGAGTAACAAAAATCTTGACAACAGACTACGTTCCATAATGAAAAGGCTACCATCCATTGGAGTAACAAAAATCTTGACAACAGACTACCTTCTATAATGACAAGGCTACCATCTATTGTAATAACATAAATCTCGAGAACATACTACCTTCCATAATGACAAGGCTACCATCCATTGGAGTAACAAAAATCACTAAAATAGACTACCTTCCATAATGATAAGGCTACCATCCATTGGAGTAACAAAAATCTCGACAACAGACTACCTTCCATAATGACAAGGCTACCATCTATTGGAATAACAAAAATCTCGAGAACAGACTACCTTTCATAATGACAAGGCTACCATCCAATGGAATAACAAAAATCTCGACAACATACTACCTTCCATAATGATAAGTATACCATCCATTGGAGTAACAAAATTCTCGACAATAGACTACCTTCCATAATGACAAGGCTACCATCTATTGGAATAAAAAAAATCTCGAGAACAAACTACCTTCCATAATGACACGGCTACCATCCAATGGAATAACAAAAATCTCGACAACATACAACCTTCCATAATGACAATTCTACCATCCATTGGAGTAAGAAAAATATGAACAATAGACTACTTTCCATAATGAAAAGGCTACCATCCATTGGAGTGACATAAATCACAACGACAGCACAACCTTCCATAAAGACAAGGCTACCATTCATTGGAGTAACAAAAATATCGAGAACAGACTACCTTCCATAGGGACAAGGCTACCATCCATTAGAGTGAAAGAAATCACAACGACATACTACCTTCTATAATGACAAGGCTACCATCCATTGGAATAACAAAAATCTAGACAACAAACTACCTTCCATAATGACAAGCCTACCATCCATTGGAGTAATAAAAACATAGACAACAGACTATGTTCCATAATGACAAGGCTACCATCCATTGGAGCAACACAAATCTCAACAACAGAATACCTTCCATAATTACAAGGCTAACATCTATTGGAATAAAAAAAATCTCGAGAACAAACTACCTTCCATAATGACAAGGCTACCATCCAATGGAATCACAAAAACCTCGACAACAGACTACCTTCCATAATGACAATTCTACCATCCATTGGAGTAAGAAAAATATGAACAATAGACTACTTTCCCTAATGACAAGGCTACCATCAATTGGAGTGACAGAAATCACAACGACAGACTACCTTCCATAAAGACAAGGCTACCATCCATTAGAGTAACAAAAATCTCGAGAACAGACTACCTTCCATAATGACAAGGCTACCATCCAATGGAATAACAAAAACCTCGAGAACAGACTACCTTCCATAGTGACAAGGCTACCATCCATTGGAGCAACAAAAATCTCGACAACAAACTACTTTCCATAATGACAAGACTACCATCCATTGGAGTAACAAAAATCTGAACAACAGACTACCTTCCATAGTGACAAGGCTACCATCCATTGCAGTGACAGAAATCACAACGACAGACTACCTTCCATAATCACAAGGCTACCATCCAATGGAATAAAAAAAATCTCGAGAACAGACTACCTTCCATAGTTACAAGGCTACCATCCATTGTTGTGACAGAAATCATAACGACAGACTACCTTCCATAATAACAAGGCTACCATCCATTGGAGTAACAAATATCTCGAAAACAAACTACCTTCCTTAATTACAAGGCTACCATCCATTGGAGTAACAAAAATCTCTATAACAGACTATGTTCCATAATGAAAAGGCTACCATCCATTGGAGTAACAAAAATCTCGACAATAGACTACCTTCTATAATGACAAGGTTACCATCTATTAGAATAACAAAAATCTCGAGAACATACTACCTTCCATAATGACAAGGCTACCATCCATTGGAGTAACAAAAATATCTAAATTAGACTACCTTCCATAATGATAAGGCTAGCATCCATTGGAGTAACAAAAATCTCGACAACAGACTACCTTCCATAATGACAAGGCTACCATCTATTGGAATAACAAAAATCTCGAGAATATAATACCTTTCATAATGACAAGGCTACCATCCAATGGAATAACAAAAATCTCGACAACATACTACCTTCCATAATGACAAGGCTACCATGCATTGGAGTAACAAAAATATCGATAACAGACTACCTTCCATAATGACAAGGATACCATCTATTGGAATAACAAAAATCTCGAGAACAGACTAACTTCCAAATGACAAGGCTACCATCCAATGGAATTACAAAAATCTCGAGACTAGACTACCTTCCATAGGGACAAGGCTACCATCCATTAGAGTGACAGAAATCACAACGACAAACTACCTTCTATAATGACAAGGCTACCATCCATTGGAGCAACAAAAATATCAACAATAGACTACCTTCCATAATGACAAGGCTACCATCTATTGGAATAACAAAAATCTCGAGAACAAATTACCTTCCATAATGACAAGGCTACCATCCAAAGGAATAACAAAAACCTCGACAACAGACTACCTTCCATAATGACAATTCTACCATCCATTGGAGTAAGAAAAATATGAACAATAGACTACTTTTCATAATGACAAGGCTACCATCCATTGGAGTGACATAAATCATAACGACAGACTACCTTCCATAAAGACAAGGCTACCATCCATTGGAGTAACAAAAATCTAGAGAACAGACTACCTTCCATAATGACAAGGCTACCATCCAATGGAATAACAAAAATCTCGAGAATAGACTACCTTCCATAGTTACAAGGCTACCATCCATTGGAGTAACAAAAATCTCGACAACAAACTACTTTCGATAATGACAAGGCTACCATCCATTAGAGTAACAAAAATCTGAACAACAGACTACCTTCCATAGTGACAAGGCTACCATCCATTGGAGTGAAAGAAATCACAACGACAGACTACCTTCCATAATCACAACGCTACCATCCAATGGAATAACAAAAATCTCGAGAACAGACTACCTTCCATAGTTACAAGGCTACCATCCATTGTTGTGACAGAAATCATAACGACAGACTACCTTCCATAATAACAAGGCTACCATCCATTGGAGTAACAAATATCTCGAAAACAAACTACCTTCCTTAATTACAAGGCTACCATCCATTGGAGTAACAAAAATCTCTGTAACAGACTATGTTCCATAATGAAAAGGCTACCATCCATTGGAGTAACAAAAATCTCGACAATAGACTACCTTCTATAATGACAAGGTTACCATCTATTAGAATAACAAAAATCTCGAGAACATACTACCTTCCATAATGACAAGGCTACCATCCATTGGAGTAACAAAAATATCTAAATTAGACTACCTTCCATAATGATAAAGCTACCATCCATTGGAGTAACAAAAATCTCGACAACAGACTACCTTCCATAATGACAAGGCTACCATCTATTGGAATAACAAAAATCTCGAGAATATAATACCTTTCATAATGACAAGGCTACCATCCAATGGAATAACAAAAATCTCGACAACATACTACCTTCCATAATGACAAGGCTACCATGCATTAGAGTAACAAAAATATCGATAACAGACTACCTTCCATAATGACAAGGATACCATCTATTGGAATAACAAAAATCTCGAGAACAGACTAACTTCCAAATGACAAGGCTACCATCCAATGGAATTACAAAAATCTCGAGACTAGACTACCTTCCATAGGGACAAGGCTACCATCCATTAGAGTGACATAAATCACAACGACAAACTACCTTCTCTAATGACAAGGCTACCAACCATTGGAGCAACAAAAATATCAACAATAGACTACCTTCCATAATGACAAGGCTACCATCTATTGGAATAACAAAAATCTCGAGAACAAATTACCTTCCATAATGACAAGGCTACCATCCAAAGGAATAACAAAAACCTCGACAACAGACTACCTTCCATAATGACAATTCTACCATCCATTGGAGTAAGAAAAATATGAACAATAGACTACTTTTCATAATGACAAGGCTACCATCCATTGAAGTGACATAAATCATAACGACAGACTACCTTCCATAAAGACAAGGCTACCATCCATTGGAGTAACAAAAATCTAGAGAACAGACTACCTTCCATAATGACAAGGCTACCATCCAATGGAATAACAAAAATCTCGAGAATAGACTACCTTCCATAGTTACAAGGCTACCATCCATTGGAGTAACAAAAATCTCGACAACAAACTACTTTCGATAATGACAAGGCTACCATCCATTAGAGTAACAAAAATCTGAACAACAGACTACCTTCCATAGTGACAAGGCTACCATCCATTGGAGTGAAAGAAATCACAACGACAGACTACCTTCCATAATCACAACGCTACCATCCAATGGAATAACAAAAATCTCGAGAACAGACTACCTTCCATAGTTACAAGGCTACCATCTATTGGAATAACCAAAATCTCTAGAACAAACTACCTTCCATAATGACACGGCTACCATCTAATGGAATAACAAAAATCTCAACAACATACAACCTTCCATAATGACAAGGCTACCATGCATTGGAGTAACAAAAATATCGACAACAGACTACCTTCCAAAATGACAAGGATACCACCTATTGGAATAACAAAAATCTCGAGAACAGACTAACATCCATAATGACAAGGCTACCATCCAATGGAATAACAAAAATATCGAGACCAAACTACCTTCCATAGTGACAAGGCTACCATCCATTAGAGTGACAAAAATCATAATGACAGACTACCTTCTATAATGACAAGGCTACCATCCATTGGAATAACATAAATCTCGAGAACAGACTACCTTCCATAATGACAAGTCTACCATCCATTGGAGTAACAAAAACATAGACAACAAACTATGTTCCATAATGACAAGGCTACCATCCAATGGAGTAATAAAAATCTCAACAACAGACTACCTTTCATAATGACAAGGCTCTCATCTATTGGAATAACAAAAATCTCGAGAACGAACTACTTTCCATAATGACATGGCTACCATCCAATGGAATAACAAAAATCTCGACAACAGACTACCTTCCATAATGACAATTCTACCATCCATTGGAGTAAGAAAAATATGAACAATAGACTACTTTCTATAATGACATGGCTACCATCCATTAGAGTGACAGAAATCACAACGACATACTACCTTCCATAAAGACGAGGCTACCATCCATTGGAGTAACAAACATCTCGAGAACAGTCTACCTTCCATAATGACAAGGCTACCATCCAATGGAATAACAAAAATCTCGAGAACAGACTACCTTCCATAGTGACAAGGCTACCATCCATTGGAGTAACAAAAATCTCGACAACAGACTACTTTCCATAATGACAAGGCTACCATCCATTGGAGTAACAAAAATCTGAACAACAGACTACCTTCCATAGTGACAAGGCCACCATCCATTGGAGTGACATAAATCACAACGACAGACTACCTTCTACAATGACAAGGCTGCCATCCAATGGAATAACAAAAATCTCGAGAACAGACTACCTTCCATAGTTACAAGGCTATCATCCATTGGAGTGACAAAAATCACAACGACATACTACCTTCCATAATGACAAGGCTACCATCCATTGGAGTAACAAAGATCTTGAAAACAAACTACCTTCCATAATGACAAGGCTACCATCCATTGGAGTAACAATAATCTCGACAAAAGACTACATTCCATAATGAAAAGGCTTCCATCCATCTGAGTAACAAAAATCTCGACAACAGACTACCTTCTATAATGACAAGGCTACCATCTATTGGAATGACATAAATCTCGAGAACATACTACCTTCCATAAACACAAGGCTACCATCCATTGGAGTAACAAAAATCTCTAAAATAGACTACCTTCCATAATGATAAGGATACCATCCATTGGAGTAATAAAAATCTCAGCAACAGACTACCTTCCATAATGACAAGGCTACCATCTATTGGAATAACAAAAATCTCGAGAACAGACTACCTTTCGTAATGACGCGGCTACCATCCAATGGAATAACAAAAATCTAGACAACATACAACCTTCCATAATGACAAGGCTACCATGCATTGGAGTAACAATAATATCCACAACAGACTACCTTCCATAATGACAAGGCTACCATCCATTGGAGTAATAAAATTCTCAACAACAGACTACCTTCCATAATGACAAGGCTACCATCTATTGGAATAATAAAAATCTGAACAACAGACTAACTTCCATAGTGACAAGGCAACTATCCATTGGAGTGACAGAAATCACGACGACAGACTACCTCCCATAATGACAAGGCTACCATCCATTGGAGTAACAAAAATATCGACAACAAACTACCTTCCATAATGGCAAGGCTACCATCCATTGGAGTAACAAAAAATCTCGACAACATACTACCTTCCATAATGACAAGGCTACCATGCATTGGAGTAACAAATATCTCTAAAATAGACTACCTTCAATAATGATAAGGCTACCATCCATTGGAGTAATAAAAATCTCGACAACAGACTACCTTCCATAATGACAAGGCTACCATCTATTGGAATAACAAAAATCTCGAGAACATACTACCTTTCGTAATGACGCGGCTACCATCCAATGGAATAACAAAAATCTAGACAACATACAACCTTCCATAATGACAAGGCTACCATGCATTGGAGTAAAAATAATATCCACAACAGACTACCTTCCATAATGACAAGGCTACCATCCATTGGAGTAATAAAATTCTCAACAACAGACTACCTTCCATAGTGACAAGGCGACTATCCGTTGGAGTGACAGAAATCACAACGAAGGACTACCTCCCATAATGACAAGGCTACCATCCATTGGAGTAACAAAAACATCGACAACAAACTACCTTCCATAAAGACAAGGCTACCATCCATTGGAGTAACAAAAAATCTCGACAACATACTACCTTCCATAATGACAAGGCTACCATGCATTGGAGTAACAAATATCTCTAAAATAGACTACCTTCCATAATGATAAGGCTACCATCCATTAGAGTAACAAAAATCTCGACAACAGACTACCTTCCATAATGACAAGGCTAACATCTACTGGAATACAAAAAATCTCGAGAACATACTACGTTTCATAATGACAAGGCTACCATCCAATGGAATAACAGAAATCTCGACAACATACTACATTCCATAATGATAAGTATACCATCCATTAGAGTAACAAAATTCTCAACAATAGACTACCTTCCATAATGACAAGGCTACCATCTATTGGAATAACAAAAATCTCTAGAACAAACTACCTTCCATAATGACACGGCTACCATCCAATGGAATAACAAAAATCTCGACAACATACAATCTTCCATAATGACAAGGCTACCATGCATTGGAGTAACAAAAATATCGACAACATACTACCTTCTATAATGACAAGGATACCATGTATTGGAATAAAAAATATCTCGAGAACAAACTAACTTCCATAATGACTAGGCTACCATCCAATGGAATAACAAAACTATCGAGACCAAACTACCTTCCATAGTGACAAGACTACCATCCATTAGAGTGACAAAAATGACAACGACAGACTACCTTCTATAATGACAAGGCTACCATCCATTGGAATAACATAAATCTCGACAACAGACTACCTTCCATAATGACAAGTCTACCATCCATTGGAGTAACAAAAACATAGACAACAAACTATGTTCCATAATGACAAGGCTACCATCCAATGGAGTAACAAAAATCCTAACAACAGACTACCTTCCAAAATGACAAGGCTATCATCTATTGGAATTACAAAAATCTCGAGAACGAACTACTTTCCATAATGACAAGGCTACCATCCAATGGAATAACAAAAATCTCGACAACAGACTACCTTTCATAATGACAATTCTACCATCCATTGGAGTAAGAAAAATATGAACAATAGACTACTTTCCATAATGACAAGGCTACTATCCATTAGAGTGACAGAAATCACAACGACATACTACCTTCCATAAAGACAAGGCTACCATCCATTGGAGTAACAAAAATCTCGAGAACAGACTACCTTCCATAATAAAAAGGCTACCATCCAATGGAATAACAAAAATCTCGAGAATAGACTACCTTCCATAGTGACAAGGCTATCATCCATTGGAGTAACAAAAATCTCGACAACAGACTACCTTCCATAATGACAAGGATACCATCCATTGGAGTAACAAAAATCTGAACAACAGACTACCTTCCATAGTGACAAGGCTACCATCCATTGGAGTGACATAAATTACAACGACAGACTACCTTCTACAATGACAAGGCTACCATCCAATGGAATAACAAAAATCTCGAGAACAGACTACCTTCCATAGTTACAAGGCTATCATCCATTGGAGTGACAAAAATCACAACAACAGACTACCTTCCATAATGACAAGGCTACCATCCATTGGAGTAACAAAAATACCGATAACAGACTACCTTCCATAATGACAAGGCTACCATCCATTGGAGTAACAAAAAATCTCGACAACATACTACCTTCCATAATGACAAGGATACCATCCATTGGAGTAACAAATATCTCTAAAATAGACTACCTTCCATAATGATAAGGCTACCATCCATTGGAGTAACAAAAATCTCGACAACAGACTACCTTCCATAATGACAAGGCTAACATCTACTGGAATAAAAAAAATCTCGAGAACAGACTACATTTCATAATGACAAGGCTACCATGCATTGGAGTAACAAAAATATTGGCAACAGACTGCCTTCCATAATGACAAGGATACCATCTATTGGAATAACAAAAATTCCGAGAATAGACTACCTTCCATAATGACAAGGCTACCATCCAATGGGATAACAAAAATCTCGAGAACAGACTACCTTCCATAGTGACAAGGCTAACATCCATTAGAGTGACTGAAATCACAACGATATACTACCTTCCATAATGACAAGGATACCATCCATTGGAGTAACAAAAATATTGACAATAGACTACCTTCTATAATGACAAGGCTACCATCCATTGGAATAACAAAAATATCGACAATAGACTACCTTCCATAATGACAAGTCTACCATCCATTGGAGTTACAAAAACATAGACAACAAACTATGTTCCATAATGACAAGGCTACCATTCATTGGAGTAATAAAGATATCGACAACAGACTACCTTCCATAATGACAATGCTACCATCCATTGGAGTAACAAAAATCTCGACAACAGACTACCTTCCATAATGACAAGGCTACCATCCATTTTAGTAACAAAAATCTCGAAAACAGACTACCTTCCATAATGACAAGGCTACCATCCAATGGAATAATAAAAAACTCGAGAACAGACTACCTTCCATAGTAACAAGGCTACGATCCATTGGAGTGACAGAAATCACAAGGACAGACTACCTTCCATAATGACAACGCTACCATCCATTGGAGTAAAAAAGATCTCGAAAACAAACTACCTTCCATAATGGCAAGGCTACCATCCATTGGAGTAACAAAAATCTCGACAACAGACAACGTTCCATAATGACAAGGATACCATCTATTGGAATAAAAAAAATTTCGAGAACAGACTACCTTCCAGAATGACAAGGCTACCATCCAATAGAATAACAAAAATCTCGAGAACAGACTACCTTCCATAGTGACAAGGCTACCATCCATTAGAGTGACTGAAATCACAACGACAGACTACCTTCCATAATGACAAGGATACCATCCATTGGAGTAACAAAAATCTCGACAACAGACTAGCTTCCATAATGATAAGGATACCATCCATTGGAGTAACAAAAATATTCACAATAGACTACCTTCTATAATGACAAGGCTACCATCCATTGGAATAACAAAAATATCGACAATAGACTACCTTCCATAATGACAAGTCTACCATCCATTGGAGTTACAAAAACATAGACAACAAACTAACTTCCATAATGACAAGTCTACCATTCATTGGAGTAATAATGATATCGACAACATACTACCTTCCATAATGACAATGCTACCATCCATTGGAGTAACAAAAATTTCGACAACAGACTACCTTCGATAATGACAAGGCTACCATCCATTTTAGTAACAAAAATCTCGAAAACAGACTACCTTCCATAATGACAAGGCTACCATCCAATGGAATAATAAAAAACTCGAGAACAGACTACCTTCCATAGTAACAAGGCTACCATCCATTGGAGTGACAGAAATCACAACGACAGACTACTTTCCATAATGACAAGGCTACCATCCATTGGAGTAAAAAAGATCTCGAAAACAAACTACCTTCCATAATGGCAAGGCTACCATCCATTGGGGTAACAAAAATCTCGACAACAGACAACGTTCCATAATGAAAAGGCTACCATCCATTTGGAGTAACAAAAATCTTGACAACAGACTACCTTCTATAATGACAAGGCTACCATCTATTGGAATAACATAAATATCGAGAACATACTACCTTCCATAATGACAGGGCTACCATCCATTGGAGTAACAAAAATCACTAAAATAGACTACCTTCCATAATGATAAGGCTACCATCCATTGGAGTAAAAAAAATCACGACAACATACTACCTTCCATAATGACAAGGCTACCATCTATTGGAATAACAAAAATCTCGAGAGTAGACTACCTTTCATAATGACAACGCTACAATCCAATGGAATAACAAAAATCTCGACAACATACTACCTTCCATAATGATAAGTATACCATCCATTGGAGTAACAAAATTCTCGACAACAAACTGCCTTCCATAATGACAAGGCTACCATCTATTGGAATAACAAAAATCTGGAGAACATACTACCATCCATAATGACACGGCTACCGTCCAATGGAATAACAAAAATCTCGACAACATACAACCTTCCATAATGAAAAGGCTACCATGCATTAGAGTAACAAAAATATCGACAACAGACCATCTTCCATAATGAAAAGGATACCATCTATTGGAATAACAAAAATCTCGAGAACAAACTAACTTCTATAATGACAAGGCTAACATCCAACGGAATAACAAAAATCTCGAGACCAGACTACCTTCCATAGTGACAAGGCTACCATACATTAGAGTGACAAAAATCACAATGACAGACTACCTTCTATAATAATAAGGCTACCATCCATTGGAATAACAAAAATCTCGACAACAGACTACCTTCCATAATGACAAGTCTACCATCCATTGGAATAACAAAAACATAGACAATAGACTATGTTCCATAATGACAAGGCTATCATCCATTGGAGTAACAAAAATCTCAACAACAGACTACCTTCCATAATGACAAGGCTACCATCTATTGGAATAACAAAAATCTCGAGAACAAACTACCTTCCATAATGAGAAGGCTACCATCCAATGGAATAACAAAAATCTCGACAACATACTACCTTCCATAATGACAAGGCTACCATCCATTGGAGTAACAAAAATCTCGACAACAGACTACCTTCCATAATGACAAGGCTACCATCTATTGTAGTGACAGAAATCATAACGACAGACTAACTTCCATAAAGACTAGGCTACCATCCATTGGAGTAACAAAAATCTCGAGAACATACTACCTTCCATAATGACAAGGCTACCATCCAATGGAATAAAAAAAATCTCCAGAACAGACTACCTTCCATTGTGACAAGGCTACCATCCATTGGAGTAACAAAAATCTTGACGACAGACTACTTTCCATAATGACAAGGCTACCATCCATTGGAGTAACAAAAATCTGAGCAACAGACTACCTTCCATAGTGAATAGGCTACCATTCATTGGAGTAACAAAAATTTCGAGAACAGACTACCTTCCATAATGACAAGTCTACCATCCATTGGAGTAACAAAAACATTGACAACAGACTATGTTCCATAATGACAAGACTACAATCCAGTGGAGTGACATAAATCACAACGACAGACAACCTTCCATAAAGACAAGGCTACCATCCATTGGAGTAACAAAAATCTCGAGAACAAACTACCTTCCATAATGACAAGGCTACCATCCAATGGAATAACAAAAATCTCGAGAACAAACTAACTTCCATAGTGACAAGGCTACCATCCATTGGAGTAACAAAAATCTCGACAACAGACTACTTTCCATAATGACAAGGCTACCATCCATTGGAGTAACAAAAATCTGAACAACAAACTACCTTCTATAGTGATAAGGCTACCATCCATTGGAGTGACAGAAATCACAATGACAGACTACCTTCCATAATGACAAAGCTACCATCGATTGGAGTAACAAAAATCTCAACAATAGACTACCTTTCATAATGACAAGGCTACCATCCATTTTAGTAACAAAAATCTCGAAAATAGACTACCTTCCATAATGACAAGGCTACCATCCAATGGAATAACAAAAATCTCGAGAACAGACTACCTTCCATAGTAACAAGGCTACCATCCATTGGAGTGACAGAAATCACAAGGACAGACTACCTTCCATAATGACAACGCTACCATCCATTGGAGTAAAAAAGATCTCGAAAACAAACTACCTTCCATAATGGCAAGGCTACCATCCATTGGAGTAACAAAAATCTCGACAACAGACAACGTTCCATAATGACAAGGATACCATCTATTGGAATAAAAAAAATTTCGAGAACAGACTACCTTCCAGAATGACAAGGCTACCATCCAATAGAATAACAAAAATCTCGAGAACAGACTACCTTCCATAGTGACAAGGCTACCATCCATTAGAGTGACTGAAATCACAACGACAGACTACCTTCCATAATGACAAGGATACCATCCATTGGAGTAACAAAAATCTCGACAACAAACTAGCTTCCATAATGATAAGGATACCATGCATTGGAGTAACAAAAATATTCACAATAGACTACCTTCTATAATGACAAGGCTACCATCCATTGGAATAACAAAAATATCGACAATAGACTACCTTCCATAATGACAAGTCTACCATCCATTGGAGTTACAAAAACATAGACAACAAACTATGTTCCATAATGACAAGGCTACCATTCATTGGAGTAATAAAGATATCGACAACATACTACCTTCCATAATGACAATGCTACCATCCATTGGAGTAACAAAAATCTCGACAACAGACTACCTTCCATAATGACAAGGCTACCATCCATTTTAGTAACAAAAATCTCGAAAACAGACTACCTTCCATAATGACAAGGCTACCATCCAATGGAATAATAAAAATCTCGAGAACAGACTACCTTCCATAGTAACAAGGCTACCATCCATTGGAGTGACAGAAATCACAACGACAGACTACTTTCCATAATGACAAGGCTACCATCCATTGGAGTAAAAAAGATCTCGAAAACAAACTACCTTCCATAATGGCAAGGCTACCATCCATTGGGGTAACAAAAATCTCGACAACAGACAACGTTCCATAATGAAAAGGCTACCATCCATTTGGAGTATGAAAAATCTCGACAACAGACTACCTTCTATAATGACAAGGCTACCATCTATTGGAATAACATAAATATCGAGAACATACTACCTTCCATAATGACAGGGCTACCATCCATTGGAGTAACAAAAATCACTAAAATAGACTACCTTCCATAATGATAAGGCTACCATCCATTGGAGTAAAAAAAATCACGACAACAGACTACCTTCCATAATGACAAGGCTACCATCTATTGGAATAACAAAAATCTCGAGAATAGACTACCTTTCATAATGACAACGCTACAATCCAATGGAATAACAAAATCTCGACAACATACTACCTTCCATAATGATAAGTATACCATCCATTGGAGTAACAAAATTCTCGACAACAAACTGCCTTCCATAATGACAAGGCTACCATCTATTGGAATAACAAAAATCTGGAGAACATACTACCTTCCATAATGACACGGCTACCGTCCAATGGAATAACAAAAATCTCGACAACATACAACCTTCCATAATGACAAGGCTACCATGCATTGGAGTAACAAAAATATCGACAACAGACCACCTTCCATAATGAAAAGGATACCATCTATTGGAATAACAAAAATCTCGAGAACAAACTAACTTCTATAATGACAAGGCTACCATCCATTGGAATAACAAAAATCTCGAGAACAAACTAACTTCTATAATGACCAGACTACCTTCCATAGTGACAAGGCTACCATCCATTAGAGTGACAGAAATCACAACGACAGACTACCTTCTATAATAATAAGGCTACCATCCATTGGAATAACAAAAATCTCGACAACAGACTACCTTCCATAATGACAAGTCTACCATCCATTGGAATAACAAAAACATAGGCAATAGACTATGTTCCATAATGACAAGGCTATCATCCATTGGAGTAACAAAAATCTCAACAACAGACTACCTTCCATAATGACAAGGCTACCATCTATTGGAATAACAAAAATCTCGAGAACAAACTACCTTCCATAATGAGAAGGCTACCATCCAATGGAATAACAAAAATCTCGACAACATACTACCTTCCATAATGACAAGGCTACCATCCATTGGAGTAACAAAAATCTCGACAACAGACTACCTTCCACAATGACAAGGCTACCATCCAATGGAATAAAAAAAATCTCCAGAACAGATTACCTTCCATTGTGACAAGGCTACCATCCATTGGAGTAACAAAAATCTCGACGACAGAGTACTTTCCATAATGACAAGGCTACCATCCATTGGAGTAACAAAAATCTGAGCAACAGACTACCTTCCATAGTGAATAGGCTACCATTCATTGGAGTAACAAAAATCTCGAGAACAGACTACCTTCCATAATGACAAGTCTACCATCCATTGGAGTAACAAAAACATTGACAACAGACTATGTTCCATAATGACAAGGCTACAATCCATTGGAGTGACATAAATCACAACGACAGACAACCTTCCATAAAGACAAGGCTACCATCCATTGGAGTAACAAAAATCTCGAGAACAAACTACCTTCCATAATGACAAGGCTACCATCCAATGGAATAACAAAAATCTCGAGAACAAAATAACTTCCATAGTGACAAGGCTACCATCCATTGGAGTAACAAAAATCTCGACAACAGACTACTTTCAATAATGACAAGGCTACCATCCATTGGAGTAACAAAAATCTGAACAACAAACTACCTTCTATAGTGACAAGGCTACCATCCATTGGAGTGACAGAAATCATAATGACGGACTACCTTCTATAATGACAATGCTACCATCCATTGGAGTAACAAAAATCTCAACAATAGACTACCTTTCGTAATGACAAGGCTACCATCCATTTTAGTAACAAAAATCTCGAAAATAGACTACCTTCCATAATTACAAGGCTACCATCCAATGGAATAACAAAAATCTCGAGAACAGACTACCTTCCATAGTTACATGGCTACCATCCATTGGAGTGACAGAAGTCACAACGACATACTACCTTTCATAATTACAAGGCTACCATCCATTGGAGTAACAAAGATCTCGAAAACAAACTACCTTCCATAATGACAAGGCTACAATCCATTGGAGTAACAAAAATCTCGACAACAGACTACCTTCCATAATGACAATGCTACCATCCATTGGAGTAACAAAAATCTCGACAATAGACTACCTTCCATAATGACAAGGCTACCATCCATTTTAGTAACAAAAATCTCGAAAACAGACTACCTTCCATAATGACAAGGCTACCATCCAATGGAATAATAAAAATCTCGAGAACAGACTACCTTCCATAGTAACAAGGCTACGATCCATTGGAGTGACAGAAATCACAAGGACAGACTACCTTCCATAATGACAACGCTACCATCCATTGGAGTAAAAAAGATCTCGAAAACAAACTACCTTCCATAATGGCAAGGCTACCATCCATTGGAGTAACAAAAATCTCGACAACAGACAACGTTCCATAATGACAAGGATACCATCTACTGGAATAAAAAAAATTTCGAGAACAGACTACCTTCCAGAATGACAAGGCTACCATCCAATAGAATAACAAAAATCTCGAGAACAGACTACCTTCCATAGTGACAAGGCTACCATCCATTAGAGTGACTGAAATCACAACGACAGACTACCTTCCATAATGACAAGGATACCATCCATTGGAGTAACAAAAATCTCGACAACAGACTAGCTTCCATAATGATAAGGATACCATCCATTGGAGTAACAAAAATATTCACAATAGACTACCTTCTATAATGACAAGGCTACCATCCATTGGAATAACAAAAATATCGACAATAGACTACCTTCCATAATGACAAGTCTACCATCCATTGGAGTTACAAAAACATAGACAACAAACTAACTTCCATAATGACAAGTCTACCATTCATTGGAGTAATTATGATATCGACAACATACTACCTTCCATAATGACAATGCTACCATCCATTGGAGTAACAAAAATTTCGACAACAGACTACCTTCGATAATGACAAGGCTACCATCCATTTTAGTAACAAAAATCTCGAAAACAGACTACCTTCCATAATGACAAGGCTACCATCCAATGGAATAATAAAAAACTCGAGAACAGACTACCTTCCATAGTAACAAGGCTACCATCCATTGGAGTGACAGAAATCACAACGACAGACTACTTTCCATAATGACAAGGCTACCATCCATTGGAGTAAAAAAGATCTCGAAAACAAACTACCTTCCATAATGGCAAGGCTACCATCCATTGGGGTAACAAAAATCTCGACAACAGACAACGTTCCATAATGAAAAGGCTACCATCCATTTGGAGTAACAAAAATCTTGACAACAGACTACCTTCTATAATGACAAGGCTACCATCTATTGGAATAACATAAATATCGAGAACATACTACCTTCCATAATGACAGGGCTACCATCCATTGGAGTAACAAAAATCACTAAAATAGACTACCTTCCATAATGATAAGGCTACCATCCATTGGAGTAAAAAAAATCACGACAACATACTACCTTCCATAATGACAAGGCTACCATCTATTGGAATAACAAAAATCTCGAGAGTAGACTACCTTTCATAATGACAACGCTACAATCCAATGGAATAACAAAAATCTCGACAACATACTACCTTCCATAATGATAAGTATACCATCCATTGGAGTAACAAAATTCTCGACAACAAACTGCCTTCCATAATGACAAGGCTACCATCTATTGGAATAACAAAAATCTGGAGAACATACTACCATCCATAATGACACGGCTACCGTCCAATGGAATAACAAAAATCTCGACAACATACAACCTTCCATAATGAAAAGGCTACCATGCATTAGAGTAACAAAAATATCGACAACAGACCATCTTCCATAATGAAAAGGATACCATCTATTGGAATAACAAAAATCTCGAGAACAAACTAACTTCTATAATGACAAGGCTAACATCCAACGGAATAACAAAAATCTCGAGACCAGACTACCTTCCATAGTGACAAGGCTACCATACATTAGAGTGACAAAAATCACAATGACAGACTACCTTCTATAATAATAAGGCTACCATCCATTGGAATAACAAAAATCTCGACAACAGACTACCTTCCATAATGACAAGTCTACCATCCATTGGAATAACAAAAACATAGACAATAGACTATGTTCCATAATGACAAGGCTATCATCCATTGGAGTAACAAAAATCTCAACAATAGACTACCTTCCATAATGACAAGGCTACCATCTATTGGAATAACAAAAATCTCGAGAACAAACTACCTTCCATAATGAGAAGGCTACCATCCAATGGAATAACAAAAATCTCGACAACATACTACCTTCCATAATGACAAGGCTACCATCCATTGGAGTAACAAAAATATCGACAACAGACTACCTTCCATAATGACAAGGCTACCATCTATTGTAGTGACAGAAATCATAACGACAAACTAACTTCCATAAAGACTAGGCTACCATCCATTGGAGTAACAAAAATCTCGAGAACATACTACCTTCCATAATGACAAGGCTACCATCCAATGGAATAAAAAAAATCTCCAGAACAGACTACCTTCCATTGTGACAAGGCTACCATCCATTGGAGTAACAAAAATCTTGACGACAGACTACTTTCGATAATGACAAGGCTACCATCCAATGGAGTAACAAAAATCTGAGCAACAGACTACCTTCCATAGTGAATAGGCTACCATTCATTGGAGTAACAAAAATTTCGAGAACAGACTACCTTCCATAATGACAAGTCTACCATCCATTGGAGTAACAAAAACATTGACAACAGACTATGTTCCATAATGACAAGGCTACAATCCAGTGGAGTGACATAAATCACAACGACAGACAACCTTCCATAAAGACAAGGCTACCATCCATTGGAGTAACAAAAATCTCGAGAACAAACTACCTTCCATAATGACAAGGCTACCATCCAATGGAATAACAAAAATCTCGAGAACAAACTAACTTCCATAGTGACAAGGCTACCATCCATTGGAGTAACAAAAATCTCGACAACAGACTACTTTCCATAATGACAAGGCTACCATCCATTGGAGTAACAAAAATCTGAACAACAAACTACCTTCTATAGTGATAAGGCTACCATCCATTGGAGTGACAGAAATCACAATGACAGACTACCTTCCATAATGACAAAGCTACCATCGATTGGAGTAACAAAAATCTCAACAATAGACTACCTTTCATAATGACAAGGCTACCATCCATTTTAGTAACAAAAATCTCGAAAATAGACTACCTTCCATAATGACAAGGCTACCATCCAATGGAATAACAAAAATCTCGAGAACAGACTACCTTCCATAGTAACAAGGCTACCATCCATTGGAGTGACAGAAATCACAAGGACAGACTACCTTCCATAATGACAACGCTACCATCCATTGGAGTAAAAAAGATCTCGAAAACAAACTACCTTCCATAATGGCAAGGCTACCATCCATTGGAGTAACAAAAATCTCGACAACAGACAACGTTCCATAATGACAAGGATACCATCTATTGGAATAAAAAAAATTTCGAGAACAGACTACCTTCCAGAATGACAAGGCTACCATCCAATAGAATAACAAAAATCTCGAGAACAGACTACCTTCCATAGTGACAAGGCTACCATCCATTAGAGTGACTGAAATCACAACGACAGACTACCTTCCATAATGACAAGGATACCATCCATTGGAGTAACAAAAATCTCGACAACAGACTAGCTTCCATAATGATAAGGATACCATGCATTGGAGTAACAAAAATATTCAAAATAGACTACCTTCTATAATGACAAGGCTACCATCCATTGGAATAACAAAAATATCGACAATAGACTACCTTCCATAATGACAAGTCTACCATCCATTGGAGTTACAAAAACATAGACAACAAACTATGTTCCATAATGACAAGGCTACCATTCATTGGAGTAATAAAGATATCGACAACATACTACCTTCCATAATGACAATGCTACCATCCATTGGAGTAACAAAAATCTCGACAACAGACTACCTTCCATAATGACAAGGCTACCATCCATTTTAGTAACAAAAATCTCGAAAACAGACTACCTTCCATAATGACAAGGCTACCATCCAATGGAATAATAAAAATCTCGAGAACAGACTACCTTCCATAGTAACAAGGCTACCATCCATTGGAGTGACAGAAATCACAACGACAGACTACTTTCCATAATGACAAGGCTACCATCCATTGGAGTAAAAAAGATCTCGAAAACAAACTACCTTCCATAATGGCAAGGCTACCATCCATTGGGGTAACAAAAATCTCGACAACAGACAACGTTCCATAATGAAAAGGCTACCATCCATTTGGAGTAACAAAAATATCGACAACAGACTACCTTCTATAATGACAAGGCTACCATCTATTGGAATAACATAAATATCGAGAACATACTACCTTCCATAATGACAGGGCTACCATCCATTGGAGTAACAAAAATCACTAAAATAGACTACCTTCCATAATGATAAGGCTACCATCCATTGGAGTAAAAAAAATCACGACAACAGACTACCTTC
The DNA here is from genome assembly GCA_948472305.1 of Vicia faba. Classification (NCBI taxonomy): domain Eukaryota; kingdom Viridiplantae; phylum Streptophyta; class Magnoliopsida; order Fabales; family Fabaceae; genus Vicia; species Vicia faba. The sequence continues at coordinate 832,365,685 of OX451738.1, read as the reverse complement.
CATAATGACAAGGCTACCATCTATTGGAATAACAAAAATCTCGAGAATAGACTACCTTTCATAATGAAAACGCTACAATCCAATGGAATAACAAAATCTCGACAACATACTACCTTCCATAATGATAAGTATACCATCCATTGGAGTAACAAAATTCTCGACAACAAACTGCCTTCCATAATGACAAGGCTACCATCTATTGGAATAACATAAATCTGGAGAACATACTACCTTCCATAATGACACGGCTACCGTCCAATGGAATAACAAAAATCTCGACAACATACAACCTTCCATAATGACAAGGTTACCATGCATTGGAGTAACAAAAATATCGACAACAGACCACCTTCCATAATGAAAAGGATACCATCTATTGGAATAACAAAAATCTCGAGAACAAACTAACTTCTATAATGACAAGGCTACCATCCATTGGAATAACAAAAATCTCGAGAACAAACTAACTTCTATAATGACCAGACTACCTTCCATAGTGACAAGGCTACCATCCATTAGAGTGACAGAAATCACAACGACAGACTACCTTCTATAATAATAAGGCTACCATCCATTGGAATAACAAAAATCTCGACAACAGACTACCTTCCATAATGACAAGTCTACCATCCATTGGAATAACAAAAACATAGGCAATAGACTATGTTCCATAATGACAAGGCTATCATCCATTGGAGTAACAAAAATCTCAACAACAGACTACCTTCCATAATGACAAGGCTACCATCTATTGGAATAACAAAAATCTCGAGAACAAACTACCTTCCATAATGAGAAGGCTACCATCCAATGGAATAACAAAAATCTCGACAACATACTACCTTCCATAATGACAAGGCTACCATCCATTGGAGTAACAAAAATCTCGACAACAGACTACCTTCCACAATGACAAGGCTACCATCCAATGGAATAAAAAAAATCTCCAGAACAGATTACCTTCCATTGTGACAAGGCTACCATCCATTGGAGTAACAAAAATCTCGACGACAGAGTACTTTCCATAATGACAAGGCTACCATCCATTGGAGTAACAAAAATCTGAGCAACAGACTACCTTCCATAGTGAATAGGCTACCATTCATTGGAGTAACAAAAATCTCGAGAACAGACTACCTTCCATAATGACAAGTCTACCATCCATTGGAGTAACAAAAACATTGACAACAGACTATGTTCCATAATGACAAGGCTACAATCCATTGGAGTGACATAAATCACAACGACAGACAACCTTCCATAAAGACAAGGCTACCATCCATTGGAGTAACAAAAATCTCGAGAACAAACTACCTTCCATAATGACAAGGCTACCATCCAATGGAATAACAAAAATCTCGAGAACAAACTAACTTCCATAGTGACAAGGCTACCATCCATTGGAGTAACAAAAATCTCGACAACAGACTACTTTCAATAATGACAAGGCTACCATCCATTGGAGTAACAAAAATCTGAACAACAAACTACCTTCTATAGTGACAAGGCTACCATCCATTGGAGTGACAGAAATCATAATGACGGACTACCTTCTATAATGACAATGCTACCATCCATTGGAGTAACAAAAATCTCAACAATAGACTACCTTTCGTAATGACAAGGCTACCATCCATTTTAGTAACAAAAATCTCGAAAATAGACTACCTTCCATAATTACAAGGCTACCATCCAATGGAATAACAAAAATCTCGAGAACAGACTACCTTCCATAGTTACATGGCTACCATCCATTGGAGTGACAGAAGTCACAACGACATACTACCTTTCATAATTACAAGGCTACCATCCATTGGAGTAACAAAGATCTCGAAAACAAACTACCTTCCATAATGACAAGGCTACAATCCATTGGAGTAACAAAAATCTCGACAACAGACTACGTTCCATAATGAAAAGGCTACCATCCATTGGAGTAACAAAAATCTCGACAATAGACTACCTTCTATAATGACAAGGCTACCATCTATTGGAATCACATAAATCTCGAGAACATACTACCTTCCATAATGACAAGGCTACCATCCATTGGAGTAACAAAAATCTCGACAACAGACTACCTTCCATAATTAAAAGGCTACCATCTATTGGAATAACAAAAATCTCGAGAACAAACTACCTTTCATAATGACAAGGCTACCATCCAATGGAATAACAAAAATCTCGATAACATACTACCTTCCATAATGATAAGTATACCATCCATTGGAGTAACAAAATTGTCGACAATAAACTACCTTCCATAATGACAAGGCTGCCATCTATTGGAATAACAAAAATCTCGAGAACAGACTACCTTCCATAATGACAAGGCTACCATCCAATGGAATAACAAAAATCTCGACAACATACAACCTTCCATAATGACAAGGCTACCATGGATTGGAGTAAAAAAAATATCGACAACAGACTACCTTCCATAATGACAAGTATACCATCTATTGTAATAACAAAAATATCGAGAACAAACTAACTTCCATAATGACAAGGGTAATAATTCTTGGAGTAATAAAGATATCGACAACTGACTACCTTCCATAATGACAATGCTACCATCCATTGGAGTGATAAAACTCTCGACAACAGACTACATTCTTTAATAATAAGGCTACCATCCATTGGAATAACAAAAATCTCGACAACACACTACCTTCCATTATGACAAGTCTACCATCCATTGGTGTAACAAAAACATAGACAACAGACTATGTTCCATACTGACAAGGCTACCATCCATTGGAGTAACAAAAATCTCAAGAACATACTACCTTCCACAATGACAAGGCTACCATCCAATGGAATAACAAAAATCTCGAGAACAGACTACCTTCCATTGTGACAAGGCTACCATCCAATGGAATAACAAAAATCTCGAGAACAAACTACCTTCCATAAAGACAAGTCTACCATCCAATGGAATAACAAAAATCTCGACAACATACTACCTTCCATAATGACAAGGCTACCATCCATTGGAGTAACAAAAATCTCAAAAACAGACTACCTTCCATAATGACAAGGCTACCATCTATTGGAGTGACAGAAATCACAACGACAGACTACCTTCCATAAAGACAAGGCTACCATCCATTGGAGTAACAAAAATCTCGAGAACATACTACCTTCCACAATGACAAGGCTACCATCCAATGGAATAACAAAAATCTCCAGAACAGACTACCTTACATTGTGACAATGCTACCATCCATTAGAGTAACAAAAATCTCGACAACAGACTACTTTCCATAATGACAAGGCTACCATCTATTGGAGTGACAGAAATCACAACGACAGACTACCTTCCATAAAGACAAGGCTACCATCCATTGGAGTAACAAAAATCTCGAGAACAAACTACCTTCCATAATGACAAGGCTACCATCCAATGGAATAACAAAAATCTCCAGAACAGACTACCTTCCATTGTGACAAGGCTACCATCCATTAGAGTAACAAAAATCTTGACAACAGACTACTTTCCATAATGACAAGGCTACCATCCATTGGAGTAACAAAAATCTGAGCAACAGACTACCTTCCATAGTGATAACGCTACCATCCAATGGAGTAAAAAAAATCTCGAGAACAGACTACCTTCCATAATGACAAGTCTACCATCCATGGGAGTAACAAAAACATAGACAACATACTATGTTCCATAATGATAAGGCTACCATCCATTGGAGTAACAAAATTTCAACAACATACTACCTTCTATAATGACAAGGCTACCATCTATTGGAATAACAAAAATCTCGAGAACAAACTACCTTCCATAATGACAAGGCTACCATCCAATGGAATAACAAAAATCTCGAGAACAAACTACCTTCCATAATGACAAGTCTACCATCCAATGGAATAACAAAAATCTCGACAACATACTACCTTCCATAATGACAAGGCTACCATCCATTGGAGTAACAAAAATCTCAAAAACAGACTACCTTCCATAATGACAAGGCTACCATCTATTGGAGTGACAGAAATCACAACGACAGACTACCTTCCATAAAGACAAGGCTACCATCCATTGGAGTAACAAAAATCTCGAGAACATACTACCTTCCACAATGACAAGGCTACCATCCAATGGAATAACAAAAATCTCCAGAACAGACTACCTTACATTGTGACAAGGCTACCATGCATTAGAGTAACAAAAATCTCGACAACAGACTACTTTCCATAATGACAAGGCTACCATCTATTGGAGTGACAGAAATCACAACGACAGACTACCTTCCATAAAGACAAGGCTACCATCCATTGGAGTAACAAAAATCTCGAGAACATACTACCTTCCACAATGACAAGGCTACCATCAAATGGAATAACAAAAATCTCAAGAACAGACTACCTTCCATTGTGACAAGGCTACCATCCATTAGAGTAACAAAAATCTTGACAACAGACTACTTTCCATAATGACAAGGCTACCATCCATTGGAGTAACAAAAATCTGAGTAACAGACTACCTTCCATAGTGATAACGCTATCATCCAATGGAGTAAAAAAAATCTCGAGAACAGACTACCTTCCATAATGACAAGTCTACCATCCATGGGAGTAACAAAAACATATACAACAGACTATGTTCCATAATGATAAGGCTACCATCCATTGGAGTAACAAAATTTCAACAACAGACTACCTTCTATAATGACAAGGCTACCATCTATTGGAATAGCAAAAATCTCGAGAACAAACTAACTTCCATAATGACAAGGCTACCATCCAATGGAATAACAAAAATCTCGAGAACAAACTACCTTCCATAAAGACAAGTCTACCATCCAATTGAATAACAAAAATCTCGACAACATACTACCTTCCATAATGACAAGGCTACCATCCATTGGAGTAACAAAAATCTCAAAAACAGACTACCTTCCATAATGACAAGGCTACCATCTATTGGAGTGACATAAATCACAACGACAGACTACCTTCCATAAAGACAAGGCTACCATCCATTGGAGTAACAAAAATCTCGAGAACATACTACCTTCCACAATGACAAGGCTACCATCCAATGGAATAACAAAAATCTCCAGAACAGACTACCTTACATTGTGACAAGGCTACCATCCATTAGAGTAACAAAAATCTCGACAACAGACTACTTTCCATAATGACAAGGCTACCATCTATTGGAGTGACAGAAATCACAACGACAGACTACCTTCCATAAAGACAAGGCTACCATCCATTGGAGTAATAAAAATCTCGAGAACATACTACCTTCCACAATGACAAGGCTACCATCCAATGGAATAACAAAAATCTCCAGAACAGACTACCTTCCATTGTGACAAGGCTACCATCCATTAGAGTAACAAAAATCTTGACAACAGACTACTTTCCATAATGACAAGGCTACCATCCATTGGAGTAACAAAAATCTGAGCAACAAACTACCTTCCATAGTGATAACGCTACCATCCAATGGAGTAAAAAAAATCTCGAGAACAGACTAACTTCCATAATGACAAGTCTACCATCCATGGGAGTAACAAAAACATAGACAACATACTATGTTCCATAATGATAAGGCTACCATCCATTGGAGTAACAAAATTTCAACAACAGACTACCTTCTATAATGACAAGGCTACCATCTATTGGAATAACAAAAATCTCGAGAACAAACTACCTTCCATAATGACAAGGTTACCATCCAATGGAATAACAAAAATCTCGAGAACAAACTACCTTCCATAATGACAAGTCTACCATCCAATGGAATAACAAAAATCTCGACAACATACTACCTTCCATAATGACAAGGCTACCATCCATTGGAGTAACAAAAATCTCAAAAACAGACTACCTTCCATAATGACAAGGCTACCATCTATTGGAGTGACAGAAATCACAACGACAGACTACCTTCCATAAAGACAAGGCTACCATCCATTGGAGTAACAAAAATCTCGAGAACATACTACCTTCCACAATGACAAGGCTACCATCCAATGGAATAACAAAAATCTCCAGAACAGACTACCTTACATTGTGACAAGGCTACCATCCATTAGAGTAACAAAAATATCGACAACAGACTACTTTCCATAATGACAAGGCTACCATCTATTGGAGTGACAGAAATCACAACGACAGACTACCTTCCATAAAGACAAGGCTACCATCCATTGGAGTAACAAAAATCTCGAGAACATACTACCTTCCACAATGACAAGGCTACCATCAAATGGAATAACAAAAATCTCCAGAACAGACTACCTTCCATTGTGACAAGGCTACCATCCATTAGAGTAACAAAAATCTTGACAACAGACTACTTTCCATAATGACAAGGCTACCATCCATTGGAGTAACAAAAATCTGAGCAACAGACTACCTTCCATAGTGATAACGCTACCATCCAATGGAGTAAAAAAAATCTCGAGAACAGACTACCTTCCATAATGACAAGTCTACCATCCATGGGAGTAACAAAAACATATACAATAGACTATGTTCCATAATGATAAGGCTACCATCCATTGGAGTAACAAAATTTCAACAACAGACTACCTTCTATAATGACAAGGCTACCATCTATTGGAATAGCAAAAATCTCGAGAACAAACTACCTTCCATAATGACAAGGCTACCATCCAATGGAATAACAAAAATCTCGAGAACAAACTACCTTCCATAAAGACAAGTCTACCATCCAATGGAATAACAAAAATCTCGATAACATACTACCTTCCATAATGACAAGGCTACCATCCATTGGAGTAACAAAAATCTCAAAAACAGACTACCTTCCATAATGACAAGGCTACCATCTATTGGAGTGACAGAAATCACAACGACAGACTACCTTCCATAAAGACAAGGCTACCATCCATTGGAGTAACAAAAATCTCGAGAACATACTACCTTCCACAATGACAAGGCTACCATCCAATGGAATAACAAAAATCTCCAGAACAGACTACCTTACATTGTGACAAGGCTACCATCCATTAGAGTAACAAAAATCTCGACAACAGACTACTTTCCATAATGACAAGGCTACCATCTATTGGAGTGACAGAAATCACAACGACAGACTACCTTCCATAAAGACAAGGCTACCATCCATTGGAGTAACAAAAATCTCGAGAACATACTACCTTCCACAATGACAAGGCTACCATCAAATGGAATAACAAAAATCTCCAGAACAGACTACCTTCCATTGTGACAAGGCTACCATCCATTAGAGTAACAAAAATCTTGACAACAGACTACTTTCCATAATGACAAGGCTACCATCCATTGGAGTAACAAAAATCTGAGCAACAGACTACCTTCCATAGTGATAACGCTACCATCCAATGGAGTAAAAAAAATCTCGAGAACAGACTACCTTCCATAATGACAAGTCTACCATCCATGGGAGTAACAAAAACATATACAATAGACTATGTTCCATAATGATAAGGCTACCATCCATTGGAGTAACAAAATTTCAACAACAGACTACCTTCTATAATGACAAGGCTACCATCTATTGGAATAGCAAAAATCTCGAGAACAAACTACCTTCCATAATGACAAGGCTACCATCCAATGGAATAACAAAAATCTCGAGAACAAACTACCTTCCATAAAGACAAGTCTACCATCCAATGGAATAACAAAAATCTCGATAACATACTACCTTCCATAATGACAAGGCTACCATCCATTGGAGTAACAAAAATCTCAAAAACAGACTACCTTCCATAATGACAAGGCTACCATCTATTGGAGTGACAGAAATCACAACGACAGACTACCTTCCATAAAGACAAGGCTACCATCCATTGGAGTAACAAAAATCTCGAGAACATACTACCTTCCACAATGACAAGGCTACCATCCAATGGAATAAAAAAAATCTCCAGAACAGACTACCTTACATTGTGACAAGGCTACCATTCATTAGAGTAACAAAAATCTCGACAACAGACTACTTTCCATAATGACAAGGCTACCATCTATTGGAGTGACAGAAATCACAACGACAAACTACCTTCCATAAAGACAAGGCTACCATCCATTGGAGTAACAAAAATCTCGAGAACATACTACCTTCCACAATGACAAGGCTACCATCCAATGGAATAACAAAAATCTCCAGAACAGACTACCTTCCATTGTGACAAGGCTACCATCCATTAGAGTAACAAAAATCTTGACAACAAACTACTTTCAATAATGACAAGGCTACCATCCATTGGAGTAACAAAAATCTGAGCAACAGACTACCTTCCATAGTGATAACGCTACCATCCAATGGAGTAAAAAAATTCTCGAGAACAGACTACCTTCCATAATGACAAGTCTACCATCCATGGGAGTAACAAAAACATAGACAACAGACTATGTTCCATAATGATAAGGCTACCATCCATTGGAGTAACAAAATTTCAACAACAGACTACCTTCTATAATGACAAGGCTACCATCTATTGGAATAACAAAAATCTCGAGAACAAACTACCTTCCATAATGACAAGGCTACCATCCAATGGAATAACAAAAATCTCGACAACATACTACCTTCCATAATGACAAGGCTACCATCCATTGGAGTAACAAAAATCTCAAAAATAGACTACCTTCCATAATGACAATGCTACCATCTATTGGAGTGACAGAAATCACAACGACAGACTACCTTCCATAAAGACAAGGGTACCATCCATTGGAGTAACAAAAATCTCGAGAACATACTACCTTTCACAATGACAAGGCTACCATCCAATGGAATAACAAAAATCTCCAGAACAGACTACCTTATATTGTGACAAGGGTACCATCCATTGGAGTAACAAAAATCTGAGCAGCAGACTACCTTCCATAGTGATAAGGCTACCATCCATTGGAGTAACAAAAATCTCGAGAACAGACTACCTTCCATAATGACAAGTCTACCATCCATTGGAGTAACAAAAACATAGACAACAGACTATGTTCCATAATGACAAGGCTACCATCCAATGGAGTAACTAAAATCTCAACAACAGACTACCTTCCATAATGACAAGGCTACCATCTATTGGAATAACAAAAATCTCGAGAACAAACTACCTTCCATAATGACAAGGCTACCATCCAATGGAATAACAAAAATCTCGACAACATACTACCTTCCATAATGACAATTCTACCATCCATTGGAGTAAGAAAAATATGAACAATAGATTACTTTCCATAATGACAAGGCTACCATCCATTGGAGTGACAGAAATCACAACGACAGACTACCTTCCATAAAGACAAGGCTACCATCCATTGGAGTAACAAAAATCTTGAGAACAGACTACCTTCCATAGTGACAAGGCTACCATCTATTGGAGTAACAAAAATCTCGACAACAGACTACTTTCCATAATGACAAGGCTACCATCCATTGGAGTAACAAAAATCTGAACAACAAACTACCTTCTATAGTGACAAGGCTACCATCCATTGGAGTAACAAAAATCTCAACAACAGACTACCTTCCATAATGACAAGGCTACCATCTATTGGAATAACAAAAATCTCGAGAACAAACTACCTTCCATAATGACAAGTCTACCATCCAATGGAATAACAAAAATCTCGACAACATACTACTTTCCATAATGACAAGGCTACCATCCATTGGAGTAACAAAAATCTGAGCAACAGACTACCTTCCATAGTGATAAGGCTACCATCCATTGGAGTAACAAAAATCTCGAGAACAGACTACCTTCCATAATGACAAGTCTACCATCCATTGGAGTAACAAAAACATAGACAACAGACTATGTTCCATAATGACAAGGCTACCATCCAATGGAGTAACAAAAATCTCAACAACAGACTACCTTCCATAATGACAAGGCTACCATCTATTGGAATAACAAAAATCTCGAGAACAAACTACCTTCCATAATGACAAGGCTACCATCCAATGGAATAACAAAAATCTCGACAACATACTACCTTCCATAATGACAATTCTACCATCCATTGGAGTAAGAAAAATATGAACAATAGACTACTTTCCATAATGACAAGGCTACCATCCATTGGAGTGACAGTAATCACAACGACAGACTACCTTCCATAAAGACAAGGCTACCATCCATTGGAGTAACAAAAATCTTGAGAACAGACTACCTTCCATAGTGACAAGGCTACCATCTATTGGAGTAACCAAAATCTCGACAACAGACTACTTTCCATAATGACAAGGCTACCATCCATTGGAGTAACAAAAATCTGAACAACAAACTACCTTCTATAGTGACAAGGCTACCATCCATTGGAGTAACAAAAATCTCAACAACAGACTACCTTCCATAATGACAAGGCTACCATCTATTGGAATAACAAAAATCTCGAGAACAAACTACCTTCCATAATGACAAGTCTACCATCCAATGGAATAACAAAAATCTCGACAACATACTACCTTCCATAATGACAAGGCTACCATCCATTGGAGTAACAAAAATCTCGACAACAGACTACCTTCCATAATGACAAGGCTACCATCTATTGGAGTGACAGAAATCACAACGACAGACTACCTTCCATAAAGACAAGGCTACCATCCATTGGAGTAACAAAAATATCGAGAACATACTACCTTCCACAATGACAAGGCTACCATCCAATGGAATAACAAAAATCTCCAGAACAGACTACCTTACATTGTGACAAGGCTACCATCCATTAGAGTAACAAAAATCTCGACAACAGACTACTTTCCATAATGACAAGGCTACCATCTATTGGAATGACAGAAATCACAACGACAGACTACCTTCCATAAAGACAAGGCTACCATCCATTGGAGTAACAAAAATCTCGAGAACATACTACCTTCCACAATGACAAGGCTACCATCCAATGGAATAACAAAAATCTCCAGAATAGACTACCTTCCATTGTGACAAGGCTACCATCCATTAGAGTAACAAAAATCATGACAACAGACTACTTTCCATAATGACAAGGCTACCATCCATTGGAGTAACAAAAATCTGAGCAACAGACTACCTTCCATAGTGATAACGCTACCATCCAATGGAGTAAAAAAAATCTCGAGAACAGACTACCTTCCATAATGACAAATCTACCATCCATGGGAGTAACAAAAACATAGACAACAGACTATGTTCCATAATGATAAGGCTACCATCCATTGGAGTAACAAAATTTCAACAACAGACTACCTTCTATAATGACAAGGCTACCATCTATTGGAATAACAAAAATCTCGAGAACAAACTACCTTCCATAATGACAAGGCTACCATCCAATGGAATAACAAAAATCGCGACAACATACTACCTTCCATAATGACAATTCTACCATCCATTGGAGTAAGAAAAATATGAACAATAGACTACTTTCCATAATGACAAGGCTACCATCCATTGGAGTGACAGAAATCACAACGACAGACTACCTTCCATAAAGACAAGGCTACCATCCATTGGAGTAACAAAAATCTTGAGAACAGACTACCTTCCATAGTGACAAGGCTACCATCTATTGGAGTAACAAAAATCTCGACAACAGACTACTTTCCATAATGACAAGGCTACCATCTATTGGAATAACAAAAATCTCGAGAACAAACTACCCTCCATAATGACAAGTCTACCATCCAATGGAATAACAAAAATCTCGATAACATACTACTTTCCATAATGACAAGGCTACCATCCATTGGAGTAACAAAAATCTGAGCAACAGACTACCTTCCATAGTGATAAGGCTACCATCCATTGGAGTAACAAAAATCTCGAGAACATACTACCTTCCATAATTACAAGTCTACCATCCATTGGAGTAACAAAAACATAGACAACAGACTATGTTCCATAATGACAAGGCTACCATCCAATGGAGTAACAAAAATCTCAACAACAGACTACCTTCCATAATGACAAGGCTACCATCTATTGGAATAACAAAAATCTCGAGAACAAACTACCTTCCATAATGACAAGGCTACCATCCAATGGAATAAAAAAAATCTCGACAACATACTACCTTCCATAATGACAATTCTACCATCCATTGGAGTAAGAAAAATATGAACAATAGACTACTTTCCATAATGACAAGGCTACCATCCATTGGAGTGACAGAAATCACAACGACAGACTACCTTCCATAAAGACAAGGCTACCATCCATTGGAGTAACAAAAATCTTGAGAACAGACTACCTTCCATAGTGACAAGGCTACCATCTATTGGAGTAACCAAAATCTCGACAACAGACTAATTTCCATAATGACAAGGCTACCATCCATTGGAGTAACAAAAATCTGAACAACAAACTACCTTCTATAGTGACAAGGCTACCATCCATTGGAGTAACAAAAATCTCAACAACAGACTACCTTCCATAATGACAAGGCTACCATCTATTGGAATAAAAAAAATCTCGAGAACAAACTACCTTCCATAATGACAAGTCTACCATCCAATGGAATAACAAAAATCTCGACAACATACTACCTTCCATAATGACAAGGCTACCATCCATTGGAGTAACAAAAATCTCGACAACAGACTACCTTCCATAATGACAAGGCTACCATCTATTGGAGTGACAGAAATCACAACGACAGACTACCTTCCATAAAGACAAGGCTACCATCCATTGGAGTAACAAAAATCTCGAGAACATACTACCTTCCACAATGACAAGGCTACCATCCAATGGAATAACAAAAATCTCCAGAACAGACTACCTTCCATTGTGACAGGGCTACCATCCATTAGAGTAACAAAAATCTCGACAACAGACTACTTTCCCTAATGACAAGGCTACCATATATTGGAGTGACAGAAATCACAACGACAGACCACCTTCCATAAAGACAAGGCTATCATCCATTGGAGTAACAAAAATCTCGAGAAGATACTACCTTCCATAATGACAAGGCTAGCATCCAATGGAATAACTAAAATCTCCAGAACAGACTACCTTACATTGTGACAAGGCTACCATCCATTAGAGTAACAAAAATCTCGACAACAGACTACTTTCCATAATGACAAGGCTACCATCCATTGGAGTGACAAAAATTTGAGCAACTGACTACCTTCCATAGTGATAAGGCTACCATCCATTGGAATAACAAAAATCTCGAGAATAGACTACCTTCCATAATGACAAGTCTACCATCCATTGGAGTAACAAAAACAAAGACAACAAACTATGTTCCATAATGACAAGGCTACCATCCAATGGAGTAACAAAAATCTCAACAACAGACTACCTTCCATAATGACAAGGCTACCATCTATTGGAATAACAAAAATCTCGAGAACAAACTACCTTCCATAATGACAAGGCTACCATCCAATGGAATAACAAAAATCTCGACAACATACTACCTTCCATAATGACAATTCTACCATCCATTAGAGTAAGAAAAATATGAACAATAGACTACTTTCCATAATGACAAGGCTACCATCCATTGGAGTGATAGAAATCACAACGACATACTACCTTCCATAAAGACAAGGCTACCATCCATTGGAGTAACAAAAATCTCAAGAACAGACTACCTTCCATAGTGACAAGGCTACCATCTATAGGAGTAACAAAAATCTCGACAACAGACTACTTTCCATAATGACAAGGCTACCATTCATTGGAGTAACAAAAATCTGAACAACAAACTACCTTCTATAGTGACAAGGCTACCATCCATTGGAGTGACAGAAATCACAATGACAGACTACCTTCCATAATGACAATGCTACCATCCATTGGAGTAACAAAAATCTCAACAACAGACTACCTTCCATAATGACAAGTCTACCATCCAATGGAATAACAAAAATCTCGACAACATACTACCTTCCATAATGACAAGGCTACCATCCATTGGAGTAACAAAAATCTCGACAACAGACTACCTTCCATAATAACAAGGCTACCATCTATTGGAGTGACAGAAATCACAACGACAGACTACCTTCCATAAAGGCAAGGCTACCATCCATTGGAGTAACAAAAATCTCGAGAACATACTACCTTCCACAATGACAAGGCTACCATCCAATTGAATAACAAAAATCTCCAGAACAGACTACCTTCCATTGTGACAAGGCTACCATCCATTAGAGTAACAAAAATCTCGACAACAGACTACTTTCCATAAAGACAAGGCTACCATCTATTGGAGTGACAGAAATCACAACGACAGACTACCTTCCATAAAGACAAGGCTACCATCCATTGGAGTAACAAAAATCTCGAGAACATACTACCTTCCACAATGACAAGGCTACCATCCAATGGAATAACAAAAATCTCCAGAACAGACTACCTTCCACTGTGACAAGGCTACCATCCATTAGAGTAACAAAAATCTCGACAACAAACTACTTTCCATAATGACAAGGCTTCCATCCATTGGAGTAACAAAAATCTGAGCAACAGACTACCTTCCATAGTGATAAGGCTACCATCCATTGGAGTAACAAAAATCTCGAGAACAGACTACCTTCCATAATGACAAGTGTACCATCCATTGGAGTAACAAAAACATAGACAACAAACTATGTTCCATAATGACAAGGCTACCATCCAATGGAGTAACAAAAATCTCAACAACAGACTACCTTCCATAATGACAAGGCTACCATCTATTGGAATAACAAAAATCTCGAGAACAAACTACCTTCCATAATGACAAGGCTACCATCCAATGGAATAACAAAAATCTCGACAACATACTACCTTCCATAATGACAATTCTACCATCCATTGGAGTAAGAAAAATATGAACAATAGACTACTTTCCATAATGACGAGGCTACCATCCATTGGAGTGACAGAAATCACAACGACAGACTACCTTCCATAAAGACAAGGCTACCATCCATTGGAGTAACAAAAATCTCGAGAACAGACTACCTTCCATAATGACAAGGCTACCATCTATTAGAGTAACAAAAATCTCGACAACAGACTACTTTCCATAATGACAAGGCTACCATCCATTGGTGTAACAAAAATCTGAACATCAAACTACCTTCTATAGTGACAAGGCTACCATCCATTGGAGTGACAGAAATCTCAACAACAGACTACCTTCCATAATGACAAGGCTACCATCTATTGGAATAAAAAAAATCTCGAGAACAAACTACCTTCCATAATGACAAGTCTACCATCCAATGGAATAACAAAAATCTCGACAACATACTACCTTCCATAATGACAAGGCTACCATCCATTGGAGTAACAAAAATCTCGACAACAGACTACCTTCCATAATGACAAGGCTACCATCTATTGGAGTGACAGAAATCACAACGACAGACTACCTTCCATAAAGACAAGGCTACCATCCATTGGAGTAACAAAAATCTCGAGAACATACTACCTTCCATAATGACAAGGCTACCATCCAATGGAATAACAAAAATCTCCAGAACAGACTACCTTCCATTGTGACAGGGCTACCATCCATTAGAGTAACAAAAATCTCGACAACAGACTACTTTCCCTAATGACAAGGCTACCATATATTGGAGTGACAGAAATCACAACGACAGACCACCTTCCATAAAGACAAGGCTATCATCCATTGGAGTAACAAAAATCTCGAGAAGATACTACCTTCCATAATGACAAGGCTAGCATCCAATGGAATAACTAAAATCTCCAGAACAGACTACCTTACATTGTGACAAGGCTACCATCCATTAGAGTAACAAAAATCTCGACAACAGACTACTTTCCATAATGACAAGGCTACCATCCATTGGAGTGACAAAAATTTGAGCAACTGACTACCTTCCATAGTGATAAGGCTACCATCCATTGGAATAACAAAAATCTCGAGAATAGACTACCTTCCATAATGACAAGTCTACCATCCATTGGAGTAACAAAAACAAAGACAACAAACTATGTTCCATAATGACAAGGCTACCATCCAATGGAGTAACAAAAATCTCAACAACAGACTACCTTCCATAATGACAAGGCTACCATCTATTGGAATAACAAAAATCTCGAGAACAAACTACCTTCCATAATGACAAGGCTACCATCCAATGGAATAACAAAAATCTCGACAACATACTACCTTCCATAATGACAATTCTACCATCCATTAGAGTAAGAAAAATATGAACAATAGACTACTTTCCATAATGACAAGGCTACCATCCATTGGAGTGATAGAAATCACAACGACATACTACCTTCCATAAAGACAAGGCTACCATCCATTGGAGTAACAAAAATCTCAAGAACAGACTACCTTCCATAGTGACAAGGCTACCATCTATAGGAGTAACAAAAATCTCGACAACAGACTACTTTCCATAATGACAAGGCTACCATTCATTGGAGTAACAAAAATCTGAACAACAAACTACCTTCTATAGTGACAAGGCTACCATCCATTGGAGTGACAGAAATCACAATGACAGACTACCTTCCATAATGACAATGCTACCATCCATTGGAGTAACAAAAATCTCAACAACAGACTACCTTCCATAATGACAAGTCTACCATCCAATGGAATAACAAAAATCTCGACAACATACTACCTTCCATAATGACAAGGCTACCATCCATTGGAGTAACAAAAATCTCGACAACAGACTACCTTCCATAATAACAAGGCTACCATCTATTGGAGTGACAGAAATCACAACGACAGACTACCTTCCATAAAGGCAAGGCTACCATCCATTGGAGTAACAAAAATCTCGAGAACATACTACCTTCCACAATGACAAGGCTACCATCCAATTGAATAACAAAAATCTCCAGAACAGACTACCTTCCATTGTGACAAGGCTACCATCCATTAGAGTAACAAAAATCTCGACAACAGACTACTTTCCATAAAGACAAGGATACCATCTATTGGAGTGACAGAAATCACAACGACAGACTACCTTCCATAAAGACAAGGCTACCATCCATTGGAGTAACAAAAATCTCGAGAACATACTACCTTCCACAATGACAAGGCTACCATCCAATGGAATAACAAAAATCTCCAGAACAGACTACCTTCCACTGTGACAAGGCTACCATCCATTAGAGTAACAAAAATCTCGACAACAAACTACTTTCCATAATGACAAGGCTTCCATCCATTGGAGTAACAAAAATCTGAGCAACAGACTACCTTCCATAGTGATAAGGCTACCATCCATTGGAGTAACAAAAATCTCGAGAACAGACTACCTTCCATAATGACAAGTGTACCATCCATTGGAGTAACAAAAACATAGACAACAGACTATGTTCCATAATGACAAGGCTACCATCCAATGGAGTAACAAAAATCTCAACAACAGACTACCTTCCATAATGACAAGGCTACCATCTATTGGAATAACAAAAATCTCGAGAACAAACTACCTTCCATAATGACAAGGCTACCATCCAATGGAATAACAAAAATCTCGACAACATACTACCTTCCATAATGACAATTCTACCATCCATTGGAGTAAGAAAAATATGAACAATAGACTACTTTCCATAATGACGAGGCTACCATCCATTGGAGTGACAGAAATCACAACGACAGACTACCTTCCATAAAGACAAGGCTACCATCCATTGGAGTAACAAAAATCTCGAGAACAGACTACCTTCCATAATGACAAGGCTACCATCTATTAGAGTAACAAAAATCTCGACAACAGACTACTTTCCATAATGACAAGGCTACCATCCATTGGTGTAACAAAAATCTGAACATCAAACTACCTTCTATAGTGACAAGGCTACCATCCATTGGAGTGACAGAAATCACAATGATAGACTACCTTCCATAATGACAAGTCTACCATCCAATGGAATAACAAAAATCTCGACAACATACTACCTTCCATAATGACAAGGCTACCATCCATTGGAGTAACAAAAATCTCGACAACAGACTACCTTCCATAATGACAAGGCTACCATCTATTGGAGTGACAGAAATCACAACGACAGACTACCTTCCATAAAGACAAGGCTACCATCCATTGGAGTAACAAAAATCTCGAGAACATACTACCTTCCACAATGACAAGGCTACCATCCAATGGAATAACAAAAATCTCCAGAACAGACTACCTTCCATTGTGACAAGGCTACCATCCATTAGAGTAACAAAAATCTCGACAACAGACTACTTTCTATAATGACAAGGCTACCATCCATTGGAATAACAAAAATCTGAGCAACAGACTACCTTCCATAATGACAAGTCTACCATCCATTGGAGTAACAAAAACATTTACAACAGACTATGTTCCATAATGACAAGGCTACAATCCATTGGAGTAACAAAAATCTCAACAACAGACTACCTTCCATAATGACAATGCTACCATCCATTGGAGTAACAAAAATCTCAACAACAGACTACCTTTCATAATGACAAGGCTACCATCCATTTTAGTAACAAAAATCTCGAAAATAAACTACCTTCCATAATGACAAGGCTACCATCCAATGGAATAACAAAAATCTCGAGAACAGACTACCTTCCGTAGTTACAAGGCTACCATCCATTGGAGTGACAGAAGTCACAATGACAGACTACCTTCCATAATTACAAGGCTACCATCCATTGGAGTAACAAAGATCTCGAAAACAAACTACCTTCCATAATGACAAGGCTACCATCCATTGGAGTAACAAAAATCTCGACAACAGACTACGTTCCATAATGAAAAGGCTACCATCCATTGGAGTAACAAAAATCTCGACAATAGACTACCTTCTATAATGACAAGGCTACCATCTATTGGAATAACATAAATCTCGAGAACATACTACCTTCCAAAATGACAAGGCTACCATCCATTGGAGTAACAAAAATCTCGACAACAGACTACCTTCCATAATGAAAAGGCTACCATCTATTGGAATAACAAAAATCTCGAGAACAAACTACCTTTCATAATGACAAGGCTACCATCCAATGGAATAACAAAAATCTCGACAACATATTACCTTCCATAATGATAAGTATACCATCCATTGGAGTAACAAAATTGTCGACAATAAACTACCTTCCATAATGACAAGGCTGCCATCTATTGGAATAACAAAAATCTCGAGAACAGACTACCTTCCATAATGACACGGCTACCATCCAATGGAATAACAAAAATCTCGACAACATACAACCTTCCATAATGACAAGGCTAACATGCATTGGAGTAACAAAAATATCGACAACAGACTACCTTCCATAATGACAAGGATACCATCTATTGTAATAACAAAAATCTCGAGAACAAACTAACTTCCATAATGACAAGGGTAATAATTCTTGGAGTAATAAAGATATCGACAACTGACTACCTTCCATAATGACAATACTACCATCCATTGGAGTGACAAAACTCTCGACAACAGACTACATTCTTTAATAATAAGGCTACCATCCATTGGAATAACAAAAATCTCGACAACAGACTACCTTCCATAATGACAAGTCTACCATCCATTGGTGTAACAAAAACATAGACAACAAACTATGTTCCATAATGACAAGGCTACCATCCATTGGAGTAACAAAAATATCAACAACAGACTACCTTCCATAATGACAAGGATACCATCTATTGGAATAACAAAAATCTCGAGAACAAACTACCTTCCATAATGACAAGTCTACCATCCAATGGAATAACAAAAATCTCGACAACATACTACCTTCCATAATGACAAGGCTACCATCCATTGGAGTAACAAAAATCTCGACAACATAGTACCTTCCATAATGACAAGGCTACCATCTATTGGAGTGACAGAAATCACAACGACATACTACCTTCCATAAAGACAAGGCTACCATCCATTGGAGTAACAAAAATCTTGAGAACATACTACCTTGCACAATGACAAGGCTACCATCCAATGGAATAACAAAAATCTCCAGAACATACTACCTTCCATTGTGACAAGGCTACCATCCATTAGAGTAACAAAAATCTCGACAACAAACTACTTTCGATAATGACAAGGCTACCATCCATTGGAGTAACAAAAATCTGAGCAACAAACTACCTTCCATAGTGATAAGGCTACAATCCATTGGAGTAACAAAAATCTCGAGAACAGACTACCTTCCATAATGACAAGTCTACCATCCATTGGAGTAACAAAAACATAGACAACTGACTATGTTCCATAATGACAAGGCTACCATCCAATGGAGTAACAAAAATCTCAACAACAGACTACCTTCCATAATGACAAGGCTACCATCTATTGGAATAACAAAAATCTCGAGAACAAACTACCTTCCATAATGACAAGGCTACTATCCAATGGAATAACAAAAATCTCGACAACATACTACCTTCCATAAAGACAATTCTACCATTCATTGGAGTAAGAAAAATATGAACAATAGACTACTTTCCATAATGACAAGGCTACCATCCATTGGAGTGACAAAAATCACAACGATAGACTACCATCCATAAAGACAAGGCTACCATCCATTGGAGTAACAAAAATCTCGAGAACAGACTACCTTCCATAATTACAAGGCTACCATCCAATGGAATAACAAAAATCTCGAGACCAAACTACCTTCCATAGTGACAAGGATACCATCTATTGGAGTAACAAAAATCTCGACAACAAACTACTTTCCATATTGACAAGGCTACCATCCAATGGAGTAACAAAAATATGAACAATAAACTACCTTCTATAGTGACAAGGCTACCATCCATTGGAGTGACAGAAATCACAATGACAGATTACCTTCCATAATGACAATGCTACCATCCATTGGAGTAACAAAAATCTCAACAACAGACTACCTTTCATAATGACAAGGCTACCATCCATTTTAGTAACAAAAATCTCGAAAATAGACTACCTTCCATAATGACAAGGCTACCATCCAATGGAATAACAAAAATCTCGAGAACAAACTACCTTCCATAGTTACAAGGCTACCATCTATTGGAATAACAAAAATCACGAGAATAGACTACCTTTCATAATGACAATGCTACAATCCAATGGAATAATTAAAATCTCGACAACATACTACCTTCCATAATGATAAGTATACCATCCATTGGAGTAACAAAATTCTCGACAACAAACTGCCTTCCATAATGACAAGGCTACCATCTATTGGAATAACAAAAATCTGGAGAACAAACTACCTTCCATAATGACACGGCTACCATCCAATGGAATAACAAAAATCTCGACAACATACAACCTTCCATAATGACAAGGCTACCATGCATTGGAGTAACAAAAATATCGACAACAGACCACCTTCCATAATGAAAAGGATACCATCTATTGGAATAACAAAAATCTCGAGACCAGACTACCTTCCATAGTGACAAGGCTACCATCCATTAGAGTGACAGAAATCACAACGACAGACTACCTTCTATAATAATAAGGCTACCATCCATTGGAATAACAAAAATCTCGACAACAGACTACCTTCCATAATGACAAGTCTACCATCCGTTGGAATAACAAAAACATAGACAATAGACTATGTTCCATAATGACAAGGCTATCATCCATTGGAGTAACAAAAATATCAACAACAGACTACCTTCCATAATGACAAGGCTACCATCTATTGGAATAACAAAAATCTTGAGAACAAACTACCTTCCATAATGAGAAGGCTACCATCCAATGGAATAACAAAAATATCGACAACATACTACCTTCCATAATGACAAGGCTACCATCCATTGGAGTAACAAAAATCTCGACAACAGACTACCTTCCAAAATGACAAGGCGACCATTTATTGTAGTGACAGAAATCATAACGACAGACTACCTTCCATAAAGACTAGGCTACCATCCATTAGAGTAACAAAAATCTCGAGAACATACTACCTTCCATAATGACAAGGCTACCATCCAATGGAATAAAAAAAAATCTCCAGAACAGACTACCTTTCATTGTGACAAGGCTACCATCCATTGGAGTAACAAAAATCTCAACGACAAACTACTTTCTATAATGACAAGGCTACCATCCAGTGGAATAACAAAAATCTGAGCAACAGACTACCTTCCATAGTGACAAGGCCACCATCCATTGGAGTAACAAAAATCTCGAGAACATACTACCTTCCATAATGACAAGTCTACCATCCATTGGAGTAACAAAAACATTGACAACAGACTATGTTCCATAATGATAAGGCTACAATCCATTGGAGTGACATAAATCACAACGACAGACTACCTTCCATAAAGACAAGGCTACCATCCATTGGAGTAACAAAAATCTCGAGAACAGACTACCTTCCATAATGACATGGCTACCATCCAATGGAATAACAAAAATCTCGAGAACAAACTAACTTCCATATTGACAAGGCTACCATCCATTGGAGTAACAAAAATCTCGACAACAGACTACTTTCCATAATGACAAGGCTACCATCCATTGGAGTAACAAAAATCTGAACAACAAACTACCTTTTATAGTGACAAGGCTACCGTCCATTGGAGTGACAGAAATCACAATGACAAACTACCTTCCATAATGACAATGCTACCATCCATTGGATTAACTAAAATCTCAACAACAGACTACCTTTCATAATGACAAGGCTACCATCCATTTTAGTAACAAAAATCTCGAAAATAGACTACCTTCTATAATGACAAGGCTACCATCCAATGGAATAACAAAAATCTCGAGAAGAGACTACCTTCCATAGTTACAAGGCTACCATCCATTGGAGTGACAGAAGTCACAACGACAGACTACCTTCCATAATTACAAGGCTACCATCCATTGGAGTAAGAAAGATCTCGAAAACAAACTACCTTCCATAATGACAAGGCTACCATCCATTGGAGTAACAAAAATCTCGACAACAGACTACGTTCCATAATGAAAAGGCAACCATCCATTGGAGTAACCAAAATCTCGACAATAGACTACTTTCTATAATGACAAGGCTACCATCTATTGGAATAACATAAATCTCGAGAACATACTACCTTCCAAAATGACAAGGCTACCATCCATTGGAGTAACAAAAATCTCGACAACAGACTACCTTCCATAATGAAAAGGCTACCATCTATTGGAATAACAAAAATCTCGAGAACAAACTACCTTTCATAATGACAAGGCTACCATCCAATGGAATAACAAAAATCTCGACAACATATTACCTTCCATAATGATAAGTATACCATCCATTGGAGTAACAAAATTGTCGACAATAAACTACCTTCCATAATGACAAGGCTGCCATCTATTGGAATAACAAAAATCTCGAGAACAGACTACCTTCCATAATGACACGGCTACCATCCAATGGAATAACAAAAATCTCGACAACATACAACCTTCCATAATGACAAGGCTACCATGCATTGGAGTAACAAAAATATCGACATACGACTACCTTCCATAATGACAAGGATACCATCTATTGTAATAACAAAAATATCGAGAACAAACTAACTTCCATAATGACAAGGGTAATAATTCTTGGAGTAATAAAGATATCGACAACTGACTACCTTCCATAATGATAAAGCTACCATCCATTGGATTGACAAAACTCTCGACAACAGACTACATTCTTTAATAATAAGGCTACCATCCATTGGAATAACAAAAATCTCGACAACAGACTACCTTCCATAATGACAAGTCTACCATCCATTGGTGTAACAAAAACATAGACAACAGACTATGTTCCATAATGACAAGGCTACCATCCATTGGAGTAACAAAAATCTCAACAACAGACTACCTTCCATAATGACAAGGCTACCATCTATTGGAATAACAAAAATTTCGAGAACAAACTACCTTCCATAATGACAAGTCTACCATCCAATGGAATAACAAAATTCTCGACAACATACTACCTTCCATAATGACAAGGCTACCATCCATTGGAGTAACAAAAATATCGACAACAGAGTACCTTCCATAATGACAAGGCTACCATCTATTGGAGTGACAGAAATCACAACGACATACTACCTTCCATAAAGACAAGGCTACCATCCATTGGAGTAACAAAAATCTCCAGAACATACTACCTTCCATTGTGACAAGGCTACCATCCATTGGAGTAACAAAAATCTCGACAACAGACTACTTTCGATAATTAGAAGGCTACCATCCATTGGAGTAACAAAAATATGAGCAACAGACTACCTTCCATAGTGATAAGGCTACAATCCATTGGAGTAACGAAAATCTCGAGAACAGACTACCTTCCATAATGACAAGTCTACCATCCATTGGAGTAACAAAAACATAGACAACAGACTATGTTCCATAATGACAAGGCTACCATCCAATGGAGTAACACAAATCTCAACAACAGACTACCTTCCATAATGACAAGGCTACCATCTATTGGAATAACAAAAATCTCGAGAACAAACTACCTTCCATAATGACAAGGCTACTATCCAATGGAATAACAAAAATCTCGACAACATACTACCTTCCATAATGACAATTCTACCATCCATTGGAGTAATAAAAATATGAACAATAGACTACTTTCCATAATGACAAGGCTACGATCCATTGGAGTGACAGAAATCACAACGACAGACTACCATCCATAAAGACAAGGCTACCATCCATTGGAGTAACAAAAATCTCGAGAACAGACTACCTTCCATAATGACAAGGCTACCATCCAATGGAATAACAAAAATCTCGAGACCAAACTACCTTCCATAGTGACAAGGATACCATCTATTGGAGTAACAAAAATCTCGACAACAGACTACTTTCCATATTGACAAGGCTACCATCCATTGGAGTAACAAAAATATGAACAATAGACTACCTTCTATAGTGACAAGGCTACCATCCATTGGAGTGACAGAAATCACAATGACAGATTACCTTCCATAATGACAATGCTACCATCCATTGGAGTAACAAAAATCTCAACAATAGACTACCTTTCATAATGACAAGGCTACCATCCATTTTAGTAACAAAAATCTCGAAAATAGACTATCTTCCATAATGACAAGGCTACCATCCAATGGAATAACAAAAATCTCGAGAACAGACTACCTTCCATAATTACAAGGCTACCATCCAATGGAATAACAAAAATCTCGAGACCAAACTACCTTCCATAGTGACAAGGATACCATCTATTGGAGTAACAAAAATCTCGACAACAGACTACTTTCCATATTGACAAGGCTACCATCCAATGGAGTAACAAAAATATGAACAATAAACTACCTTCTATAGTGACAAGGCTACCATCCATTGGAGTGACAGAAATCACAATGACAGATTACCTTCCATAATGACAATGCTACCATCCATTGGAGTAACAAAAATCTCAACAACAGACTACCTTTCATAATGACAAGGCTACCATCCATTTTAGTAACAAAAATCTCGAAAATAGACTACCTTCCATAATGACAAGGCTACCATCCAATGGAATAACAAAAATCTCGAGAACAAACTACCTTCCATAGTTACAAGGCTACCATCTATTGGAATAACAAAAATCACGAGAATAGACTACCTTTCATAATGACAATGCTACAATCCAATGGAATAATTAAAATCTCGACAACATACTACCTTCCATAATGATAAGTATACCATCCATTGGAGTAACAAAATTCTCGACAACAAACTGCCTTCCATAATGACAAGGCTACCATCTATTGGAATAACAAAAATCTGGAGAACAAACTACCTTCCATAATGACACGGCTACCATCCAATGGAATAACAAAAATCTCGACAACATACAACCTTCCATAATGACAAGGCTACCATGCATTGGAGTAACAAAAATATCGACAACAGACCACCTTCCATAATGAAAAGGATACCATCTATTGGAATAACAAAAATCTCGAGACCAGACTACCTTCCATAGTGACAAGGCTACCATCCATTAGAGTGACAGAAATCACAACGACAGACTACCTTCTATAATAATAAGGCTACCATCCATTGGAATAACAAAAATCTCGACAACAGACTACCTTCCATAATGACAAGTCTACCATCCGTTGGAATAACAAAAACATAGACAATAGACTATGTTCCATAATGACAAGGCTATCATCCATTGGAGTAACAAAAATATCAACAACAGACTACCTTCCATAATGACAAGGCTACCATCTATTGGAATAACAAAAATCTTGAGAACAAACTACCTTCCATAATGAGAAGGCTACCATCCAATGGAATAACAAAAATATCGACAACATACTACCTTCCATAATGACAAGGCTACCATCCATTGGAGTAACAAAAATCTCGACAACAGACTACCTTCCAAAATGACAAGGCGACCATCTATTGTAGTGACAGAAATCATAACGACAGACTACCTTCCATAAAGACTAGGCTACCATCCATTAGAGTAACAAAAATCTCGAGAACATACTACCTTCCATAATGACAAGGCTACCATCCAATGGAATAAAAAAAAATCTCCAGAACAGACTACCTTTCATTGTGACAAGGCTACCATCCATTGGAGTAACAAAAATCTCAACGACAAACTACTTTCTATAATGACAAGGCTACCATCCAGTGGAATAACAAAAATCTGAGCAACAGACTACCTTCCATAGTGACAAGGCCACCATCCATTGGAGTAACAAAAATCTCGAGAACATACTACCTTCCATAATGACAAGTCTACCATCCATTGGAGTAACAAAAACATTGACAACAGACTATGTTCCATAATGATAAGGCTACAATCCATTGGAGTGACATAAATCACAACGACAAACTACCTTCCATAAAGACAAGGCTACCATCCATTGGAGTAACAAAAATCTCGAGAACAGACTACCTTCCATAATGACATGGCTACCATCCAATGGAATAACAAAAATCTCGAGAACATACTACCTTCCATAATGACAAGTCTACCATCCATTGGAGTAACAAAAACATTGACAACAGACTATGTTCCATATTGACAAGGCTACCATCCATTGGAGTAACAAAAATCTCGACAACAGACTACTTTCCATAATGACAAGGCTACCATCCATTGGAGTAACAAAAATCTGAACAACAAACTACCTTTTATAGTGACAAGGCTACCGTCCATTGGAGTGACAGAAATCACAATGACAAACTACCTTCCATAATGACAATGCTACCATCCATTGGAGTAACTAAAATCTCAACAACAGACTACCTTTCATAATGACAAGGCTACCATCCATTTTAGTAACAAAAATCTCGAAAATAGACTACCTTCTATAATGACAAGGCTACCATCCAATGGAATAACAAAAATCTCGAGAAGAGACTACCTTCCATAGTTACAAGGCTACCATCCATTGGAGTGACAGAAGTCACAACGACAGACTACCTTCCATAATTACAAGGCTACCATCCATTGGAGTAACAAAGATCTCGAAAACAAACTACCTTCCATAATGACAAGGCTACCATCCATTGGAGTAACAAAAATCTCGACAACAGACTACGTTCCATAATGAAAAGGCAACCATCCATTGGAGTAACCAAAATCTCGACAATAGACTACTTTCTATAATGACAAGGCTACCATCTATTGGAATAACATAAATCTCGAGAACATACTACCTTCCAAAATGACAAGGCTACCATCCATTGGAGTAACAAAAATCTCGACAACAGACTACCTTCCATAATGAAAAGGCTACCATCTATTGGAATAACAAAAATCTCGAGAACAAACTACCTTTCATAATGACAAGGCTACCATCCAATGGAATAACAAAAATCTCGACAACATATTACCTTCCATAATGATAAGTATACCATCCATTGGAGTAACAAAATTGTCGACAATAAACTACCTTCCATAATGACAAGGCTGCCATCTATTGGAATAACAAAAATCTCGAGAACAGACTACCTTCCATAATGACACGGCTACCATCCAATGGAATAACAAAAATCTCGACAACATACAACCTTCCATAATGACAACGCTACCATGCATTGGAGTAACAAAAATATCGACATACGACTACCTTCCATAATGACAAGGATACCATCTATTGTAATAACAAAAATATCGAGAACAAACTAACTTCCATAATGACAAGGGTAATAATTCTTGGAGTAATAAAGATATCGACAACTGACTACCTTCCATAATGATAAAGCTACCATCCATTGGATTGACAAAACTCTCGACAACAGACTACATTCTTTAATAATAAGGCTACCATCCATTGGAATAACAAAAATCTCGACAACAGACTACCTTCCATAATGATAAGTCTACCATCCATTGGTGTAACAAAAACATAGACAACAGACTATGTTCCATAATGACAAGGCTACCATCCATTGGAGTAACAAAAATCTCAACAACAGACTACCTTCCATAATGACAAGGCTACCATCTATTGGAATAACAAAAATTTCGAGAACAAACTACCTTCCATAATGACAAGTCTACCATCCAATGGAATAACAAAATTCTCGACAACATACTACCTTCCATAATGACAAGGCTACCATCCATTGGAGTAACAAAAATATCGACAACAGAGTACCTTCCATAATGACAAGGCTACCATCTATTGGAGTGACATAAATCACAACGACATACTACCTTCCATAAAGACAAGGCTACCATCCATTGGAGTAACAAAAATCTCCAGAACATACTACCTTCCATTGTGACAAGGCTACCATCCATTGGAGTAACAAAAATCTCGACAACAGACTACTTTCGATAATTAGAAGGCTACCATCCATTGGAGTAACAAAAATCTGAGCAACAGACTACCTTCCATAGTGATAAGGCTACAATCCATTGGAGTAACGAAAATCTCGAGAACAGACTACCTTCCATAATGACAAGTCTACCATCCATTGGAGTAACAAAAACATAGACAACAGACTATGTTCCATAATGACAAGGCTACCATCCAATGGAGTAACACAAATCTCAACAACAGACTACCTTCCATAATGACAAGGCTACCATCTATTGGAATAACAAAAATCTCGAGAACAAACTACCTTCCATAATGACAAGGCTACTATCCAATGGAATAACAAAAATCTCGACAACATACTACCTTCCATAATGACAATTCTACCATCCATTGGAGTAATAAAAATATGAACAATAGACTACTTTCCATAATGACAAGGCTACGATCCATTGGAGTGACAGAAATCACAACGACAGACTACCATCCATAAAGACAAGGCTACCATCCATTGGAGTAACAAAAATCTCGAGAACAGACTACCTTCCATAATGACAAGGCTACCATCCAATGGAATAACAAAAATCTCGAGACCAAACTACCTTCCATAGTGACAAGGATACCATCTATTGGAGTAACAAAAATCTCGACAACAGACTACTTTCCATATTGACAAGGCTACCATCCATTGGAGTAACAAAAATATGAACAATAGACTACCTTCTATAGTGACAAGGCTACCATCCATTGGAGTGACAGAAATCACAATGACAGATTACCTTCCATAATGACAATGCTACCATCCATTGGAGTAACAAAAATCTCAACAATAGACTACCTTTCATAATGACAAGGCTACCATCCATTTTAGTAACAAAAATCTCGAAAATAGACTATCTTCCATAATGACAAGGCTACCATCCAATGGAATAACAAAAATCTCGAGAACAAACTACCTTCCATAGTTACAAGGCTACCATCCATTGGAGTGACAGAAATCACAACTACAGACTACCTTCCATAATGACAAGGCTACCATCCATTAGAGTAACAAAAATCTCGACAACGGACTATGTTCCATAATGAAAAGGCTACCATCCATTGGAGTAACAAAAATCTCGACAACAGACTACCTTCTTTAATGACAAGGATACCATCTATTGGAATAACATAAATCTCGTGAACATACTACCTTCCATAATGACAAGGCTACCATCCATTGGAGTAACAAAAATCGCTAAAATAGACTACCTTCCATAATGATAAGGCTACCATCCATTGGAGTAACAAAAATCTCGACAACAGACTACCTTCCATAATGAAAAGGCTACCATCTATTGGAATAACAAAAATCTCAAGAACAGACTACCTTTCATAATGACAAGGCTACCATCCAATCGAATAACAAAAATCTCGACAACATACTGCCTTCCATAATGATAAGTATACCATAAATTGGAGTAAAAAAATTGTCGACGACAGACTACCTTCCATAATGACAAGGCTACCATCTATTGGAATAACAAAAATCTCGAGAACAGACTACCTTCCATAATGACACGGCTACCATCCAATGAATAACAAAAATCTCGACAACATACAACCTTCCATAATGACAAGGCTACCATGCATTGGAGTAACAAAAATCTCGACAACAGACTACCTTCCATAATGACAAGGATACCATCTATTGTAATAACAAAAATCTCGAGAACAAACTAACTTCCATTATGACAAGGCTACAATTCATTGGAGTAATAAAGATATCGACAACTGACTACCTTCAATAATGACAATGCTACCATCCATTGGAGTGACAAAAATATCGACAACAGACTACCTTCTTTAATAATAAGGGTACCATCCATTGGAATAACAAAAATCTCGACAACAGACTACCTTCCATAATGACAAGTCTACCATCCATTGGAGTAACAAAAACATAGACAACAGACTATAATCCATAATGACAAGGCTACCATCCATTGGAGTAACAAAAATACCAACAACAGACTACCTTCCATAATGACAAGGCTACCATCTATTGGAATAACAAAAATCTCGGGAACAAACTACCTTCCATAATGACAAGGCTATCATCCAATGGAATAACAAAAATCTCGACAACATACTACCTTCCATAATGACAAGGCTACCATCCATTGGAGTAACAAAAATCTCAAAAATAGACTACCTTCCATAACGACAAGGCTACCATCTATTGGAGTGACAGAAATCACAACGACAGACTACCTTCCATAAAGACAACGCTACCATCCATTGAAGTAACAAAAATCACGAGAACATACTAATTTCCATAATGACAAGGCTACCATCCAATGGAATAACAAAAATCTCCAGAACAGATTACCTTCCATTGTGACAAGGCTACCATCCATTGGAGTAACAAAAATCTCGACGACAGACTAATTTTCATAATGACAAGGCTACCATCCATTGGAGTAACAAAAATCTGAGCAACAGACTACCTTCCATAGTGACAAGGCTACCATCCATTGGAGTAACAAAAATCTCGAGAACAGACTACCTTCCATAATGACAAGTCTACCATCCATTGGAGTAACAAAAACATAGACAACAGACTATGTTCTATAATGACAAGGCTACCATCCATTGGAGTAACAAAAATCTCAACAACAGATTACCTTCCATAATGACAAGGCTACCATCTATTGGA
The DNA here is from genome assembly GCA_948472305.1 of Vicia faba. Classification (NCBI taxonomy): domain Eukaryota; kingdom Viridiplantae; phylum Streptophyta; class Magnoliopsida; order Fabales; family Fabaceae; genus Vicia; species Vicia faba. Next base: position 832,334,255 of record OX451738.1, on the reverse strand, counting down.
ATAACAAAAATCTCGAGAACAAACTACCTACCATAATTACAAGTCTACCATCCAATGGATTAACAAAAATCTCGACAACATACTACCTTCCATAATGACAAGGCTACCATCCATTGGAGTAACAAAAATCTCGACAACAGACTACCTTCCATAATGACAAGTCTACCATCTATTAGAGTAACAGAAATCACAATGACAGACTACCTTCCATAAAGACAAGGCTACCATCCATTGGAGTAACAAAAATCTCGAGAACATACTACCTTCCACAATGACAAGGCTACCATCCAATGGAATAACAAAAATCTCCAGAACAGACTACCTTCCATTGTGACAAGGCTACCATCCATTAGAGTAACAAAAATCTCGACAACAGACTACTTTCCATAATGACAAGGCTACCATCTATTGGAGTGACATAAATCACAACGACAGACTACCTTCCATAAAGACAAGGCTACCATCCATTGGAGTAACAAAAATCTCGAGAACATACTACCTTCCATAATGACAAGGCTACCATCCAATGGAATAACAAAAATCTCCAGAACAGACTACCTTCCATTGTGACAAGACTACCATCCATTAGAGTAACAAAAATCTCGACAACAGACTACTTTCCATAATGACAAGGCTACCATCCATTGGAGTAACAAAAATCTGAGCAACAGACTACCTTCCATAGTGATAAGGCTACCATCCATTGGAGTAAAAAACATCTCGAGAACCGACTACCTTCCATAATGACAAGTCTACCATCCATTGGAGTAACAAAAACATAGACAACAGACTATGTTCCATAATGACAAGGCTACCATCCAATGGAGTAACAAAAATCTCAACAACAGACTACCTTCCATAATGACAAGGCTACCATCTATTGGAATAACAAAAATCTCGAGAACAAACTACCTTCCATAATGACAAGGCTACCATCCAATGGAATAACAAAAATCTCGGGAACAAACTACCTTCCATAATGACAAGGCTATCATCCAATGGAATAACAAAAACCTCGACAACATACTACCTTCCATAATAACAAGGCTACCATCCATTGGAGTAACAAAAATCTCAAAAACAGAGTACCTTCCATAATGACAAGGCTACCATCTATAGGAGTGACAGAAATCACAACGACAGACTACCTTCCATAAAGACAAAGCGACCATCCATTGGAGTAACAAAAATCTCGAGAACATACTAATTTCCATAATGACAAGGATACCATCCAATGGAATAACAAAAATCTCCAAAATAGACAACCTTCCATTGTGACAAGGCTACCATCCATTGGAGTAACAAAAATCTCGACGACAGACTACTTTCCATAATGACAAGGCTTCCATCCATTGGAGTAACAAAAATCTCAACAACAGACTACCTTCCATAATGACAAGGCTACCATCTATTGGAATAACAAAAATCTCGAGAACAAACTACCTTCCATAATGACAAGTCTACCATCCAATGGAATAACAAAAATCTCGACAACATACTACCTTCCATAATGACAAGGCTACCATCCATTGGAGTAACAAAAATCTCGACAACAGACTACCTTCCATAATGACAAGGCTACCATCTATTGGAGTAACAGAAATCACAACGACAGACTACCTTCCATAAAGACAAGGCTACCATCCATTGGAGTAACAAAAATCTCGAGAACATACTACCTTCCTCAATGACAAGGCTACCATCCAATGGAATAACAAAAATCTCCAGAACATACTACCTTCCATTGTGACAAGGCTACCATCCATTAGAGTAACAAAAATCTCGACAACAGACTACTTTCCATAATGACAAGGCTACCATCTATTGGAGTGACAGAAATCACAACGACAGACTACCTTCCATAAAGACAAGGCTACCATCCATTGGAGTAACAAAAATCTTGAGAACATACTACCTTTCATAATGACAAGGCTACCATCCAATCGAATAACAAAAATCTCGACAACATACTGGCTTCCATAATGATAAGTATACCATAAATTGGAGTAAAAAAATTGTCGATGACAGACTACCTTCCATAATGACAAGGCTACCATCTATTGGAATAACAAAAATCTCGAGAACAGACTACCTTCCATAATGACACGGCTACCATCCAATGAATAACAAAAATCTCGACAACATACAACCTTCCATAATGACAAGGCTACCATGCATTGGAGTAACAAAATATCGACAACAGACTACCTTCCATAATGACAAGGATACCATCTATTGTAATAACAAAAATCTCGAGAACAAACTAACTTCCATTATGACAAGGCTACAATTCATTGGAGTAATAAAGATATCGACAACTGACTACCTTCAATAATGACAATGCTACCATCCATTGGAGTGACAAAAATATCGACAAAAGACTACCTTCTTTAATAATAAGGGTACCATCTGTTGGAATAACAAAAATCTCGACAACAGACTACCTTCCATAATGACAAGTCTACCATCCATTGGAGTAACAAAAACATAGACAACAGACTATAATCCATAATGACAAGGCTACCATCCATTGGAGTAACAAAAATCCCAACAACAGACTACCTTCCATAATGACAAGGCTACCATCTATTGGAATAACAAAAATCTCGGGAACAAACTACCTTCCATAATGACAAGGCTATCATCCAATGGAATAACAAAAATCTCGACAACATACTACCTTCCATAATGACAAGGCTACCATCCATTGGAGTAACAAAAATCTCAAAAATAGACTACCTTCCATAACGACAAGGCTACCATCTATTGGAGTGACAGAAATCACAACGACAGACTACCTTCCATAAAGACAACGCTACCATCCATTGAAGTAACAAAAATCACGAGAACATACTAATTTCCATAATGACAAGGCTACCATCCAATGGAATAACAAAAATCTCCAGAACAGATTACCTTCCATTGTGACAAGGCTACCATCCATTGGAGTAACAAAAATCTCGACGACAGACTACTTTTCATAATGACAAGGCTACCATCCATTGGAGTAACAAAAATCTGAGCAACAGACTACCTTCCATAGTGACAAGGCTACCATCCATTGGAGTAACAAAAATCTCGAGAACAGACTACCTTCCATAATGACAAGTCTACCATCCATTGGAGTAACAAAAACATAGACAACAGACTATGTTCTATAATGACAAGGCTACCATCCATTGGAGTAACAAAAATCTCAACAACAGATTACCTTCCATAATGACAAGGCTACCATCTATTGGAATAACAAAAATCTCGAGAACAAACTACCTACCATAATTACAAGTCTACCATCCAATGGATTAACAAAAATCTCGACAACATACTACCTTCCATAATGACAAGGCTACCATCCATTGGAGTAACAAAAATCTCGACAACAGACTACCTTCCATAATGACAAGTCTACCATCTATTAGAGTAACAGAAATCACAATGACAGACTACCTTCCATAAAGACAAGGCTACCATCCATTGGAGTAACAAAAATCTCGAGAACATACTACCTTCCACAATGACAAGGCTACCATCCAATGGAATAACAAAAATCTCCAGAACAGACTACCTTCCATTGTGACAAGGCTACCATCCATTAGAGTAACAAAAATCTCGACAACAGACTACTTTCCATAATGACAAGGCTACCATCTATTGGAGTGACATAAATCACAACGACAGACTACCTTCCATAAAGACAAGGCTACCATCCATTGGAGTAACAAAAATCTCGAGAACATACTACCTTCCATAATGACAAGGCTACCATCCAATGGAATAACAAAAATCTCCAGAACAGACTACCTTCCATTGTGACAAGACTACCATCCATTAGAGTAACAAAAATCTCGACAACAGACTACTTTCCATAATGACAAGGCTACCATCCATTGGAGTAACAAAAATCTGAGCAACAGACTACCTTCCATAGTGATAAGGCTACCATCCATTGGAGTAAAAAACATCTCGAGAACCGACTACCTTCCATAATGACAAGTCTACCATCCATTGGAGTAACAAAAACATAGACAACAGACTATGTTCCATAATGACAAGGCTACCATCCAATGGAGTAACAAAAATCTCAACAACAGACTACCTTCCATAATGACAAGGCTACCATCTATTGGAATAACAAAAATCTCGAGAACAAACTACCTTCCATAATGACAAGGCTACCATCCAATGGAATAACAAAAATCTCGGGAACAAACTACCTTCCATAATGACAAGGCTATCATCCAATGGAATAACAAAAACCTCGACAACATACTACCTTCCATAATAACAAGGCTACCATCCATTGGAGTAACAAAAATCTCAAAAACAGAGTACCTTCCATAATGACAAGGCTACCATCTATAGGAGTGACAGAAATCACAACGACAGACTACCTTCCATAAAGACAAAGCGACCATCCATTGGAGTAACAAAAATCTCGAGAACATACTAATTTCCATAATGACAAGGATACCATCCAATGGAATAACAAAAATCTCCAAAATAGACAACCTTCCATTGTGACAAGGCTACCATCCATTGGAGTAACAAAAATCTCGACGACAGACTACTTTCCATAATGACAAGGCTTCCATCCATTGGAGTAACAAAAATCTCAACAACAGACTACCTTCCATAATGACAAGGCTACCATCTATTGGAATAACAAAAATCTCGAGAACAAACTACCTTCCATAATGACAAGTCTACCATCCAATGGAATAACAAAAATCTCGACAACATACTACCTTCCATAATGACAAGGCTACCATCCATTGGAGTAACAAAAATCTCGACAACAGACTACCTTCCATAATGACAAGGCTACCATCTATTGGAGTAACAGAAATCACAACGACAGACTACCTTCCATAAAGACAAGGCTACCATCCATTGGAGTAACAAAAATCTCGAGAACATACTACCTTCCTCAATGACAAGGCTACCATCCAATGGAATAACAAAAATCTCCAGAACATACTACCTTCCATTGTGACAAGGCTACCATCCATTAGAGTAACAAAAATCTCGACAACAGACTACTTTCCATAATGACAAGGCTACCATCTATTGGAGTGACAGAAATCACAACGACAGACTACCTTCCATAAAGACAAGGCTACCATCCATTGGAGTAACAAAAATCTTGAGAACATACTACCTTTCATAATGACAAGGCTACCATCCAATCGAATAACAAAAATCTCGACAACATACTGGCTTCCATAATGATAAGTATACCATAAATTGGAGTAAAAAAATTGTCGATGACAGACTACCTTCCATAATGACAAGGCTACCATCTATTGGAAAAACAAAAATCTCGAGAACAGACTACCTTCCATAATGACACGGCTACCATCCAATGAATAACAAAAATCTCGACAACATACAACCTTCCATAATGACAAGGCTACCATGCATTGGAGTAACAAAATATCGACAACAGACTACCTTCCATAATGACAAGGATACCATCTATTGTAATAACAAAAATCTCGAGAACAAACTAACTTCCATTATGACAAGGCTACAATTCATTGGAGTAATAAAGATATCGACAACTGACTACCTTCAATAATGACAATGCTACCATCCATTGGAGTGACAAAAATATCGACAAAAGACTACCTTCTTTAATAATAAGGGTACCATCTGTTGGAATAACAAAAATCTCGACAACAGACTACCTTCCATAATGACAAGTCTACCATCCATTGGAGTAACAAAAACATAGACAACAGACTATAATCCATAATGACAAGGCTACCATCCATTGGAGTAACAAAAATCCCAACAACAGACTACCTTCCATAATGACAAGGCTACCATCTATTGGAATAACAAAAATCTCGGGAACAAACTACCTTCCATAATGACAAGGCTATCATCCAATGGAATAACAAAAATCTCGACAACATACTACCTTCCATAATGACAAGGCTACCATCCATTGGAGTAACAAAAATCTCAAAAATAGACTACCTTCCATAACGACAAGGCTACCATCTATTGGAGTGACAGAAATCACAACGACAGACTACCTTCCATAAAGACAACGCTACCATCCATTGAAGTAACAAAAATCTCGAGAACATACTAATTTCCATAATGACAAGGCTACCATCCAATGGAATAACAAAAATCTCCAGAACAGATTACCTTCAATTGTGACAAGGCTACCATCCATTGGAGTAACAAAAATCTCGACGACAGACTACTTTTCATAATGACAAGGCTACCATCCATTGGAGTAACAAAAATCTGAGCAACAGACTACCTTCCATAGTGACAAGGCTACCATCCATTGGAGTAACAAAAATCTCGAGAACAGACTACCTTCCATAATGACAAGTCTACCATCCATTGGAGTAACAAAAACATAGACAACAGACTATGTTCTATAATGACAAGGCTACCATCCATTGGAGTAACAAAAATCTCAACAACAGATTACCTTCCATAATGACAAGGCTACCATCTATTGGAATAACAAAAATCTCGAGAACAAACTACCTACCATAATTACAAGTCTACCATCCAATGGATTAGCAAAAATCTCGACAACATACTACCTTCCATAATGACAAGGCTACCATCCATTGGAGTAACAAAAATCTCGACAACAGACTACCTTCCATAATGACAAGTCTACCATCTATTGGAGTAACAGAAATCACAATGACAGACTACCTTCCATAAAGACAAGGCTACCATCCATTGGAGTAACAAAAATCTCGAGAACATACTACCTTCCACAATGACAAGGCTACCATCCAATGGAATAACAAAAATCTCCAGAACAGACTACCTTCCATTGTGACAAGGCTACCATCCATTAGAGTAACAAAAATCTCAAAAACAGAGTACCTTCCATAATGACAAGGCTACCATCTATAGGAGTGACAGAAATCACAACGACAGACTACCTTCCATAAAGACAAAGCGACCATCCATTGGAGTAACAAAAATCTCGAGAACATACTAATTTCCATAATGACAAGGATACCATCCAATGGAATAACAAAAATCTCCAAAATAGACAACCTTCCATTGTGACAAGGCTACCATCCATTGGAGTAACAAAAATCTCGACGACAGACTACTTTCCATAATGACAAGGCTTCCATCCATTGGAGTAACAAAAATCTCAACAACAGACTACCTTCCATAATGACAAGGCTACCATCTATTGGAATAACAAAAATCTCGAGAACAAACTACCTTCCATAATGACAAGTCTACCATCCAATGGAATAACAAAAATCTCGACAACATACTACCTTCCATAATGACAAGGCTACCATCCATTGGAGTAACAAAAATCTCGACAACAGACTACCTTCCATAATGACAAGGCTACCATCTATTGGAGTAACAGAAATCACAACGACAGACTACCTTCCATAAAGACAAGGCTACCATCCATTGGAGTAACAAAAATCTCGAGAACATACTACCTTCCTCAATGACAAGGCTACCATCCAATGGAATAACAAAAATCTCCAGAACATACTACCTTCCATTGTGACAAGGCTACCATCCATTAGAGTAACAAAAATCTCGACAACAGACTACTTTCCATAATGACAAGGCTACCATCTATTGGAGTGACAGAAATCACAACGACAGACTACCTTCCATAAAGACAAGGCTACCATCCATTGGAGTAACAAAAATCTTGAGAACATACTACCTTTCATAATGACAAGGCTACCATCCAATCGAATAACAAAAATCTCGACAACATACTGGCTTCCATAATGATAAGTATACCATAAATTGGAGTAAAAAAATTGTCGATGACAGACTACCTTCCATAATGACAAGGCTACCATCTATTGGAATAACAAAAATCTCGAGAACAGACTACCTTCCATAATGACACGGCTACCATCCAATGAATAACAAAAATCTCGACAACATACAACCTTCCATAATGACAAGGCTACCATGCATTGGAGTAACAAAATATCGACAACATACTACCTTCCATAATGACAAGGATACCATCTATTGTAATAACAAAAATCTCGAGAACAAACTAACTTCCATTATGACAAGGCTACAATTCATTGGAGTAATAAAGATATCGACAACTGACTACCTTCAATAATGACAATGCTACCATCCATTGGAGTGACAAAAATATCGACAAAAGACTACCTTCTTTAATAATAAGGGTACCATCTGTTGGAATAACAAAAATCTCGACAACAGACTACCTTCCATAATGACAAGTCTACCATCCATTGGAGTAACAAAAACATAGACAACAGACTATAATCCATAATGACAAGGCTACCATCCATTGGAGTAACAAAAATCCCAACAACAGACTACCTTCCATAATGACAAGGCTACCATCTATTGGAATAACAAAAATCTCGGGAACAAACTACCTTCCATAATGACAAGGCTATCATCCAATGGAATAACAAAAATCTCGACAACATACTACCTTCCATAATGACAAGGCTACCATCCATTGGAGTAACAAAAATCTCAAAAATAGACTACCTTCCATAACGACAAGGCTACCATCTATTGGAGTGACAGAAATCACAACGACAGACTACCTTCCATAAAGACAACGCTACCATCCATTGAAGTAACAAAAATCTCGAGAACATACTAATTTCCATAATGACAAGGCTACCATCCAATGGAATAACAAAAATCTCCAGAACAGATTACCTTCCATTGTGACAAGGCTACCATCCATTGGAGTAACAAAAATCTCGACGACAGACTACTTTTCATAATGACAAGGCTACCATCCATTGGAGTAACAAAAATCTGAGCAACAGACTACCTTCCATAGTGACAAGGCTACCATCCATTGGAGTAACAAAAATCTCGAGAACAGACTACCTTCCATAATGACAAGTCTACCATCCATTGGAGTAACAAAAACATAGACAACAGACTATGTTCTATAATGACAAGGCTACCATCCATTGGAGTAACAAAAATCTCAACAACAGATTACCTTCCATAATGACAAGGCTACCATCTATTGGAATAACAAAAATCTCGAGAACAAACTACCTACCATAATTACAAGTCTACCATCCAATGGATTAGCAAAAATCTCGACAACATACTACCTTCCATAATGACAAGGCTACCATCCATTGGAGTAACAAAAATCTCGACAACAGACTACCTTCCATAATGACAAGTCTACCATCTATTGGAGTAACAGAAATCACAATGACAGACTACCTTCCATAAAGACAAGGCTACCATCCATTGGAGTAACAAAAATCTCGAGAACATACTACCTTCCACAATGACAAGGCTACCATCCAATGGAATAACAAAAATCTCCAGAACAGACTACCTTCCATTGTGACAAGGCTACCATCCATTAGAGTAACAAAAATCTCGACAACAGACTACTTTCCATAATGACAAGGCTACCATCTATTGGAGTGACATAAATCACAACGACAGACTACCTTCCATAAAGACAAGGCTACCATCCATTGGAGTAACAAAAATCTCGAGAACATACTACCTTCCATAATGACAAGGCTACCATCCAATGGAATAACAAAAATCTCCAGAACAGACTACCTTCCATTGTGACAAGACTACCATCCATTAGAGTAACAAAAATCTCGACAACAGACTACTTTCCATAATGACAAGGCTACCATCCATTGGAGTAACAAAAATCTGAGCAACATACTACCTTCCATAGTGATAAGGCTACCATCCATTGGAGTAAAAAACATCTCGAGAACCGACTACCTTCCATAATGACAAGTCTACCATCCATTGGAGTAACAAAAACATAGACAACAGACTATGTTCCATAATGACAAGGCTACCATCCAATGGATTAACAAAAATCTCAACAACAGACTACCTTCCATAATGACAAGGCTACCATCTATTGGAATAACAAAAATCTCGAGAACAAACTACCTTCCATAATGACAAGGCTACCATCCAATGGAATAACAAAAATCTCGGGAACAAACTACCTTCCATAATGACAAGGCTATCATCCAATGGAATAACAAAAACCTCGACAACATACTACCTTCCATAATAACAAGGCTACCATCCATTGGAGTAACAAAAATCTCAAAAACAGACTACCTTCCATAATGACAAGGCTACCATCTATAGGAGTGACAGAAATCACAACGACAGACTACCTTCCATAAAGACAAAGCGACCATCCATTGGAGTAACAAAAATCTTGAGAACATACTAATTTCCATAATGACAAGGATACCATCCAATGGAATAACAAAAATCTCCAAAATAGACAACCTTCCATTGTGACAAGGCTACCATCCATTGGAGTAACAAAAATCTCGACGACAGACTACTTTCCATAATGACAAGGCTTCCATCCATTGGAGTAACAAAAATCTCAACAACAGACTACCTTCCATAATGACAAGGCTACCATCTATTGGAATAACAAAAATCTCGAGAACAAACTACCTTCCATAATGACAAGTCTACCATCCAATGGAATAACAAAAATCTCGACAACATACTACCTTCCATAATGACAAGGCTACCATCCATTGGAGTAACAAAAATCTCGACAACAGACTACCTTCCATAATGACAAGGCTACCATCTATTGGAGTGACAGAAATCAAAACGACAGACTACCTTCCATAAAGACAAGGCTACCATCCATTGGAGTAACAAAAATCTCGAGAACATACTACCTTCCACAATGACAAGGCTACCATCCAATGGAATAACAAAAATCTCCAGAACAGACTACCTTCCATTGTGACAAGGCTACCATCCATTAGAGTAACAAAAATCTCAACAACAGACTACTTTCCATAATGACAAGGCTACCATCTATTGGAGTGACAGAAATCACAACGACAGACTACCTTCCATAAAGACAAGGCTACCATCCATTGGAGTAACAAAAATCTCGAAAACATACTACCTTCCACAATGACAAGGCTACCATCCAATGGAATAACAAAAATCTCCAGAACAGACTACCTTACATTGTGACAAGGCTACCATCCATTAGAGTAACAAAAATCTCGGCAACAGACTACTTTCCATAATGACAAGGCTACCATCCATTGGAGTAACAAAAATCTGAGCAACAGACTACCTTCCATAGTGATAAGGCTACCATCCATTGGAGTAACAAAAATCGCGAGAACAGACTACCTTCCATAATGACAAGTCTACCATCCATTGGAGTAACAAAAACACAGACAACAGACTATGTTCCATAATGACAAGGCTACCATCCAATGGAGTAACAAAAATCTCAACAACAGACTTCCTTCCATAATGAGAATGCTACCATCTATTGGAATAACAAAAATCTCGAGAACAAACTACCTTCCATAATGACAAGGCTACCATCCAATGGAATAACAAAAATCTCGACAACATACTACCTTCCATAATGACAATTCTACCATCCATTGGAGTAAGAAAAATATTAACAATAGACTACTTTCCATAATGACAACGCTACCATCCATTAGAGTGACAGAAATCACAACGACAGACTACCTTCCATAAAGACAAGGCTACCATCCATTAGAGTAACAAAAATCACAACGACAGACTACCTTCCATAAAGACAAGGCTACCATCCATTGGAGTAACAAAAATCTCGAGAACATACTACCTTCCACAATGACAAGGCTACCATCCAATGGAATAACAAAAATCTCCAGAACAGACTACCTTCCATTGTGACAAGGCTACCATCCAATATAGTAACAAAAATCTCAACAACAGACTACTTTCAATAATGACAAGGCTACCATCTATTGGAGTGACAGAAATCACAACGACAAACTACCTTCCATAAAGACAAGGCTACCATCCATTGGAGTAACAAAAATCTCGAAAACATACTACCTTCCACAATGACAAGGCTACCATCCAATGGAATAACAAAAATCTCCAGAACAGACTACCTTACATTGTGACAAGGCTACCATCCATTAGAGTAACAAAAATCTCGGCAACAGACTACTTTCCATAATGACAAGGCTACCATCCATTGGAGTAACAAAAATCTGAGCAACAGACTACCTTCCATAGTGATAAGGCTACCATCCATTGGAGTAACAAAAATCTCGAGAACAGACTACCTTCCATAATGACAAGTCTACCATCCATTGGAGTAACAAAAACATAGACAACAGACTATGTTCCATAATGACAAGGCTACCATCCAATGGAGTAACAAAAATCTCAACAACAGACTACCTTCCATAATGACAAGGCTACCATCTATTGGAATAACAAAAATCTCGAGAACAAACTACCTTCCATAATGACAAGGCTACCATCCAATGGAATAACAAAAATCTCGACAACATACTACCTTCCATAATAACAATTCTACCATCCATTGGAGTAAGAAAAATATGAACAATAGAATACTTTCCATAATGACAAGGCTACCATCCATTGGAGTGACAGAAATCACAACGACAGACTACCTTCCATAAAGACAAGGCTACCATCCATTAGAGTAACAAAAATCTCGAGAATAGACTACCTTTTATAGTGACAAGGCTACCATCTATTGGAGTAACAAAAATCTCGACAACAGACTACTTTCCATAATGATAAGGCTACCATCCATTGGAGTAACAAAAATCTGAACAACAAACTACCTTCTATAGTGACAAGGCTACCATCCATTGGAGTGACAGAAATCACAATGACAGACTACCTTCCATAATGATAATGCTACCATCCATTGGAGTAACAATAATCTCAACAACAAACTACCTTCCATAATGACAAGTCTACCATCCAATGGAATAACAAAAATCTCGACAACATACTACCTTCCATAATGACAAGGCTACCATCCATTGGAGTAACAAAAATCTCGACAACAGACTACCTTCCATAATGACAAGGCTACCATCTATTGGAGTGACAGAAATCACAACGACAAACTACCTTCCATAAAGACAAGGCTACCATCCATTGGAGTAACAAAAATCTCGAGAACATACTACCTTCCACAATGACAAGGCTAACATCCAATAGAATAACAAAAATCTCCAGAACAGACTACCTTCCATTGTGATAAGGCTACCATCCATTAGAGTAACAAAAATCTCGACAACAGACTACTTTCCATAATGACAAGGTTACCATCTATTGGAGTGACAAAAATCACAACGACAGACTACCTTCCATAAAGACAAGGCTACCATCCATTGGAGTAACAAAAATCTCGAGAACATACTACCTTCCACAATGACAAGGCTACCATCCAATGGAAAAACAAAAATCTCCAGAACAGACTACCTTCCATTGTGACAAGGCTACCATCCATTAGAGTAACAAAAATCTCGACAACAGACTACTTTCCATAATGACAAGGCTACCATCCATTGGAGTAACAAAAATCTGAGCAACAGACTACCTTCCATAGTGATAAGGCTACCATCCATTGGAGTAACAAAAATCTCGAGAACAGACTACCTTCCATAATGACAAGTCTACCATCCATTGGAGTAACAAAAACATAGACAACAGACTATGTTCCATAATGACAAGGCTACCATCCAATGGAGTAACAAAAATCTCAACAACAGACTTCCTTCCATAATGAGAATGCTACCATCTATTGGAATAACAAAAATCTCGAGAACAAACTACCTTCCATAATGACAAGGCTACCATCCAATGGAATAACAAAAATCTCGACAACATACTACCTTCCATAATGACAATTCTACCATCCATTGGAGTAAGAAAAATATTAACAATAGACTACTTTACATAATGACAACGCTAACATCCATTGGAGTGATAGAAATCACAACGATAGACTACCTTCCATAAAGACAAGGCTACCATCCATTGGAATAACAAAAATCTCGAGAACAGGCTACCTTCCATAGTTACAAGGCTACCATCTATCGGAGTAACAAAAATCTCGACAACATACTACTTTCCATAATGACAAGGCTACCATCCATTGGAGTACCAAAAATCTGAACAAAAAACTACCCTCTATAGTGACAAGGCTACCATCCATTGGAGTGACAGAAATCACAATGACAGACTACCTTCTATAATGACAAGGCTACAATCCATTTTAGTAACAAAAATCTCAAAAATAGACTACCTTCCATAATGACAAGGCTACCATCCAATGGAATAAAAAAATCTCGAGAACAGACTACCTTCCATAGTTACAAGGCTACCATCCATTGGAGTGACAGAAATCACAACTACAGACTACCTTCCATAATGACAAGGCTACCATCCATTGGAGTAACAAAAATCTCGACAACAGAATATGTTCCATAATGAAAAGGCTACCATCCATTGGAGTAACCAAAATCTCGACAACAGACTACCTTCTATAATGACAAGGCTACCATCTATTGGAATAACATAAATCTCGAGAACAAACTACCTTCCATAATGACAAGTCTACCATCCATTGGAGTAACAAAAATCACTAAAATAGACTACCTTCCATAATGATAAGGCTACCATCCATTGGAGTAACAAAAACTTGACAACAGACTACCTTCCATAATGAAAAGGCTACCATCTATTGGAATAACAAAAATCTCGAGAACAGACCTCCTTTCATAATGACAAGGATACCATCCAATGGAATAACAAAAATCTCGACAACATACAACCTTCCATAATGACAAGGCTAACATGCATTGGAGTAACAAAAATATCGACAATAGACTACCTTCCATAATGACAAGGATACCATGCATTGGAGTAACAAAAATATCGACAACAGACTACCTTCCATAATGACAAGGACACCATCTATTGTAATAACAAAAATCTCGAGAATAAACTAACTTCCATAATGACAAGGCTACAATTCATTGGAGTAATAAAGATATCGACAACTGACTACCTTCAATAATGACAATGCTACCATCCATTGGAGTGACAAAAATCTCGACAACAGACTACCTTCTTTAATAATAAGGATACCATCCATTGGAATAACAAAAATCACGACAACAGACTACCTTCCATAATGACAAGTCTACCATCCTTTGGAGTAACAAAAACATAGACAACAGACTATGTTCCATAATGACAAGGCTACCATCCATTGGAGTAACAAAAATCTCAACAACAGACTACCTTCCATAATGACAAGGCTTCCATCTATTGGAATAACAAAAATATCGGGAACAAACTACCTTCCATAATGACAAGGCTATCGTCCAATGGAATAACAAAAATCTCGACAACATACTACCTTCCATAATGACAAGGCTACCATCCATTGGAGTAACAAAAATCTCAAAAACACACTACCTTCCATAATGACAAGGCTACCATCTATTGGAGTGACCGAAATAACAACAACAGACTAGCTTCCATAAAGACAAGGCTACCATCCATTGGAGTAACAAAAATCTCGAGAACATACTAATTTCCATAATGACAAGGCTACCATCAAATGGAATAACAAAAATCTCCAGAACAGACTACCTTCCATTGTGACAAGGCTACCATCCATTGGAGTAACAAAAATCTCGACAACAGACTACTTTCCATAATGACAAGGCTACCATTAATTGGAGTAACAAAAATCTGAGCAACAAACTACCTTCCATAGTGATAAGGATACCATCCATTGGAGTAACAAAAATCTAGAGAACAGACTACCTTCCATAATGACAAGTCTACCATCCATTGGAGTAACAAAAACATAGACAACAGACTATGCTCCATAATGACAAGGCTACCATCCATTGGAGTAACAAAAATCTCAACAACAAACTACCTTCCATAAAGACAAGGCTACCATCTATAGGAATAACAAAAATCTTGACAACAAACTACCTTCCATAAAGACAAGGCTACCATCCAATAGAATAACAAAAATCTCGAGAACAAACTACCTTCCATAGTGACAAGGCTACCATCCATTGGAGTAACAAAAATCTTGACAACAGACTACTTTCCATAATGACAAGGCTACCATCCATTGGAGTAACAAAAATCTAAATAACAAACTACCTTCTATAGTGACAAGGCTACCATTCATTGGAGTGACAGAAATCACAATGACAAACTACCTTCCATAATGACAATGCTACCATCCATGGGAGTAACAAAAATCTCAACAACAGACTACCTTTCATAATGACAAGGCTACCATCCATTTTAGTAACAAAAATCTCGAAAATAGACTACCTTCGATAATGACAAGGCTACCATCCAATGGAATAACAAAAATCTCGAGAACAGACTACCTTCCATAGTTACAAGGCTACCATCCATTCGAGTGACAGAAATCTCGACAATAGACTACTTTCCATAATGACAAGGCTACCATCCATTGGAGTAACAAAAATCTGAGCAACAGACTACCTTCCATAGTGATAAGGCTACCATCCATTGGAGTAACAAAAATCTCGAGAACAGACTACCTTCCATAATGACAAGTCTACCATCCATTGGAGTAACAAAAACATAGACAACAGACTATGTTCCATAATGACAAGGCTACCATCCATTGGAGTAACAAAAATCTTGACAACAGACTACTTTCCATAATGACAAGGCTACCATCCATTGGAGTAACAAAAATCTAAATAACAAACTACCTTCTATAGTGACAAGGCTACCATTCATTGGAGTGACAGAAATCACAATGACAAACTACCTTCCATAATGACAATGCTACCATCCATGGGAGTAACAAAAATCTCAACAACAGACTACCTTTCATAATGACAAGGCTACCATCCATTTTAGTAACAAAAATCTCGAAAATAGACTACCTTCGATAATGACAAGGCTACCATCCAATGGAATAACAAAAATCTCGAGAACAGACTACCTTCCATAGTTACAAGGCTACCATCCATTCGAGTGACAGAAATCTCGACAATAGACTACTTTCCATAATGACAAGGCTACCATCCATTGGAGTAACAAAAATCTGAGCAACAGACTACCTTCCATAGTGATAAGGCTACCATCCATTGGAGTAACAAAAATCTCGAGAACAGACTACCTTCCATAATGACAAGTCTACCATCCATTGGAGTAACAAAAACATAGACAACAGACTATGTTCCATAATGACAAGGCTACCATCCAATGGAGTAACAAAAATCTCAACAACAGACTTCCTTCCATAATGAGAATGCTACCATCTATTGGAATAACAAAAATCTCGAGAACAAACTACCTTCCATAATGACAAGGCTACCATCCAATGGAATAACAAAAATCTCGACAACATACTACCTTCCATAATGACAATTCTACCATCCATTGGAGTAAGAAAAATATTAACAATAGACTACTTTCCATAATGACAACGCTACCATCCATTGGAGTGATATAAATCACAACGATAGACTACCTTCCATAAAGACAAGGCTACCATCCATTGGAATAACAAAAATCTCGAGAACAGGCTACCTTCCATAGTTACAAGGCTACCATCTATCGGAGTAACAAAAATCTCGACAACATACTACTTTCCATAATGACAAGGCTACCATCCATTGGAGTACCAAAAATCTGAACAAAAAACTACCCTCTATAGTGACAAGGCTACCATCCATTGGAGTGACAGAAATCACAATGACAGACTACCTTCTATAATGACAAGGCTACAATCCATTTTAGTAAAAAAAATCTCAAAAATAGACTACCTTCCATAATGACAAGGCTACCATCCAATGGAATAAAAAAATCTCGAGAACAGACTACCTTCCATAGTTACAAGGCTACCATCCATTGGAGTGACAGAAATCACAACTACAGACTACCTTCCATAATGACAAGGCTACCATCCATTGGAGTAACAAAAATCTCGACAACAGAATATGTTCCATAATGAAAAGGCTACCATCCATTGGAGTAACAAAAATCTCGACAACAGACTACCTTCTATAATGACAAGGCTACCATCTATTGGAATAACATAAATCTCGAGAACAAACTACCTTCCATAATGACAAGTCTACCATCCATTGGAGTAACAAAAATCACTAAAATAGACTACCTTCCATAATGATAAGGCTACCATCCATTGGAGTAACAAAAATCTTGACAACAGACTACCTTCCATAATGAAAAGGCTACCATCTATTGGAATAACAAAAATCTCGAGAACAGACCTCCTTTCATAATGACAAGGATACCATCCAATGGAATAACAAAAATCTCGACAACATACAACCTTCCATAATGACAAGGCTAACATGCATTGGAGTAACAAAAATATCGACAATAGACTACCTTCCATAATGACAAGGATACCATGCATTGGAGTAACAAAAATATCGACAACAGACTACCTTCCATAATGACAAGGACACCATCTATTGTAATAACAAAAATCTCGAGAATAAACTAACTTCCATAATGACAAGGCTACAATTCATTGGAGTAATAAAGATATCGACAACTGACTACCTTCAATAATGACAATGCTACCATCCATTGGAGTGACAAAAATCTCGACAACAGACTACCTTCTTTAATAATAAGGATACCATCCATTGGAATAACAAAAATCACGACAACAGACTACCTTCCATAATGACAAGTCTACCATCCTTTGGAGTAACAAAAACATAGACAACAGACTATGTTCCATAATGACAAGGCTACCATCCATTGGAGTAACAAAAATCTCAACAACGGACTACCTTCCATAATGACAAGGCTTCCATCTATTGGAATAACAAAAATATCGGGAACAAACTACCTTCCATAATGACAAGGCTATCGTCCAATGGAATAACAAAAATCTCGACAACATACTACCTTCCATAATGACAAGGCTACCATCCATTGGAGTAACAAAAATCTCAAAAACACACTACCTTCCATAATGACAAGGCTACCATCTATTGGAGTGACAGAAATAACAACAACAGACTACCTTCCATAAAGACAAGGCTACCATCCATTGGAGTAACAAAAATCTCGAGAACATACTAATTTCCATAATGACAAGGCTACCATCCAATGGAATAACAAAAATCTCCAGAACAGACTACCTTCCATTGTGACAAGGCTACCATCCATTGGAGTAACAAAAATCTCGACAACAGACTACTTTCCATAATGACAAGGCTACCATTAATTGGAGTAACAAAAATCTGAGCAACAAACTACCTTCCATAGTGATAAGGATACCATCCATTGGAGTAACAAAAATCTAGAGAACAAACTACCTTCCATAAAGACAAGTCTACCATCCATTGGAGTAACAAAAACATAGACAACAGACTATGCTCCATAATGACAAGGCTACCATCCATTGGAGTAACAAAAATCTCAACAACAAACTACCTTCCATAAAGACAAGGCTACCATCTATAGGAATAACAAAAATCTTGACAACAAACTACCTTCCATAAAGACAAGGCTACCATCCATTGGAGTAACAAAAATCTCGAGAACAGACTACCTTCCATATTGATAAGGCTACCATCCAATAGAATAACAAAAATCTCGAGAACAAACTACCTTCCATAGTGACAAGGCTACCATCCATTGGAGTAACAAAAATCTTGACAACAGACTACTTTCCATAATGACAAGGCTACCATCCATTGGAGTAACAAAAATCTAAATAACAAACTACCTTCTATAGTGACAAGGCTACCATTCATTGGAGTGACAGAAATCACAATGACAAACTACCTTCCATAATGACAATGCTACCATCCATGGGAGTAACAAAAATCTCAACAACAGACTACCTTTCATAATGACAAGGCTACCATCCATTTTAGTAACAAAAATCTCGAAAATAGACTACCTTCGATAATGACAAGGCTACCATCCAATGGAATAACAAAAATCTCGAGAACAGACTACCTTCCATAGTTACAAGGCTACCATCCATTCGAGTGACAGAAATCTCGACAATAGACTACTTTCCATAATGACAAGGCTACCATCCATTGGAGTAACAAAAATCTGAGCAACAGACTACCTTCCATAGTGATAAGGCTACCATCCATTGGAGTAACAAAAATCTCGAGAACAGACTACCTTCCATAATGACAACTCTACCATCCATTGGAGTAACAAAAACATAGACAACAGACTATGTTCCATAATGACAAGGCTACCATCCAATGGAGTAACAAAAATCTCAACAACAGACTTCCTTCCATAATGAGAATGCTACCATCTATTGGAATAACAAAAATCTCGAGAACAAACTACCTTCCATAATGACAAGGCTACCATCCAATGGAATAACAAAAATCTCGACAACATACTACCTTCCATAATGACAATTCTACCATCCATTGGAGTAAGAAAAATATTAACAATAGACTACTTTCCATAATGACAACGCTACCATCCATTAGAGTAACAAAAATCTCGACAACAGACTACTTTCCATAATGACAAGGTTACCATCTATTGGAGTGACAAAAATCACAACGACAGACTACCTTCCATAAAGACAAGGCTACCATCCATTGGAGTAACAAAAATCTCGAAAACATACTACCTTCCACAATGACAAGGCTACCATCCAATGGAATAACAAAAATCTCCAGAACAGACTACCTTACATTGTGACAAGGCTACCATCCATTAGAGTAACAAAAATCTCGGCAACAAACTACTTTCCATAATGACAAGGCTACCATCCATTGGAGTACCAAAATTCTGAGCAACAGACTACCTTCCATAGTGATAAAGCTACCATCCATTGGAGTAACAAAAATCTCGAGAACAGACTACCTTCCATAATGACAAGTCTACCATCCATTGGAGTAACAAAAACATAGACAACAGACTATGTTCCATAATGACAAGGCTACCATCCAATGGAGTAACAAAAATCTCAACAACAGACTACCTTCCATAATGACAAGGCTACCATCTATTGGAATAACAAAAATCTCGAGAACAAACTACCTTCCATAATGACAAGGCTACCATCCAATGGAATAACAAAAATCTCGACAACATACTACCTTCCATAATGACAATTCTACCATCCATTGGAGTAAGAAAAATATGAACAATAGAATACTTTCCATAATGACAAGGCTACCATCCATTGGAGTGACAGAAATCACAACGACAGACTACCTTCCATAAAGACAAGGCTACCATCCATTAGAGTAACAAAAATCTCGAGAACAGACTACCTTCTATAGTGACAAGGCTACCATCTATTGGAGTAACAAAAATCTCGACAACAGACTACTTTCCATAATGATAAGGCTACCATCCATTGGAGTAACAAAAATCTGAACAACAAACTACCTTCTATAGTGACAAGGCTACCATCCACTGGAGTGACAGAAATCACAATGACAGACTACCTTCCATAATGACAATGCTACCATCCATTGGAGTAAAAATAATCTCAACAACAGACTACCTTCCATAATGACAAGTCTACCATCCAATGGAATAACAAAAATCTCGACAACATACTACCTTCCATAATGACAAGTCTACCATCCATTGGAGTAACAAAAATCTCGACAACAGACTACCTTCCATAATGACAAGGCTACCATCTATTGGAGTGACAGAAATCACAACGACAAACTACCTTCCATAAAGACAAGGCTACCATCCATTGGAGTAACAAAAATCTCGAGAACATACTACCTTCCACAATGACAAGGCTAACATCCAATAGAATAACAAAAATCTCCAGAACAGACTACCTTCCATTGTGACAAGGCTACCAACCATTAGAGTAACAAAAATCTCGACAACAGACTACTTTCCATAATGACAAGGCTACCATCCATTGGAGTAACAAAAATTTGAGCAACAGACTACCTTCCATAGTGATAAGGCTACCATCCATTGGAGTAACAAAAATCTCGAGAACAGACTACCTTCCATAATGACAAGTCTACCATCCATTGGAGTAACAAAAACATAGACAACAGACTATGTTCCATAATGACAAGGCTACCATCCAATGGAGTAACAAAAATCTCAACAACAGACTTCCTTCCATAATGAGAATGCTACCATCTATTGGAATAACAAAAATCTCGAGAACAAACTACCTTCCATAATGACAAGGCTACCATCCAATGGAATAACAAAAATCTCGACAACATACTACCTTCCATAATGACAATTCTACCATCCATTGGAGTAAGAAAAATATTAACAATAGACTACTTTCCATAATGACAACGCTACCATCCATTGGAGTGATAGAAATCACAACGATAGACTACCTTCCATAAAGACAAGGCTACCATCCATTGGAATAACAAAAATCTCGAGAACAGGCTACCTTCCATAGTTACAAGGCTACCATCTATCGGAGTAACAAAAATCTCGACAACATACTACTTTCCATAATGACAAGGCTACCATCCATTGGAGTACCAAAAATCTGAACAAAAAACTACCCTCTATAGTGACAAGGCTACCATCCATTGGAGTGACCGAAATCACAATGACAGACTACCTTCTATAATGACAAGGCTACAATCCATTTTAGTAACAAAAATCTCAAAAATAGACTACCTTCCATAATGACAAGGATACCATCCAATGGAATAAAAAAATCTCGAGAACAGACTATCTCCCATAGTTACAAGGCTACCATCCATTGGAGTGACAGAAATCACAACTACAGACTACCTTCCATAATGACAAGGCTACCATCCATTGGAGTAACAAAAATCTCGACAACAGAATATGTTCCATAATGAAAAGGCTACCATCCATTGGAGTAACAAAAATCTCGACAACAGACTACCTTCTATAATGACAAGGCTACCATCTATTGGAATAACATAAATCTCGAGAACATACTACCTTCCATAATGACAAGTCTACCATCCATTGGAGTAACAAAAATCACTAAAATAGACTACCTTCCATAATGATAAGGCTACCATCCATTGGAGTAACAAAAATCTTGACAACAGACTACCTTTCATAATGAAAAGGCTACCATCTATTGGAATAACAAAAATCTCGAGAACAGACCTCCTTTCATAATGACAAGGATACCATCCAATGGAATAACAAAAATCTCGACAACATACAACCTTCCATAATGACAAGGCTAACATGCATTGGAGTAACAAAAATATCGACAATAGACTACCTTCCATAATGACAAGGATACCATGCATTGGAGTAACAAAAATATCGACAACAGACTACCTTCCATAATGACAAGGACACCATCTATTGTAATAACAAAAATCTCGAGAATAAACTAACTTCCATAATGACAAGGCTACAATTCATTGGAGTAATAAAGATATCGACAACTGACTACCTTCAATAATGACAATGCTACCATCCATTGGAGTGACAAAAATCTCGACAACAGACTACCTTCTTTAATAATAAGGATACCATCCATTGGAATAACAAAAATCACGACAACAGACTACCTTCCATAATGACAAGTCTACCATCCTTTGGAGTAACAAAAACATAGACAACAGACTATGTTCCATAATGACAAGGCTACCATCCATTGGAGTAACAAAAATCTCAACAACAGACTACCTTCCATAATGACAAGGCTTCCATCTATTGGAATAACAAAAATATCGGGAACAAACTACCTTCCATAATGACAAGGCTATCGTCCAATGGAATAACAAAAATCTCGACAACATACTACCTTCCATAATGACAAGGCTACCATCCATTGGAGTAACAAAAATCTCAAAAACACACTACCTTCCATAATGACAAGGCTACCATCTATTGGAGTGACAGAAATAACAACAACAGACTACCTTCCATAAAGACAAGGCTACCATCCATTGGAGTAACAAAAATCTCGAGAACATACTAATTTCCATAATGACAAGGCTACCATCCAATGGAATAACAAAAATCTCCAGAACAGACTACCTTCCATTGTGACAAGGCTACCATCCATTGGAGTAACAAAAATCTCGACAACAGACTACTTTCCATAATGACAAGGCTACCATTAATTGGAGTAACAAAAATCTAAGCAACAAACTACCTTCCATAGTGATAAGGATACCATCCATTGGAGTAACAAAAATCTAGAGAACAGACTACCTTCCATAATGACAAGTCTACCATCCATTGGAGTAACAAAAACTTAGACAACAGACTATGCTCCATAATGACAAGGCTACCATCCATTGGAGTAACAAAAATCTCAACAACAAACTACCTTCCATAAAGACAAGGCTACCATCTATAGGAATAACAAAAATCTTGACAACAAACTACCTTCCATAAAGACAAGGCTACCATCCATTGGAGTAACAAAAATCTCGAGAACAGACTACCTTCCATATTGATAAGGCTACCATCCAATAGAATAACAAAAATCTCGAGAACAAACTACCTTCCATAGTGACAAGGCTACCATCCATTGGAGTAACAAAAATCTTGACATTAGACTACTTTCCATAATGACAAGGCTACCATCCAATGGAGTAACATAAATCTAAATAACAAACTACTTTCTATAGTGACAAGGCTACCATCCATTGGAGTGACAGAAATCACAATGACAAACTACCTTCCATAATGATAATGCTACCATCCATGGGAGTAACAAAAATCTCAACTACAGACTACCTTTCATAATGACAAGGCTACCATCCATTTTAGTAACAAAAATCTCGAAAATAGACTACCTTCGATAATGACAAGGCTACCATCCAATGGAATAACAAAAATCTCGAGAACAGACTACCTTCCATAGTTACAAGGCTACCATCCATTCGAGTGACAGAAATCACAACTACAGACTACCTTCCATAATGACAAGGCTACCATCCATTGGAGTAACAAAAATCTCGACAACAGACTATGTTCCATAATGAAAAGGCTACAATCCATTGGAGTACCAAAAATCTCGACAACAGACTACCTTCTATAATGACAAGGCTACCATCTATTGGAATAACAAAAATCTCGAGAACAGACTACCTTCCATAATGACAAGGCTACCATCCAATGGAATAACAAAAATCTCGACAACATACTACCTTCCATAATGATAAGTATACCATCCATTGGAGTAACAAAATTCTCGACAATAGACTACCTTCCATAATGACAAGGCTACCATCTATTGGAATAACAAAAATCTCGAGAATAGACTACCTTCCATAATGACACGGCTACCATCCAATAGGAATAACAAAAATCTCGACAACATCCAACCTTCCATAATGACAAGGCTACCATGCATTGGAGTAACAAAAATCTAGAGACCAGACTACCTTCCATAATGACAAGGCTACCATCCATTAGAGTGACAAAAATCACAACGACAGACTACCTTCTATAATGACAAGGCTACCATCCATTGGAATAACAAAAATCTCGACAACAGACTACCTTCCATAATGACAAATCTACCGTCCATTGGAGTAAGAAAAATATGAACAATAGACTACTTTCCATAATGACAACGCTACCATCCATTGGAGTGACAGAAATCACAATGACAGACTACCTTCCATAAAGACAAGGCTACCATCCATTGGAGTAACAAAAATCTCGAGAACAGACTACCTTCCATAATGACAAGGCTACCATCCAATGGAATAACAAAAATCTCGAGACCAAACTACCTTTCATAGTGACAAGGATACCATCTATTGGAGTAACAAAAATCTCGACAACAGACTACTTTCCATAATTACAAGGCTACCATCCATTGGAGTAACTAAAATCTGAACAACAAACTACCTTCTATAGTGACAAGGCTATCATCCATTGGAGTGACAGAAATCACAATGACAGACTACCTTCCATAATGACAATGCTAGCATCCATTGGAGTAACAAAAATCTCAACAACAGACTACCTTTCATAATGACAAGGCTTCCATCTATTGGAATAACAAAAATATCGGGAACAAACTACCTTCCATAATGACAAGGCTATCGTCCAATGGAATAACAAAAATCTCGACAACATACTACCTTCCATAATGACAAGGCTACCATCCATTGGAGTAACAAAAATCTCAAAAACACACTACCTTCCATAATGACAAGGCTACCATCTATTGGAGTGACAGAAATAACAACAACAAACTACCTTCCATAAAGACAAGGCTACCATCCATTGGAGTAACAAAAATCTCGAGAACATACTAATTTCCATAATGACAAGGCTACCATCCAATGGAATAACAAAAATCTCCAGAATAGACTACCTTCCATTGTGACAAGGCTACCATCCATTGGAGTAACAAAAATCTCGACAACAGACTACTTTCCATAATGACAAGGCTACCATTAATTGGAGTAACAAAAATCTGAGCAACAAACTACCTTCCATACTGATAAGGATACCATCCATTGGAGTAACAAAAATCTAGAGAACAGACTACCTTCCATAATGATAAGTCTACCATCCATTGGAGTAACAAAAACATAGACAACAGACTATGCTCCATAATGACAAGGCTACACTCCATTGGAGTAACAAAAATCTCAACAACAGACTACCTTCCATAAAGACAAGGCTACCATCTAAAGGAATAACAAAAATCTTGACAACAAACTACCTTCCATAAAGAAAAGGCTACCATCCATTGGAGTAACAAAAATCTCGAGAACAGACTACCTTCCATATTGATAAGTCTACCATCCAATAGAATAACAAAAATCTCGAGAACAAACTACCTTCCATAGTGACAAGGCTACCATCCATTGGAGTAACAAAAATCTTGACAACAGACTACTTTCCATAATGACAAGGCTACCATCCATTGGAGTAACAAAAATCTAAACAACAAACTACCTTCTATAGTGACAAGGCTACCATCCATTGGAGTGACAGAAATCACAATGACAAACTACCTTCCATAATGACAATGCTACCATCCATGGGAGTAACAAAAATCTCAACAACAGACTACCTTTCATAATGACAAGGCTACCATCCATTTTAGTAACAAAAATCTCGAAAATAGACTACCTTCGATAATGACAAGGCTACCATCCAATGGAATAACAAAAATCTCGAGAACAGACTACCTTCCATAGTTACAAGGCTACCATCCATTCGAGTGACAGAAATCACAACTACAGACTACCTTCCATAATGACAAGGCTACCATCCATTGGAGTAACAAAAATCTCGACAACAGACTATGTTCCATAATGAAAAGGCTACAATCCATTGGAGTACCAAAAATCTCGACAACAGACTACCTTCTATAATGACAAGGCTACCATCTATTGGAATAACAAAAATCTCGAGACCAGACTACCTTCCATAATGACAAGGCTACCATCCAATGGAATAACAAAAATCTCGACAACATACTACCTTCCATAATGATAAGTATACCATCCATTGGAGTAAGAAAATTCTCGACAATAGACTACCTTCCATAATGACAAGGCTACCATCTATTGGAATAACAAAAATCTCGAGAATAGACTACCTTCCATAATGACACGGCTACCATCCAATATGAATAACAAAAATCTCGACAACATCCAACCTTCCATAATGACAAGGCAACCATGCATTGGAGTAACAAAAATCTAGAGACCAAACTACCTTCCATAATGACAAGGCTACCATCCATTAGAGTGACAAAAATCACAACGACAGACTACCTTCTATAATGACAAGGCTACCATCCATTGGAATAACAAAAATCTCGACAACAGACTACCTTCCATAATGACAAATCTACCGTCCATTGGAGTAAGAAAAATATGAACAATAGACTACTTTCCATAATGACAAGGCTACCATCCATTGGAGTGACAGAAATCACAATGACAGACTACCTTCCATAAAGACAAAGCTACCATCCATTGGAGTAACAAAAATCTCGAGAACAGACTACCTTCCATAATGACAAGGCTACCATCCAATGGAATAACAAAAATCTCGAGACCAAACTGCCTTTCATAGTGACAAGGATACCATCTATTGGAGTAACAAAAATCTCGACAACAGACTACTTTCCATAATGACAAGGCTACCATCCATTGGAGTAACTAAAATCTGAACAACAAACTACCTTCTATAGTGACAAGGCTATCATCCATTGGAGTGACAGAAATCACAATGACAGACTACCTTCCATAATGACAATGCTAGCATCCATTGGAGTAACAAAAATCTCAACAACAGACTACCTTTCATAATGACAAGGCTTCCATCTATTGGAATAACAAAAATATCGGGAACAAACTACCTTCCATAATGACAAGGCTATCGTCCAATGGAATAACAAAAATCTCGACAACATACTACCTTCCATAATGACAAGGCTACCATCCATTGGAGTAACAAAAATCTCAAAAACACACTACCTTCCATAATGACAAGGCTACCATCTATTGGAGTGACAGAAATAACAACAACAGACTACCTTCCATAAAGACAAGGCTACCATCCATTGGAGTAACAAAAATCTCGAGAACATACTAATTTCCATAATGACAAGGCTACCATCCAATGGAATAACAAAAATCTCCAGAATAGACTACCTTCCATTGTGACAAGGCTACCATCCATTGGAGTAACAAAAATCTCGACAACAGACTACTTTCCATAATGACAAGGCTACCATTAATTGGAGTAACAAAAATCTGAGCAACAAACTACCTTCCATAGTGATAAGGATACCATCCATTGGAGTAACAAAAATCTAGAGAACAGACTACCTTCCATAATGATAAGTCTACCATCCATTGGAGTAACAAAAACATAGACAACAGACTATGCTCCATAATGACAAGGATACACTCCATTGGAGTAACAAAAATCTCAACAACAGACTACCTTCCATAAAGACAAGGCTACCATCTAAAGGAATAACAAAAATCTTGACAACAAACTACCTTCCATAAAGAAAAGGCTACCATCCATTGGAGTAACAAAAATCTCGAGAACAGACTACCTTCCATATTGATAAGTCTACCATCCAATAGAATAACAAAAATCTCGAGAACAAACTACCTTCCATAGTGACAAGGCTACCATCCATTGGAGTAACAAAAATCTTGACAACAGACTACTTTCCATAATGACAAGGCTACCATCCATTGGAGTAACAAAAATCTAAACAACAAACTACCTTCTATAGTGACAAGGCTACCATCCATTGGAGTGACAGAAATCACAATGACAAACTACCTTCCATAATGACAATGCTACCATCCATGGGAGTAACAAAAATCTCAACAACAGACTACCTTTCATAATGACAAGGCTACCATCCATTTTAGTAACAAAAATCTCGAAAATAGACTACCTTTGATAATGACAAGGCTACCATCCAATGGAATAACAAAAATCTCGAGAACAGACTACCTTCCATAGTTACAAGGCTACCATCCATTCGAGTGACAGAAATCACAACTACAGACTACCTTCCATAATGACAAGGCTACCATCCATTGGAGTAACAAAAATCTCGACAACAGACTATGTTCCATAATGAAAAGGCTACAATCCATTGGAGTACCAAAAATCTCGACAACAGACTACCTTCTATAATGACAAGGCTACCATCTATTGGAATAACAAAAATCTCGAGACCAGACTACCTTCCATAATGACAAGGCTACCATCCAATGGAATAACAAAAATCTCGACAACATACTACCTTCCATAATGATAAGTATACCATCCATTGGAGTAAGAAAATTCTCGACAATAGACTACCTTCCATAATGACAAGGCTACCATCTATTGGAATAACAAAAATCTCGAGAATAGACTACCTTCCATAATGACACGGCTACCATCCAATATGAATAACAAAAATCTCGACAACATCCAACCTTCCATAATGACAAGGCAACCATGCATTGGAGTAACAAAAATCTAGAGACCAAACTACCTTCCATAATGACAAGGCTACCATCCATTAGAGTGACAAAAATCACAACGACAGACTACCTTCTATAATGACAAGGCTACCATCCATTGGAATAACAAAAATCTCGACAACAGACTACCTTCCATAATGACAAATCTACCGTCCATTGGAGTAAGAAAAATATGAACAATAGACTACTTTCCATAATGACAAGGCTACCATCCATTGGAGTGACAGAAATCACAATGACAGACTACCTTCCATAAAGACAAAGCTACCATCCATTGGAGTAACAAAAATCTCGAGAACAGACTACCTTCCCTAATGACAAGGCTACCATCCAATGGAATAACAAAAATCTCGAGACCAAACTACCTTTCATAGTGACAAGGCTACCATCTATAGGAGTAACAAAAATCTCGACCACAGACTACTTTCCATAATGACAAGGCTACCATCCATTGGAGTAACAAAAATATGAACAACAAACTACCTTCTATAGTGACAAGGCTATCATCCATTGGAGTGACAGAAATCACAATGATAGACTACCTTCCATAATGACAATGCTACCATCCATTGGAGTAACAAAAATCTCAACAACAGACTACCTTCCATAATGACAAGGCTTCCATCTATTGGAATAACAAAAATATCGGGAACAAACTACCTTCCATAATGACAAGGCTATCGTCCAATGGAATAACAAAAATCTCGACAACATACTACCTTCCATAATGACAAGGCTACCATCCATTGGAGTAACAAAAATCTCAAAAACACACTACCTTCCATAATGACAAGGCTACCATCTATTGGAGTGACAGAAATAACAACAACAGACTACCTTCCATAAAGACAAGGCTACCATCCATTGGAGTAACAAAAATCTCGAGAACATTCTAATTTCCATAATGACAAGGCTACCATCCAATGGAATAACAAAAATCTCCAGAACAGACTACCTTCCATTGTGACAAGGCTACCATCCATTGGAGTAACAAAAATCTCGACAACAGACTACTTTCCATAATGACAAGGCTACCATTAATTGGAGTAACAAAAATCTGAGCAACAAACTACCTTCCATAGTGATAAGGATACCATCCATTGGAGTAACAAAAATCTAGAGAACAGACTAGCTTCCATAATGACAAGTCTACCATCCATTGGAGTAACAAAAACATAGACAACAGACTATGCTCCATAATGACAAGGCTACCATCCATTGGAGTAACAAAAATCTCAACAACAGACTACCTTCCATAAAGACAAGGCTACCATCTAAAGGAATAACAAAAATCTTGACAACAAACTACCTTCCATAAAGACAAGGCTACCATCCATTGGAGTAACAAAAATCTCGAGAACAGACTACCTTCCATATTGATAAGGCTACCATCCAATAAAATAACAAAAATATCTAGAACAAACTACCTTCCATAGTGACAAGTCTACCATCCATTGGAGTAACAAAAATCTTGACAACAGACTACTTTCCATAATGACAAGGCTACCATCCATTGGAGTAACAAAAATCTAAACAACAAACTACCTTCTATAGTGACAAGGCTACCATCCATTGGAGTGACAGAAATCACAATGACAAACTACCTTCCATAATGACAATGCTACCATCCATGGGAGTAAAAAAAATCTCAACAACAGACTACCTTTCATAATGACAAGGCTACCATCCATTTTAGTAACAAAAATCTCGAAAATAGACTACCTTCGATAATGACAAGGCTACCATCCAATGGAATAACAAAAATCTCGAGAACAGACTACCTTCCATAGTTACAAGGCTACCATCCATTCGAGTGACAGAAATCACAACTACAGACTACCTTCCATAATGACAAGGCTACCATCCATTGGAGTAACAAAAATCTCGACAACAGACTATGTTCCATAATGAAAAGGCTACAATCCATTGGAGTACCAAAAATCTCGACAACAGACTACCTTCTATAATGACAAGGTTACCATCTATTGGAATAACAAAAATCTCGAGAACAGACTACCTTCCATAATGACAAGGCTACCATCCAATGGAATAACAAAAATCTCGACAACATACTACCTTCCATAATGATAAGTATACCATCCATTGGAGTAACAAAATTCTCGACAATAGACTACCTTCCATAATAACAAGGCTACCATCTATTGGAATAACAAAAATCTCGAGAATAGACTACCTTCCATAATGACACGACTACCATCCAATAGGAATAACAAAAATCTCGACATCATACAACCTTCCATAATAACAAGGCTACCATGCATTGGAGTAACAAAAATATCGACAACAGACTACCTTCCATAATGACAAGGATACCATCTATTGTAATAACAAAAATCTCGAGAACAAACTAACTTCAATAATGACAATGCTACCATCCATTGGACTGACAAAAATCTCGACAACAGACTACCTTCTTTAATAAT
This sequence comes from Vicia faba, assembly GCA_948472305.1. Taxonomy (NCBI): domain Eukaryota; kingdom Viridiplantae; phylum Streptophyta; class Magnoliopsida; order Fabales; family Fabaceae; genus Vicia; species Vicia faba. The sequence continues at coordinate 832,302,007 of OX451738.1, read as the reverse complement.
AAGGCTACCATCCATTGGACTGACAAAAATCTCGACAACAGACTACCTTCCATAATGACAAGTCTACCATCCATTGGAGTAACAAAAACATCGACAATAGACTATGTTCCATAATGACAAGTCTACCATCCATTGGAGTAACAAAAATCTCAACAACAGACTTCCTTCCATAATGACAACGCTACCATCTATTGGAATAACAAAAATCTCGGGAACAAACTAACTTCCATAATGACAAGGCTATCATCTAATGGAATAACAAAAATCTCGACAACATACTACCTTCCATAATGACAAGGCTACCATCCATTGGAGTAATAAAAATCTCAACAACAGACTACCTTCCATAATGACAAGGCTACCATCTATTGGAGTGACAGAAATCACAACGATAGACTACCTTCCATAAAGACAAGGCTACCATCCATTGGAGTAACAAAAATCTCGAGAACATACTAATTTCCATAATGACAAGGCTACCATCCAATGGAATAACAAAAATCTCCAGAACATACTACCTTCCATTGTGACAAGGCTACCATCCATTGGAGTAACAAAAATCTCGACAACAGACTACTTTCCATAATGACAAGGCTACCATCCATTGGAGTAACAAAAATCTGAGCAACAAACTACCTTCCATAGTGATAAGGCTACCATCCATTGGAGTGACAAAAATCTCGAGAACATACTACCTTCCATAATGACAAGTCTACCATCCATTGGAGTAACAAAAACATAGACAACAGACTATGCTCCATAATGACAAGGCTACCATCCATTGGAGTAACAAAAATCTCAACAACAGACTACCTTCCATAAAGACAAGGCTACCATCTATAGGAATAACAAAAATCTTGACAACAAACTACCTTCCATAAAGACAAGGCTACCATCCATTGGAGTAACAAAAATCTCGAGAACAGACTACCTTCCATATTGATAAGGCTACCATCCAATAGAATAACAAAAATCTCGAGAACAAACTACCTTCCATAGTGACAAGTCTACCATCCATTGGAGTAACAAAAATCTTGACAACAGACTACTTTCCATAATGACAAGGCTACCATCCATTGGAGTAACAAAAATCTGAACAACAAACTACCTTCTATAGTGACAAGGCTACCATCCATTGGAGTGACAGAAATCACAATGACAAACTACCTTCCATAATGACAATGCTACCATCCATGGGAGTAAAAAAAATCTCAACAACAGACTACCTTTCATAATGACAAGGCTACCATCCATTTTAGTAACAAAAATCTCGAAAATAGACTACCTTCGATAATGACAAGGCTACCATCCAATGGAATAACAAAAATCTCGAGAACAGACTACCTTCCATAGTTACAAGGCTACCATCCATTCGAGTGACAGAAATCACAACTACAGACTACCTTCCATAATGACAAGGCTACCATCCATTGGAGTAACAAAAATCTCGACAACAGACTATGTTCCATAATGAAAAGGCTACAATCCATTGGAGTACCAAAAATCTCGACAATAGACTACCTTCTATAATGACAAGGTTACCATCTATTGGAATAACAAAAATCTCGAGAACAGACTACCTTCCATAATGACAAGGCTACCATCCAATGGAATAACAAAAATCTCGACAACATACTACCTTCCATAATGATAAGTATACCATCCATTGGAGTAACAAAATTCTCGACAATAGACTACCTTCCATAATAACAAGGCTACCATCTATTGGAATAACAAAAATCTCGAGAATAGACTACCTTCCATAATGACACGACTACCATCCAATAGGAATAACAAAAATCTCGACATCATACAACCTTCCATAATAACAAGGCTACCATGCATTGGAGTAACAAAAATATCGACAACAGACTACCTTCCATAATGACAAGGATACCATCTATTGTAATAACAAAAATCTCGAGAACAAACTAACTTCAATAATGACAATGCTACCATCCATTGGACTGACAAAAATCTCGACAACAGACTACCTTCTTTAATAATAAGGCTACCATCCATTGGACTGACAAAAATCTCGACAACAGACTACCTTCCATAATGACAAGTCTACCATCCATTGGAGTAACAAAAACATCGACAATAGACTATGTTCCATAATGACAAGTCTACCATCCATTGGAGTAACAAAAATCTCAACAACAGACTTCCTTCCATAATGACAACGCTACCATCTATTGGAATAACAAAAATCTCGGGAACAAACTAACTTCCATAATGACAAGGCTATCATCTAATGGAATAACAAAAATCTCGACAACATACTACCTTCCATAATGACAAGGCTACCATCCATTGGAGTAATAAAAATCTCAACAACAGACTACCTTCCATAATGACAAGGCTACCATCTATTGGAGTGACAGAAATCACAACGATAGACTACCTTCCATAAAGACAAGGCTACCATCCATTGGAGTAACAAAAATCTCGAGAACATACTAATTTCCATAATGACAAGGCTACCATCCAATGGAATAACAAAAATCTCCAGAACATACTACCTTCCATTGTGACAAGGCTACCATCCATTGGAGTAACAAAAATCTCGACAACAGACTACTTTCCATAATGACAAGGCTACCATCCATTGGAGTAACAAAAATCTGAGCAACAAACTACCTTCCATAGTGATAAGGCTACCATCCATTGGAGTGACAAAAATCTCGAGAACATACTACCTTCCATAATGACAAGTCTACCATCCATTGGAGTAACAAAAACATAGACAACAGACTATGCTCCATAATGACAAGGCTACCATCCATTGGAGTAACAAAAATCTCAACAACAGACTACCTTCCATAAAGACAAGGCTACCATCTATAGGAATAACAAAAATCTTGACAACAAACTACCTTCCATAAAGACAAGGCTACCATCCATTGGAGTAACAAAAATCTCGAGAACAGACTACCTTCCATATTGATAAGGCTACCATCCAATAGAATAACAAAAATCTCGAGAACAAACTACCTTCCATAGTGACAAGGCTACCATCCATTGGAGTAACAAAAATCTTGACAACAGACTACTTTCCATAATGACAAGGCTACCATCCATTGGAGTAACAAAAATCTGAACAACAAACTACCTTCTATAGTGACAAGGCTACCATCCATTGGAGTGACATAAATCACAATGACAAACTACCTTCCATAATGACAATGCTACCAACCATGGGAGTAACAAAAATCTCAACAACAGACTACCTTTTATAATGACAAGGCTACCATCCATTTTAGTAACAAAAATCTCGAAAATAGACTACCTTCCATAATGACAAGGCTACCATCCAATGGAATAACAAAAATCTCGAGAACAGACTACCTTCCATAGTTACAAGGCTACCATCCATTCGAGTGACAGAAATCACAACTACAGACTACCTTCCATAATGACAAGGCTACCATCCATTGGAGTAACAAAAATCTCGACAACAGACTATGTTCCATAATGAAAAGGCTACAATCCATTGGAGTACCAACAATCTCGACAACAGACTACCTTCTATAATGACAAGGCTACCATCTATTGGAATAACAAAAATCTCGAGAACAGACTACCTTCCATAATGACAAGGCTACCATCCAATGGAATAACAAAAATCTCGACAACATACTACCTTCCATAATGATAAGTATACCATCCATTGGAGTAACAAAATTCTCGACAATAGACTACCTTCCATAATGACAAGGCTACCATCTATTGGAATAACAAAAATCTCGAGAATAGACTACCTTCCATAATGACACGGCTACCATCCAATAGGAATAACAAAAATCTCGACAACATCCAACCTTCCATAATGATAAGGCTTCCATGCATTGGAGTAACAAAAATCTAGAGACCAGACTACCTTCCGTAATGACAAGGGTACCATCCATTAGAGTGACAAAAATCACAATGACAGACTACCTTCTATAATGACAAGGCTACCATCCATTGGAATAACAAAAATCTCGACAACAGACTACCTTCCATAATGACAAATCTACCGTCCATTGGAGTAAGAAAAATATGAACAATAGACTACTTTCCATAATGACAAGGCTACCATCCATTGGAGTGACAGAAATCACAATGACAGACTACCTTCCATAAAGACAAGGCTACCATCCATTGGAGTAACAAAAATCTCGAGAACAGACTACCTTCCATAATGACAAGGCTACCATCCATTGGACTGACAAAAATCTCGACAACAGACTACCTTCCATAGTGACAAGGCTACCATCTATTGGAGTAACAAAAATCTCGACAACAGAATACTTTCCATAATGACAAGGCTACCATCCATTGGAGTAACAAAAATCTCAACAACAGACTTCCTTCCATAATGACAACGCTACCATCTATTGGAATAACAAAAATCTCGGGAACAAACTAACTTCCATAATGACAAGGCTATCATCTAATGGAATAACAAAAATCTCGACAACATACTACCTTCCATAATGACAAGGCTACCATCCATTGGAGTAATAAAAATCTCAACAACAGACTACCTTCCATAATGACAAGGCTACCATCTATTGGAGTGACAGAAATCACAACGATAGACTACCTTCCATAAAGACAAGGCTACCATCCATTGGAGTAACAAAAATCTCGAGAACATACTAATTTCCATAATGACAAGGCTACCATCCAATGGAATAACAAAAATCTCCAGAACATACTACCTTCCATTGTGACAAGGCTACCATCCATTGGAGTAACAAAAATCTCGACAACAGACTACTTTCCATAATGACAAGGCTACCATCCATTGGAGTAACAAAAATCTGAGCAACAAACTACCTTCCATAGTGATAAGGCTACCATCCATTGGAGTGACAAAAATCTCGAGAACATACTACCTTCCATAATGACAAGTCTACCATCCATTGGAGTAACAAAAACATAGACAACAGACTATGCTCCATAATGACAAGGCTACCATCCATTGGAGTAACAAAAATCTCAACAACAGACTACCTTCCATAAAGACAAGGCTACCATCTATAGGAATAACAAAAATCTTGACAACAAACTACCTTCCATAAAGACAAGGCTACCATCCATTGGAGTAACAAAAATCTCGAGAACAGACTACCTTCCATATTGATAAGGCTACCATCCAATAGAATAACAAAAATCTCGAGAACAAACTACCTTCCATAGTGACAAGGCTACCATCCATTGGAGTAACAAAAATCTTGACAACAGACTACTTTCCATAATGACAAGGCTACCATCCATTGGAGTAACAAAAATCTGAACAACAAACTACCTTCTATAGTGACAAGGCTACCATCCATTGGAGTGACATAAATCACAATGACAAACTACCTTCCATAATGACAATGCTACCAACCATGGGAGTAACAAAAATCTCAACAACAGACTACCTTTTATAATGACAAGGCTACCATCCATTTTAGTAACAAAAATCTCGAAAATAGACTACCTTCCATAATGACAAGGCTACCATCCAATGGAATAACAAAAATCTCGAGAACAGACTACCTTCCATAGTTACAAGGCTACCATCCATTCGAGTGACAGAAATCACAACTACAGACTACCTTCCATAATGACAAGGCTACCATCCATTGGAGTAACAAAAATCTCGACAACAGACTATGTTCCATAATGAAAAGGCTACAATCCATTGGAGTACCAACAATCTCGACAACAGACTACCTTCTATAATGACAAGGCTACCATCTATTGGAATAACAAAAATCTCGAGAACAGACTACCTTCCATAATGACAAGGCTACCATCCAATGGAATAACAAAAATCTCGACAACATACTACCTTCCATAATGATAAGTATACCATCCATTGGAGTAACAAAATTCTCGACAATAGACTACCTTCCATAATGACAAGGCTACCATCTATTGGAATAACAAAAATCTCGAGAATAGACTACCTTCCATAATGACACGGCTACCATCCAATAGGAATAACAAAAATCTCGACAACATCCAACCTTCCATAATGATAAGGCTTCCATGCATTGGAGTAACAAAAATCTAGAGACCAGACTACCTTCCGTAATGACAAGGGTACCATCCATTAGAGTGACAAAAATCACAATGACAGACTACCTTCTATAATGACAAGGCTACCATCCATTGGAATAACAAAAATCTCGACAACAGACTACCTTCCATAATGACAAATCTACCGTCCATTGGAGTAAGAAAAATATGAACAATAGACTACTTTCCATAATGACAAGGCTACCATCCATTGGAGTGACAGAAATCACAATGACAGACTACCTTCCATAAAGACAAGGCTACCATCCATTGGAGTAACAAAAATCTCGAGAACAGACTACCTTCCATAATGACAAGGCTACCATCCATTGGACTGACAAAAATCTCGACAACAGACTACCTTCCATAGTGACAAGGCTACCATCTATTGGAGTAACAAAAATCTCGACAACAGAATACTTTCCATAATGACAAGGCTACCATCCATTGGAGTAACAAAAATCTCAACAACAGACTTCCTTCCATAATGACAACGCTACCATCTATTGGAATAACAAAAATCTCGGGAACAAACTAACTTCCATAATGACAAGGCTATCATCTAATGGAATAACAAAAATCTCGACAACATACTACCTTCCATAATGACAAGGCTACCATCCATTGGAGTAATAAAAATCTCAACAACAGACTACCTTCCATAATGACAAGGCTACCATCTATTGGAGTGACAGAAATCACAACGATAGACTACCTTCCATAAAGACAAGGCTACCATCCATTGGAGTAACAAAAATCTCGAGAACATACTAATTTCCATAATGACAAGGCTACCATCCAATGGAATAACAAAAATCTCCAGAACATACTACCTTCCATTGTGACAAGGCTACCATCCATTGGAGTAACAAAAATCTCGACAACAGACTACTTTCCATAATGACAAGGCTACCATCCATTGGAGTAACAAAAATCTGAGCAACAAACTACCTTCCATAGTGATAAGGCTACCATCCATTGGAGTGACAAAAATCTCGAGAACATACTACCTTCCATAATGACAAGTCTACCATCCATTGGAGTAACAAAAACATAGACAACAGACTATGCTCCATAATGACAAGGCTACCATCCATTGGAGTAACAAAAATCTCAACAACAGACTACCTTCCATAAAGACAAGGCTACCATCTATAGGAATAACAAAAATCTTGACAACAAACTACCTTCCATAAAGACAAGGCTACCATCCATTGGAGTAACAAAAATCTCGAGAACAGACTACCTTCCATATTGATAAGGCTACCATCCAATAGAATAACAAAAATCTCGAGAACAAACTACCTTCCATAGTGACAAGGCTACCATCCATTGGAGTAACAAAAATCTTGACAACAGACTACTTTCCATAATGACAAGGCTACCATCCATTGGAGTAACAAAAATCTGAACAACAAACTACCTTCTATAGTGACAAGGCTACCATCCATTGGAGTGACATAAATCACAATGACAAACTACCTTCCATAATGACAATGCTACCAACCATGGGAGTAACAAAAATCTCAACAACAGACTACCTTTTATAATGACAAGGCTACCATCCATTTTAGTAACAAAAATCTCGAAAATAGACTACCTTCCATAATGACAAGGCTACCATCCAATGGAATAACAAAAATCTCGAGAACAGACTACCTTCCATAGTTACAAGGCTACCATCCATTCGAGTGACAGAAATCACAACTACAGACTACCTTCCATAATGACAAGGCTACCATCCATTGGAGTAACAAAAATCTCGACAACAGACTATGTTCCATAATGAAAAGGCTACAATCCATTGGAGTACCAACAATCTCGACAACAGACTACCTTCTATAATGACAAGGCTACCATCTATTGGAATAACAAAAATCTCGAGAACAGACTACCTTCCATAATGACAAGGCTACCATCCAATGGAATAACAAAAATCTCGACAACATACTACCTTCCATAATGATAAGTATACCATCCATTGGAGTAACAAAATTCTCGACAATAGACTACCTTCCATAATGACAAGGCTACCATCTATTGGAATAACAAAAATCTCGAGAATAGACTACCTTCCATAATGACACGGCTACCATCCAATAGGAATAACAAAAATCTCGACAACATCCAACCTTCCATAATGATAAGGCTTCCATGCATTGGAGTAACAAAAATCTAGAGACCAGACTACCTTCCGTAATGACAAGGCTACCATCCATTAGAGTGACAAAAATCACAATGACAGACTACCTTCTATAATGACAAGGCTACCATCCATTGGAATAACAAAAATCTCGACAACAGACTACCTTCCATAATGACAAATCTACCGTCCATTGGAGTAAGAAAAATATGAACAATAGACTACTTTCCATAATGACAAGGCTACCATCCATTGGAGTGACAGAAATCACAATGACAGACTACCTTCCATAAAGACAAGGCTACCATCCATTGGAGTAACAAAAATCTCGAGAACAGACTACCTTCCATAATGACAAGGCTACCATCCAATGGAATAACAAAAATCTCGAGACCAAACTACCTTTCATAGTGACAAGGCTACCATCTATTGGAGTAACAAAAATCTCGACAACAGAATACTTTCCATAATGACAAGGCTACCATCCATTGGAGTAACAAAAATCTGAACAACAAACTACCTTCTATAGTGACAAGGCTATCATCCATTGGAGTGACAGAAATCACAATGACAGACTACCTTCCATAATGACAATGCTACCATCCATTGGAGTAACAAAAATCACAACAACAGACTACCTTTCATAATGACAAGGCTACCATCCATTTTAGTAACAAAAATCTCGAAAATAGACTACCTTCCATAATGACAAGGCTACCATCCAATGGAATAACATAAATCTCGAGAACAGACTACCTTCCATAGATACAAGGCTACCATCCATTGGAGTGACAGAAATCACAACTACAGACTACCGTCCATAATGACAAGGCTACCATCCATTGGAGTAACAAAAATCTCGACAATAGACTATGTTCCATAATGAAAAGGCTACCATTCATTGGAGTAACAAAAATCTCGACAACAGACTACCTTCTATAATGACAAGGCTACCATCTATTGGAATAACATAAATCTCGACAACATACTACCTTCCATAATGACAAGGCTACCATCCATTGGAGTAACAAAAATCACTAAAATAGACTACCTTCCATAATGATAAGGCTACCATCCATTGGAGTAACAAAAATCTCGACAACAGACTACCTTCGATAATGAAAAGGCTACCATCTATTGGAATAACAAAAATCTCGAGAACAGACTACCTTTCATAATGACAAGGCTACCATCCAATCGAATAACAAAAATCTTGACAACATACTACCTTCCATAATGATAAGTATACCATCCATTGGAGTAAAAAAATTGTCGACGACAGACTAACTTCCATAATGACAAGGCTACCATCTATTAGAATAACAAAAATCTCGAGAACATACTACCTTCCATAATGACACGGCTACCATCCAATGGAATAACAAAAATCTCGACATCATACAACCTTCCATAATAACAAGGCTACCATGCATTGGAGTAACAAAAATATCGACAACAGACTACCTTCCATAATGACAAGGATACCATCTATTGTAATAACAAAAATCTCGAGAACAAACTAACTTCAATAATGACAATGCTACCATCCATTGGACTAACAAAAATCTCGACAACAGACTACCTTCTTTAATAATAAGGCTACCATCCATTGGACTGACAAAAATCTCGACAACAGACTACCTTCCATAATGACAAGTCTACCATCCATTGGAGTAACAAAAACATCGACAACAGACTATGTTCCATAATGACAAGTCTACCATCCATTGGAGTAACAAAAATCTCAACAACAGACTTCCTTCCATAATGACAACGCTACCATCTATTGGAATAACAAAAATCTCGGGAACAAACTACCTTCCATAATGACAAGGCTATCAACTAATGGAATAACAAAAATCTCGACAACATACTACCTTCCATAATGACAAGGCTACCATCTATTGGAGTGACAGAAATCACAACGATAGTCTACCTTCCATAAAGACAAGGCTACCATCCATTGGAGTAACAAAAATCTCGAGAACATACTAATTTCCATAATGACAAGGCTACCATCCAATGGAATAACAAAAATCTCCAGAACAGACTACCTTCCATTGTGACAAGGCTACCATCCATTGGAGTAACAAAAATCTCGACAACAGACTACTTTCCATAATGACAAGGCTACCATCCATTGGAGTAACAAAAATCTGAGCAACAAACTACCTTCCATAGTGATAAGGCTACCATCCATTGGAGTGACAAAAATCTCGAGAACATACTACCTTCCATAATGACAAGTCTACCATCCATTGGAGTAACAAAAACATAGACAACAGACTATGTTCCATAATGACAAGGCTACCATCCATTGGAGTAACAAAAATCTAAACAACCGACTAGCTTCCATAATGACAAGGCTACCATCTATAGGAATAACAAAAATCTCGAGAACACACTACCTTCCATAATGACAAGGCTACCATCCAATGGAATAACAAAAATCTCGACAACAGACTACCTTCCATAATGACAATTCTACCATCCATTGGAGTAAGAAAAATATGAACAATAGACTACTTTCCATAATGACAAGGCTACCAACCATTGGAGTGACATAAATCACAACGACAAACTACCTTCCATAAAGAAAAGGCTACCATCCATTGGAGTAACAAAAATCTCGAGAACAGACTACCTTCCATATTGATAAGGCTACCATCCAATAGAATAACAAAAATCTCGAGAACAAACTACCTTCCATAGTGACAAGGCTACCATGCATTGGAGTAACAAAAATCTCGACAACATACTACTTTCCATAATGACAAGGCTACCATCCATTGGAGTAACAAAAATCTGAACAACAAACTACCTTCTATAGTGACAAGGCTACCATCCATGGGAGTGACAGAAATCACAATGACAGACTACCTTCCATAAAGACAATGCTACCATGCATTGGAGTAACAAAAATCTCAACAACAGACTACCTTTCATAATGACAAGGCTACCATCCATTTTAGTAACAAAAATCTCGAAAATAGACTACCTTCCATAATGACAAGGCTACCATCCAATGGAATAACAAAAATCTCGAGAACAGACTACCTTTCATAGTTACAAGGCTACCATCCATTGGAGTGACAGAAATCACAACGACAGACTACCTTCCATATTTACAAGGCTACCATCCATTGGAGTAACAAAAATCTCGAAAACAAACTACCTTCCATAATGATAGGGCTACCATCCATTGGAGTAACAAAAATCTCGACAACAGACTACCTTCCATAATGAAAAGGCTACCATCTATTGGAATAACAAAAATCTCGAGAACAGACTACCTTTTATAATGACAAGGCTACCATCCAATCGAATAACAAAAATCTCGACAACATACTACCTTCCATAATGATAAGTATACCATCCATTAGAGTAAAAAAATTGTCGACGACAGACTACCTTCCATAATGACAAGGCTACCATCTATTGGAATAACAAAAATCTCGAGAACAGACTACCTTCCATAATGACACGGCTACCATCCAATGGAATAACAAAAATCTCGACAACATACAACCTTCCATAATGACAAGGCTACCATGCATTGGATTACAAAAATATCAACAACAGACTACCTTCCATAATGACAAGGATACCATCTTTTGTAATAACAAAAATCTCGAGAACAAACTAACTTCCATAATGACAAGGCTACAATTCATTGGAGTAATAAAGATATCGACAACTGACTACCTTCAATAATGAAAAATGCTACCATCCATTGGAGTGACAAAAATCTCGACAACAGACTACCTTCTTTAATAATAAGGCTACCATCCATTGGAATAACAAAAATCTCGACAACAGACTTCCTTCCATAATGACAAGTCTTCCATCCATTGGAGTAACAAAAACATAGACAACAGACTATGTTTCATAATAACAAGGCTACCATCCATTGGAGTAACAAAAATCTCAACAACAGACTACCTTCCATAATGACAAGGCTACCATCTATTGGAATAACAAAAATCTTGGGAACAACAGACAGACTACCTTCCATAATGACAAGGCTACCATTCATTGGAGTGACATAAATCACAACGACAGACTACCTTCCATAATGACAAGGCTAGCATCCATTGGAGTAACAACAATCTCGACAACAATCTACCTTCCCTAATGACAAGGCTACCATCCATTGAATTAACAAAAATCTAGACAACAAACTACCTTCCATAATGTCAAGGATACCATCCATTGGAGTAGCAAAAATATCGACAACAAACTACCTTCCATAATGACAACGCTACCATCAATTGGTATAACAAAATTCTCGACAACAAACTACCTTCCATAATGACAAGGCTACCATCCATTGGAGTAACAAAAATCTCGACAATAGACTACCTTCCATAATGACAAGGCTACCATCCATTGGAGTAACAAAAATATGAACAACAAACTACCTTCCATACTGACAAGGCTACCATCCATTGGAGTGACATAAATCACAACGACAGACTACCTTTCATAATGATAAGGCTAGCATCCATTGGAGTATCAAAAATCTCGACAACATAATACCTTCCATAATGACAAGGCTACCATTCATTGAATTAACAAAAATCACGACAACAGACTACCTTCCATAATGACAAGGATATCATCCATTGGAGTAACAAAAATATCGACAACAGACTACGTTCCATAATGACAAGGCTACCATCCATTGGAGTAACAAAAATATCAACAACAGACTATGTTCCAAAATGACAAGGCTACCATCCATTGGAGTAACAAAAATCTCGACAACAGACTACCTTCCATAATGACAAGGCTACCATCCATTGGAGTAATAGGAATCTCAACAACATACTAACTTCCATAATGACAAGGCTACCATCCATTGGAGTAACATAAATCTCAATGACATACTACCTTCCATAATGACAAGGCTATCATCCATTGGAGTAAGAAAAATATCCACAACATAATACCTTCCATAATGACAAGGCTACCATCCATTGGAGTAACAAAAATATGAACAACAGACTACCTTCCATAGTGACAAGGCTACCATCCATTGGAGTGACATAAATCACAACGACAGACTACCTTCCATAATGATAAGGCTAGCATCCATTGGAGTATCAAAAATCTCGACAACAATCTACCTTGCATAATGACAAGGCTACCATCCATTGGAGTAACAAAAATATGAACAATAAACTACCTTCCATAATGACATGTCTACCATCCATTGGAGTAACAAAAATATCGAATACAGGCTACCTTCCATAATGACAAGGCTAACATCCATTGTAGTAACAAAAATATCGACAACAGAATACGTTCCATAATGACAAGGCTACCATCCATTAGAGTAACAAAAATAACGACAACAGACTACATTCCATAATGATAAGGCAACCATCCATTAGAGTAAGAAAAATATCAACAATAGACTATGTTCCATAATGACAAGGCTACCATCCATTGGAGTAACAAAAATCTCGACAACAAACTACCTTCCATAATGTCAAGGCTACCATCCATTGGAGTAACAAAAATCTTGACAACATACTACCTTCCATAATAACCAGGCTACCATCCATTGAGTAACAAAGATCTCGACAACAGACTACCTTCCATAATGACAAGGCTACCATCCATTGGAGTAACAAAAATATCGACAACAGACTACCTTCTAAAATGACAAGTCTACCATCCATTGGAGTAACAAAAATATGAACAATAAACTACCTTCCATAATGACAAGTCTACCATCCATTGGAGTAACAAAAATATCGAATGCAGGCTACCTTCCATAATGACAAGGCTAACATCCATTGTAGTAACAAAAATATCGACAACAGACTACGTTCCATAATGACAATTCTACCATCCATTAGAGTAACAAAAATAACGACAACAGACTACATTCCATAATGATAAGGCTACCATCCATTAGAGTAACAAAAATATCAACAATAGACTATGTTCCATAATGACAAGGTTACCATCCATTGGAGTAACAAAAATCTCGACAACAGACTACCTTCCATAATGTCAAGGCTACCATCCATTGGGGTAACAAAAATCTTGACAACATACTACCTTCTATAATTACCAGGCTACCATCCATTGAGTAACAAAGATCTCGACAATAGACTACCTTCCATAATGACAAGACTACCATCCATTGGAGTAACAAAAATCTCGACAACATACTACCTTCGATAATGACAAGGCTACCATATATTGGAATAACAAAAATATCTAGAACATACTACCTTCCATAATGACTAGGCTACCTATCCAATGGAATAAAAATAAATCCTGACAACATACTAACTTCCATAATGACAAGGCTACCATCCATTGGAGTAACAAAAATCTTGAAAACAGACTACCTTCCATAATGACATGGCTACCATCAATTGGAGTAACAAAAATCTCGAGAACAGACTACCTTCCATAATGTTAAGGCTACCATCATATGGAATAACAAAAATATCAAGAACAGACTACCTTCCACAGTGACAAGGCTACCATCCATTGGAGTGACAAAAATCACAACGACAAACTTCCTTCCATAATGAAAAGGCCACCATCCCTTGGAGTAACAAAAATCTCGACAACATACTACCTTCCATAATGACTAGGCTACCATCCATTGATGTAACAAAGATATCTACAATAGACTGCCTTTCATAATTACAAGACTACCGTCCATTGTAGTAACAAAAATCTCGACAATAGACAACCTTCCATAATGATAATGCTACAATCCATTGGAGTAACAAAAATATGAACAACAAACTACCTTCCAGAGTGACAAGGCTACCATCCATTGGAGTGACAGAAATCACCACGACAGACTACCTTCCATAATGATAAGGCTAGCATCCATTGGATTAACAAAAATCTCGATAACAGACTACCTTCCATAATGACAAGGATACCATCCATTAGAGTAGCAAAAATATTGACAACAGACTGTGTTCCATAATGACAAGGCTACTATCCATTGGAGTAACAAAAATCTCGACAATAGACTACGTTCCATAATGACCAGGCTACCATCCATTGGAGTAATAAAAATATGAACAACAGACTACCTTCCATAGTGACAAGGCTACCATCCATTGGAGTGACATAAATCACAATGACAGACTACCTTCCATAATGACAAGGCTACCATACATTGAATTAACAAAAATATCGACAACAAACTACCTTCCATAATGACAAGGATACCATCCATTGGAGTAGCAAAAATATCGATAATATACTACCTTCCATAATGACAACGCTACCATCAATCGGTATAACAAAATTCTCTACATCAAACTACCTTCCATAATGACAAGGCTACCATCCATTGGAGTAACAAAAATCTCGACAATAGACTACCTTCCATAATGACAAGGCTACCATCCATTGGAGTGACATAAATCACAACGACAGACTACCTTCCATAATGGTAAGGCTAGCATCCATTGGAGTATCAAAAATCTCGACAACAATCTACCTTGCATAATGACAAGGCTACCATCCATTGGAGTAACAAAAATATGAACAATAAACTACCTTCCATAATGACAAGGCTACCATCCATTGGAGTAACAAAAATATTGAATACAGGCTACCTTCCATAATGACAAGGCTAACATCCATTGTAGTAACAAAAATATCGACAACAGACTACGTTCCATAATGACAAGGCTACCATCCATTAGAGTAACAAAAATATCGACAACAGACTACATTCCATAATGATAAGGCTACCATCCATTAGAGTAACAAAAATATCAACAATAGACTATGTTCCATAATGACAAGGCTACCATCCATTGGAGTAACAAAAATCTCGACAACAGACTACCTTCCATAATGTCAAGGCTACCATCCATTGGAGTAACAAAAATCTTGACAACAGACTACCTTCCATAATTACCAGGCTACCATCCATTGAGTAACAAAGATCTCGACAACAGACTACCTTCCATAATGACAAGACTACCATCCATTGGAGTAACAAAAATCTCGACAACAAACTACCTTCCATAATGACAAGGCTACCATCTATTGGAATAACAAAAATATCTAGAACAGACTACCTTCCATAATGACTAGGCTACCTATCCAATGGTATGAAAATAAATCCTGACAACATACTAACTTCCAGAATGACAAGGCTACCATCCATTGGAGTAACAAAAATCTTGAAAACAGACTACCTTCCATAATGACATGGCTACCATCAATTGGAGTAACAAAAATCTCAAGAACAGACTACCTTCCATAATGACAAGGCTACCATCAAATGAAATAACAAAAATATCAAGAATAGACTACCTTCCACAGTGACAAGGCTACCATCCATTGGAGTGACAGAAATCACAACGACAGACTTCCTTCCATAATGACAAGGCCACCATCCCTTGGAGTAACAAAAATCTCGACAACATACTACCTTCCATAATGACTAGGCTACCATCCATTGATGTAACAAAGATATCTACAACAGACTACCTTCCATAATGACAAGACTACCATCCATTGTAGTAACAAAAATCTCGAAAACAGACAACCTTCCATAATGATAATGCTACCATCCATTGGAGTAACAAAAATATGAACAACAAACTACCTTCCAGAGTGACAAGGCTACCATCCATTGGAGTGACAGGAATCACCACGACAGACTACCTTCCATAATGACAAGGCTAGTATCCATTGGATTAACAAAAATCTCGACAACAGACTGCCTTTTATAATGACAAGGATACCATCCATTAGAGTAGCAAAAATATTGACAACATACTACCTTCCATAATGACAAGGATACCATCCATTAGTATAACAAAAATCTCGACAAAAGACTACCTTCCATTAGTGACAAGGCTACCATCCATTGGAATAACAAAAATCTCGACAACAGACTACCTTCCATAATGACAAGGGTAGCATCCATTAGAGTAACAAAAACATCGACAACAGACTGTGTTCCATAATGACAAGGCTACCATCCATTGGAGTAACAAAAATCTCGACAATAGACTATGTTCCATAATGACCAGGCTACCATGCATTGGAGTAACAAAAATATGAACAACAGACTACCTTCCATAGTGACAAGGCTACCATCCATTGGAGTGACATAAATCACAACGACAGACTACCTTCCATAATGACAAGGCTAGCATCCATTAGAGTAACAACAATCTCGACAACAATCTACCTTCCATAATGACAAGGCTACCATCCTTTGAATTAACAAAAATCTAGACAACAACCTACCTTCCATAATGACAAGGATACCATCCATTGGAGTAGCAAAAATATCGACAACAGACTACCTTCCATAATGACAACGCTACCATCAATTGGTATAACAAAATTCTCGACAACAAACTACCTTCCATAATGACAAGGCTACCATCCATTGGAGTAACAAAAATCTCGACAATATACTACCTTCCATAATGACAAGGCTACCATCCATTGGAGTAACAAAAATATGAACAACAGACTACCTTCCATAGTGACAAGGCTACCATCTATTGAAGTGACATAAATCACAACGACAAACTACCTTCCATAATGATAAGGCTAGCATCCATTGGAGTATCAAAAATCTCGACAACTATCTACCTTCCATAATGACAAGGCTACCATTCATTGAATTAACAAAAATCACGACAACAGACTACCTTCCATAATGATAAGGATATCATCCATTGGAGTAACAAAAATATTGACAACAGACTACCTTCCATAATGACAAGTCTACCATCCATTGGAGTAACAAAAATATCGACAACAAAACTACGTTCCATAATGACAAGGCTACCATCCAATGGAATAACTTAAATCTCGACAAAAGACTACCTTTCATAATGAAAAGGCTTGCATCCGTTGGAGTAACAAAAATATCGACAAGAAACTATGTTCCAAAATGACCAGGCTACCATCCAATGGAGTAACAAAAATCTCGACAACAGACTACCTTCCATAATGACAAGGCTACCATCCATTGGAGTAACAAAAATATCGACAACATAATACCTTCCATAATTACAAGGCTAGCATCCATTGTAGTAACAAAAATATCGACAACAGACTACGTTCCATAATGACAAGGCTACCCTCCATTGGAGTAACAAAAATATCCATAACAGACTATGTTCCATAATGAAAAGGCTATTATCCATTGGAGTAACAAAAATATCGACAAAAGACTACCTTCCAAAATGACAAGGCTACCATCCATTGACGTAACAAAAATATGAACAATAAACTACCTTCCATAATGAAAACGCTATCGTCTGTTGGAGTAACAAAAATATCGACAACAAACTATGTTCCAAAATGACAAGGCTACCATCCATTGAAGTAACAAAAATCTAGACAACAGACTACCTTCCAAAATGACAAGGCTACCATCCATTGGAGTAATAAAAATCTATACAACAGACTACCTTCAAATATGACAAGGTTACCATCCATTAGAATAACAAAAATCTCGACAACAGACTACTTTCCATAATGACAAGGCTACCATCCAATGGAGTAACAAAAATCTCGACAACAGACTACCTTCCATAATGACAAGGCTATTATCCATTGGAGTAACAGAAATCTCAACAACAGACTAACTTCCATAATGACAAGGCTACCATCCATTGGAGTAACATAAATCTCAACGACAGACTACCTTCCATAATGACAAGGCTATCATCCATTGGAGTAAAAAAATATCAACAACATAATACCTTCCATAATGACAAGGCTAGCATCCATTGTAGTAACAAAAATATCGACAACAGACTACATTCCATAATGAAAAGGCTACCCTCCATTGGAGTAACAAAAATCTCCACAACAGACTATGTTCCATAATGACAAGGCTACCATCCATTGGAGTAACAAAAATATTGAAAACAGACTACCTTCAAAAATGACAAGGCTACCATCCATTGGAGTAACAAAAATATGAACAATAGACTACCTTCCATAATGACAAGCATACCATCCATTGGAGTAACAAAAATATCGAATTCAGGCTACCTTCCATAAAGACAAAGCTAACATCCATTGTAGTAACAAAAATATCGACAACAGACTATGTTCCATAATGACAAGGCTACCATCCATTGGAGTAACAAAAATCTCGACAACAGACTACCTTCCATAATGTCAAGGCTAACATCCATTGGAGTAACAAAAATCTTGACAACATACTACCTTCCATAATTACCAGGCTACCATCCATTGAGTAACAAAGATATCGACAACAGACTACCTTCCATAATGACAAGGCTACCATCCATTGGAGTAACAAAAATCTCAACGACAGACTACCTTCCATAATGACAAGGCTACCATCCATTAGAGTAACAAAAATCTCGACAACAAACTACCTTCCATAATGACAAGGTTACCATCAATTGGAATGAAAGAAATCTCGACAACAAACTAGCTTCGATAATGACAAGGCTACCATCCAATGGAATAACTTAAATCTCGACAAAAGACTACCTTTCATAATGAAAAGGCTTCCATCCGTCAGAGTAACAAAAATATCGACAACAAACTATGTTCCAAAATGACAAAGGCTACCATCCATTGGAGTAACAAAAATCTCGACAACAGACTACATTCCATAATGACAAGGCTACCATCCATTGGAGTAATTGAAATCTCAACAATACACTAACTTCCATAATGGCAAGGCTACAATCCATTGGAGTAACATAAATCTCAACGACAGACTACCTTCCATAATGACAAGGCTATCATCCATTGGAGTAACAAAAATATCAACATAATAATACCTTCCATAATGACAAGGCTAGCATCCATTGTAGTAACAAAAATATCGACAACAGACTATGTTCCATAATGACAAGGCTACCCTCCATTGGAGTAACAAAAATCTGCATAACAGACTATGTTCCATAATGACAAGGCTACCATCCATTGGAGTAATAAAAATATCGACAACAGACTACCTTCAAAAATGAAAGGATACCATCCATTGGAGTAACAAAAATCTGAACAATAGACTACCTTCCATAATGACAAGCATACCATCCATTGGAGTAACAAAAATATCGAATACAGGCTATCTTCCATAAAGACAAAGCTAACATCCATTGTAGTAACAAAAATATCGACAACAGACTATGTTCCATAATGACAAGGCTACCATCCATTGGAGTAACAAAAATCTCGACAACAGACTACCTTCCATAATGTCAAGGCTAACATCCATTGGAGTAACAAAAATCTTGACAACATACTACCTTCCATAATTACCAGGCTACCATCCATTGAGTAACAAAGATATCGGCAACAGACTACCTTCCATAATGACAAGGCTACCATCCATTGGAGTAACAAAAATCTCAACGACAGACTACCTTCCATAATGACAAGGCTACCATCCATTAGAGTAACAAAAATCTCGACAACAAACTACCTTCCATAATGACAAGGTTACCATCAATTGGAATGAAAGAAATCTCGACAACAAACTAGCTTCGATAATGACAAGGCTACCATCCAATGGAATAACTTAAATCTCGACAAAAGACTACCTTTCATAATGAAAAGGCTTCCATCCGTCAGAGTAACAAAAATATCGACAACAAACTATGTTCCAAAATGACAAAGGCTACCATCCATTGGAGTAACAAAAATCTCGACAACAGACTACATTCCATAATGACAAGGCTACCATCCATTGGAGTAATTGAAATCTCAACAATAGACTAACTTCCATAATGACAAGGCTACAATCCATTGGAGTAACATAAATCTCAACGACAGACTACCTTCCATAATGACAAGGCTATCATCCATTGGAGTAACAAAAATATCAACATAATAATACCTTCCATAATGACAAGGCTAGCATCCATTGTAGTAACAAAAATATCGACAATAGACTATGTTCCATAATGACAAGGCTACCCTCCATTGGAGTAACAAAAATCTCCACAACAGACTATGTTCCATAATGACAAGGCTACCGTCCATTGGAGTAACAAAAATATCGACAACAGACTACCTTCAAAAATGAAAGGATACCATCCATTGGAGTAACAAAAATCTGAACAATAGACTACCTTCCATAATGACAAGCATACCATCCATTGGAGTAACAAAAATATTGAATACAGGCTACCTTCCATAAAGACAAAGCTAACATCCATTGTAGTAACAAAAATATCGACAACAGACTATGTTCCATAATGACAAGGCTACCATCCATTGGAGTAACAAAAATCTCGACAACAGACTACCTTCCATAATGTCAAGGCTAACATCCATTGGAGTAACAAAAATCTTGACAACATACTACCTTCCATAATTACCAGGCTACCATCCATTGAGTAACAAAGATATCGGCAACAGACTACCTTCCATAATGACAAGGCTACCATCCATTGCAGTAACAAAAATCTCAACGACAAACTACCTTCCATAATGACAAGGCTACCATCCATTAGAGTAACAAAAATCTCGACAACAAACTACCTTCCATAATGACAAGGTTACCATCAATTGGAATGAAAGAAATCTCGACAACAAACTAGCTTCGATAATGACAAGGCTACCATCCAATGGAATAACTTAAATCTCGACAAAAGACTACCTTTCATAATGAAAAGGCTTCCATCCGTCAGAGTAACAAAAATATCGACAACAAACTATGTTCCAAAATGACAAAGGCTACCATCCATTGGAGTAACAAAAATCTCGACAACAGACTACATTCCATAATGACAAGGCTACCATCCATTGGAGTAATTGAAATCTCAACAATAGACTAACTTCCATAATGACAAGGCTACAATCCATTGGAGTAACATAAATCTCAACGAAAGACTACCTTCCATAATGACAAGGCTATCATCCATTGGAGTAACAAAAATATCAACATAATAATACCTTCCATAATGACAAGGCTAGCATCCATTGTAGTAACAAAAATATCGACAATAGACTATGTTCCATAATGACAAGGCTACCCTCCATTGGAGTAACAAAAATCTCCACAACAGACTATGTTCCATAATGACAAGGCTACCGTCCATTGGAGTAACAAAAATATCGACAACAGACTACCTTCAAAAATGAAAGGATACCATCCATTGGAGTAACAAAAATCTGAACAATAGACTACCTTCCATAATGACAAGCATACCATCCATTGGAGTAACAAAAATATTGAATACAAGCTACCTTCCATAAAGACAAAGCTAACATCCATTGTAGTAACAAAAATATCGACAACAGACTAAGTTCCATAATGACAAGGCTACCATCCATTGGAGTAACAAAAATTTCGACAACAGACTACCTTCCATAATGTCAAGGCTACCAACCATTGGAGTAACAAAAATCTTGACAGCATACTACCTTCCATTATTACCAGGCTACCATCCATTGAGTAACAAAGATATCAACAACAGACTACCTTCAATAATGATAAGGCTACCATCTATTGGAGTAACAGAAATCTCAACGACAGACTACCTTCCATAATGACAAGGCTACCATCCATTTGAGTAACAAAAATATCGATAATAGACTATTTTCCATAATGAAAAGGCTACCATCCATTAGAGTAATAAAAATCTCGACAACACACTACCTTCCATAATGACAAAGCTACCATCCATTGGAGTAACAAAAATATCGACAATAGACTATGTTCCATAATGACAAGGCTACCATCCATTGGAGTAACAAAAATCTCGACAACAGACTACCTTCCATAATGACAAGGCTACCATCCAATGGAATAAATTAAATCTAGACAAAAGACTACCTTTCATAATGAAAAGGCTATCATCCGTTGGAGTAATAAAAATATCGACAACAAACTATGTTCCAAAATGACAAGGCTACCATCCATTAGAGTAACAAAAATCTCGATAATAGACTACCTTCCAAAATGACAAGGCTACCACCCATTGGAGTAACAAAAATCTATACAACAGACTACCTTCCACTATGACTAGGTTACCATCCATTAGAATAACAAAAATTTCGACAACAGACTACCTTCCATAATGACAAGTCTACCATCCATTGGAGTAACAAAAATATCGACAACATACTACATTCCATAATGACAAGGCTACCATCCAATGGAATAACAAAAATATCGACAACAAACTACCTTTCATAATGACAACGCTACCATTCATTGAATTAACAAAAATCACGACAACAGACTACCTTCCATAATGACAAGGATACCATCCATTGGAGTGGCAAAAATATTGACAACAAACTACCTTCCATAATGACAAGGCTACCATCCATTGGAGTAACAAAAATATCGATAACATACTACATTCCATAATGACAAGGCTACCATCCATTGTAGTAACAAAAATATCGACAACAGACTACGTTCCATAATGATAAGGCTACCATCCATTAGAGTAACAAAAATATCAACAATAAACTACCTTCCATAATGACAAGGCTACCATCCATTGGAGTAACAAAAATCTAGATAACAGACTACGTTCCATAATGACAAGGCTACCATCCATTAGAGTAACAAAAATCTCGATAACAGACTACGTTCCTTAATGATAAGGCTACCATCCATTAGAGTAAGAAAAATCTCGACAACAGACTACCTTCCATAATGACAAGGTTACCATCCATTGGAATGAAAAAAATCACGACAACAAACTAGCTTCCATAATGAAAAGGCTACCATCCAATGGAATAACTTAAATATCGATAAAAGACTACCTTTCTTAATGAAAAGGCTTCCATCCGTCGGAGTAACAAAAATATCGACAACAAACTATGTTCCAAAATGACAAAGGCTACCATCCATTGGAGTTACAAAAATCTCGACAACAAACTACCTTCCATAATTACAAGGCTACCATCCATTGGAGTAACAAAAATCTTAACAACAGACTAACTTCCATAATGACAAGGCTACCATC
This sequence comes from Vicia faba, assembly GCA_948472305.1. NCBI lineage: Eukaryota > Viridiplantae > Streptophyta > Magnoliopsida > Fabales > Fabaceae > Vicia > Vicia faba. Next base: position 832,277,854 of record OX451738.1, on the reverse strand, counting down.
CATTGGAGTAACATAAATCTCAACGACAGACTACCTTCCATAATGACAAGGCTATCATCCATTGGAGTAAAAAAATATCAACAACATAATACCTTCCACTATGACTAGGTTACCATCCATTAGAATAACAAAAATATCGACAACAGACTACCTTCCATAATGAAAAGTCTACCATCCATTGGAGTAACAAAAATATCGACAACATACTACATTCCATAATGACAAGGCTACCATCCAATGGAATAACAAAAATATCGACAACAAACTACCTTTCATAATGACAACGCTACCATTCATTGAATTAACAAAAATCACGACAACAGACTACCTTCCATAATGACAAGGATACCATCCATTGGAGTGGCAAAAATATTGACAACAAACTACCTTCCATAATGACAAGGCTACCATCCATTGGAGTAACAAAAATATCGACAACATACTACATTCCATAATGACAAGGCTACCATCCATTGTAGTAACAAAAATATCGACAACAGACTACGTTCCATAATAATAAGGCTACCATCCATTAGAGTAACAAAAATATCAACAATAAACTACCTTCCATAATGACAAGGCTACCATCCATTGGAGTAACAAAAATCTAGATAACAGACTACGTTCCATAATGACAAGGCTACCATCCATTAGAGTAACAAAAATCTCGATAACAGACTACGTTCCTTAATGATAAGGCTACCATCCATTAGAGTAAGAAAAATCTCGACAACAGACTACCTTCCATAATGACAAGGTTACCATCCATTGGAATGAAAAAAATCACGACAACAAACTAGCTTCCATAATGAAAAGGCTACCATCCAATGGAATAACTTAAATATCGATAAAAGACTACCTTTCTTAATGAAAAGGCTTCCATCCGTCGGAGTAACAAAAATATCGACAACAAACTATGTTCCAAAATGACAAAGGCTACCATCCATTGGAGTTACAAAAATCTCGACAACAAACTACCTTCCATAATTACAAGGCTACCATCCATTGGAGTAACAAAAATCTTAACAACAGACTAACTTCCATAATGACAAGGCTACCATCCATTGGAGTAACATAAATCTCAACGACAGACTACCTTCCATAATGACAAGGCTATCATCCATTGGAGTAAAAAAATATCAACAACATAATACCTTCCATAATGACAAGGCTAGCATCCATTGTAGTAACAAAAATATCGACAACAGACTACATTCCATAATGAAAAGGCTACCCTCCATTGGAGTAACAAAAATCTCCACAACAGACTATGTTCCATAATGACAAGGCTACCATCCATTGGAGTAACAAAAATATTGAAAACAGACTACCTTCAAAAATGACAAGGCTACCATCCATTGGAGTAACAAAAATATGAACAATAGACTACCTTCCATAATGACAAGCATACCATCCATTGGAGTAACAAAAATATCGAATTCAGGCTACCTTCCATAAAGACAAAGCTAACATCCATTGTAGTAACAAAAATATCGACAACAGACTATGTTCCATAATGACAAGGCTACCATCCATTGGAGTAACAAAAATCTCGACAACAGACTACCTTCCATAATGTCAAGGCTAACATCCATTGGAGTAACAAAAATCTTAACAACATACTACCTTCCATAATTACCAGGCTACCATCCATTGAGTAACAAAGATATCGACAACAGACTACCTTCCATAATGACAAGGCTACCATCCATTGGAGTAACAAAAATCTCAACGACAGACTACCTTCCATAATGACAAGGCTACCATCCATTAGAGTAACAAAAATCTCGACAACAAACTACCTTCCATAATGACAAGGTTACCATCAATTGGAATGAAAGAAATCTCGACAACAAACTAGCTTCGATAATGACAAGGCTACCATCCAATGGAATAACTTAAATCTCGACAAAACACTACCTTTCATAATGAAAAGGCTTCCATCCGTCAGAGTAACAAAAATATCGACAACAAACTATGTTCCAAAATGACAAAGGCTACCATCCATTGGAGTAACAAAAATCTCGACAACAGACTACATTCCATAATGACAAGGCTACCATCCATTGGAGTAATTGAAATCTCAACAATACACTAACTTCCATAATGACAAGGCTACAATCCATTGGAGTAACATAAATCTCAACGACAGACTACCTTCCATAATGACAAGGCTATCATCCATTGGAGTAACAAAAATATCAACATAATAATACCTTCCATAATGACAAGGCTAGCATCCATTGTAGTAACAAAAATATCGACAACAGACTATGTTCCATAATGACAAGGCTACCCTCCATTGGAGTAACAAAAATCTGCATAACAGACTATGTTCCATAATGACAAGGCTACCATCCATTGGAGTAATAAAAATATCGACAACAGACTACCTTCAAAAATGAAAGGATACCATCCATTGGAGTAACAAAAATCTGAACAATAGACTACCTTCCATAATGACAAGCATACCATCCATTGGAGTAACAAAAATATCGAATACAGGCTACCTTCCATAAAGACAAAGCTAACATCCATTGTAGTAACAAAAATATCGACAACAGACTATGTTCCATAATGACAAGGCTACCATCCATTGGAGTAACAAAAATCTCGACAACAGACTACCTTCCATAATGTCAAGGCTAACATCCATTGGAGTAACAAAAATCTTGACAACATACTACCTTCCATAATTACCAGGCTACCATCCATTGAGTAACAAAGATATCGGCAACAGACTACCTTCCATAATGACAAGGCTACCATCCATTGGAGTAACAAAAATCTCAACGACAGACTACCTTCCATAATGACAAGGCTACCATCCATTAGAGTAACAAAAATCTCGACAACAAACTACCTTCCATAATGACAAGGTTACCATCAATTGGAATGAAAGAAATCTCGACAACAAACTAGCTTCGATAATGACAAGGCTACCATCCAATGGAATAACTTAAATCTCGACAAAAGACTACCTTTCATAATGAAAAGGCTTCCATCCGTCAGAGTAACAAAAATATCGACAACAAACTATGTTCCAAAATGACAAAGGCTACCATCCATTGGAGTAACAAAAATCTCGACAACAGACTACATTCCATAATGACAAGGCTACCATCCATTGGAGTAATTGAAATCTCAACAATAGACTAACTTCCATAATGACAAGGCTACAATCCATTGGAGTAACATAAATCTCAACGACAGACTACCTTCCATAATGACAAGGCTATCATCCATTGGAGTAACAAAAATATCAACATAATAATACCTTCCATAATGACAAGGCAAGCATCCATTGTAGTAACAAAAATATCGACAATAGACTATGTTCCATAATGACAAGGCTACCCTCCATTGGAGTAACAAAAATCTCCACAACAGACTATGTTCCATAATGACAAGGCTACCGTCCATTGGAGTAACAAAAATATCGACAACAGACTACCTTCAAAAATGAAAGGATACCATCCATTAGAGTAACAAAAATCTGAACAATAGACTACCTTCCATAATGACAAGCATACCATCCATTGGAGTAACAAAAATATTGAATACAGGCTACCTTCCATAAAGACAAAGCTAACATCCATTGTAGTTACAAAAATATCGACAACAGACTATGTTCCATAATGACAAGGCTACCATCCATTGGAGTAACAAAAATCTCGACAACAGACTACCTTCCATAATGTCAAGGCTAACATCCATTGGAGTAACAAAAATCTTAACAACATACTACCTTCCATAATTACCAGGCTACCATCCATTGAGTAACAAAGATTACGGCAACAGACTACCTTCCATAATGACAAGGCTACCATCCATTGGAGTAACAAAAATCTCAACGACAGACTACCTTCCATAATGACAAGGCTACCATCCATTAGAGTAACAAAAATCTCGACAACAAACTACCTTCCATAATGACAAGGTTACCATCAATTGGAATGAAAGAAATCTCGACAACAAACTAGCTTCGATAATGACAAGGCTACCATCCAATGGAATAACTTAAATCTCGACAAAAGACTACCTTTCATAATGAAAAGGCTTCCATCCGTCAGAGTAACAAAAATATCGACAACAAACTATGTTCCAAAATGACAAAGGCTACCATCCATTGGAGTAACAAAAATCTCGACAACAGACTACATTCCATAATGACAAGGCTACCATCCATTGGAGTAATTGAAATCTCAACAATAGACTAACTTCCATAATGACAAGGCTACAATCCATTGGAGTAACATAAATCTCAACGAAAGACTACCTTCCATAATGACAAGGCTATCATCCATTGGAGTAACAAAAATATCAACATAATAATACCTTCCATAATGACAAGGCTAGCATCCATTGTAGTAACAAAAATATCGACAATAGACTATGTTCCATAATGACAAGGCTACCCTCCATTGGAGTAACAAAAATCTCCACAACAGACTATGTTCCATAATGACAAGGCTACCGTCCATTGGAGTAACAAAAATATCGACAACAGACTACCTTCAAAAATGAAAGGATACCATCCATTGGAGTAACAAAAATCTGAACAATAGACTACCTTCCATAATGACAAGCATACCATCCATTGGAGTAACAAAAATATTGAATACAGGCTACCTTCCATAAAGACAAAGCTAACATCCATTGTAGTAACAAAAATATCGACAACAGACTAAGTTCCATAATGACAAGGCTACCATCCATTGGAGTAACAAAAATTTCGACAACAGACTACCTTCCATAATGTCAAGGCTACCAACCATTGGAGTAACAAAAATCTTGACAGCATACTACCTTCCATTATTACCAGGCTACCATCCATTGAGTAACAAAGATATCGACAACAAACTACCTTCCATAATGACAAGGCTACCATCTATTGGAGTAACAGAAATCTCAACGACAGACTACCTTCCATAATGACAAGGCTACCATCCATTTGAGTAACAAAAATATCGATAATAGACTATTTTCCATAATGAAAAGGCTACCATCCATTAGAGTAATAAAAATCTCGACAACACACTACCTTCCATAATGACAAAGCTACCATCCATTGGAGTAACAAAAATATCGACAATAGACTATGTTCCATAATGACAAGGCTACCATCCATTGGAGTAACAAAAATCTCGACAACAGACTACCTTCCATAATGACAAGGCTACAATCCAATGGAATAAATTAAATCTAGACAAAAGACTACCTTTCATAATGAAAAGGCTATCATCCGTTGGAGTAATAAAAATATCGACAACAAACTATGTTCCAAAATGACAAGGCTACCATCCATTAGAGTAACAAAAATCTCGATAATAGACTACCTTCCAAAATGACAAGGCTACCACCCATTGGAGTAACAAAAATCTATACAACAGACTACCTTCCACTATGACTAGGTTACCATCCATTAGAATAACAAAAATTTCGACAACAGACTACCTTCCATAATGACAAGTCTACCATCCATTGGAGTAACAAAAATATCGACAACATACTACATTCCATAATGACAAGGCTACCATCCAATGGAATAACAAAAATATCGACAACAAACTACCTTTCATAATGACAACGCTACCATTCATTGAATTAACAAAAATCACGACAACAGACTACCTTCCATAATGACAAGGATACCATCCATTGGAGTGGCAAAAATATTGACAACAAACTACCTTCCATAATGACAAGGCTACCATCCATTGGAGTAACAAAAATATCGACAACATACTACATTCCATAATGACAAGGCTACCATCCATTGTAGTAACAAAAATATCGACAACAGACTACGTTCCATAATGATAAGGCTACCATCCATTAGAGTAACAAAAATATCAACAATAAACTACCTTCCATAATGACAAGGCTACCATCCATTGGAGTAACAAAAATCTAGATAACAGACTACGTTCCATAATGACAAGGCTACCATCCATTAGAGTAACAAAAATCTCGATAACAGACTACGTTCCTTAATGATAAGGCTACCATCCATTAGAGTAAGAAAAATCTCGACAACAGACTACCTTCCATAATGACAAGGTTACCATCCATTGGAATGAAAAAAATCACGACAACAAACTAGCTTCCATAATGAAAAGGCTACCATCCAATGGAATAACTTAAATATCGATAAAAGACTACCTTTCTTAATGAAAAGGCTTCCATCCGTCGGAGTAACAAAAATATCGACAACAAACTATGTTCCAAAATGACAAAGGCTACCATCCATTGGAGTTACAAAAATCTCGACAACAAACTACCTTCCATAATTACAAGGCTACCATCCATTGGAGTAACAAAAATCTTAACAACAGACTAACTTCCATAATGACAAGGCTACCATCCATTGGAGTAACATAAATCTCAACGACAGACTACCTTCCATAATGACAAGGCTATCATCCATTGGAGTAACAAAAATATCAAGAACATAATACCTTCCATAATGAGAAGGCTAGCATCCATTGTAGTAACAAAAATATCGACAACAGACTACGTTCCATAATGACAAGGATACCCTCCAATGGAGTAACAAAAATCTCCACAACTGACTATGTTTCATAATGACAAGGCTACCATCCATTGGAGTAACAAAAATATCGACAACAAACTACCTTCCATAATGACAAGGCTACCATCCATTGGAGTAACAAAAATATTGACAACATACTACTTTCCATAATGACAAGGCTACCATCCATTGGAGTAACAAAAATATTGACAACAGACTACGTTCCATAGTGATAAGGCTACCATCCATTAGAGTAACAAAAATATCAACAATAAACTACCTTCCATAATGACAAGGCTACCATCCATTGGAGTAACAAAAATCTAGATAACAGACTACGTTCCATAATGACAAGGCTACCATCCATTAGAGTAACAAAAATCTCGATAACAGACTACGTTCCTTAATGATAAGGCTACCATCCATTAGAGTAAGAAAAATCTCCACAACAGACTACCTTCCATAATGACAAGGTTACCATCCATTGGAATGAAAAAAATATCGACAACAAACTAGCTTCCATAATGACAGGGCTACCATCCAATGGAATAACTTAAATCTCGACAAAAGACTACCTTTCGTAATGAAAAGGCTTCCATCCGTTGGAGTAACAAAAATATCGATAACAAATTATGTTCCAAAATGACAAGGCTACCATCCATTGGAGTAACCAAAATCTCGAAAAACAGACTACCTTCCATAATGACAAGGCTACCATCGATTGGAGTAACAGAAATCTCAACAACAGATTACGTTCCTTAATGACCAGGCTACCATCCATTAGAGTAACAAAAATAACGACAATAGATTACGTTCCATAATGACAAGGCTACCATCCATTAGAGTAACAAAAATCTCGATAATAGACTACTTTCCTTAATGATAAGGCTACCATCCATTAGAGTAACAAAAATATCGACAACAGACTACCTTCCATAATGACAAGGTTACCATCCATTGGAATGAAAAAAATCTCGACAACAAACTAGCTTCCATAATGACAAGGCTACCATCCAATGGAATAACTTAAATATCGACAAAAGACTACCTTTCTTAATGAAAAGGCTTCCATCCGTCGGAGTAACAAAAATATCGACAACAAACTATGTTCCAAAATCACAAAGGCTACCATCCATTGGAGTAACAAAAATCTCGACAACAAACTACCTTCCATAATGACAAGGCTACCATCCATTGGAGTAACAAAAATCTCAAAAACAGACTAACTTCCATAATGACAAGGCTACCATCCATTGGAGTAACATAAATCTCAATGACAGACTACCTTCCATAATGACAAGGCTACCCTCCATTGGAGTAACAAAAATATGAACAATAAACTACCTTCCATAATGACAAGGCTACCATCCATTGGAGTAACAAAAATATCGAATACAGGCTACCTTCCATAATGACAAGGCTGACATCCATTGTAGTAACAAAAATATCGACAACAGACTACGTTCCATAATGACAAGGCTACCATCCATTAGAGTAACAAAAATATCGACAACAGACTACATTCCATAATGATAAGGCTATCATCCATTAGAGTAACAAAAATATCAACAATAGACTATGTTCCATAATGACAAGGCTACCATCCATTGGAGTAACAAAAATCTCGACAACATACTACCTTCCATAATGTCAAGGCTACCATCCATTGGAGTAACAAAAATCTTGACAACATACTACCTTCCATAATTACCAGGCTACCATCCATTGAGTAACAAACATCTCGACAACAGACTACCTTCCATAATGACAAGGCTACCATCCATTGGAGTAACAAAACTCTCAACGACAGACTACCTTCCATAATGACAAGGCTACCATCCATTGGAGTAAAAAATATCACGACAACAAACTACCTTCCATAATGACAAGGCTACCATCTATTGGAATAACAAAAATCTCGAAAACAAACTACCTTCCATAATGACAAGTCTACCATCCAATGGAATAACAAAAATCTCGACAACATACTACCTTCCATAATGACAAGGCTACCATCCATTGGAGTAACAAAAATCTCGACAATAGACTACCTTCCATAATGACAAGGCTACCATCCATTGGAGTAACAAAAATATGAACAACAGACTACCTTCCATAGTGACAAGGCTACCATCCATTGAAGTGACATAAATCACAACGACAGACTACCTTCCATAATGATAAGGCTAGCATCCATTGGAGTATCAAAAATCTCGAAAACTATCTACCTTCCATAATGACAAGGCTACCATTCATTGAATTAACAAAAATCACGACAACAGACTACCTTCCATAATGACAAGGATATCATCCATTGGAGTAACAAAAATATTGACAACAGACTACCTTCCATAATGACAAGGCTACCATCCATTGGAGTAACAAAAATATCGACAACAAACTACGTTCCATAATGACAAGGCTACCATCCAATGGAATAACTTAAATCTCGACAAAAGACTACCTGTCATAATGAAAAGGCTTCCATCCGTTGGAGTAACAAAAATATCGACAAGAAACTATGTTCCAAAATGACCAGGCTACCATCCATTAGAGTAACAAAAATCTCAACAACAGACTACCTTCCATAATGACAAGGCTACCATCCATTGGAGTAACAAAAATATCGACAACATAATACCTTCCATAATGACAAGGCTAGCATCCATTGTAGTAACAAAAATATCGACAACAGACTACGTTCCATAATGACAAGGCTACCCTCCATTGGAGTAACAAAAATATCCACAACAGACTATGTTCCATAATGACAAGGCTACCATCCATTGGAGTAACAAAAATATCGACAACAGACTACCTTCCAAAATGACAAGGCTACCATCCATTGGAGTAACAAAAATATGAACAATAAACTACCTTCCATAATGACAAGGCTACCATCCATTGGAGTAACAAAAATATCGAATACAGGCTACCTTCCATAATGACAAGGCTGACATCCATTGTAGTAACAAAAATATCGACAACAGACTACGTTCCATAATGACAAGGCTACCATCCATTAGAGTAACAAAAATATCGACAACAGACTACATTCCATAATGATAAGGCTATCATCCATTAGAGTAACAAAAATATCAACAATAGACTATGTTCCATAATGACAAGGCTACCATCCATTGGAGTAACAAAAATCTCGACAACATACTACCTTCCATAATGTCAAGGCTACCATCCATTGGAGTAACAAAAATCTTGACAACATACTACCTTCCATAATTACCAGGCTACCATCCATTGAGTAACAAACATCTCGACAACAGACTACCTTCCATAATGACAAGGCTACCATCCATTGGAGTAACAAAACTCTCAACGACAGACTACCTTCCATAATGACAAGGCTACCATCCATTGGAGTAAAAAATATCACGACAACAAACTACCTTCCATAATGACAAGGCTACCATCTATTGGAATAACAAAAATCTCGAAAACAAACTACCTTCCATAATGACAAGTCTACCATCCAATGGAATCACAAAAATCTCGACAACATACTACCTTCCATAATGACAAGGCTACCATCCATTGGAGTAACAAAAATCTCGACAATAGACTACCTTCCATAATGACAAGGCTACCATCCATTGGAGTAACAAAAATATGAACAACAGACTACCTTCCATAGTGACAAGGCTACCATCCATTGAAGTGACATAAATCACAACGACAGACTACCTTCCATAATGATAAGGCTAGCATCCATTGGAGTATCAAAAATCTCGAAAACTATCTACCTTCCATAATGACAAGGCTACCATTCATTGAATTAACAAAAATCACGACAACAGACTACCTTCCATAATGACAAGGATATCATCCATTGGAGTAACAAAAATATTGACAACAGACTACCTTCCATAATGACAAGGCTACCATCCATTGGAGTAACAAAAATATCGACAACAAACTACGTTCCATAATGACAAGGCTACCATCCAATGGAATAACTTAAATCTCGACAAAAGACTACCTGTCATAATGAAAAGGCTTCCATCCGTTGGAGTAACAAAAATATCGACAAGAAACTATGTTCCAAAATGACCAGGCTACCATCCATTAGAGTAACAAAAATCTCAACAACAGACTACCTTCCATAATGACAAGGCTACCATCCATTGGAGTAACAAAAATATCGACAACATAATACCTTCCATAATGACAAGGCTAGCATCCATTGTAGTAACAAAAATATCGACAACAGACTACGTTCCATAATGACAAGGCTACCCTCCATTGGAGTAACAAAAATATCCACAACAGACTATGTTCCATAATGACAAGGCTACCATCCATTGGAGTAACAAAAATATCGACAACAGACTACCTTCCAAAATGACAAGGCTACCATCCATTGGAGTAACAAAAATATGAACAATAAACTACCTTCCATAATGACAAGGCTACCATCCATTGGAGTAACAAAAATATCGAATACAGGCTACCTTCCATAATGACAAGGCTGACATCCATTGTAGTAACAAAAATATCGACAACAGACTACGTTCCATAATGACAAGGCTACCATCCATTAGAGTAACAAAAATATCGACAACAGACTACATTCCATAATGATAAGGCTATCATCCATTAGAGTAACAAAAATATCAACAATAGACTATGTTCCATAATGACAAGGCTACCATCCATTGGAGTAACAAAAATCTCGACAACATACTACCTTCCATAATGTCAAGGCTACCATCCATTGGAGTAACAAAAATCTTGACAACATACTACCTTCCATAATTACCAGGCTACCATCCATTGAGTAACAAACATCTCGACAACAGACTACCTTCCATAATGACAAGGCTACCATCCATTGGAGTAACAAAACTCTCAACGACAGACTACCTTCCATAATGACAAGGCTACCATCCATTGGAGTAAAAAATATCACGACAACAAACTACCTTCCATAATGACAAGGCTACCATCTATTGGAATAACAAAAATCTCGAAAACAAACTACCTTCCATAATGACAAGTCTACCATCCAATGGAATAACAAAAATCTCGACAACATACTACCTTCCATAATGACAAGGCTACCATCCATTGGAGTAACAAAAATCTCGACAATAGACTACCTTCCATAATGACAAGGCTACCATCCATTGGAGTAACAAAAATATGAACAACAGACTACCTTCCATAGTGACAAGGCTACCATCCATTGAATGACATAAATCACAACGACAGACTACCTTCCATAATGATAAGGCTAGCATCCATTGGAGTATCAAAAATCTCGAAAACTATCTACCTTCCATAATGACAAGGCTACCATTCATTGAATTAACAAAAATCACGACAACAGACTACCTTCCATAATGACAAGGATATCATCCATTGGAGTAACAAAAATATTGACAACAGACTACCTTCCATAATGACAAGGCTACCATCCATTGGAGTAACAAAAATATCGACAACAAACTACGTTCCATAATGACAAGGCTACCATCCAATGGAATAACTTAAATCTCGACAAAAGACTACCTGTCATAATGAAAAGGCTTCCATCCGTTGGAGTAACAAAAATATCGACAAGAAACTATGTTCCAAAATGACCAGGCTACCATCCATTAGAGTAACAAAAATCTCAACAACAGACTACCTTCCATAATGACAAGGCTACCATCCATTGGAGTAACAAAAATATCGACAACATAATACCTTCCATAATGACAAGGCTAGCATCCATTGTAGTAACAAAAATATCGACAACAGACTACGTTCCATAATGACAAGGCTACCCTCCATTGGAGTAACAAAAATATCCACAACAGACTATGTTCCATAATGACAAGGCTACCATCCATTGGAGTAACAAAAATATCGACAACAGACTACCTTCCAAAATGACAAGGCTACCATCCATTGGAGTAACAAAAATATGAACAATAAACTACCTTCCATAATGACAAGGCTACCATCCATTGGAGTAACAAAAATATCGAATACAGGCTACCTTCCATAATGACAAGGCTGACATCCATTGTAGTAACAAAAATATCGACAACAGACTACGTTCCTTAATGACAAGGCTACCATCCATTAGAGTAACAAAAATATCGACAACAGACTACATTCCATAATGATAAGGCTATCATCCATTAGAGTAACAAAAATATCAACAATAGACTATGTTCCATAATGACAAGGCTACCATCCATTGGAGTAACAAAAATCTCGACAACAGACTACCTTCCATAATGTCAAGGCTACCATCCATTGGAGTAACAAAAATCTTGACAACATACTACCTTCCATAATTACCAGGCTACCATCCATTGAGTAACAAACATCTCGACAACAGACTACCTTCCATAATGACAAGGCTACCATCCATTGGAGTAACAAAACTCTCAACGACAGACTACCTTCCATAATGACAAGGCTACCATCCATTGGAGTAAAAAATATCACGACAACAAACTACCTTCCATAATGACAAGGCTACCATCTATTGGAATAACAAAAATCTCGAGAACAAACTACCTTCCATAATGACAAGTCTACCATCCAATGGAATAACAAAAATCTCGACAACATACTACCTTCCATAATGACAAGGCTACCATCCATTTGAGTAACAAAAATCTCGACAATAGACTACCTTCCATAATGACAAGGCTACCATCCATTGGAGTAACAAAAATATGAACAACAGACTACCTTCCATAGTGACATAGCTACCATCCATTGAAGTGACATAAATCACAACGACAGACTACCTTCCATAATGATAAGGCTAGCATCCATTGGAGTATCAAAAATCTCGAAAACTATCTACCTTCCATAATGACAAGGCTACCATTCATTGAATTAACAAAAATCACGACAACAGACTACCTTCCATAATGACAAGGATATCATCCATTGGAGTAACAAAAATATTGACAACAGACTACCTTCCATAATGACAAGGCTACCATCCATTGGAGTAACAAAAATATCGACAACAAACTACGTTCCATAATGACAAGGCTTACATCCAATGGAATAACTTAAATCTCGACAAAAGACTACCTGTCATAATGAAAAGGCTTCCATCCGTTGGAGTAACAAAAATATCGACAAGAAACTATGTTCCAAAATGACCAGGCTACCATCCATTGGAGTAACAAAAATCTAAACAACAGACTACCTTCCATAATGACAAGGCTACCATCCATTGGAGTAACAAAAATATCGACAACATAATACCTTCCATAATGACAAGGCTAGCATCCATTGTAGTAACAAAAATATCGACAACAGACTATGTTCCATAATGACAAGGCTACCCTCCATTGGAGTAACAAAAATATCCACAACAGACTATGTTCCATAATGACAAGGCTACCATCCATTGGAGTAACAAAAATATTGACAACAGACTACCTTCCAAAATGACAAGGCTACCATCCATTGGAGTAACAAAAATATGAACAATAAACTATCTTCCATAATGACAAGGCTACCATCCATTGGAGTAACAAAAATATCGAATACAGGTTACCTTCCATAATGACAAGGCTTACATCCATTGTAGTAACATAAAATATCGACAACAGACTACGTTCCATAATGATAAGGCTATCATCCATTAGAGTAACAAAAATATCAACAATAGACTATGTTCCATAATGACAAGGCTACCATCCAATGGAGTAACAAAAATATCGACAACAGACTACCTTCCATAATGTCAAGGCTACCATCCATTGGAGTAACAAAAATATGAACAACAGACTACCTTCCATAGTGACAAGGCTACCATCCATTGAAGTGACATAAATCACAACGACAGACTACCTTCCATAATGATAAGGCTAGCATCCATTGGAGTATCAAAAATCTCGAAAACTATCTACCTTCCATAATGACAAGGCTACCATTCATTGAATTAACAAAAATCACGACAACAGACTACCTTCCATAATGACAAGGATATCATCCATTGGAGTAACAAAAATATTGACAACAGACTACCTTCCATAATGACAAGGCTACCATCCATTGGAGTAACAAAAATATCGACAACAAACTACGTTCCATAATGACAAGGCTACCATCCAATGGAATAACTTAAATCTCGACAAAAGACTACCTGTCATAATGAAAAGGCTTCCATCCGTTGGAGTAACAAAAATATCGACAAGAAACTATGTTCCAAAATGACCAGGCTACCATCCATTAGAGTAACAAAAATCTCAACAACAGACTACCTTCCATAATGACAAGGCTACCATCCATTGGAGTAACAAAAATATCGACAACATAATACCTTCCATAATGACAAGGCTAGCATCCATTGTAGTAACAAAAATATCGACAACAGACTACGTTCCATAATGACAAGGCTACCCTCCATTGGAGTAACAAAAATATCCACAACAGACTATGTTCCATAATGACAAGGCTACCATCCATTGGAGTAACAAAAATATCGACAACAGACTACCTTCCAAAATGACAAGGCTACCATCCATTGGAGTAACAAAAATATGAACAATAAACTACCTTCCATAATGACAAGGCTACCATCCATTGGAGTAACAAAAATATCGAATACAGGCTACCTTCCATAATGACAAGGCTGACATCCATTGTAGTAACAAAAATATCGACAACAGACTACGTTCCATAATGACAAGGCTACCATCCATTAGAGTAACAAAAATATCGACAACAGACTACATTCCATAATGATAAGGCTATCATCCATTAGAGTAACAAAAATATCAACAATAGACTATGTTCCATAATGACAAGGCTACCATCCATTGGAGTAACAAAAATCTCGACAACATACTACCTTCCATAATGTCAAGGCTACCATCCATTGGAGTAACAAAAATCTTGACAACATACTACCTTCCATAATTACCAGGCTACCATCCATTGAGTAACAAACATCTCGACAACAGACTACCTTCCATAATGACAAGGCTACCATCCATTGGAGTAACAAAACTCTCAACGACAGACTACCTTCCATAATGACAAGGCTACCATCCATTGGAGTAAAAAATATCACGACAACAAACTACCTTCCATAATGACAAGGCTACCATCTATTGGAATAACAAAAATCTCGAAAACAAACTACCTTCCATAATGACAAGTCTACCATCCAATGGAATAACAAAAATCTCGACAACATACTACCTTCCATAATGACAAGGCTACCATCCATTGGAGTAACAAAAATCTCGACAATAGACTACCTTCCATAATGACAAGGCTACCATCCATTGGAGTAACAAAAATATGAACAACAGACTACCTTCCATAGTGACAAGGCTACCATCCATTGAAGTGACATAAATCACAACGACAGACTACCTTCCATAATGATAAGGCTAGCATCCATTGGAGTATCAAAAATCTCGAAAACTATCTACCTTCCATAATGACAAGGCTACCATTCATTGAATTAACAAAAATCACGACAACAGACTACCTTCCATAATGACAAGGATATCATCCATTGGAGTAACAAAAATATTGACAACAGACTACCTTCCATAATGACAAGGCTACCATCCATTGGAGTAACAAAAATATCGACAACAAACTACGTTCCATAATGACAAGGCTACCATCCAATGGAATAACTTAAATCTCGACAAAAGACTACCTGTCATAATGAAAAGGCTTCCATCCGTTGGAGTAACAAAAATATCGACAAGAAACTATGTTCCAAAATGACCAGGCTACCATCCATTAGAGTAACAAAAATCTCAACAACAGACTACCTTCCATAATGACAAGGCTACCATCCATTGGAGTAACAAAAATATCGACAACATAATACCTTCCATAATGACAAGGCTAGCATCCATTGTAGTAACAAAAATATCGACAACAGACTACGTTCCATAATGACAAGGCTACCCTCCATTGGAGTAACAAAAATATCCACAACAGACTATGTTCCATAATGACAAGGCTACCATCCATTGGAGTAACAAAAATATCGACAACAGACTACCTTCCAAAATGACAAGGCTACCATCCATTGGAGTAACAAAAATATGAACAATAAACTACCTTCCATAATGACAAGGCTACCATCCATTGGAGTAACAAAAATATCGAATACAGGCTACCTTCCATAATGACAAGGCTGACATCCATTGTAGTAACAAAAATATCGACAACAGACTACGTTCCTTAATGACAAGGCTACCATCCATTAGAGTAACAAAAATATCGACAACAGACTACATTCCATAATGATAAGGCTATCATCCATTAGAGTAACAAAAATATCAACAATAGACTATGTTCCATAATGACAAGGCTACCATCCATTGGAGTAACAAAAATCTCGACAACAGACTACCTTCCATAATGTCAAGGCTACCATCCATTGGAGTAACAAAAATCTTGACAACATACTACCTTCCATAATTACCAGGCTACCATCCATTGAGTAACAAACATCTCGACAACAGACTACCTTCCATAATGACAAGGCTACCATCCATTGGAGTAACAAAACTCTCAACGACAGACTACCTTCCATAATGACAAGGCTACCATCCATTGGAGTAAAAAATATCACGACAACAAACTACCTTCCATAATGACAAGGCTACCATCTATTGGAATAACAAAAATCTCGAGAACAAACTACCTTCCATAATGACAAGTCTACCATCCAATGGAATAACAAAAATCTCGACAACATACTACCTTCCATAATGACAAGGCTACCATCCATTTGAGTAACAAAAATCTCGACAATAGACTACCTTCCATAATGACAAGGCTACCATCCATTGGAGTAACAAAAATATGAACAACAGACTACCTTCCATAGTGACATAGCTACCATCCATTGAAGTGACATAAATCACAACGACAGACTACCTTCCATAATGATAAGGCTAGCATCCATTGGAGTATCAAAAATCTCGAAAACTATCTACCTTCCATAATGACAAGGCTACCATTCATTGAATTAACAAAAATCACGACAACAGACTACCTTCCATAATGACAAGGATATCATCCATTGGAGTAACAAAAATATTGACAACAGACTACCTTCCATAATGACAAGGCTACCATCCATTGGAGTAACAAAAATATCGACAACAAACTACGTTCCATAATGACAAGGCTTACATCCAATGGAATAACTTAAATCTCGACAAAAGACTACCTGTCATAATGAAAAGGCTTCCATCCGTTGGAGTAACAAAAATATCGACAAGAAACTATGTTCCAAAATGACCAGGCTACCATCCATTGGAGTAACAAAAATCTCAACAACAGACTACCTTCCATAATGACAAGGCTACCATCCATTGGAGTAACAAAAATATCGACAACATAATACCTTCCATAATGACAAGGCTAGCATCCATTGTAGTAACAAAAATATCGACAACAGACTATGTTCCATAATGACAAGGCTACCCTCCATTGGAGTAACAAAAATATCCACAACAGACTATGTTCCATAATGACAAGGCTACCATCCATTGGAGTAACAAAAATATTGACAACAGACTACCTTCCAAAATGACAAGGCTACCATCCATTGGAGTAACAAAAATATGAACAATAAACTATCTTCCATAATGACAAGGCTACCATCCATTGGAGTAACAAAAATATCGAATACAGGTTACCTTCCATAATGACAAGGCTTACATCCATTGTAGTAACATAAAATATCGACAACAGACTACGTTCCATAATGATAAGGCTATCATCCATTAGAGTAACAAAAATATCAACAATAGACTATGTTCCATAATGACAAGGCTACCATCCAATGGAGTAACAAAAATATCGACAACAGACTACCTTCCATAATGTCAAGGCTACCATCCATTGGAGTAACAAAAATCTTGACAACATACTACCTTCCATAATTACCAGGCTACCATCCATTGAGTAACAAACATCTCGACAACAGACTACCTTCCATAATGACAAGGCTACCATCCATTGGAGTAACAAAACTCTCAACGACAGACTACCTTCCATAATGACAAGGCTACCATCCATTGGAGTAAAAAAAATTACGACAACAGACTACCTTCCATAATGACAAGGTTACCATCCATTGGAATGAAAAAAATCTCGACAACAAACTACCTTCCATAATGACAAGGCTACCATCCAATGGAATAACTTAAATCTCGACAAAAGACTACCTTTCATAATGAAAAGGCTACCATCCGTTGGAGTAACAAAAATATCGAAAACAGACTACGTTCCAAAATTACAAGGCTACCATCCATTTGAGTAACAAAAATATCGACAACATAATGCCTTCCATAATGACAAGGCTAGCATCCATTGTAGTAACAAAAATATCGACAACAGACTATGTTCCATAATGACAAGGCTACCCTCCATTGGAGTAACAAAAATCTCCACAACAGACTATGTTCCATAATGACAAGGCTACCATCCATTGGAGTAACAAAAATATCGACAACAGACTACCTTCCAAAATGAAAAGGCTACCATCCATTTGAGTAACAAAAATCTGAACAATAGACTACCTTCCATAATGACAATGCTACCGTCCATTGGAGTAACATAAATCTCAACGACAAACTACCTACCATAATGAAAAGGCTACCATCCATTGGAGTAACAAAAATCAATACAACAGACTACCTTCCACTATGAAAAGGCTACCATCCAATGGAATAAAAAAAATCTCGACAACAGACTACCTTTCATAATGACAAGGCTACCATCCATTGGAGTAACAAAAATCTGAACAACAGACTACCTTCCATAATGACAAGGCTATCATCCATTGGAGTAACAGAAATCTCAACGACAAATTACCTTCCATAATGACAAGGCTACCATCCATTGTAGTAACAAAAATATCGACAATAGACTACCTTCCATAATGACAAGGCTACCACCCATTGGAGTAACAAAAATATCGACAACAGATTACCTTCCAAAATGACAAGGCTACCATCCATTGGAGTAACAGAAATATCAACGACAGACTACGTTCCATAATGACATTGCTACCATCCATTAGAGTAATAAAAATATCGACAACATATTACGTTCCATAATGATAAGGCTACCATGCATTAGAGTAACAAAAATCTCGACATCACACTACCTTCCATAATGACAAAGCTACCATCCATTGGATTAACAATAATATCGACAATAGACTATGTTCCATAATGACAAGCCTACCATCCATTGGAGTAACAAAAATCTCGACAACAGACTACCTTCCATAATGACAAGGCTACCATCCAATGGAATAACATAAATCTAGACAAAAGACTACCATTCATAATGAAAACACTATCGTCCGTTGGAGTAACAAAAATATCGACAACAAACTATGTTCCAAAATGACAAGGCTACCATCCATTGGAGTAGTAAAAATCTAGACAACAAACTACCTTCCGAAATGAAAAGGCTACCATCCATTGGAGTGACAAAAATCTAGACAACAGACTACCTTCCAATATGACAAGGTTACCATCCATTAGAATAACAAAAATCTCGACAACAGACTACTTTCCATAATGACAAGGCTACCATCCAATGGAATAACAAAAATCTCAACAACAAACTACCTTTCATAATGACAAGGCTACCATTCATTGAATTAACAAAAATCACGACAACAGACTACCTTCCATAATGACAAGGCTACCATCCATTGGAGTAGCAAAAATATTGACAACAAACTACCTTCCATAATGACAAGGCTACCATCCATTAGAGTAACAAAAATCTCGACAACAGACTACCTTCCATAATGACAAGGTTACCATCCATTGGAATGAAAAAAATCTCGACAACAAACTAACTTCCATAATGACAAGGCTACCATCCAATGGAATAACTTAAATCTCGACAAAAGACTACCTTTCATAATGACAAGGCTTCCATCCGTAGGAGTAACAAAAATATCGACAACAAACTATGTTCCAAAATGACAAAGGCTACCATCCATTGGAATATCAAAAATCTCGACAACAGACTACCTTCCATAATGACAAGGCTATTATCCATTGGAGTAACAGAAATCTCAACAACAGACTAACTTCCATAATGACAAGGCTACCATTCATTGGAGTAACATAAATCTCAACGACAGACTACCTTCCATAATGACAAGGCTATCATCCATTGGAGTAAAAAAATATCAACAACATAATACCTTCCATAATGACAAGGCTAGCATCCATTGTAGTAAAAAAAATATCGACAACAGACTACATTCCATAATGAAAAGGCTACCCTCCATTGGAGTAACAAAAATCTCCACAACAGACTATGTTCCATAATGACAAGGCTACCATCCATTGGAGTAACAAAAATATCGACAACAGACTACCTTCAAAAATGACAAGGCTACCATCCATTGGAGTAACAAAAATCTTGACAACATACTACCTTCCATAATTACCAGGCTACCATCCATTGAGTAACAAACATCTCGACAACAGACTACCTTCCATAATGACAAGGCTACCATCCATTGGAGTAACAAAACTCTCAACGACAGACTACCTTCCATAATGACAAGGCTACCATCCATTGGAGTAAAAAAAATTACGACAACAGACTACCTTCCATAATGACAAGGTTACCATCCATTGGAATGAAAAAAATCTCGACAACAAACTACCTTCCATAATGACAAGGCTACCATCCAATGGAATAACTTAAATCTCGACAAAAGACTACCTTTCATAATGAAAAGGCTACCATCCGTTGGAGTAACAAAAATATCGAAAACAGACTACGTTCCAAAATTACAAGGCTACCATCCATTTGAGTAACAAAAATATCGACAACATAATGCCTTCCATAATGACAAGGCTAGCATCCATTGTAGTAACAAAAATATCGACAACAGACTATGTTCCATAATGACAAGGCTACCCTCCATTGGAGTAACAAAAATCTCCACAACAGACTATGTTCCATAATGACAAGGCTACCATCCATTGGAGTAACAAAAATATCGACAACAGACTACCTTCCAAAATGAAAAGGCTACCATCCATTTGAGTAACAAAAATCTGAACAATAGACTACCTTCCATAATGACAATGCTACCGTCCATTGGAGTAACATAAATCTCAACGACAAACTACCTACCATAATGAAAAGGCTACCATCCATTGGAGTAACAAAAATCAATACAACAGACTACCTTCCACTATGAAAAGGCTACCATCCAATGGAATAAAAAAAATCTCGACAACAGACTACCTTTCATAATGACAAGGCTACCATCCATTGGAGTAACAAAAATCTGAACAACAGACTACCTTCCATAATGACAAGGCTATCATCCATTGGAGTAACAGAAATCTCAACGACAAATTACCTTCCATAATGACAAGGCTACCATCCATTGTAGTAACAAAAATATCGACAATAGACTACCTTCCATAATGACAAGGCTACCACCCATTGGAGTAACAAAAATATCGACAACAGATTACCTTCCAAAATGACAAGGCTACCATCCATTGGAGTAACAGAAATATCAACGACAGACTACGTTCCATAATGACATTGCTACCATCCATTAGAGTAATAAAAATATCGACAACATATTACGTTCCATAATGATAAGGCTACCATGCATTAGAGTAACAAAAATCTCGACATCACACTACCTTCCATAATGACAAAGCTACCATCCATTGGATTAACAATAATATCGACAATAGACTATGTTCCATAATGACAAGCCTACCATCCATTGGAGTAACAAAAATCTCGACAACAGACTACCTTCCATAATGACAAGGCTACCATCCAATGGAATAACATAAATCTAGACAAAAGACTACCATTCATAATGAAAACACTATCGTCCGTTGGAGTAACAAAAATATCGACAACAAACTATGTTCCAAAATGACAAGGCTACCATCCATTGGAGTAGTAAAAATCTAGACAACAAACTACCTTCCGAAATGAAAAGGCTACCATCCATTGGAGTAACAAAAATCTAGACAACAGACTACCTTCCAATATGACAAGGTTACCATCCATTAGAATAACAAAAATCTCGACAACAGACTACTTTCCATAATGACAAGGCTACCATCCAATGGAATAACAAAAATCTCAACAACAAACTACCTTTCATAATGACAAGGCTACCATTCATTGAATTAACAAAAATCACGACAACAGACTACCTTCCATAATGACAAGGCTACCATCCATTGGAGTAGCAAAAATATTGACAACAAACTACCTTCCATAATGACAAGGCTACCATCCATTAGAGTAACAAAAATCTCGACAACAGACTACCTTCCATAATGACAAGGTTACCATCCATTGGAATGAAAAAAATCTCGACAACAAACTAACTTCCATAATGACAAGGCTACCATCCAATGGAATAACTTAAATCTCGACAAAAGACTACCTTTCATAATGACAAGGCTTCCATCCGTAGGAGTAACAAAAATATCGACAACAAACTATGTTCCAAAATGACAAAGGCTACCATCCATTGGAATATCAAAAATCTCGACAACAGACTACCTTCCATAATGACAAGGCTATTATCCATTGGAGTAACAGAAATCTCAACAACAGACTAACTTCCATAATGACAAGGCTACCATTCATTGGAGTAACATAAATCTCAACGACAGACTACCTTCCATAATGACAAGGCTATCATCCATTGGAGTAAAAAAATATCAACAACATAATACCTTCCATAATGACAAGGCTAGCATCCATTGTAGTAAAAAAAATATCGACAACAGACTACATTCCATAATGAAAAGGCTACCCTCCATTGGAGTAACAAAAATCTCCACAACAGACTATGTTCCATAATGACAAGGCTACCATCCATTGGAGTAACAAAAATATCGACAACAGACTACCTTCAAAAATGACAAGGCTACCATCCATTGGAGTAACAAAAATCTGAACAATAGACTACCTTCCATAATGACAAGCATCCCATCCATTGGAGTAACAAAAATATCGAATACAAGCTACCTTCCATAAAGACAAAGCTAACATCCATTGTAGTAACAAAAATATCGACAACAGACTATGTTCCATAATGACAAGGCCTCCATCCATTGGAGTAACAAAAATTTCGACAACAGACTACCTTCCATAATGTCAAGGCTACCAATTATTGGAGTAACAAAAATCTTGACAGCATACTACCTTCCATTATTACCAGGCTACCATCCATTGAGTAACAAAGATATCGACAACAGACTACCTTCCATAATGACAAGGCTACCATCCATTGGAGTAACAGAAATCTCAACGACAGACTACCTTCCATAATGACAAGGCTACCATCCATTTGAGTAACAAAAATATCGACAATAGACTATTTTCCATAATAACAAGGCCACCACCCATTAGAGTAAAAAAAATATCGACAACAGATTACCTTCCAAAATGAAAAGGCTACCATCCATTGGAGTAACAAAAATCTGAACAACAGACTACCTTCCATAATGACAAGGCTACCATCCATTAGAGTAACAAAAATATCAACAACAGATTAGATTCCATAATGATAAGGCTACCATCCATTAGAGTAACAAAAATATCGACAACAGACTACCTTCCATAATGACAAAGCTACCATCCATTGGAGTAACAAAAATATCGACAATGGACTACCTTCCATAATGACAAGGCTACCATCCATTGGAGTAACAAAAATCTATACAACATACTACCTTCCACTATGACAAGGTTACCATCCATTAGAATAACAAAAATTTCGACAACAGACTACCTTCCATAATGACAAGGCTACCATCCATTGGAGTAACAAAAATATCGACAACATACTACATTCCATAATGACAAGGCTACCATCCAATGGAATAACAAAAATATCGACAACAAACTACCTTTCATAATGACAAGGCTACCATTCATTAAATTAACAAAAATCACGACAACAGACTACCTTCCATAATGACAAGGATACCATCCATTGGAGTGGCAAAAATATTGACAACAAACTACCTTCCATAATGATAAGGCTACCATCCATTGGAGTAACAAAAATATCGACAACATACTACATTCCATAATGACAAGGCTACCATCCATTGTAGTAACAAAAATATCGACAACAGACTATGTTCCATAATGATAAGGCTACCATCCATTAGAGTAACAAAAATATCAACAATAAACTACCTTCCATAATGGCAAGGCTACCATCCATTGGAGTAACAAAAATCTCGATAACAGACTACGTTCCTTAATGATAAGGCTACCATCCATTAGAGTAAGAAAAATCTCGACAACAGACTACCTTCCATAATAACAAGGTTACCATCCATTGGAATGAAAAAAATCACGACAACAAACTAGCTTCCATAATGAAAAGGCTACCATCCAATGGAATAACTTAAATATCGACAAAAGACTACATTTCTTAATGAAAAGGCTTCCATCCGTCGGAGTAACAAAAATATCGACAACAAACTATGTTCCAAAATGACAAAGGCTACCATCCATTGGAGTTACAAAAATCTCGACAACAAACTACCTTCCATAATGACAAGGCTACCATCCATTGGAGTAACAGAAATCTTAACAACAGACTAACTTCCATAATGACAAGGCTACCATCCATTGGAGTAACATAAATCTCAACGACAGACTACCTTCCATAATGACAAGGCTAGCATCCATTGTAGTAACAAAAATATCGACAACAGACTACGTTCCATAATGACAAGGCTACCCTCCATTGGAGTAACAAAAATCTCCACAACTGACTATGTTCCATAATGACAAGGCTACCATCCATTGGAGTAACAAAAATATCCACAACAAACTACCTTCCATAATGACAAGGCTACCATCCATTGGAGTAACAAAAATATCGACAACATACTATATTCCATAATGACAAGGCTACCATCCACTGGAGTAACAAAAATATCGACAACAGACTACGTTCCATAGTGATAAGGCTACCATCCATTAGAGTAACAAAAATATCAACAATAAACTACCTTCCATAATGACAAGGCTACCATCCATTGGAGTAACAAAAATCTAGATAACAGACTTCGTTCCTTAATGACAAGGCTACCATCCATTAGAGTAACAAAAATCTCGATAACAAACAACGTTCCTTAATGATAAGGCTACCATCCATTAGAGTAACAAAAATCTCCACAACCGACTACCTTCCATAATGACAAGGTTACCATCCATTGGAATGAAAAAAATCACGACAACAAACTAGCTTCCATAATGAAAAGGCTACCATCCAATGGAATAACTTAAATATCGACAAAAGACTACATTTCTTAATGAAAAGGCTTCCATCCGTCGGAGTAACAAAGATATCGACAACAAACTATGTTCCAAAATGACAAAGGCTACCATCCATTGGAGTTACAAAAATCTCGAAAACAAACTACCTTCCATAATGACAAGGCTACCATCCATTGGAGTAACAGAAATCTTAACAACAGACTAACTTCCATAATGACAAGGCTACCATCCATTGGAGTAACATAAATCTCAACGACAGACTACCTTCCATAATGACAAGGCTATCATCCATTGGAGTAACAAAAATATCAAGAACATAATACCTTCCATAATGACAAGGCTAGCATCCATTGTAGTAACAAAAATATCGACAACAGACTACGTTCCATAATGACAAGGCTACCCTCCATTGGAGTAACAAAAATCTCCACAACTGACTATGTTCCATAATGACAAGGCTACCATCCATTGGAGTAACAAAAATATCCACAACAAACTACCTTCCATAATGACAAGGCTACCATCCATTGGAGTAACAAAAATATCGACAACATACTACATTCCATAATGACAAGGCTACCATCCACTGGAGTAACAAAAATATCGACAACAGACTACGTTCCATAGTGATAAGGCTACCATCCATTAGAGTAACAAAAATATCAACAATAAACTACCTTCCATAATGACAAGGCTACCATCCATTGGAGTAACAAAAATCTAGATAACAGACTTCGTTCCTTAATGACAAGGCTACCATCCATTAGAGTAACAAAAATCTCGATAACAAACTACGTTCCTTAATGATAAGGCTACCATCCATTAGAGTAACAAAAATCTCCACAACAGACTACCTTCCATAATGACAAGGTTACCATCCATTGGAATGAAAAAAATATCGACAACAAACTAGCTTCCATAATGACAAGGCTACCATCCAATGGAATAACTTAAATCTCGACAAAAGACTACCTTTCGTAATGAAAAGGCTTCCATCCGTTGGAGTAACAAAAATATCGACAACAAATTATGTTCCAAAATGACAAGGCTACCATCCATTGGAGTAACCAAAATCTCGACAAACGGACTACCTTACATAATGACAAGGCTACCATCCATTGGAGTAACAGATTACGTTCCATAATGACAAGGCTACCATCCATTAGAGTAACAAAAATATCGACAATAGATTACGTTCCATAATGACAAGGCTACCATCCATTAGAGTAACAAAAATCTCGATAACAGACTACTTTCCTTAATGATAAGGCTACCATCCATTAGAGTAACAAAAATATCGACAATAGACTACCTTCCATAATGACAAGGTTACCATCCATTGGAATGAAAAAAATCTGGACAACAAACTAGTTTCCATAATGACAAGGCTACCATCCAATGGAATAACATAAATATCGACAAAAGACTACCTTTCTTAATGAAAAGGCTTCCATCCGTCGGAGTAACAAAAATATCGACAACAAACTATGTTCCAAAATGACAAAGGCTACCATCCATTGGAGTAATAAAAATCTCGACAACAAACTACCTTCCATAATGACAAGGTTACCATCCATTGGAGTAACAAAAATCTCAACAACAGACAAACTTCCATAATGACAAGGTTACCATCCATTGGAATGAAAAAAATCTCGACAACAAACTAGCTTCCATAATGACAAGGCTACCATCCAATGGAATAACTTAAATCTCGACAAAAGACTACCTTTCGTAATGAAAAGGCTTCCGTCCGTTGGAGTAACAAAATTATCGACAACAAATTATGTTCCAAAATGACAAGGCTACCATCCATTGGAGTAACAAAAATCTCGACAACAGACTACCTTCCATAATGACAAGGCTACCATCCATTGGAGTAACAGAAATCTCAACAACAGATTACGTTCCATAATGACAAGGCTACCATTCATTAGAGTAACAATAATATCGACAACAGATTACGTTCCATAATGACAAGGCTACCATCCATTAGAGTAACAAAAATCTCGATAACAGACTACGTTCCTTAATGATAAGGCTACCATCCATTAGAGTAACAAAAATATCGACAACAGACTACCTTCCATAATGACAAGGTTACCATCCATTGGAATTAAAAAAATATCGACAACAAACTAGCTTCCATAATGACAAGGCTACCATCCAATGGAATAACTTAAATATCGACAAAAGACTACCTTTCTTAAAGAAAAGGCTTCCATCCGTCGGAGTAACAAAAATATCGACAACAAACTATGTTCCAAAATGATAAAGGCTACCATCCATTGGAGTAACAAAAATCTCGACAACAAACTACCTTCCATAATGACAAGGCTACCATCCATTGGAGTAACAGAAATCTTAACAACAGACTAACTTCCATAATGACAAGGCTACCATCCATTAGAGTAACAAAAATATCGACAACAGATTACGTTCCATAATGACAAGGCTACCATCCATTAGAGTAACAAAAATCTCGATAACAGACTATGTTCCTTAATGATAAGGCTACCATCCAATAGAGTAACAAAAATATCGACAACAGACTACCTTCCATAATGACAAGGTTACCATCCATTGGAATGAAAAAAATATCGACAACAAACTAGCTTCCATAATGACAAGGCTACCATCCAATGGAATAACTTAAATATCAAAAAAAGACTACCTTTCTTAATGAAAAGGCTTCCATCCGTCGGAGTAACAAAAATATCGACAACAAACTATGTTCCAAAATGACAAAGGCTACCATCCATTGGAGTAACAAAAGTCTCGACAACAAACTACCTTCCATAATGACAAGGCTACCATCCATTGGAGTAACAGAAATCTTAACAATAGACTAACTTCCATAATGACAAGGCTACCATCCATTGGAGTAACATAAATCTCAACGACAGACTACCTTCCATAATGACAAGGCTATCATCCATTGGAGTAACAAAAATATCAACAACATAATACCTTCCATAATGACAAGGCTAGCATCCATTGTAGTAACAAAAATATCGACAACAGACTACGTTCCATAATGACAAGGCTACCCTCCATTGGAGTAACAAAAATCTCCACAA
Source organism: Vicia faba (assembly GCA_948472305.1). NCBI lineage: Eukaryota > Viridiplantae > Streptophyta > Magnoliopsida > Fabales > Fabaceae > Vicia > Vicia faba. The sequence goes on along the minus strand of OX451738.1, from coordinate 832,248,937 downwards.
CTGACTATGTTCCATAATGACAAGGCTACCATCCATTGGAGTAACAAAAATATCGACAACAAACTACCTCTTCCATAATGAGAAGGCTACCATCCATTGGAGTAACAAAAATATCGACAACATACTACGTTCCATAATGACAAGGCTACCATCCATTGGAGTAACAAAAATATCGACAACATACTACGTTCCATAATGACAAGGCTACCATCCATTGGAGTGACAAAAATATCCACAACAGACTACGTTCCATAGAGATAAAGCTACCATCCATTAGAGTAACAAAAATATCAACAATAAACTACCTTCCATAATGACAAGGCTACCATCCATTGGAGTAACAAAAATCTAGATAACAGACTACGTTCCATAATGACAAGGCTACCATCCATTAGAGTAACAAAAATATCGACAACGTACTATGTTCCATAATGACAAGGCTACCATCCATTGGAGTAACAAAAATATCGACAACAGACTACGTTCCATAGTGATAAGCCTATCATCCATTAGAGTAACAAAAATATCAACAATAAACTACCTTCCATAATGACAAGGCTACCATCCATTGGAGTAACAAAAATCTAGATAACAGACTACGTTCCATAATGACAAGGCTACCATCCATTAGAGTAACAAAAATCTCGATAACAGACTACGTTCCTTAATCATAAGGCTACCATCCATTAGAGTAACAAAAATCTCGACAACAGACTACCTTCCATAATGACAAGGCTACCATCCATTAGAGTAACAAAAATCTCGATAACAGACTACGTTCCTTAATGATAAGGCTACCATCCAATAGAGTAACAAAAATATCGACAACAGACTACCTTCCATAATGACAAGGTTACCATCCATTGGAATGAAAAAAATATCGACAACAAACTAGCTTCCATAATGACAAGGCTACCATCCAATGGAATAACTTAAATATCAAAAAAAGACTACCTTTCTTAATGAAAAGGCTTCCATCCGTCGGAGTAACAAAAATATCGACAACAAACTATGTTCCAAAATGACAAAGGCTACCATCCATTGGAGTAACAAAAATCTCGACAACAAACTACCTTCCATAATGACAAGGCTACCATCCATTGGAGTAACAGAAATCTTAACAATAGACTAACTTCCATAATGACAAGGCTACCATCCATTGGAGTAACATAAATCTCAACGACAGACTACCTTCCATAATGACAAGGCTATCATCCATTGGAGTAACAAAAATATCAACAACATAATACCTTCCATAATGACAAGGCTAGCATCCATTGTAGTAACAAAAATATCGACAACAGACTACGTTCCATAATGACAAGGCTACCCTCCATTGGAGTAACAAAAATCTCCACAACTGACTATGTTCCATAATGACAAGGCTACCATCCATTGGAGTAACAAAAATATCGACAACAAACTACCTCTTCCATAATGAGAAGGCTACCATCCATTGGAGTAACAAAAATATCGACAACATACTACGTTCCATAATGACAAGGCTACCATCCATTGGAGTAACAAAAATATCGACAACATACTACGTTCCATAATGACAAGGCTACCATCCATTGGAGTGACAAAAATATCCACAACAGACTACGTTCCATAGAGATAAAGCTACCATCCATTAGAGTAACAAAAATATCAACAATAAACTACCTTCCATAATGACAAGGCTACCATCCATTGGAGTAACAAAAATCTAGATAACAGACTACGTTCCATAATGACAAGGCTACCATCCATTAGAGTAACAAAAATATCGACAACGTACTATGTTCCATAATGACAAGGCTACCATCCATTGGAGTAACAAAAATATCGACAACAGACTACGTTCCATAGTGATAAGCCTATCATCCATTAGAGTAACAAAAATATCAACAATAAACTACCTTCCATAATGACAAGGCTATCATCCATTGGAGTAACAAAAATCTAGATAACAGACTACCTTCCATAATGACAAGGCTACCATCCATTGGAGTAACAAAAATCTAGATAACAGACTACGTTCCATAATGACAAGGCTACCATCCATTAGAGTAACAAAAATCTCGATAACAGACTACGTTCCTTAATCATAAGGCTACCATCCATTAGAGTAACAAAAATCTCGACAACAGACTACCTTCCATAATGACAAGGTTACCATCCATTGGAATGAAAAAAATCTCGACAACAAACTAGCTTCCATAATGACAAGGCTACCATCCAATGGAATAACTTAAATCTCGACAAAAGACTACCTTTCGTAATGAAAAGGCTTCCGTCCGTTGGAGTAACAAAATTATCGACAACAAATTATGTTCCAAAATGACAAGGCTACCATCCATTGGAGTAACAAAAATCTCGACAACAGACTACCTTCCATAATGACAAGGCTACCATCCATTGGAGTAACAGAAATCTCAACAACAGATTACGTTCCATAATGACAAGGCTACCATTCATTAGAGTAACAATAATATCGACAACAGATTACGTTCCATAATGACAAGGCTACCATCCATTAGAGTAACAAAAATCTCGATAACAGACTACGTTCCTTAATGATAAGGCTACCATCCATTAGAGTAACAAAAATATCGACAACAGACTACCTTCCATAATGACAAGGTTACCATCCATTGGAATTAAAAAAATATCGACAACAAACTAGCTTCCATAATGACAAGGCTACCATCCAATGGAATAACTTAAATATCGACAAAAGACTACCTTTCTTAATGAAAAGGCTTCCATCCGTCGGAGTAACAAAAATATCGACAACAAACTATGTTCCAAAATGATAAAGGCTACCATCCATTGGAGTAACAAAAATCTCGACAACAAACTACCTTCCATAATGACAAGGCTACCATCCATTGGAGTAACAGAAATCTTAACAACAGACTAACTTCCATAATGACAAGGCTACCATCCATTAGAGTAACAAAAATATCGACAACAGATTACGTTCCATAATGACAAGGCTACCATCCATTAGAGTAACAAAAATCTCGATAACAGACTACGTTCCTTAATGATAAGGCTACCATCCATTAGAGTAACAAAAATATCGACAACAGACTACCTTCCATAATGACAAGGTTACCATCCATTGGAATGAAAAAAATATCGACAACAAACTAGCTTCCATAATGACAAGGCTACCATCCAATGGAATAACTTAAATATCAAAAAAAGACTACCTTTCTTAATGAAAAGGCTTCCATCCGTCGGAGTAACAAAAATATCGACAACAAACTATGTTCCAAAATGACAAAGGCTACCATCCATTGGAGTAACAAAAATCTCGACAACAAACTACCTTCCATAATGACAAGGCTACCATCCATTGGAGTAACAGAAATCTTAACAATAGACTAACTTCCATAATGACAAGGCTACCATCCATTGGAGTAACATAAATCTCAACGACAGACTACCTTCCATAATGACAAGGCTATCATCCATTGGAGTAACAAAAATATCAACAACATAATACCTTCCATAATGACAAGGCGAGCATCCATTGTAGTAACAAAAATATCGACAACAGACTACGTTCCATAATGACAAGGCTACCCTCCATTGGAGTAACAAAAATCTCCACAACTGACTATGTTCCATAATGACAAGGCTACCATCCATTGGAGTAACAAAAATATCGATAACAAACTACCTTCCATAATGAGAAGGCTACCATCCATTGGAGTAACAAAAATATCGACAACATACTACGTTTCATAATGACAAGGCTACCATCCATTGGAGTAACAAAAATATCGACAACATACTACGTTCCATAATGACAAGGCTACCATCCATTGGAGTAACAAAAATATCCACAACAGACTATGTTCCATAGAGATAAAGCTACCATCCATTAGAGTAACAAAAATATCAACAATAAACTACCTTCCATAATGACAAGGCTACCATCCATTGGAGTAACAAAAATCTAGATAACAGACTACATTCCATAATGACAAGGCTACCATCCATTAGAGTAACAAAAATATCGACAACGTACTATGTTCCATAATGACAAGGCTACCATCCATTGGAGTAACAAAAATATCGACAACAGACTACGTTCCATAGTGATAAGCCTATCATCCATTAGAGTAACAAAAATATCAACAATAAACTACCTTCCATAATGACAAGGCTACCATCCATTGGAGTAACAAAAATCTAGATAACAGACTACGTTCCATAATGACAAGGCTACCATCCATTAGAGTAACAAAAATCTCGATAACAGACTACGTTCCTTAATCATAAGGCTACCATCCATTAGAGTAACAAAAATCTCGACAACAGACTACCTTCCATAATGACAAGGTTACCATCCATTGGAATGAAAAAAATCTCGACAACAAACTAGCTTCCATAATGACAAGGCTACCATCCAATGGAATAACTTAAATCTCGACAAAAGACTACCTTTCGTAATGAAAAGGCTTCCATCCGTTGGAGTAACAAAATTATCGACAACAAATTATGTTCCAAAATGACAAGGCTACCATCCATTGGAGTAACAAAAATCTCGACAACAAACTACCTTCCATAATGACAAGGCTAACTCCCATTGGAGTAACAAAAATATCGACAACGTACTATGTTCCATAATGACAAGGCTACCATCCATTGGAGTAACAAAAATATCGACAACAGACTACGTTCCATAGTGATAAGCCTATCATCCATTAGAGTAACAAAAATATCAACAATAAACTACCTTCCATAATGACAAGGCTACCATCCATTGGAGTAACAAAAATCTAGATAACAGACTACGTTCCATAATGACAAGGCTACCATCCATTAGAGTAACAAAAATCTCGATAACAGACTGCGTTCCTTAATCATAAGGCTACCATCCATTAGAGTAACAAAAATCTCGACAACAGACTACCTTCCATAATGACAAGGTTACCATCCATTGGAATGAAAAAAATCTCGACAACAAACTAGCTTCCATAATGACAAGGATACCATCCAATGGAATAACTTAAATATCGAAAAAAGACTACCTTTCTTAATGAAAAGGCTTCCATCCGTCGGAGTAACAAAAATATCGACAACAAACTATGTTCCAAAATGACAAAGGTTACCATCCATTGGAGTAACAAAAATCTCGACAACAAACTACCTTCCATAATGACAAGGCTACCATCCATTGGAGTAACAAAAATATCGACAACGTACTATGTTCCATAATGACAAGGCTACCATCCATTGGAGTAACAAAAATATCGACAACAGACTACGTTCCATAGTGATAAGCCTATCATCCATTAGAGTAACAAAAATATCAACAATAAACTACCTTCCATAATGACAAGGCTATCATCCATTGGAGTAACAAAAATCTAGATAACAGACTACCTTCCATAATGACAAGGCTACCATCCATTGGAGTAACAAAAATCTAGATAACAGACTACGTTCCATAATGACAAGGCTACCATCCATTAGAGTAACAAAAATCTCGATAACAGACTACGTTCCTTAATCATAAGGCTACCATCCATTAGAGTAACAAAAATCTCGACAACAGACTACCTTCCATAATGACAAGGTTACCATCCATTGGAATGAAAAAAATCTCGACAACAAACTAGCTTCCATAATGACAAGGCTACCATCCAATGGAATAACTTAAATCTCGACAAAAGACTACCTTTCGTAATGAAAAGGCTTCCATCCGTTGGAGTAACAAAATTATCGACAACAAATTATGTTCTAAAATGACAAGGCTACCATCCATTGGAGTAACAAAAATCTCGACAACAGACTACCTTCCATAATGACAAGGCTACCATCCATTGGAGTAACAGAAATCTCAACAACAGATTACGTTCCATAATGACAAGGCTACCATTCATTAGAGTAACAATAATATCGACAACAGATTACGTTCCATAATGACAAGGCTACCATCCATTAGAGTAACAAAAATCTCGATAACAGACTACGTTCCTTAATGATAAGGCTACCATCCATTAGAGTAACAAAAATATCGACAACAGACTACCTTCCATAATGACAAGGTTACCATCCATTGGAATTAAAAAAATATCGACAACAAACTAGCTTCCATAATGACAAGGCTACCATCCAATGGAATAACTTAAATATCGACAAAAGACTACCTTTCTTAATGAAAAGGCTTCCATCCGTCGGAGTAACAAAAATATCGACAACAAACTATGTTCCAAAATGATAAAGGCTACCATCCATTGGAGTAACAAAAATCTCGACAACAAACTACCTTCCATAATGACAAGGCTACCATCCATTGGAGTAACAGAAATCTTAACAACAGACTAACTTCCATAATGACAAGGCTACCATCCATTAGAGTAACAAAAATATCGACAACAGATTACGTTCCATAATGACAAGGCTACCATCCATTAGAGTAACAAAAATCTCGATAACAGACTACGTTCCTTAATGATAAGGCTACCATCCATTAGAGTAACAAAAATATCGACAACAGACTACCTTCCATAATGACAAGGTTACCATCCATTGGAATGAAAAAAATATCGACAACAAACTAGCTTCCATAATGACAAGGCTACCATCCAATGGAATAACTTAAATATCAAAAAAAGACTACCTTTCTTAATGAAAAGGCTTCCATCCGTCGGAGTAACAAAAATATCGACAACAAACTATGTTCCAAAATGACAAAGGCTACCATCCATTGGAGTAACAAAAATCTCGACAACAAACTACCTTCCATAATGACAAGGCTACCATCCATTGGAGTAACAGAAATCTTAACAATAGACTAACTTCCATAATGACAAGGCTACCATCCATTGGAGTAACATAAATCTCAACGACAGACTACCTTCCATAATGACAAGGCTATCATCCATTGGAGTAACAAAAATATCAACAACATAATACCTTCCATAATGACAAGGCGAGCATCCATTGTAGTAACAAAAATATCGACAACAGACTACGTTCCATAATGACAAGGCTACCCTCCATTGGAGTAACAAAAATCTCCACAACTGACTATGTTCCATAATGACAAGGCTACCATCCATTGGAGTAACAAAAATATCGATAACAAACTACCTTCCATAATGAGAAGGCTACCATCCATTGGAGTAACAAAAATATCGACAACATACTACGTTTCATAATGACAAGGCTACCATCCATTGGAGTAACAAAAATATCGACAACATACTACGTTCCATAATGACAAGGCTACCATCCATTGGAGTAACAAAAATATCCACAACAGACTATGTTCCATAGAGATAAAGCTACCATCCATTAGAGTAACAAAAATATCAACAATAAACTACCTTCCATAATGACAAGGCTACCATCCATTGGAGTAACAAAAATCTAGATAACAGACTACATTCCATAATGACAAGGCTACCATCCATTAGAGTAACAAAAATATCGACAACGTACTATGTTCCATAATGACAAGGCTACCATCCATTGGAGTAACAAAAATATCGACAACAGACTACGTTCCATAGTGATAAGCCTATCATCCATTAGAGTAACAAAAATATCAACAATAAACTACCTTCCATAATGACAAGGCTACCATCCATTGGAGTAACAAAAATCTAGATAACAGACTACGTTCCATAATGACAAGGCTACCATCCATTAGAGTAACAAAAATCTCGATAACAGACTACGTTCCATAATCATAAGGCTACCATCCATTAGAGTAACAAAAATCTCGACAACAGACTACCTTCCATAATGACAAGGATACCATCCATTGGAATGAAAAAAATCTCGACAACAAACTAGCTTCCATAATGACAAGGCTACCATCCAATGGAATAACTTAAATCTCGACAAAAGACTACCTTTCGTAATGAAAAGGCTTCCATCCGTTGGAGTAACAAAATTATCGACAACAAATTATGTTCCAAAATGACAAGGCTACCATCCATTGGAGTAACAAAAATCTCGACAACAAACTACCTTCCATAATGACAAGGCTAACATCCATTGGAGTAACAAAAATATCGACAACGTACTATGTTCCATAATGACAAGGCTACCATCCATTGGAGTAACAAAAATATCGACAACAGACTACGTTCCATAGTGATAAGCCTATCATCCATTAGAGTAACAAAAATATCAACAATAAACTACCTTCCATAATGACAAGCCTACCATCCATTGGAGTAACAAAAATCTAGATAACAGACTACGTTCCATAATGACAAGGCTACCATCCATTAGAGTAACAAAAATCTCGATAACAGACTGCGTTCCTTAATCATAAGGCTACCATCCATTAGAGTAACAAAAATCTCGACAACAGACTACCTTCCATAATGACAAGGTTACCATCCATTGGAATGAAAAAAATCTCGACAACAAACTAGCTTCCATAATGACAAGGATACCATCCAATGGAATAACTTAAATATCGAAAAAAGACTACCTTTCTTAATGAAAAGGCTTCCATCCGTCGGAGTAACAAAAATATCGACAACAAACTATGTTCCAAAATGACAAAGGTTACCATCCATTGGAGTAACAAAAATCTCGACAACAAACTACCTTCCATAATGACAAGGCTACCATCCATTGGAGTAACAAAAATATCGACAACGTACTATGTTCCATAATGACAAGGCTACCATCCATTGGAGTAACAAAAATATCGACAACAGACTACGTTCCATAGTGATAAGCCTATCATCCATTAGAGTAACAAAAATATCAACAATAAACTACCTTCCATAATGACAAGGCTATCATCCATTGGAGTAACAAAAATCTAGATAACAGACTACCTTCCATAATGACAAGGCTACCATCCATTGGAGTAACAAAAATCTAGATAACAGACTACGTTCCATAATGACAAGGCTACCATCCATTAGAGTAACAAAAATCTCGATAACAGACTACGTTCCTTAATCATAAGGCTACCATCCATTAGAGTAACAAAAATCTCGACAACAGACTACCTTCCATAATGACAAGGTTACCATCCATTGGAATGAAAAAAATCTCGACAACAAACTATCTTCCATAATGACAAGGCTACCATCCAATGGAATAACTTAAATCTCGACAAAAGACTACATTTCGTAATGAAAAGGCTTCCATCCGTTGGAGTAACAAAATTATCGACAACAAATTATGTTCTAAAATGACAAGGCTACCATCCATTGGAGTAACAAAAATCTCGACAATAGACTACCTTCCATAATGACAAGGCTACCATCCATTGGAGTAACAGAAATCTCAACAACAGATTACGTTCCATAATGACAAGGCTACCATTCATTAGAGTAACAATAATATCGACAACAGATTACGTTCCATAATGACAAGGCTACCATCCATTAGAGTAACAAAAATCTCGATAACAGACTACGTTCCTTAATGATAAGGCTATCATCCATTAGAGTAACAAAAATATCGAGAACAGACTACCTTCCATAGTGACAAGGTTACCATCCATTGGAATTAAAAAAATATCGACAACAAACTAGCTTCCATAATGACAAGGCTACCATCCAATGGAATAACTTAAATATCGACAAAAGACTACCTTTCTTAATGAAAAGGCTTCCATCCGTCGGAGTAACAAAAATATCGACAACAAACTATGTTCCAAAATGATAAAGGCTACCATCCATTGGAGTAACAAAAATCTCGACAACAAACTACCTTCCATAATGACAAGGCTACCATCCATTGGAGTAACAGAAATCTTAACAACAGACTAACTTCCATAATGACAAGGCTACCATCCATTAGAGTAACAAAAATATCGACAACAGATTACGTTCCATAATGACAAGGCTACCATCCATTAGAGTAACAAAAATCTCGATAACAAACTACGTTCCTTAATGATAAGGCTACCATCCATTAGAGTAACAAAAATATCGACAATAGACTACCTTCCATAATGACAAGGTTACCATCCATTGGAATGAAAAAAATATCGACAACAAACTAGCTTCCATAATGACAAGGCTACCATCCAATGGAATAACTTAAATATCAAAAAAAGACTACCTTTCTTAATGAAAAGGCTTCCATCCGTCGGAGTAACAAAAATATCGACAACAAACTATGTTCCAAAATGACAAAGGCTACCATCCATTGGAGTAACAAAAATATCGACAACAAACTACATTCCATAATGACAAGGCTACCATCCATTGGAGTAACAGAAATCTTAACAATAGACTAACTTCCATAATGACAAGGCTACCATCCATTGGAGTAACATAAATCTCAACGACAGACTACCTTCCATAATGACAAGGCTATCATCCATTGGAGTAACAAAAATATCAACAACATAATACCTTCCATAATGACAAGGCTAGCATCCATTGTAGTAACAAAAATATCGACAATAGACTACGTTCCATAATGACAAGGCTACCCTCCATTGGAGTAACAAAAATCTCCACAACTGACTATGTTCCATAATGACAAGGCTACCATCCATTGGAGTAACAAAAATATCGATAACAAACTACCTTCCATAATGAGAAGGCTACCATCCATTGGAGTAACAAAAATATCGACAACATACTACGTTTCATAATGACAAGGCTACCATCCATTGGAGTAAAAAAAATATCGACAACATACTACGTTCCATAATGACAAGGCTACCATCCATTGGAGTAACAAAAATATCCACAACAGACTACGTTCCATAGAGATAAAGCTACCATCCATTAGAGTAACAAAAATATCAACAATAAACTACCTTCCATAATGACAAGGCTACCATCCATTGGAGTAACAAAAATCTAGATAACAGACTACGTTCCATAATGACAAGGCTACCATCCATTAGAGTAACAAAAATATCGACAACGTACTATGTTCCATAATGACAAGGCTACCATCCATTGGAGTAACAAAAATATCGACAACAGACTACGTTCCATAGTGATAAGCCTATCATCCATTAGAGTAACAAAAATATCAACAATAAACTACCTTCCATAATGACAAGGCTACCATCCATTGGAGTAACAAAAATCTAGATAACAGACTACGTTCCATAATGACAAGGCTACCATCCATTAGAGTAACAAAAATCTCGATAACAGACTAAGTTCCTTAATCATAAGGCTACCATCCATTAGAGTAACAAAAATCTCGACAACAGACTACCTTCCATAATGACAAGGTTACCATCCATTGGAATGAAAAAAATCTCGACAACAAACTAGCTTCCATAATGACAAGGCTACCATCCAATGGAATAACTTAAATCTCGACAAAAGACTACCTTTCGTAATGAAAAGGCTTCCATCCGTTGGAGTAACAAAATTATCGACAACAAATTATGTTCCAAAATGACAAGGCTACCATCCATTGGAGTAACAAAAATCTCGACAACAAACTACCTTCCATAATGACAAGGCTAACATCCAATGGAGTAACAAAAATATCGACAACGTACTATGTTCTATAATGACAAGGCTACCATCCATTGGAGTAACAAAAATATCGACAACAGACTACGTTCCATAGTGATAAGCCTATCATCCATTAGAGTAACAAAAATATCAACAATAAACTACCTTCCATAATGACAAGGCTACCATCCATTGGAGTAACAAAAATCTAGATAACAGACTACGTTCCATAATGACAAGGCTACCATCCATTAGAGTAACAAAAATCTCGATAACAGACTACGTTCCTTAATCATAAGGCTACCATCCATTAGAGTAACAAAAATCTCGACAACAGACTACCTTCCATAATGACAAGGTTACCATCCATTGGAATGAAAAAAATCTCGACAACAAACTAGCTTCCATAATGACAAGGATACCATCCAATGGAATAACTTAAATATCGAAAAAAGACTACCTTTCTTAATGAAAAGGCTTCCATCCGTCGGAGTAACAAAAATATCGACAACAAACTATGTTCCAAAATGACAAAGGCTACCATCCATTGGAGTAACAAAAATCTCGACAACAAACTACCTTCCATAATGACAAGGCTACCATCCATTGGAGTAACAAAAATATCGACAACGTACTATGTTCCATAATGACAAGGCTACCATCCATTGGAGTAACAAAAATATCGACAACAGACTACGTTCCATAGTGATAAGCCTATCATCCATTAGAGTAACAAAAATATCAACAATAAACTACCTTCCATAATGACAAGGCTATCATCCATTGGAGTAACAAAAATCTAGATAACAGACTACCTTCCATAATGACAAGGCTACCATCCATTGGAGTAACAAAAATCTAGATAACAGACTACGTTCCATAATGACAAGGCTACCATCCATTAGAGTAACAAAAATCTCGATAACAGACTACGTTCCTTAATCATAAGGCTACCATCCATTAGAGTAACAAAAACCTCGACAACAGACTACCTTCCATAATGACAAGGTTACCATCCATTGGAATGAAAAAAATCTCGACAACAAACTAGCTTCCATAATGACAAGGCTACCATCCAATGGAATAACTTAAATCTCGACAAAAGACTACCTTTCGTAATGAAAAGGCTTCCGTCCGTTGGAGTAACAAAATTATCGACAACAAATTATGTTCCAAAATGACAAGGCTACCATCCATTGGAGTAACAAAAATCTCGACAACAGACTACCTTCCATAATGACAAGGCTACCATCCATTGGAGTAACAGAAATCTCAACAACAGATTACGTTCCATAATGACAAGGCTACCATTCATTAGAGTAACAATAATATCGACAACAGATTACGTTCCATAATGACAAGGCTACCATCCATTAGAATAACAAAAATCTCGATAACAGACTACGTTCCTTAATGAAAGGCTACCAACCATTAGAGTAACAAAAATATCGACAACAGACTACCTTCCATAATGACAAGGTTACCATCCATTGGAATTCAAAAAATATCGACAACAAACTAGCTTCCATAATGACAAGGCTACCATCCAATGGAATAACTTAAATATCGACAAAAGACTACCTTTCTTAATGAAAAGGCTTCCATCCGTCGGAGTAACAAAAATATCGACAACAAACTATGTTCCAAAATGATAAAGGCTACCATCCATTGGAGTAACAAAAATCTCGACAACAAACTACCTTCCATAATGACAAGGCTACCATCCATTGGAGTAACAGAAATCTTAACAACAGACTAACTTCCATAATGACAAGGCTACCATCCATTAGAGTAACAAAAATATCGACAACAGATTACGTTCCATAATGACAAGGCTACCATCCATTAGAGTAACAAAAATCTCGATAACAGACTACGTTCCTTAATGATAAGGCTACCATCCATTAGAGTAACAAAAATATCGACAACAGACTACCTTCCATAATGACAAGGTTACCATCCATTGGAATGAAAAAAATATCGACAACAAACTAGCTTCCATAATGACAAGGCTACCATCCAATGGAATAACTTAAATATCAAAAAAAGACTACCTTTCTTAATGAAAAGGCTTCCATCCGTCGGAGTAACAAAAATATCGACAACAAACTATGTTCCAAAATGACAAAGGCTACCGTCCATTGGAGTAACAAAAATCTCGACAACAAACTACCTTCCATAATGACAAGGCTACCATCCATTGGAGTAACAGAAATCTTAACAATAGACTAACTTCCATAATGACAAGGCTACCATCCATTGGAGTAACATAAATCTCAACGACAGACTACCTTCCATAATGACAAGGCTATCATCCATTGGAGTAACAAAAATATCAACAACATAATACCTTCCATAATGACAAGGCTAGCATCCATTGTAGTAACAAAAATATCGACAACAGACTACGTTCCATAATGACAAGGCTACCCTCCATTGGAGTAACAAAAATCTCCACAACTGACTATGTTCCATAATGACAAGGCTACCATCCATTGGAGTAACAAAAATATCGATAACAAACTACCTTCCATAATGAGAAGGCTACCATCCATTGGAGTAACAAAAATATCGACAACATACTACGTTTCATAATGACAAGGCTACCATCCATTGGAGTAACAAAAATATCGACAACATACTACGTTCCATAATGACAAGGCTACCATCCATTGGAGTAACAAAAATATCCACAACAGACTACGTTCTATAGAGATAAAGCTACCATCCATTAGAGTAACAAAAATATCAACAATAAACTACCTTCCATAATGATAAGGCTACCATCCATTGGAGTAACAAAAATCTAGATAACAGACTACGTTCCATAATGACAAGGTTACCATCCATTGGAATGAAAAAAATCTCGACAACAAACTAGCTTCCATAATGCAAGGCTACCATCCAATGGAATAACTTAAATCTCGACAAAAGACTACCTTTCGTAATGAAAAGGCTTCCATCCGTTGGAGTAACAAAATTATCGACAACAAATTATGTTCCAAAATGACAAGGCTACCATCCATTGGAGTAACAAAAATCTCGACAACAAACTACCTTCCATAATGACAAGGCTAACATCCAATGGAGTAACAAAAATATCGACAACGTACTATGTTCCATAATGACAAGGCTACCATCCATTGGAGTAACAAAAATATCGACAACAGACTACGTTCCATAGTGATAAGCCTATCATCCATTAGAGTAACAAAAATATCAACAATAAACTACCTTCCATAATGACAAGGCTACCATCCATTGGAGTAACAAAAATCTAGATAACAGACTACGTTCCATAATGACAAGGCTACCATCCATTAGAGTAACAAAAATCTCGATAACAGACTATGTTCCTTAATCATAAGGCTACCATCCATTAGAGTAACAAAAATCTCGACAACAGACTACCTTCCATAATGACAAGGTTACCATCCATTGGAATGAAAAAAATATCGACAACAAACTAGCTTCCATAATGACAAGGATACCATCCAATGGAATAACTTAAATATCGAAAAAAGACTACCTTTCTTAATGAAAAGGCTTCCATCCGTCGGAGTAACAAAAATATCGACAACAAACTATGTTCCAAAATGACAAAGGCTACCATCCATTGGAGTTACAAAAATCTCGACAACAAACTACCTTCCATAATGACAAGGCTACCATCCATTGGAGTAACAAAAATATCGACAACGTACTATGTTCCATAATGACACGGCTACCATCCATTGGAGTAACAAAAATATCGACAACAGACTACGTTCCATAGTGATAAGCCTATCATCCATTAGAGTAACAAAAATATCAACAATAAACTACCTTCCATAATGACAAGGCTATCATCCATTGGAGTAACAAAAATCTAGATAACAGACTACCTTCCATAATGACAAGGCTACCATCCATTGGAGTAACAAAAATCTAGATAACAGACTACGTTCCATAATGACAAGGCTACCATCCATTAGAGTAACAAAAATCTCGATAACAGACTATGTTCCTTAATCATAAGGCTACCATCCATTAGAGTAACAAAAATCTCGACAACAGACTACCTTCAATAATGACAAGGTTACCATCCATTGGAATGAAAAAAATCTCGACAACAAACTAGCTTCCATAATGACAAGGCTACCATCCAATGGAATAACTTAAATCTCGACAAAAGACTACCTTTCGTAATGAAAAGGCTTCCGTCCGTTGGAGTAACAAAATTATCGACAACAAATTATGTTCCAAAATGACAAGGCTACCATCCATTGGAGTAACAAAAATCTCGACAACAGACTACCTTCCATAATGACAAGGCTACCATCCATTGGAGTAACAGAAATCTCAACAACAGATTACGTTCCATAATGACGAGGCTACCATTCATTAGAGTAACAATAATATCGACAACAGATTACGTTCCATAATGACAAGGCTACCATCCATTAGAGTAACAAAAATCTCGATAACAGACTACGTTCCTTAATGATAAGGCTACCATCCATTAGAGTAACAAAAATATCGACAACAGACTACCTTCCATAATGACAAGGTTACCATCCATTGGAATTAAAAAAATATCGACAACAAACTAGCTTCCATAATGACAAGGCTACCATCCAATGGAATAACTTAAATATCGACAAAAGACTACCTTTCTTAATGAAAAGGCTTCCATCCGTCGGAGTAACAAAAATATCGACAACAAACTATGTTCCAAAATGATAAAGGCTACCATCCATTGGAGTAACAAAAATCTCGACAACAAACTACCTTCCATAATGACAAGGCTACCATCCATTGGAGTAACAGAAATCTTAACAACAGACTAACTTCCATAATGACAAGGCTACCATCCATTAGAGTAACAAAAATATCGACAACAGATTACGTTCCATAATGACAAGGCTACCATCCATTAGAGTAACAAAAATCTCGATAACAGACTACGTTCCTTAATGATAAGGCTACCATCCATTAGAGTAACAAAAATATCGACAACAGACTACCTTCCATAATGACAAGGTTACCATCCATTGGAATGAAAAAAATATCGACAACAAACTAGCTTCCATAATGACAAGGCTACCATCCAATGGAATAACTTAAATATCAAAAAAAGACTACCTTTCTTAATGAAAAGGCTTCCATCCGTCGGAGTAACAAAAATATCGACAACAAACTATGTTCCAAAATGACAAAGGCTTCCGTCCATTGGAGTAACAAAAATCTCGACAACAAACTACCTTCCATAATGACAAGGCTACCATCCATTGGAGTAACAGAAATCTTAACAATAGACTAACTTCCATAATGACAAGGCTACCATCCATTGGAGTAACATAAATCTCAACGACAGACTACCTTCCATAATGACAAGGCTATCATCCATTGGAGTAACAAAAATATCAACAACATAATACCTTCCATAATGACAAGGCTAGCATCCATTGTAGTAACAAAAATATCGACAACAGACTACGTTCCATAATGACAAGGCTACCCTCCATTGGAGTAACAAAAATCTCCACAACTGACTATGTTCCATAATGACAAGGCTACCATCCATTGGAGTAACAAAAATATCGATAACAAACTACCTTCCATAATGAGAAGGCTACCATCCATTGGAGTAACAAAAATATCGACAACATACTACGTTTCATAATGACAAGGCTACCATCCATTGGAGTAACAAAAATATCGACAACATACTACGTTCCATAATGACAAGGCTACCATCCATTAGAGTAACAAAAATATCCACAACAGACTACGTTCCATAGAGATAAAGCTACCATCCATTAGAGTAACAAAAATATCAACAATAAACTACCTTCCATAATGATAAGGCTACCATCCATTGGAGTAACAAAAATCTAGATAACAGACTACGTTCCATAATGACAAGGTTACCATCCATTGGAATGAAAAAAATCTCGACAACAAACTAGCTTCCATAATGACAAGGCTACCATCCAATGGAATAACTTAAATCTCGACAAAAGACTACCTTTCGTAATGAAAAGGCTTCCATCCGTTGGAGTAACAAAATTATCGACAACAAATTATGTTCCAAAATGACAAGGCTACCATCCATTGGAGTAACAAAAATCTCGACAACAAACTACCTTCCATAATGACAAGGCTAACATCCAATGGAGTAACAAAAATATCGACAACGTACTATGTTCCATAATGACAAGGCTACCATCCATTGGAGTAACAAAAATATCGACAACAGACTACGTTCCATAGTGATAAGCCTATCATCCATTAGAGTAACAAAAATATCAACAATAAACTACCTTCCATAATGACAAGGCTACCATCCATTGGAGTAACAAAAATCTAGATAACAGACTACGTTCCATAATGACAAGGCTACCATCCATTAGAGTAACAAAAATCTCGATAACAGACTATGTTCCTTAATCATAAGGCTACCATCCATTAGAGTAACAAAAATCTCGACAACAGACTACCTTCCATAATGACAAGGTTACCATCCATTGGAATGAAAAAAATCTCGACAACAAACTAGCTTCCATAATGACAAGGATACCATCCAATGGAATAACTTAAATATCGAAAAAAGACTACCTTTCTTAATGAAAAGGCTTCCATCCGTCGGAGTAACAAAAATATCGACAACAAACTATGTTCCAAAATGACAAAGGCTACCATCCATTGGAGTTACAAAAATCTCGACAACAAACTACCTTCCATAATGACAAGGCTACCATCCATTGGAGTAACAAAAATATCGACAACGTACTATGTTCCATAATGACACGGCTACCATCCATTGGAGTAACAAAAATATCGACAACAGACTACTTTCCATAGTGATAAGCCTATCATCAATTAGAGTAACAAAAATATCAACAATAAACTACCTTCCATAATGACAAGGCTATCATCCATTGGAGTAACAAAAATCTAGATAACAGACTACCTTCCATAATGACAAGGCTACCATCCATTGGAGTAACAAAAATCTAGATAACAGACTACGTTCCATAATGACAAGGCTACCATCCATTAGAGTAACAAAAATCTCGATAACAGACTATGTTCCTTAATCATAAGGCTACCATCCATTAGAGTAACAAAAATCTCGACAACAGACTACCTTCCATAATGACAAGGTTACCATCCATTGGAATGAAAAAAATCTCGACAACAAACTAGCTTCCATAATGACAAGGATACCATCCAATGGAATAACTTAAATATCGAAAAAAGAATACCTTTCTTAATGAAAAGGCTTCCATCCGTCGGAGTAACAAAAATATCGACAACAAACTATGTTCCAAAATGACAAAGGCTACCATCCATTGGAGTTACAAAAATCTCGACAACAAACTACCTTCCATAATGACAAGGCTACCATCCATTGGAGTAACAAAAATATCGACAACGTACTATGTTCCATAATGACACGGCTACCATCCATTGGAGTAACAAAAATATCGACAACAGACTACGTTCCATAGTGATAAGCCTATCATCCATTAGAGTAACAAAAATATCAACAATAAACTACCTTCCATAATGACAAGGCTATCATCCATTGGAGTAACAAAAATCTAGATAACAGACTACCTTCCATAATGACAAGGCTACCATCCATTGGAGTAACAAAAATCTAGATAACAGACTACGTTCCATAATGACAAGGCTACCATCCATTAGAGTAACAAAAATCTCGATAACAGACTATGTTCCTTAATCATAAGGCTACCATCCATTAGAGTAACAAAAATCTCGACAACAGACTACCTTCAATAATGACAAGGTTACCATCCATTGGAATGAAAAAAATCTCGACAACAAACTAGCTTCCATAATGACAAGGCTACCATCCAATGGAATAACTTAAATCTCGACAAAAGACTACCTTTCGTAATGAAAAGGCTTCCGTCCGTTGGAGTAACAAAATTATCGACAACAAATTATGTTCCAAAATGACAAGGCTACCATCCATTGGAGTAACAAAAATCTCGACAACAGACTACCTTCCATAATGACAAGGCTACCATCCATTGGACTAACAGAAATCTCAACAACAGATTACGTTCCATAATGACAAGGCTACCATTCATTAGAGTAACAATAATATCGACAACAGATTACGTTCCATAATGACAAGGGTACCATCCATTAGAGTAAAAAAAATCTCGATAACAGACTACGTTCCTTAATGATAAGGCTACCATCCATTAGAGTAACAAAAATATCGACAACAGACTACCTTCCATAATGACAAGGTTACCATCCATTGGAATTAAAAAAATATCGACAACAAACTAGCTTCCATAATGACAAGGCTACCATCCAATGGAATAACTTAAATATCGACAAAAGACTACCTTTCTTAATGAAAAGGCTTCCATCCGTCGGAGTAACAAAAATATCGACAACAAACTATGTTCCAAAATGATAAAGGCTACCATCCATTGGAGTAACAAAAATCTCGACAACAAACTACCTTCCATAATGACAAGGCTACCATCCATTGGAGTAACAGAAATCTTAACAACAGACTAACTTCCATAATGACAAGGCTACCATCCATTAGAGTAACAAAAATATCGACAACAGATTACGTTCCATAATGACAAGGCTACCATCCATTAGAGTAACAAAAATCTCGATAACAGACTACGTTCCTTAATGATAAGGCTACCATCCATTAGAGTAACAAAAATATCGACAACAGACTACCTTCCATAATGACAAGGTTACCATCCATTGGAATGAAAAAAATATCGACAACAAACTAGCTTCCATAATGACAAGGCTACCATCCAATGGAATAACTTAAATATCAAAAAAAGACTACCTTTCTTAATGAAAAGGCTTCCATCCGTCGGAGTAACAAAAATATCGACAACAAACTATGTTCCAAAATGACAAAGGCTACCATCCATTGGAGTAACAAAAATCTCGACAACAAACTACCTTCCATAATGACAAGGCTACCATCCATTGGAGTAACAGAAATCTTAACAATAGACTAACTTCCATAATGACAAGGCTACCATCCATTGGAGTAACATAAATCTCAACGACAGACTACCTTCCATAATGACAAGGCTATCATCCATTGGAGTAACAAAAATATCAACAACATAATACCTTCCATAATGACAAGGCTAGCATCCATTGTAGTAACAAAAATATCGACAACAGACTACGTTCCATAATGACAAGGCTACCCTCCATTGGAGTAACAAAAATCTCCACAACTGACTATGTTCCATAATGACAAGGCTACCATCCATTGGAGTAACAAAAGTATCGATAACAAACTACCTTCCATAATGAGAAGGCTACCATCCATTGGAGTAACAAAAATATCGATAACATACTACGTTCCATAATGACAAGGCTACCATCCATTGGAGTAACAAAAATATCCACAACAGACTACGTTCCATAGAGATAAAGCTACCATCCATTAGAGTAACAAAAATATCAACAATAAACTACCTTCCATAATGATAAGGCTACCATCCATTGGAGTAACAAAAATCTAGATAACAGACTACGTTCCATAATGACAAGGCTACCATCCATTAGAGTAACAAAAATATCGACAACGTACTATGTTCCATAATGACAAGGCTACCATCCATTGGAGTAACAAAAATATCGACAACAGACTACGTTCCATAGTGATAAGCCTATCATCCATTAGAGTAACAAAAATATCAACAATAAACTACCTTCCATAATGACAAGGCTACCATCCATTGGAGTAACAAAAATCTAGATAACAGACTACGTTCCATAATGACAAGGCTACCATCCATTAGAGTAACAAAAATCTCGATAACAGACTACGTTCCTTAATCATAAGGCTACCATCCATTAGAGTAACAAAAATCTCGACAACAGACTACCTTCCATAATGACAAGGTTACCATCCATTGGAATGAAAAAAATCTCGACAACAAACTAGCTTCCATAATGACAAGGCTACCATCCAATGGAATAACTTAAATCTCGACAAAAGACTACCTTTCGTAATGAAAAGGCTTCCATCCGTTGGAGTAACAAAATTATCGACAACAAATTATGTTCCAAAATGACAAGGCTACCATCCATTGGAGTAACAAAAATCTCGACAACAAACTACCTTCCATAATGACAAGGCTAACATCCATTGGAGTAACAAAAATATCGACAACGTACTATGTTCCATAATGACAAGGCTACCATCCATTGGAGTAACAAAAATATCGACAACAGACTACGTTCCATAGTGATAAGCCTATCATCCATTAGAGTAACAAAAATATCAACAATAAACTACCTTCCATAATGACAAGGCTACCATCCATTGGAGTAACAAAAATCTAGATAACAGACTACGTTCCATAATGACAAGGCTACCATCCATTAGAGTAACAAAAATATCGACAACGTACTATGTTCCATAATGACAAGGCTACCATCCATTGGAGTAACAAAAATATCGACAACAGACTACGTTCCATAGTGATAAGCCTATCATCCATTAGAGTAACAAAAATATCAACAATAAACTACCTTCCATAATGACAAGGCTACCATCCATTGGAGTAACAAAAATCTAGATAACAGACTACGTTCCATAATGACAAGGCTACCATCCATTAGAGTAACAAAAATCTCGATAACAGACTACGTTCCTTAATCATAAGGCTACCATCCATTAGAGTAACAAAAATCTCGACAACAGACTACCTTCCATAATGACAAGGTTACCATCCATTGGAATGAAAAAAATCTCGACAACAAACTAGCTTCCATAATGACAAGGCTACCATCCAATGGAATAACTTAAATCTCGACAAAAGACTACCTTTCGTAATGAAAAGGCTTCCATCCGTTGGAGTAACAAAATTATCGACAACAAATTATGTTCCAAAATGACAAGGCTACCATCCATTGGAGTAACAAAAATCTCGACAACAAACTACCTTCCATAATGACAAGGCTAACATCCATTGGAGTAACAAAAATATCGACAACGTACTATGTTCCATAATGACAAGGCTACCATCCATTGGAGTAACAAAAATATCGACAACAGACTACGTTCCATAGTGATAAGCCTATCATCCATTAGAGTAACAAAAATATCAACAATAAACTACCTTCCATAATGACAAGGCTACCATCCATTGGAGTAACAAAAATCTAGATAACAGACTACGTTCCATAATGACAAGGCTACCATCCATTAGAGTAACAAAAATCTCGATAACAGACTACGTTCCTTAATGATAAGGCTACCATCCATTAGAGTAACAAAAATATCGACAACAGACTACCTTCCATAATGACAAGGTTACCATCCATTGGAATGAAAAAAATATCGACAACAAACTAGCTTCCATAATGACAAGGCTACCATCCAATGGAATAACTTAAATATCAAAAAAAGACTACCTTTCTTAATGAAAAGGCTTCCATCCGTCGGAGTAACAAAAATATCGACAACAAACTATGTTCCAAAATGACAAAGGCTACCATCCATTGGAGTAACAAAAATCTCGACAACAAACTACCTTCCATAATGACAAGGCTACCATCCATTGGAGTAACAGAAATCTTAACAATAGACTAACTTCCATAATGACAAGGCTACCATCCATTGGAGTAACATAAATCTCAACGACAGACTACCTTCCATAATGACAAGGCTATCATCCATTGGAGTAACAAAAATATCAACAACATAATACCTTCCATAATGACAAGGCTAGCATCCATTGTAGTAACAAAAATATCGACAACAGACTACGTTCCATAATGACAAGGCTACCCTCCATTGGAGTAACAAAAATCTCCACAACTGACTATGTTCCATAATGACAAGGCTACCATCCATTGGAGTAACAAAAATATCGATAACAAACTACCTTCCATAATGAGAAGGCTACCATCCATTGGAGTAACAAAAATATCGACAACATACTACGTTTCATAATGACAAGGCTACCATCCATTGGAGTAACAAAAATATCGACAACATACTACGTTCCATAATGACAAGGCTACCATCCATTGGAGTAACAAAAATATCCACAACAGACTACGTTCCATAGAGATAAAGCTACCATCCATTAGAGTAACAAAAATATCAACAATAAACTACCTTCCATAATGATAAGGCTACCATCCATTGGAGTAACAAAAATCTAGATAACAGACTACGTTCCATAATGACAAGGCTACCATCCATTAGAGTAACAAAAATATCGACAACGTACTATGTTCCATAATGACAAGGCTACCATCCATTGGAGTAACAAAAATATCGACAACAGACTACGTTCCATAGTGATAAGCCTATCATCCATTAGAGTAACAAAAATATCAACAATAAACTACCTTCCATAATGACAAGGCTACCATCCATTGGAGTAACAAAAATCTAGATAACAGACTACGTTCCATAATGACAAGGCTACCATCCATTAGAGTAACAAAAATCTCGATAACAGACTACGTTCCTTAATCATAAGGCTACCATCCATTAGAGTAACAAAAATCTCGACAACAGACTACCTTCCATAATGACAAGGTTACCATCCATTGGAATGAAAAAAATCTCGACAACAAACTAGCTTCCATAATGACAAGGCTACCATCCAATGGAATAACTTAAATCTCGACAAAAGACTACCTTTCGTAATGAAAAGGCTTCCATCCGTTGGAGTAACAAAATTATCGACAACAAATTATGTTCCAAAATGACAAGGCTACCATCCATTGGAGTAACAAAAATCTCGACAACAAACTACCTTCCATAATGACAAGGCTAACATCCATTGGAGTAACAAAAATATCGACAACGTACTATGTTCCATAATGACAAGGCTACCATCCATTGGAGTAACAAAAATATCGACAACAGACTACGTTCCATAGTGATAAGCCTATCATCCATTAGAGTAACAAAAATATCAACAATAAACTACCTTCCATAATGACAAGGCTACCATCCATTGGAGTAACAAAAATCTAGATAACAGACTACGTTCCATAATGACAAGGCTACCATCCATTAGAGTAACAAAAATATCGACAACGTACTATGTTCCATAATGACAAGGCTACCATCCATTGGAGTAACAAAAATATCGACAACAGACTACGTTCCATAGTGATAAGCCTATCATCCATTAGAGTAACAAAAATATCAACAATAAACTACCTTCCATAATGACAAGGCTACCATCCATTGGAGTAACAAAAATCTAGATAACAGACTACGTTCCATAATGACAAGGCTACCATCCATTAGAGTAACAAAAATCTCGATAACAGACTACGTTCCTTAATCATAAGGCTACCATCCATTAGAGTAACAAAAATCTCGACAACAGACTACCTTCCATAATGACAAGGTTACCATCCATTGGAATGAAAAAAATCTCGACAACAAACTAGCTTCCATAATGACAAGGCTACCATCCAATGGAATAACTTAAATCTCGACAAAAGACTACCTTTCGTAATGAAAAGGCTTCCATCCGTTGGAGTAACAAAATTATCGACAACAAATTATGTTCCAAAATGACAAGGCTACCATCCATTGGAGTAACAAAAATCTCGACAACAAACTACCTTCCATAATGACAAGGCTAACATCCATTGGAGTAACAAAAATATCGACAACGTACTATGTTCCATAATGACAAGGCTACCATCCATTGGAGTAACAAAAATATCGACAACAGACTACGTTCCATAGTGATAAGCCTATCATCCATTAGAGTAACAAAAATATCAACAATAAACTACCTTCCATAATGACAAGGCTACCATCCATTGGAGTAACAAAAATCTAGATAACAGACTACGTTCCATAATGACAAGGCTACCATCCATTAGAGTAACAAAAATCTCGATAACAGACTACGTTCCTTAATCATAAGGCTACCATCCATTAGAGTAACAAAAATCTCGACAACAGACTACCTTCCATAATGACAAGGTTACCATCCATTGGAATGAAAAAAATCTCGACAACAAACTAGCTTCCATAATGACAAGGATACCATCCAATGGAATAACTTAAATATCGAAAAAAGACTACCTTTCTTAATGAAAAGGCTTCCATCCGTCGGAGTAACAAAAATATCGACAACAAACTATGTTCCAAAATGACAAAGGCTACCATCCATTGGAGTAACAAAAATTTCGACAACAAACTACCTTCCATAATGACAAGGCTACCATCCATTGGAGTAACAAAAATATCGACAACGTACTATGTTCCATAATGACAAGGCTACCATCCATTGGAGTAACAAAAATATCGACAACAGACTACGTTCCATAGTGATAAGCCTATCATCCATTAGAGTAACAAAAATATCAACAATAAACTACCTTCCATAATGACAAGGCTATCATCCATTGGAGTAACAAAAATCTAGATAACAGACTACCTTCCATAATGACAAGGCTACCATCCATTGGAGTAACAAAAATCTAGATAACAGACTACGTTCCATAATGACAAGGCTACCATCCATTAGAGTAACAAAAATCTCGACAACAGACTACCTTCCATAATGACAAGGTTACCATCCATTGGAATGAAAAAAATCTCGACAAAAAACTAGCTTCCATAATGACAAGGCTACCATCCAATGGAATAACTTAAATCTCGACAAAAGACTACCTTTCGTAATGAAAAGGCTTCCGTCCGTTGGAGTAACAAAATTATCGACAACAAATTATGTTCCAAAATGACAAGGCTACCATCCATTGGAGTATCAAAAATCTCGACAACAGACTACCTTCCATAATGACAAGGCTACCATCCATTGGAGTAACAGAAATCTCAACAACAAATTACGTTCCATAATGACAAGGCTACCATTCATTAGAGTAACAATAATATCGACAACAGATTACGTTCCATAATGACAAGGCTACCATCCATTAGAGTAACAAAAATCTCGATAACAGACTACGTTCCTTAATGATAAGGCTACCATCCATTAGAGTAACAAAAATATCGACAACAAACTACCTTCCATAATGACAAGGTTACCATCCATTGGAATTAAAAAAATATCGACAACAAACTAGCTTCCATAATGACAAGGCTACCATCCAATGGAATAACTTAAATATCGACACAAGACTACCTTTATTAATGAAAAGGCTTCCATCCGTCGGAGTAACAAAAATATCGACAACAAACTATGTTCCAAAATGATAAAGGCTACCATCCATTGGAGTAACAAAAATCTCGACAACAAACTACCTTCCATAATGACAAGGCTACCATCCATTGGAGTAACAGAAATCTTAACAACAGACTAACTTCCATAATGACAAGGCTACCATCCATTAGAGTAACAAAAATATCGACAACAGATTACGTTCCATAATGACAAGGCTACCATCCATTAGAGTAACAAAAATCTCGATAACAGACTACATTCCTTAATGATAAGACTACCATCCATTAGAGTAACAAAAATATCGACAACAGACTACCTTCCATAATGACAAGGTTACCATCCATTGGAATGAAAAAAATATCGACAACAAACTAGCTTCCATAATGACAAGGCTACCATCCAATGGAATAACTTAAATATCAAAAAAAGACTACCTTTCTTAATGAAAAGGCTTCCATCCGTCGGAGTAACAAAAATATCGACAACAAACTATGTTCCAAAATGACAAAGGCTACCATCCATTGGAGTAACAAAAATCTCGACAACAAACTACCTTCCATAATGACAAGGCTACCATCCATTGGAGTAACAGAAATCTTAACAATAGACTAACTTCCATAATGACAAGGCTACCATCCATTGGAGTAACATAAATCTCAACGACAAACTACCTTCCATAATGACAAGGCTATCATCCATTGGAGTAACAAAAATATCAACAACATAATACCTTCCATAATGACAAGGCTAGCATCCATTGTAGTAACAAAAATATCGACAATAGACTACGTTCCATAATGACAAGGCTACCCTCCATTGGAGTAACAAAAATCTCCACAACTGACTATGTTCCATAATGACAAGGCTACCATCCATTGGAGTAACAAAAATATCGATAACAAACTACCTTCCATAATGAGAAGGCTACCATCCATTGGAGTAACAAAAATATCGACAACATACTACGTTTCATAATGACAAGGCTACCATCCATTGGAGTAACAAAAATATCGACAACATACTACGTTCCATAATGACAAGGCTACCATCCATTGGAGTAACAAAAATCTCGACAACAGACTACGTTCCATAGAGATAAAACTACCATCCATTAGAGTAACAAAAATATCAACAATAAACTACCTTCCATAATGACAAGGCTACCATCCATTGGAGTAACAAAAATCTAGATAACAGACTACGTTCCATAATGACAAGGCTACCATCCATTAGAGTAACAAAAATATCGACAACGTACTATGTTCCATAATGACAAGGCTACCATCCATTGGAGTAACAAAAATATCGACAATAGACTACGTTCCATAGTGATAAGCCTATCATCCATTAGAGTAACAAAAATATCAACAATAAACTACCTTCCATAATGACAAGGCTACCATCCATTGGAGTAACAAAAATCTAGATAACAGACTACGTTCCATAATGACAAGGCTACCATCCATTAGAGTAACAAAAATCTCAATAACAGACTACGTTCCTTAATCATAAGGCTACCATCCATTAGAGTAACAAAAATCTCGACAACAGACTACCTTCCATAATGACAAGGTTACCATCCATTGGAATGAAAAAAATCTCGACAACAAACTAGCTTCCATAATGACAAGGCTACCATCCAATGGAATAACTTAAATCTCGACAAAAGACTACCTTTCGTAATGAAAAGGCTTCCATCCGTTGGAGTAACAAAATTATCGACAACAAATTATGTTCCAAAATGACAAGGCTACCATCCATTGGAGTAACAAAAATCTCGACAACAAACTACCTTCCATAATGACAAGGCTACCATCCATTGGAGTAACAAAAATATCGACAACGTACTATGTTCCATAATGACAAGGCTACCATCCATTGGAGTAACAAAAATATCGACAACAGACTACGTTCCATAGTGATAAGCCTATCATCCATTAGAGTAACAAAAATATCAACAATAAACTACCTTCCATAATGACAAGGCTATCATCCATTGGAGTAACAAAAATCTAGATAACAGACTACCTTCCATAATGACAAGGCTACCATCCATTGGAGTAACAAAAATCTAGATAATAGACTAGGTTCCATAATGACAAGGCTACCATCCATTAGAGTAACAAAAATCTCGATAACAGACTACGTTCCTTAATCATAAGGCTACCATCCATTAGAGTAACAAAAATCTCGACAACAGACTACCTTCCATAATGACAAGGTTACCATCCATTGGAATGAAAAAAATCTCGACAACAAACTAGCTTCCATAATGACAAGGCTACCATCCAATGGAATAACTTAAATCTCGACAAAAGACTACCTTTCGTAATGAAAAGGCTTCCGTCCGTTGGAGTAACAAAATTATCGACAACAAATTATGTTCCAAAATGACAAGGCTACCATCCATTGGAGTAACAAAAATCTCGACAACAGACTACCTTCCATAATGACAAGGCTACCATCCATTGGAGTAACAGAAATCTCAACAACAGATTACGTTCCATAATGACAAGGCTACCATCCATTAGAGTAACAAAAATATCGACAACAGACTACCTTCCATAATGACAAGGTTACCATCCATTGGAATTAAAAAAATATCGACAACAAACTAGCTTCCATAATGACAAGGCTACCATCCAATGGAGTAACTTTAATATCGACAAAAGACTACCTTTCTTAATGAAAAGGCTTCCATCCGTCGGAGTAACAAAAATATCGACAACAAACTATGTTCCAAAATGACAAAGGCTACCATCCATTGGAGTAACAAAAATCTCGACAACAAACTACCTTCCATAATGACAAGGCTACCATCCATTGGAGTAACAGAAATCTTAACAACAGACTAACTTCCCTAATGACAAGGCTACCATCCATTAGAGTAACAAAAATATCGACAACAGATTACGTTCCATAATGACAAGGCTACCATCCATTAGAGTAATAAAAATCTCGATAACAGACTACGTTCCTTAATGATAAGGCTACCATCCATTAGAGTAACAAAAATATCGACAACAAACTACCTTCCATAATGACAAGGTTACCATCCATTGGAATGAAAAAAATATCGACAACAAACTAGCTTCCATAATGACAAGGCTACCATCCAATGGAATAACTTAAATATCGAAAAAAGACTACCTTTCTTAATGAAAAGGCTTCCATCCGTCGCAGTAACAAAAATATCGACAACAAACTATGTTCCAAAATGACAAAGGCTACCATCCATTGGAGTAACAAAAATCTCGACAACAAACTACCTTCCATAATGACAAGGCTACCATCCATTGGAGTAACAGAAATCTTAACAATAGACTAACTTCCATTATGACAAGGCTACCATCCATTGGAGTAACATAAATCTCAACGACAGACTACCTTCCATAATGACAAGGCTATCATCCATTGGAGTACCAAAAATATCAACAACATAATACCTTCCATAATGACAAGGCTAGCATCCATTGTAGTAACAAAAATATCGACAACAGACTACGTTCCATAATAACAAGGCTACCCTCCATTGGAGTAACAAAAATCTCCACAACTGACTATGTTCTATAATGACAAGGCTACCATCCATTGGAGTAACAAAAATATCGACAACAAACTACCTTCCATAATGAGAAGGCTACCATCCATTGGAGTAACAAAAATATCGACAACATACTACGTTCCATAATGACAAGGATACCATCCATTGGAGTAACAAAAATATCGACAACATACTACGTTCCATAATGACAAGGCTACCATCCATTGGAGTAACAAAAATATCCACAACAGACTACGTTCCATAGAGATAAAGCTACCATCCATTAGAGTAACAAAAATATCAACAATAAACTACCTTCCATAATGACAAGGCTACCATCCATTGGAGTAACAAAAATCTAGATAACAGACTACGTTCCATAATGACAAGGCTACCATCCATTAGAGTAACAAAAATCTCGATAACAGACTACGTTCCTTAATGATAAGGCTACCATCCATTAGAGTAACCAAAATCTCGACAATAGACTACCTTCCATAATGACAAGGTTACCATCCATTGGAATGAAAAAAATATCGACAACAGACTAGCTTCCATAATGACAAGGCTACCATCCAATGGAATGACTTAAATCTCGACAAAAGACTACCTTTCGTAATGAAAAGGCTTCCATCCGTTGGAGTAACAAAAATATCGACAACAAATTATGTTCCAAAATGACAAGGCTACCATCCATTGGAGTAACAGAAATCTAGACAACAGACTACCTTCCATAATGACAAGGCTACCATCCATTGGAGTAACAGAAATCTCAACAACAAATTACGTTCCATAATGACAAGGCTACCATCCATTAGAGTAACAAAAATATCGACAATAGATTACGTTCCATAATGACAAGGCTACCATCCATTAGAGTAACAAAAATCTCGATAACAGACTACGTTCCTTAATGATAAGGCTACCATCCATTAGAGTAACAAAAATCTCGACAATAGACTACCTTCCATAATGACAAGGTTACCATCCATTGGAATGAAAAAAATCTCGACAACAAACTAGCTTCCATAATGACAAGGCTACTATCCAATGGAATAACTTAAATCTCGACAAAAGACTACCTTTCGTAATGAAAAGGCTTCCATCCGTTGGAGTAACAAAAATATCGACAACAAATTATGTTCCAAAATGACAAGGCTACCATCCATTGGAGTAACAAAAATCTCGACAACAGACTACCTTCCATAATGACCAGGCTACCATCCATTGGAGTAACAGAAATCTCAACAACAGATTACGTTCCATAATGACAAGGCTACCATCCATTAGAGTAACAAAAATATCGACAACATATTACGTTCCATAATGACAAGGCTACCATCCATTAGAGTAACAAAAATCTCGATAACAGACTACGTTCCTTAATGATAAGGCTACCATCCATTAGAGTAACAAAAATATCGACAACAGACTACCTTCCATAATGACAAGGTTACCATCCATTGGAATGAAAAAAATATCGACAACAAACTAGCTTCCATAATGACAAGGCTAGCATCCAATGGAATAACTCAAATATCGAATAAAGACTACCTTTCTTAATGAAAAGGCTTCCATCCGTCGGAGTAACAAAAATATCGACAACAAACTATGTTCCAAAATGACAAAGGCTACCATCCATTGGAGTAACAAAAATATCGACAACAAACTACCTTCCATAATGACAAGGCTACCATCCATTGGAGTAACAAAAATATCGACAACGTACTATGTTCCATAATGACAAGGCTACCATCCATTGGAGTAACAAAAATATCGACAACAGACTACGTTCCATAGTGATAAGCCTATCATCCATTAGAGTAACAAAAATATCAACAATAAACTACCTTCCATAATGACAAGGCTACCATCCATTGGAGTAACAAAAATCTAAATAACAGACTACGTTCCATAATGACAAGGCTACCATCCATTAGAGTAACAAAAATCTCGATAACAGACTACGTTCCTTAATCATAAGGCTACCATCCATTAGAGTAACAAAAATCTCGACAACAGACTACCTTCCATAATGACAAGGTTACCATCCATTGGAATGAAAAAAATGTCGACAACAAACTAGCTTCCATAATGACAAGGCTACTATCCAATGGAATAACTTAAATCTCGACAAAAGACTACCTTTCGTAATGAAAAGGCTTCCATCCGTTGGAGTAACAAAAATATCGACAACAAATTATGTTCCAAAATGACAAGGCTACCATCCATTGGAGTAACAGAAATCTAGACAACAGACTACCTTCCATAATGACAAGGCTACCATCCATTGGAGTAACAAAAATCTCAACAACAAATTACGTTCCATAATGACAAGGCTACCATCCATTAGAGTAACAAAAATATCGATAATAGATTACGTTCCATAATGACAAGGCTACCATCCATTAGAGTAACAAAAATCTCGATAACAGACTACGTTCCTTAATGATAAGGCTACCATCCATTAGAGTAACAAAAATCTCGACAATATACTACCTTCCATAATGACAAGGTTACCATCCATTGGAATGAAAAAAATCTCGACAACAAACTAGCTTCCATAATGACAAGGCTACCATCCAATGGAATAACTTAAATCTCGACAAAAGACTACCTTTCATAATGAAAAGGCTTCCATCCGTTGGAGTAACAAAAATATCGACAACAAATTATGTTCCAAAATGATAAGGCTACCATCCATTGGAGTAACAAAAATCTCGACAACAGACTACCTTCTATAATGACCAGGCTACCATCCATTGGAGTAACAGAAATCTCAACAACAGATTACGTTCCATAATGACAAGGCTACCATCCATTAGAGTAACAAAAATATCGACAACAAATTACGTTCCATAATGACAAGGCTACCATCCATTAGAGTAACAAAAATCTCGATAACAGACTACGTTCCTTAATGATAAGGCTACCATCCATTAGAGTAACAAAAATATCGACAACAGACTACCTTCCATAATGACAAGGTTACCATCCATTGGAATGAAAAAAATATCGACAACAAACTAGCTTCCTTAATGACAAGGCTACCATCCAATGGAATAACTTAAATATCGAAAAAAGACTACCTTTCTTAATGAAAAGGCTTCCATCCGTCGGAGTAACAAAAATATCGACAACAAACTATGTTCCAAAATTACAAAGGCTACCATCCATTGGAGTAACAAAAATATCGACAACAAACTACCTTCCATAATGACAAGGCTACCTTCCATTGGAGTAACAAAAATATCGACAACGTACTATGTTCCATAATGACAAGGCTACCATCCATTGGAGTAACAAAAATATCGACAACAGACTACGTTCCATAGTGATAAGCCTATCATCCATTAGAGTAACAAAAATATCAACAATAAACTACCTTCCATAATGACAATGCTACCATCCATTGGAGTAACAAAAATCTAGATAACAGACTACGTTCCATAATGACAAGGCTACCATCCATTAGAGTAACAAAAATCTCGATAACAGACTACGTTCCTTAATCATAAGGCTACCATCCATTAGAGTAACAAAAATCTCGACAACAGACTACCTTCCATAATGACAAGGTTACCATCCATTGGAATGAAAAAAATCTCGACAACAAACTAGCTTCCATAATGACAAGGCTACCATCCAATGGAATAACTTAAATCTAGACAAAAGACTACCTTTCATAATGAAAAGGCTTCCATCCGTTGGAGTAACAAAATTATCGACAACAAATTATGTTCCAAAATGACAAGGCTACCATCCATTGGAGTAACAAAAATCTCGACAACAGACTACCTTCCATAATGACAAGGCTACCATCCATTGGAGTAACAGAAATCTCAACAACAGATTACGTTCCATTATGACAAGGCTACCATCCATTAGAGTAACAATAATATCGACAACAGATTACGTTCCATAATGACAAGGCTACCATCCATTAGAGTAACAAAAATCTCGATAACAGACTACGTTCCTTAATGATAAGGCTACCATCCATTAGAGTAACAAAAATATCGACAACACACTACCTTCCATAATGACAAGGTTACCATCCATTGGAATTAAAAAAATATCGAAAACTAACTAGCTTCCATAATGACAAGGCTACCATCCAATGGAATAACTTAAATATCGACAAAAGACTACCTTTCTTAATGAAAAGGCTTCCATCCGTCGGAGTAACAAAAATATCGACAACAAACTATGTTCCAAAATGACAAAGGCTACCATCCATTGGAGTAACATAAATCTCGACGACAGACTACCTTCCATAATGACAAGGCTACCATCCATTGGAGTAACAGAAATATCAACAACATAATACCTTCCATAATGACAAGGCTAGCATCCATTGTAGTAACAAAAATATCGACAACAGACTACGTTCCATAATAACAAGGCTACCCTCCATTGGAGTAACAAAAATCTCCACAACTGACTATGTTCCATAATGACAAGGCTACCATCCATTGGAGTAACAAAAATATCGACAACAAACTACCTTCCATAATGAGAAGGCTACCATCCATTGGAGTAACAAAAATATCGACAACATACTACGTTCCATAATGACAAGGCTACCATCCATTGGAGTAACAAAAATATCGACAACATACTACGTTCCATAATGACAAGGCTACCATCCATTGGAGTAACAAAAATATCAACAACAGACTACGTTCCATAGAGATAAAGCTACCATCCATTAGAGTAACAAAAATATCAACAATAAACTACCTTCCATAATGACAAGGCTACCATCCATTGGAGTAACAAAAATCTAGATAACAGACTACGTTCCATAATGACAAGGCTACCATCCATTAGAGTAACAAAAATCTCGATAACAGATTACGTTCCTTAATGATAAGGCTACCATCCATTAGAGTAACAAAAATCTCGACAATAGACTACCTTTCATAATGACAAGGTTACCATCCATTGGAATGAAAAAAATATCGACAACAGACTAGCTTCCATAATGACAAGGCTACCATCCAATGGAATAACTTAAATCTTGACAAAAGACTACCTTTCGTAATGAAAATGCTTCCATCCGTTGGAGTAACAAAAATATCGACAACAAATTATGTTCCAAAATGACAAGGCTACCATCCATTGGAGTAACAGAAATCTAGACAACAGACTACCTTCCATAATGACAAGGCTACCATCCATTGGAGTAACAGAAATCTCAACGACAAATTACGTTCCATAATGACAAGGCTACCATCCATTAGAGTAACAAAAATATCGACAATAGATTACGTTCCATACTGACAAGGCTACCATTCATTAGAGTAACAAAAATCTCGATAACAGACTACGTTCCTTAATGATAAGGCTACCATCCATTAGAGTAACAAAAATCTCGACAATAGACTACCTTCCATAATGACAAGGTTACCATCCATTGGAATGAAAAAAATCTCGACAACAAACTAGCTTCCATAATGACAAGGCTACCATCCAATGGAATAACTTAAATCTCGACAAAAGACTACCTTTCGTAATGAAAAGACTTCCATCCGTTGGAGTAACAAAAATATCGACAACAAATTATGTTCCAAAATGACAAGGCTACCATCCATTGGAGTAACAAAAATCTCGACAACAGACTACCTTCCATAATGACCAGGCTACCATCCATTGGAGTAACAGAAATCTCAGAAAACAGATTACGTTCCATAATGACAAGGCTACCATCCATTAGAGTAACAAAAATATCGACAACAGATTACGTTCCATAATGACAAGGCTACCAACCATTAGAGTAACAAAAATCTCGATAACAGACTACGTTCCTTAATGATAAGGCTACCATCCATTAGAGTAACAAAAATATCGACAACAGACTACCTTCCTTAATGACAAGGTTACCATCCATTGGAATGAAAAAATTATCGACAACAAATTAGCTTCCATAATGACAAGGCTACCATCCAATGGAATAACTTAAATATCGAAAAAAGACTACCTTTCTTAATGAAAAGGCTTCCATCCGTCGGAGTAACAAAAATATCGACAACAAACTATGTTCCAAAATGACAAAGGCTACCATCCATTGGAGTAACAAAAATCTCGACAACAAACTACCTTCCATAATGACAAGGCTACCATCCATTGGAGTAACAGAAATCTTAACAATAGACTAACTTCCATAATGACAAGGCTACCATCCATTGGAGTAACATAAATCTCAACGACAGACTACCTTCCATAATGACAAGGCTATCATCCATTGGAGTAACAAAAATATCAACAACATAATACCTTCCATAATGACAAGGCTAGCATCCATTGTAGTAACAAAAATATCGACAACAGACTACGTTCTATAATGACAAGGCTACCCTCCATTGGAGTAACAAAAATCTGCAGAACTTACAATGTTCCATAATCACAAGGCTACCATCCATTGGAGTAACAAAAATATCGACAACAAACTACCTTCCATAATGACAAGGCTACCATCCATTGGAGTAACAAAAATATCGACAACATACTACGTTCCATAATGACAAGGCTACCATCCATTGGAGTAACAAAAATATCGACAACAGACTACGTTCCATAATGACAAGGCTACCCTCCATTGGAGTAACAAAAATCTGCAGAACTTACAATGTTCCATAATGACAAGGCTACCATCCATTAGAGTAACAAATATATCAACAATAAACTACCTTCCATAATGACAAGGCTACCATCCATTGGAGTAACAAAAATCTAGATAACAGACTACGTTCTATAATGACAAGGCTACCATCCATTAGAGTAACAAAAATCTCGATAACAGACTACGTTCCTTAATGATAAGGATACCATCCATTAGAATACCAAAAATCTCGACAATAGACTACCTTCCATAATGACAAGGTTACCATCCATTGGAATGTAAAAAATATCGACAACAGACTAGCTTCCATAATGACAAGGCTACCATCCAATGGAATAACTTAAATCTCGACAAAAGACTACCTTTCGTAATGAAAAGGCTTCCATCCGTTGGAGTAACAAAAATATCGACAACAATTTATGTTCCGAAATGACAAGGCTACCATCCATTGGAGTAACAAAAATCTCGACAACAGACTACCTTCCATAATGACAAGGCTACCATCCATTGGAGTAACAGAAATCTCAACAACAGATTACGTTCCATAATGACAAGGCTACCATCCATTAGAGTAACAAAAATAACGACAACAGATTACGTTCCATAATGACAAGGCTACCATCCATTAGAGTAACAAAAATCTCGATAACAGACTACGTTCCTTAATGATAAGGCTACCATCCATTAGAGTAACAAAAATATCGACAACAGACTACCTTCCATAATTACAAGGTTACCATCCATTGGAATGAAATAAAATCTCGACAACAAACTAGCTTCCATAATGATAAGGCTACCATCCAATGGAATAACTTAAATATCGACAAAAGACTACCTTTCTTAATGAAAAGGCTTCCATCCGTCGGAGTAACAAAAATATCGACAACAAACTATGTTCAAAAATGACAAAGGCTACCATCCATTGGAGTAACAAAAATCTCGACAACAAACTACCTTCCATAATGACAAGGCTACAATCCATTGGAGTAACAGAAATCTCAACAACAGACTAACTTCCATAATAATAAGGCTACCATCCATTGGAGTAACATAAATCTCAACGACAGACTACCTTCCATAATGACAAGGCTATTATCCATTGGAGTAACAAAAATATCAACAACATAATACCTTCCATAATGACAAGGCTAGCATCCATTGTAGTAACAAAAATATCGACAACAGACTACGTTCCATAATGACAAGGCTACCCTCCATTGGAGTAACAAAAATCTCCACAACTGACTATGTTCCATAATGACAAGACTACCATCCATTGGAGTAACAAAAATATCGACAACAAACTACCTTCCATAATGACAAGGCTACCATCCATTAGAGTAACAAAA
The DNA here is from genome assembly GCA_948472305.1 of Vicia faba. Classification (NCBI taxonomy): domain Eukaryota; kingdom Viridiplantae; phylum Streptophyta; class Magnoliopsida; order Fabales; family Fabaceae; genus Vicia; species Vicia faba. The sequence continues at coordinate 832,210,799 of OX451738.1, read as the reverse complement.
ATATCGACAACAGACTACCTTCCATAATTACAAGGTTACCATCCATTGGAATGAAATAAAATCTCGACAACAAACTAGCTTCCATAATGACAAGGCTACCATCCAATGGAATAACTTAAATATCGACAAAAGACTACCTTTCTTAATGAAAAGGCTTCCATCCGTCGGAGTAACAAAAATATCGACAACAAACTATGTTCAAAAATGACAAAGGCTACCATCCATTGGAGTAACAAAAATCTCGACAACAAACTACCTTCCATAATGACAAGGCTACCATCCATTGGAGTAACAGAAATCTCAACAACAGACTAACTTCCATAATAATAAGGCTACCATCCATTGGAGTAACATAAATCTCAACGACAGACTACCTTCCATAATGACAAGGCTATTATCCATTGGAGTAACAAAAATATCAACAACATAATACCTTCCATAATGACAAGGCTAGCATCCATTGTAGTAACAAAAATATCGACAACAGACTATGTTCCATAATGACAAGGCTACCCTCCATTGGAGTAACAAAAATCTCCACAACTGACTATGTTCCATAATGACAAGGCTACCATCCATTGGAGTAACAAAAATATCGACAACAAACTACCTTCCATAATGACAAGGCTACCATCCATTGGAGTAACAAAAATATCGACAACATACTATGTTCCATAATGACAAGGCTACCATCCATTGGAGTAACAAAAATATCGACAACAGACTATGTTCCATAGTGATAAGGCTACCATCCATTAGAGTAACAAAAATATCAACAATAAACTACCTTCCATATTGACAAGGCTACCATCCATTGGAGTAACAAAAATATCGACAACATACTACGTTCCATAATGACAAGGCTACCGTCCATTAGAGTAACAAAAATCTCGACAACAGACTACCTTCCATAATGACAAGGTTACCATCCATTGGAATGAAAAAAATATCGACAACAGACTAGCTTCCGTAATGACAAGGCTACCATCCAATGGAATAACTTAAATCTCGACAAAAGACTACCTTTCGTAATGAAAAGGATTCCATCCGTTGGAGTAACAAAAATATCGACAACAAATTATGTTCCAAAATGACAAGGCTACCATCCATTGGAGTAACAAAAATCTTGACAACAGACTACCTTCCATAATGACAAGGCTACCATCCATTGGAGTAACAGAAATCTCAACAACAGATTACATTCCATAATGACAAGGCTACCATCCATTAGAGTAACAAAAATATCGACAACAGATTACGTTCCACAATGACAAGGCTACCATCCATTAGAGTAACAAAAATCTCGATAACAGACTACGTTCCTTAATGATAAGGCTACCATCCATTAGAGTAACAAAAATATCGACAACAGACTACCTTCCATAATGACAAGGTTACCATCCATTGGAATGAAAAAAATCTCGACAACAAACTAGCTTCCATAATGACAAGGCTACCATCCAATGGAATAACTTAAATATCGACAAAAGACTACCTTTCTTAATGAAAAGGCTTCCATCCGTCGGAGTAACAAAAATATCGACAACAAACTATGTTCCAAAATGACAAAGGCTACCATCCATTGGAGTAACAAAAATCTCGACAACAAACTACCTTCCATAATGACAAGGCTACCATCCATTGGAGTAACAGAAATCTTAACAACAGACTAACTTCCATAATGACAAGGCTACCATCCATTGGAGTAACATAAATCTCAACGACAGACTACCTTCCATAATGACAAGGCTATCATCCATTGGAGTAACAAAAATATCACCAACATAATACCTTCCATAATGACAAGGCTAGCATCCATTGTAGTAACAAAAATATCGACAACAGACTACGTTCCATAATTACAAGGCTACCCTCCATTGGAGTAACAAAAATCTCCACAACTGACTATGTTCCATAATGACAAGGCTACCATCCATTGGAGTAACAAAAATATCGACAACAAACTACCTTCCATAATGACAAGGCTACCATCCATTGGAGTAACAAAAATATCGACAACATACTATGTTCCATAATTACAAGGCTACCATCCATTGGAGTAACAAAAATATCGACAACAGACTATGTTCCATAGTGATAAGGCTACCATCCATTAGAGTAACAAAAATATCAACAATAAACTACCTTCCATATTGACAAGGCTACCATCCATTGGAGTAACAAAAATCTAGATAACAGACTACGTTCCATAATGACAAGGCTACCATCCATTAGAGTAACAAAAATCTCGATAATAGACTATGTTCCTTAATGATAAGGCTACCATCCATTAGAGTAACAAAAATCTCGACAACAGACTACCTTCCATAATGACAAGGTTACCATCCATTGGAATGAAAAAAATCTCGACAACAAACTAGCTTCCATAATGACAAGGCTACCATCCAATGGAATAACTTAAATCTCGCCAAAAGACTACCTTTTATAATGAAAAGGCTTCCATCCGTTGGAGTAACAAAAATATCGACAACAAATTATGTTCCAAAATTCCAAGGCTACCATCCATTGGAGTAACAAAAATCCCGACAACAGACTACCTTCCATAATGACAAGGCTACCATCCATTGGAGTAACAGAAATCTCAACAACAGATTACATTCCATAATGACAAGGCTACCATCCATTAGAGTAACAAAAATATCAAAAACAGATTACGTTCCACAATGTCAAGGCTACCATCCATTAGAGTAACAAAAATCTCGATAACAGACTACGTTCCTTAATGATAAGGCTACCATCCATTAGAGTAACAAAAATATCGACAACAGACTACCTTCCGTAATGACAAGGTTACCATCCATTGGAATGAAAAAAATCTCGACAATAAACTAGCTTACATAATGACAAGGCTACCATCCAATGGAATAACTTAAATATCGACAAAAGACTACCTTTCTTAATGAAAAGGCTTCCATCCGTCAGAGTAACAAAAATATCGACAACAAACTATGTTCCAAAATGACAAAGGCTACCATCCATTGGAGTAACAAAAATCTCGACAACAAACTACCTTCCATAATGACAAGGCTACCATCCATTGGAGTAACAGAAATCTTAACAATAGACTAACTTCCATAATGACAAGGCTACCATCCATTGGAGTAACATAAATCTCAACGACAGACTACCTTCCATAATGACAAGGCTATCATCCATTGGAGTAACAAAAATATCAACAACATAATACCTTCCATAATGACAAGGCTAGCATCCATTGTAGTAACAAAAATATCGACAACAGACTACGTTCTATAATGACAAGGCTACCCTCCATTGGAGTAACAAAAATCTGCAGAACTTACAATGTTCCATAATCACAAGGCTACCATCCATTGGAGTAACAAAAATATCGACAACAAACTACCTTCCATAATGACAAGGCTACCATCCATTGGAGTAACAAAAATATCGACAACATACTACGTTCCATAATGACAAGGCTACCATCCATTGGAGTAACAAAAATATCGACAACAGACTACGTTCCATAATGACAAGGCTACCCTCCATTGGAGTAACAAAAATCTGCAGAACTTACAATGTTCCATAATGACAAGGCTACCATCCATTAGAGTAACAAATATATCAACAATAAACTACCTTCCATAATGACAAGGCTACCATCCATTGGAGTAACAAAAATCTAGATAACAGACTACGTTCTATAATGACAAGGCTACCATCCATTAGAGTAACAAAAATCTCGATAACAGACTACGTTCCTTAATGATAAGGATACCATCCATTAGAATACCAAAAATCTCGACAATAGACTACCTTCCATAATGACAAGGTTACCATCCATTGGAATGTAAAAAATATCGACAACAGACTAGCTTCCATAATGACAAGGCTACCATCCAATGGAATAACTTAAATCTCGACAAAAGACTACCTTTCGTAATGAAAAGGCTTCCATCCGTTGGAGTAACAAAAATATCGACAACAATTTATGTTCCGAAATGACAAGGCTACCATCCATTGGAGTAACAAAAATCTCGACAACAGACTACCTTCCATAATGACAAGGCTACCATCCATTGGAGTAACAGAAATCTCAACAACAGATTACGTTCCATAATGACAAGGCTACCATCCATTAGAGTAACAAAAATAACGACAACAGATTACGTTCCATAATGACAAGGCTACCATCCATTAGAGTAACAAAAATCTCGATAACAGACTACGTTCCTTAATGATAAGGCTACCATCCATTAGAGTAACAAAAATATCGACAACAGACTACCTTCCATAATTACAAGGTTACCATCCATTGGAATGAAATAAAATCTCGACAACAAACTAGCTTCCATAATGATAAGGCTACCATCCAATGGAATAACTTAAATATCGACAAAAGACTACCTTTCTTAATGAAAAGGCTTCCATCCGTCGGAGTAACAAAAATATCGACAACAAACTATGTTCAAAAATGACAAAGGCTACCATCCATTGGAGTAACAAAAATCTCGACAACAAACTACCTTCCATAATGACAAGGCTACAATCCATTGGAGTAACAGAAATCTCAACAACAGACTAACTTCCATAATAATAAGGCTACCATCCATTGGAGTAACATAAATCTCAACGACAGACTACCTTCCATAATGACAAGGCTATTATCCATTGGAGTAACAAAAATATCAACAACATAATACCTTCCATAATGACAAGGCTAGCATCCATTGTAGTAACAAAAATATCGACAACAGACTACGTTCCATAATGACAAGGCTACCCTCCATTGGAGTAACAAAAATCTCCACAACTGACTATGTTCCATAATGACAAGACTACCATCCATTGGAGTAACAAAAATATCGACAACAAACTACCTTCCATAATGACAAGGCTACCATCCATTAGAGTAACAAAAATATCGACAACAGACTACCTTCCATAATTACAAGGTTACCATCCATTGGAATGAAATAAAATCTCGACAACAAACTAGCTTCCATAATGACAAGGCTACCATCCAATGGAATAACTTAAATATCGACAAAAGACTACCTTTCTTAATGAAAAGGCTTCCATCCGTCGGAGTAACAAAAATATCGACAACAAACTATGTTCAAAAATGACAAAGGCTACCATCCATTGGAGTAACAAAAATCTCGACAACAAACTACCTTCCATAATGACAAGGCTACCATCCATTGGAGTAACAGAAATCTCAACAACAGACTAACTTCCATAATAATAAGGCTACCATCCATTGGAGTAACATAAATCTCAACGACAGACTACCTTCCATAATGACAAGGCTATTATCCATTGGAGTAACAAAAATATCAACAACATAATACCTTCCATAATGACAAGGCTAGCATCCATTGTAGTAACAAAAATATCGACAACAGACTATGTTCCATAATGACAAGGCTACCCTCCATTGGAGTAACAAAAATCTCCACAACTGACTATGTTCCATAATGACAAGGCTACCATCCATTGGAGTAACAAAAATATCGACAACAAACTACCTTCCATAATGACAAGGCTACCATCCATTGGAGTAACAAAAATATCGACAACATACTATGTTCCATAATGACAAGGCTACCATCCATTGGAGTAACAAAAATATCGACAACAGACTATGTTCCATAGTGATAAGGCTACCATCCATTAGAGTAACAAAAATATCAACAATAAACTACCTTCCATATTGACAAGGCTACCATCCATTGGAGTAACAAAAATATCGACAACATACTACGTTCCATAATGACAAGGCTACCGTCCATTAGAGTAACAAAAATCTCGACAACAGACTACCTTCCATAATGACAAGGTTACCATCCATTGGAATGAAAAAAATATCGACAACAGACTAGCTTCCGTAATGACAAGGCTACCATCCAATGGAATAACTTAAATCTCGACAAAAGACTACCTTTCGTAATGAAAAGGATTCCATCCGTTGGAGTAACAAAAATATCGACAACAAATTATGTTCCAAAATGACAAGGCTACCATCCATTGGAGTAACAAAAATCTTGACAACAGACTACCTTCCATAATGACAAGGCTACCATCCATTGGAGTAACAGAAATCTCAACAACAGATTACATTCCATAATGACAAGGCTACCATCCATTAGAGTAACAAAAATATCGACAACAGATTACGTTCCACAATGACAAGGCTACCATCCATTAGAGTAACAAAAATCTCGATAACAGACTACGTTCCTTAATGATAAGGCTACCATCCATTAGAGTAACAAAAATATCGACAACAGACTACCTTCCATAATGACAAGGTTACCATCCATTGGAATGAAAAAAATCTCGACAACAAACTAGCTTCCATAATGACAAGGCTACCATCCAATGGAATAACTTAAATATCGACAAAAGACTACCTTTCTTAATGAAAAGGCTTCCATCCGTCGGAGTAACAAAAATATCGACAACAAACTATGTTCCAAAATGACAAAGGCTACCATCCATTGGAGTAACAAAAATCTCGACAACAAACTACCTTCCATAATGACAAGGCTACCATCCATTGGAGTAACAGAAATCTTAACAACAGACTAACTTCCATAATGACAAGGCTACCATCCATTGGAGTAACATAAATCTCAACGACAGACTACCTTCCATAATGACAAGGCTATCATCCATTGGAGTAACAAAAATATCACCAACATAATACCTTCCATAATGACAAGGCTAGCATCCATTGTAGTAACAAAAATATCGACAACAGACTACGTTCCATAATTACAAGGCTACCCTCCATTGGAGTAACAAAAATCTCCACAACTGACTATGTTCCATAATGACAAGGCTACCATCCATTGGAGTAACAAAAATATCGACAACAAACTACCTTCCATAATGACAAGGCTACCATCCATTGGAGTAACAAAAATATCGACAACATACTATGTTCCATAATTACAAGGCTACCATCCATTGGAGTAACAAAAATATCGACAACAGACTATGTTCCATAGTGATAAGGCTACCATCCATTAGAGTAACAAAAATATCAACAATAAACTACCTTCCATATTGACAAGGCTACCATCCATTGGAGTAACAAAAATCTAGATAACAGACTACGTTCCATAATGACAAGGCTACCATCCATTAGAGTAACAAAAATCTCGATAATAGACTATGTTCCTTAATGATAAGGCTACCATCCATTAGAGTAACAAAAATCTCGACAACAGACTACCTTCCATAATGACAAGGTTACCATCCATTGGAATGAAAAAAATCTCGACAACAAACTAGCTTCCATAATGACAAGGCTACCATCCAATGGAATAACTTAAATCTCGCCAAAAGACTACCTTTTATAATGAAAAGGCTTCCATCCGTTGGAGTAACAAAAATATCGACAACAAATTATGTTCCAAAATTCCAAGGCTACCATCCATTGGAGTAACAAAAATCCCGACAACAGACTACCTTCCATAATGACAAGGCTACCATCCATTGGAGTAACAGAAATCTCAACAACAGATTACATTCCATAATGACAAGGCTACCATCCATTAGAGTAACAAAAATATCAAAAACAGATTACGTTCCACAATGTCAAGGCTACCATCCATTAGAGTAACAAAAATCTCGATAACAGACTACGTTCCTTAATGATAAGGCTACCATCCATTAGAGTAACAAAAATATCGACAACAGACTACCTTCCGTAATGACAAGGTTACCATCCATTGGAATGAAAAAAATCTCGACAATAAACTAGCTTACATAATGACAAGGCTACCATCCAATGGAATAACTTAAATATCGACAAAAGACTACCTTTCTTAATGAAAAGGCTTCCATCCGTCAGAGTAACAAAAATATCGACAACAAACTATGTTCCAAAATGACAAAGGCTACCATCCATTGTTGTAACAAAAATCTCGACAACAAACTACCTTCCATAATGACAAGGCTACCATCCATTGGAGTAACAGAAATCTCAACAACAGACTAACTTCCATAATGACAAGGCTACCATCCATTGGAGTAACATAAATCTCAATGACAGACTACCTTCCATAATGACAAGGCTATCATCCATTGGAGTAACAAAAATATCAACAACATAATACCTTCCATAATGACAAGGCTAGCATCCATTGTAGTAACAAAAATATCGACAACAGACTACGTTCCATAATGACAAGGCTACCCTCCATTGGAGTAACAAAAATCTCCACAACTGACTATGTTCCATAATGACAAGGTTACCATCCATTGGAGTAACAAAAATATCGACAACAAACTACCTTCCATAATGACAAGGCTACCATCCATTGGAGTAACAAAAATATCAACAACATACTACGTTCCATAATGACAAGGCTACCATCCATTGGAGTAACAAAAATATCGACAACAGACTATGTTCCATACTGATAAGGCTACCATCCATTAGAGTAACAAAAATATCAACAATAAACTACCTTCCATATTGACAAGGCTACCATCCATTGGAGTAACAAAAATCTAGATAACAGACTACGTTCCATAATGACAAGGCTACCATCCATTAGAGTAATAAAAATCTCGATAACAGACTACGTTCCTTAATGATAAGGCTACCATCCATTAGAGTAACAAAAATCTCGACAACAGACTACCTTCCATAATGACAAGGTTACCATCCATTGGAATGAAAAAAATCTCGACAACAAACTAGCTTCCATAATGACAAGGCTACCATCCAATGGAATAACTTAAATCTCGACAAAAGACTACCTTTCGTAATGAAAAAGCTTCCATCCGTTGGAGTAACAAAAATATCGACAACAAATTATGTTCCAAAATGACAAGGCTACCATCCAATGGAGTAACAGAAATCTCAACAACAGATTACGTTCCATAATGACAAGGCTACCATCCATTAGAGTAAAAAAAATATCGACAACATATTACGTTCCATAATGACCAGGCTACCATCCATTAGAGTAACAAAAATCTCGATAACAGACTACGTTCCTTAATGATAAGGCTACCATCCATTAGAGTAACAAAAATTTCGACAACAGACTACCTTCCATAATGACAAGTTTACCATCCATTGGAATGAAAAAAATCTCGACAACAAACTAGCTTCCATAATGACAAGGCTACCATCCAATGGAATAACTTAAATATCGACAAAAGACTACCTTTCTTAATGAAAAGGCTTCCATCTGTCGGAGTAACAAAAATATCGACAACAAACTATGTTCCAAAATGACAAAGGCTACCATCCATTGGAGTAACAAAAATCTCGACAACAAACTACCTTCCATAATGACAAGGCTACCATCCATTGGAGTACCAAAAATCTCAACAACATACTAACTTCCATAATGACAAGGCTACCATCCATTGGAGTAACATAAATCTCAACGACAGACTACCCTCCATAATGACAAGGCTATCATCCATTGGAGTAACAAAAATATCAACAACATAATACCTTCCATAATGAAAAGGCTAGCATCCATTGTAGTAACAAAAATATCGACAACAGACTACGTTCCATAATGACAAGGATACCCTCCATTGGAGTAACAAAAATCTCCATAACTGACTATGTTCCATATTGACAAGGCTACCATCCATTGGAGTAACAAAAATATTGACAACAAACTACCTTCCATAATGACAAGGCTAATATCCATTGGAGTAACAAAAATATCGACAACATATTATGTTCCATAATGACAAGGCTACCATCCATTGGAGTAAAAAAAATATCGACAACAGACTACGTTCCATAGTAATAAGGCTATCATCCATTAGAGTAACAAAAATATCAACAATAAACTACCTTCCATAATGACAAGGCTACCATCCATTGGAGTAACAAAAATCTAGATAATAGACTACGTTCCATAATGACAAGGCTACCATCCATTAGAGTAACAAAAATCTCGATAACAAACTACGTTCCTTAATGATAAGGCTACCATCCATTAGAGTAACAAAAATCTCGACAACAGACTACCTTCCATAATGACAAGGTTACCATCCATTGGAATGAAAAAAATCTCGACAACAGACTAGCTTCCATAATGACAAGGCTACCATCCAATGGAATAACTTAAATCTCGACAAAAGACTACATTTCGTAATGAAAAAGCTTCCATCCGTTGGAGTAACAAAAATATCGACAACAAATTATGTTCCAAAATGACAAGGCTACCATCCAATGGAGTAACAGAAATCTCAACAACAGATTACGTTCCATAATGACAAGGCTACCATCCATTAGAGTAAAAAAAATATCGACAACATATTACGTTCCATAATGACAAGGCTACCATCAATTAGAGTAACAAAAATCTCGATAACAGACTACGTTCCTTAATGATAAGGCTACCATCCATTAGAGTAACAAAAATATCGACAACAGACTACCTTCCATAATGACAAGTTTACCATCCATTGGAATGAAAAAAATCTCGACAACAAACTAGCTTCCATAATGACAAGGCTACCATCCAATGGAATAACTTAAATATCGACAAAAGACTACCTTTCTTAATGAAAAGGCTTCCATCCGTCGGAGTAACAAAAATATCGACAACAAACTATGTTCCAAAATGACAAAGGCTACCATCCATTGGAGTAACAAAAATCTCGACAACAAACTACCTTCCATAATGACAAGGCTACCATCCATTGGAGTAACAAAAATCTCAACAACATACTAACTTCCATAATGACAAGGCTACCATCCATTGGAGTAACATAAATCTCAACGACAAACTACCTTCCATAATGACAAGGCTATCATCCATTGGAGTAACAAAAATATCAACAACATAATACCTTCCATAATGAAAAGGCTAGCATCCATTGTAGTAACAAAAATATCGACAACAGACTACGTTCCATAATGACAAGGATACCCTCCATGGGAGTAACAAAAATCTCCATAACTGACTATGTTCCATATTGACAAGGCTACCATCCATTGGAGTAACAAAAATATCGACAACAAACTACCTTCCATAATGACAAGGCTACCATCCATTGGGGTAACAAAAATATCGACAACATACTATGTTCCATAATGACAAGGCTACCATCCATTGGAGTAAAAAAAATATCGACAACAGACTACGTTCCATAGTAATAAGGCTATCATCCATTAGAGTAACAAAAATATCAACAATAAACTACCTTCCATAATGACAAGGCTACCATCCATTGGAGTAACAAAAATCTAGATAACAGACTACGTTCCATAATGACAAGGCTACCATCCATTAGAGTAACAAAAATCTCGATAACAAACTACGTTCCTTAATGATAAGGCTAGCATCCATTAGAGTAACAAAAATCTCGACAACAGACTACCTTCCATAATGACAAGGTTACCATCCATTGGAATGAAAAAAATCTCGACAACAGACTAGCTTCCATAATGACAAGGCTACCATCCAATGGAATAACTTAAATCTCGACAAAAGACTACCTTTCGTAATGAAAAAGCTTCCATCCGTTGGAGTAACAAAAATATCGACAACAAATTATGTTCCAAAATGACAAGGCTACCATCCAATGGAGTAACAGAAATCTCAACAACAGATTACGTTCCATAATGACAAGGCTACCATCCATTAGAGTAACAAAAATATCGACAACATATTAGGTTCCATAATGACAAGGCTACCATCAATTAGAGTAACAAAAATCTCGATAACAGACTACGTTCCTTAATGATAAGGCTACCATCCATTAGAGTAACAAAAATATCGACAACAGACTACCTTCCATAATGACAAGTTTACCATCCATTGGAATGAAAAAAATCTCGACAACAAACTAGCTTCCATAATGACAAGGCTACCATCCAATGGAATAACTTAAATATCGACAAAAGACTACCTTTCTTAATGAAAAGGCTTCCATCCGTCGGAGTAACAAAAATATCGACAACATAATACCTTCCATAATGACAAGGATAGCATCCATTGTAGTAACAAAAATATCGACAAGAGACTACGTTCCATAATGACAAGGATACCCTCCATTGGAGTAACAAAAATCTCCATAACTGACTATGTTCCATATTGACAAGGCTACCATCCATTGGAGTAACAAAAATATCGACAACAAACTACCTTCCATAATGACAAGGCTACCATCCATTGGAGTAACAAAAATCTCGACAACAAACTATGTTCCAAAATGACAAAGGCTTCCATCCATAGGAGTAACAAAAATCTCGACAACAAACTACCTTCCATAATGACAAGGCTACCATCCATTGGAGTAACAAAAATCTCAACAACAGACTAACTTCCATAATGACAAGGCTACCATCCATTGGAGTAACATAAATCTCAACGACAGACTACCTTCCATAATGACAAGGCTATCATCCATTGGAGTAACAAAAATATCAACAACATAATACCTTCCATAATGACAAGGCTAGCATCCATTGTAGTAACAAAAATATCGACAACAGACTACGTTCCATAATGACAAGGATACCCTCCATTGGAGTAACAAAAATCTCCATAACTGACTATGTTCCATATTGACAAGGCTACCATCCATTGGAGTAACAAAAATATCGACAACAAACTACCTTCCATAATGACAAGGCTACCATCCATTGGAGTAAAAAAAATATCGACAACATACTATGTTCCATAATGACAAGGCTACCATCCATTGGAGTAACAAAAATATCGACAACAGACTACGTTCCATAGTAATAAGGCTACCATTCATTAGAGTAACAAAAATATAAACAATAAACTACCTTCCATAATGACAAGGCTACCATCCATTGGAGTAACAAAAATCTAGATAATAGACTACGTTCCATAATGACAAGGCTACCATCCATTAGAGTAACAAAAATCTCGATAAAAAACTACGTTCCTTAATGATAAGGCTACCATCCATTAGAGTAACAAAAATCTCGACAACAGACTACCTTCCATAATGACAAGGTTACCATCCATTGGAATGAAAAAAATATCGACAACAGACTTGCTTCCATAATGACAAGGCTACCATCCAATGGAATAACTTAAATCTCGACAAAAGACTACCTTTCGTAATGAAAAGGCTTCCATCCGTTGGAGTAACAAAAATATCGACAACAAATTATGTTCCAAAATGACAAGGCTACCATCCATTGGAGTAACAAAAATCTCGACAATAGACTACCTTCCATAATGACAAGGCTACCATCCATTGGAGTAACAGAAATCTCAACAACAGATTACGTTCCATAATGACAAGGCTACCATCCATTAGAGTAACAAAATTATCGACAACAGATTACGTTCCATAATGACATGGCTACCATCCATTACAGTAACAAAAATCTCGATAACAGACTACGTTCCTTAATGATAAGGCTACCATCCATTAGAGTAACAAAAATATCGACAACAGACTACCTTCCATAATGACAAGGTTACCATCCATTGGAATGAAAAAAATCTCGACAACAAACTAGCTTCCATAATGGCAAGGGTACCATCCAATGGAATAACTTAAATATCGACAAAAGACTACCTTTCTTAATGAAAAGGCTTCCATCCGTCGGAGTAACAAAAATATCGACAACAAACTATGTTCCAAAATGACAAAGGCTTCCATCCATTGGAGTAACAAAAATCTCGACAACAAACTTCCTTCCATAATGACAAGGCTACCATCCATTGGAGTAACAAAAATCTCAACAACAGACTAACTTCCATAATGACAAGGCTACCATCCATTGGAGTAACATAAATCTCAACGACAGACTACCTTCCATAATGACAAGGCTATCATCCATTGGAGTAACAAAAATATCAACAACATAATACCTTCCATAATGACAAGGCTAGCATCCATTGTAGTAACAAAAATATCGACAACAGACTACGTTCCATAATGACAAGGATACCCTCCATTGGAGTAACAAAAATCTCCATAACTGACTATGTTCCATATTGACAAGGCTACCATCCATTGGAGTAACAAAAATATCGACAACAAACTACCTTCCATAATGACAAGGCTACCATCCATTGGAGTAACAAAAATATCGACAACATACTATGTTCCATAATGACAAGGCTACCATCCATTGGAGTAAAAAAAATATCGACAACAGACTACGTTCCATAGTAATAAGGCTATCATCCATTAGAGTAACAAAAATATCAACAATAAACTACCTTCCATAATGACAAGGCTACCATCCATTGGAGTAACAAAAATCTAGATAACAGACTACGTTCCATAATGACAAGGCTACCATCCATTACAGTAACAAAAATATCGACAACATATTAGGTTCCATAATGACAAGGCTACCATCAATTAGAGTAACAAAAATCTCGATAACAGACTACGTTCCTTAATGATAAGGCTACCATCCATTAGAGTAACAAAAATATCGACAACAGACTACCTTCCATAATGACAAGTTTACCATCCATTGGAATGAAAAAAATCTCGACAACAAACTAGCTTCCATAATGACAAGGCTACCATCCAATGGAATAACTTAAATATCGACAAAAGACTACCTTTCTTAATGAAAAGGCTTCCATCCGTCGGAGTAACAAAAATATCGACAACATAATACCTTCCATAATGACAAGGATAGCATCCATTGTAGTAACAAAAATATCGACAACAGACTACGTTCCATAATGACAAGGATACCCTCCATTGGAGTAACAAAAATCTCCATAACTGACTATGTTCCATATTGACAAGGCTACCATCCATTGGAGTAACAAAAATATCGACAACAAACTACCTTCCATAATGACAAGGCTACCATCCATTGGAGTAACAAAAATCTCGACAACAAACTATGTTCCAAAATGACAAAGGCTTCCATCCATTGGAGTAACAAAAATCTCGACAACAAACTACCTTCCATAATGACAAGGCTACCATCCATTGGAGTAACAAAAATCTCAACAACAGACTAACTTCCATAATGACAAGGCTACCATCCATTGGAGTAACATAAATCTCAACGACAGACTACCTTCCATAATGACAAGGCTATCATCCATTGGAGTAACAAAAATATCAACAACATAATACCTTCCATAATGACAAGGCTAGCATCCATTGTAGTAACAAAAATATCGACAACAGACTACGTTCCATAATGACAAGGATACCCTCCATTGGAGTAACAAAAATCTCCATAACTGACTATGTTCCATATTGACAAGGCTACCATCCATTGGAGTAACAAAAATATCGACAACAAACTACCTTCCATAATGACAAGGCTACCATCCATTGGAGTAAAAAAAATATCGACAACATACTATGTTCCATAATGACAAGGCTACCATCCATTGGAGTAACAAAAATATCGACAACAGACTACGTTCCATAGTAATAAGGCTACCATTCATTAGAGTAACAAAAATATAAACAATAAACTACCTTCCATAATGACAAGGCTACCATCCATTGGAGTAACAAAAATCTATTAATAGACTACGTTCCATAATGACAAGGCTACCATCCATTAGAGTAACAAAAATCTCGATAAAAAACTACGTTCCTTAATGATAAGGCTACCATCCATTAGAGTAACAAAAATCTCGACAACAGACTACCTTCCATAATGACAAGGTTACCATCCATTGGAATGAAAAAAATATCGACAACAGACTTGCTTCCATAATGACAAGGCTACCATCCAATGGAATAACTTAAATCTCGACAAAAGACTACCTTTCGTAATGAAAAGGCTTCCATCCGTTGGAGTAACAAAAATATCGACAACAAATTATGTTCCAAAATGACAAGGCTACCATCCATTGGAGTAACAAAAATCTCGACAACAGACTACCTTCCATAATGACAAGGCTACCATCCATTGGAGTAACAGAAATCTCAACAACAGATTACGTTCCATAATGACAAGGCTACCATCCATTAGAGTAACAAAATTATCGACAACAGATTACGTTCCATAATGACATGGCTACCATCCATTACAGTAACAAAAATCTCGATAACAGACTACGTTCCTTAATGATAAGGCTACCATCCATTAGAGTAACAAAAATATCGACAACAGACTACCTTCCATAATGACAAGGTTACCATCCATTGGAATGAAAAAAATCTCGACAACAAACTAGCTTCCATAATGGCAAGGGTACCATCCAATGGAATAACTTAAATATCGATAAAAGACTACCTTTCTTAATAAAAAAGGCTTCCATCCGTCGGAGTAACAAAAATATCGACAACAAACTATGTTCCAAAATGACAAAGGCTTCCATCCATTGGAGTAACAAAAATCTCGACAACAAACTTCCTTCCATAATGACAAGGCTACCATCCATTGGAGTAACAAAAATCTCAACAACAGACTAACTTCCATAATGACAAGGCTACCATCCATTGGAGTAACATAAATCTCAACGACAGACTACCTTCCATAATGACAAGGCTATCATCCATTGGAGTAACAAAAATATCAACAACATAATACCTTCCATAATGACAAGGCTAGCATCCATTGTAGTAACAAAAATATCGACAACAAACTACGTTCCATAATGACAAGGATACCCTCCATTGGAGTAACAAAAATCTCCATAACTGACTATGTTCCATATTGACAAGGCTACCATCCATTGGAGTAACAAAAATATCGACAACAAACTACCTTCCATAATGACAAGGCTACCATCCATTGGAGTAACAAAAATATCGACAACATACTATGTTCCATAATGACAAGGCTACCATCCATTGGAGTAAAAAAAATATCGACAACAGACTACGTTCCATAGTAATAAGGCTATCATCCATTAGAGTAACAAAAATATCAACAATAAACTACCTTCCATAATGACAAGGCTACCATCCATTGGAGTAACAAAAATCTAGATAACAGACTACGTTCCATAATGACAAGGCTACCATCCATTAGAGTAACAAAAATCTCGATAACAAACTACGTTCCTTAATGATAAGGCTAGCATCCATTAGAGTAACAAAAATCTCGATAACAGACTACCTTCCATAATGACAAGGTTACCATCCATTGGAATTAAAAAAATCTCGACAACAGACTAGCTTCCATAATGACAAGGCTACCATCCAATGGAATAACTTAAATCTCGACAAAAGACTACCTTTCGTAATGAAAAAGCTTCCATCCGTTGGAGTAACAAAAATATCGACAACAAATTATGTTCCAAAATGACAAGGCTACCATCCAATGGAGTAACAGAAATCTCAACAACAGATTACGTTCCATAATGACAAGGCTACCATCCATTAGAGTAACAAAAATATCGACAACATATTAGGTTCCATAATGACAAGGCTACCATCAATTAGAGTAACAAAAATCTCGATAACAGACTACGTTCCTTAATGATAAGGCTACCATCCATTAGAGTAACAAAAATATCGACAACAGACTACCTTCCATAATGACAAGTTTACCATCCATTGGAATGAAAAAAATCTCGACAACAAACTAGCTTCCATAATGACAAGGCTACCATCCAATGGAATAACTTAAATATCGACAAAAGACTACCTTTCTTAATGAAAAGGCTTCCATCCGTCGGAGTAACAAAAATATCGACAACATAATACCTTCCATAATGACAAGGATAGCATCCATTGTAGTAACAAAAATATCGACAACAGACTACGTTCCATAATGACAAGGATACCCTCCATTGGAGTAACAAAAATCTCCATAACTGACTATGTCCCATATTGACAAGGCTACCATCCATTGGAGTAACAAAAATATCGACAACAAACTACCTTCCATAATGACAAGGCTACCATCCATTGGAGTAACAAAAATATCGACAACAAACTATGTTCCAAAATGACAAAGGCTTCCATCCATTGGAGTAACAAAAATCTCGACAACAAACTACCTTCCATAATGACAAGGCTACCATCCATTGGAGTAACAAAAATCTCAACAACAGACTAACTTCCATAATGACAAGGATACCATCCATTGGAGTAACATAAATCTCAACGACAGACTACCTTCCATAATGACAAGGCTATCATCCATTGGAGTAACAAAAATATCAACAACATAATACCTTCCATAATGACAAGGCTAGCATCCATTGTAGTAACAAAAATATTGACAACAGACTACGTTCCATAATGACAAGGATACCCTCCATTGGAGTAACAAAAATCTCCATAACTGACTATGTTCCATATTGACAAGGCTACCATCCATTGGAGTAACAAAAATATCGACAACAAACTACCTTCCATAATGACAAGGCTACCATCCATTGGAGTAAAAAAAATATCGACAACATACTATGTTCCATAATGACAAGGCTACCATCCATTGGAGTAACAAAAATATCGACAACAGACTACGTTCCATAGTAATAAGGCTACCATTCATTAGAGTAACAAAAATATAAACAATAAACTACCTTCCATAATGACAAGGCTACCATCCATTGGAGTAACAAAAATCTAGATAATAGACTACGTTCCATAATGACAAGGCTACCATCCATTAGAGTAACAAAAATCTCGATAATAAACTACGTTCCTTAATGATAAGGCTACCATCCATTAGAGTAACAAAAATCTCGACAACAGACTACCTTCCATAATGACAAGGTTACCATCCATTGGAATGAAAAAAATATCGACAACAGACTTGCTTCCATAATGACAAGGCTACCATCCAATGGAATAACTTAAATCTCGACAAAAGACTACCTTTCATAATGAAAAGGCTTCCATCCGTTGGAGTAACAAAAATATCGACAACAAATTATGTTCCAAAATGACAAGGCTACCATCCATTGGAGTAACAAAAATCTCGACAACAGACTACCTTCCATAATGACAAGGCTACCATCCATTGGAGTAACAGAAATCTCAACAACAGATTACGTTCCATAATGACAAGGCTACCATCCATTAGAGTAACAAAATTATCGACAACAGATTACGTTCCATAATGTCATGGCTACCATCCATTACAGTAACAAAAATCTCGATAACAGACTACGTTCCTTAATGATAAGGCTACCATCCATTAGAGTAACAAAAATATCGACAACAGACTACCTTCCATAATGACAAGGTTACCATCCATTGGAATGAAAAAAATCTCGACAACAAACTAGCTTCCATAATGGCAAGGCTACCATCCAATGGAATAACTTAAATATCGACAAAAGACTACCTTTCTTAATGAAAAGGCTTCCATCCGTCAGAGTAACAAAAATATCGACAACAAACTATGTTCCAAAATGACAAAGGCTTCCATCCATTGGAGTAACAAAAATCTCGACAACAAACTACCTTCCATAATGACAAGGCTACCATCCATTGGAGTAACAAAAATCTCAACAACAGACTAACTTCCATAATGACAAGGCTACCATCCATTGGAGTAACATAAATCTCAACGACAGACTACCTTCCATAATGACAAGGCTATCATCCATTGGAGTAAACAAAAATATCAACAACATAATACCTTCCATAATGACAAGGCTAGCATCCATTGTAGTAACAAAAATATCGACAACAGACTACGTTCCATAATGACAAGGATACCCTCCATTGGAGTAACAAAAATCTCCATAACTGACTATGTTCCATATTGACAAGGCTACCATCCATTGGAGTAACAAAAATATCGACAACAAACTACCTTCCATAATGACAAGGCTACCATCCATTGGAGTAACAAAAATATCGACAACATACTATGTTCCATAATGATAAGGCTACCATCCATTGGAGTAACAAAAATATCGACAACAGACTACGTTCCATAGTAATAAGGCTACCATTCATTAGAGTAACAAAAATATCAACAATAAACTACCTTCCATAATGACAAGGCTACGATCCCTTGGAGTAACAAAAATCTTGATAATAGACTACGTTCCATAATGACAAGGCTACCATCCATTAGAGTAACAAAAATCCTGATAACAAACTACGTTCCTTAATGATAAGGCTACCATCCATTAGAGTAACAAAAATCTCGACAACAGACTACCTTCCATAATGACAAGGTTACCATCCATTGGAATGAAAAAAATATCGACAACAGACTAGCTTCCATAATGACAAGGCTACCATCCAATGGAATAACTTAAATCTCGACAAAAGACTACCTTTCGTATTGAAAAGGCTTCCATCCGTTGGAGTAACAAAAATATCGACAACAAATTATGTTCCAAAATGACAAGGCTACCATCCATTGGAGTAACAAAAATCTCGACAACAGACTACCTTCCATAATGACAAGGCTACCAACCATTGGAGTAAAAGAAATCTCAACAAAAGATTACGTTCCATAATGACAAGGCTACCATCCATTAGAGTAACAAAAATATCGACAACAGATTACGTTCCATAATGACATGGCTACCATCCATTAGAGTAACAAAAATCTCGATAACAGACTACGTTCCTTAATGATAAGGCTACCATCCATTAGAGTAACAAAAATATCGACAACAGACTACCTTCCATAATGACAAGGTTACCATCCATTGTAATGAAAAAAATCTCGACAACAAACTAGCTTCCATAATGGCAAGGCAACCATCCAATGGAATAACTTAAATATAGACAAAAGACTACCTTTCTTAATGAAAAGGATTCCATCCGTCGGAGTAACAAAAATATCGACAACAAACTATGTTCCAAAATGACAAAGGCTACCATCCATTGGAGTAACAAAAATCTCGACAACAAACTACCTTCCATAATGACAAGGCTACCATCCATTGGAGTAACAAAAATCTCAACAACAGACTAACTTCCATAATGACAAGGCTACCATCCATTGGAGTAACATAAATCTCAACGACATACTACCTTCCATAATGACAAGGCTATCATCCATTGGAGTAACAAAAATATCAACAACATAATACCTTCCATAATGACAAGGCTAGCATTCATTGTAGTAACAAAAATATCGACAACAGACTACGTTCCATAATGACAAGGATACCCTCCATTGGAGTAACAAAAATCTCCATAACTGACTATGTTCCATATTGACAAGGCTACCATCCATTGGAGTAACAAAAATATCGACAACAAACTACCTTCCATAATGACAAGGCTGCCATCCATTGGAGTAACAAAAATCTCGACAACAAACTATGTTCCAAAATGACAAAGGCTTCCATCCATTGGAGTAACAAAAATCTCGACAACAAACTACCTTCCATAATGACAAGGCTACCATCCATTGGAGTAACAAAAATCTCAACAACAGACTAACTTCCATAATGACAAGGCTACCATCCATTGGAGTAACATAAATCTCAACGACAGACTACCTTCCATAATGACAAGGCTATCATCCATTGGAGTAACAAAAATATCAACAACATAATACCTTCCATAATGACAAGGCTAGCATCCATTGTAGTAACAAAAATATCGACAACAGACTACGTTCCATAATGACAAGGATACCCTCCATTGGAGTAACAAAAATCTCCATAACTGACTATGTTCCATATTGACAAGGCTACCATCCATTGGAGTAACAAAAATATCGACAACAAACTACCTTCCATAATGACAAGGCTACCATCCATTGGAGTAAAAAAAATATCGACAACATACTATGTTCCATAATGACAAGGCTACCATCCATTGGAGTAACAAAAATATCGACAACAGACTACGTTCCATAGTAATAAGGCTACCATTCATTAGAGTAACAAAAATATAAACAATAAACTACCTTCCATAATGACAAGGCTACCATCCATTGGAGTAACAAAAATCTAGATAATAGACTACGTTCCATAATGACAAGGCTACCATCCATTAGAGTAACAAAAATCTCGATAAAAAACTACGTTCCTTAATGATAAGGCTACCATCCATTAGAGTAACAAAAATCTCGACAACAGACTACCTTCCATAATGACAAGGTTACCATCCATTGGAATGAAAAAAATATCGACAAAAGACTTGCTTCCATAATGACAAGGCTACCATCCAATGGAATAACTTAAATCTCGACAAAAGACTACCTTTCGTAATGAAAAGGCTTCCATCCGTTGGAGTAACAAAAATATCGACAACAAATTATGTTCCAAAATGACAAGGCTACCATCCATTGGAGTAACAAAAATCTCGACAACAGACTACCTTCCATAATGACAAGGCTACCATCCATTGGAGTAACAGAAATCTCAACAACAGATTACGTTCCATAATGACAAGGCTACCATCCATTAGAGTAACAAAATTATCGACAACAGATTACGTTCCATAATGACATGGCTACCATCCATTACAGTAACAAAAATCTCGATAACAGACTACATTCCTTAATGATAAGGCTACCATCCATTAGAGTAACAAAAATATCGACAACAGACTACCTTCCATAATGACAAGGTTACCATCCATTGGAATGAAAAAAATCTCGACAACAAACTAGCTTCCATAATGGCAAGGGTACCATCCAATGGAATAACTTAAATATCGACAAAAGACTACCTTTCTTAATAAAAAAGGCTTCCATCCGTCGGAGTAACAAAAATATCGACAACAAACTATGTTCCAAAATGACAAAGGCTTCCATCCATTGGAGTAACAAAAATCTCGACAACAAACTTCCTTCCATAATGACAAGGCTACCATCCATTGGAGTAACAAAAATCTCAACAACAGACTAACTTCAATAATGACAAGGCTACCATCCATTGGAGTAACATAAATCTCAACGACAGACTACCTTCCATAATGACAAGGCTATCATCCATTGGAGTAACAAAAATATCAACAACATAATACCTTCCATAATGACAAGGCTAGCATCCATTGTAGTAACAAAAATATCGACAACAGACTACGTTCCATAATGACAAGGATACCCTCCATTGGAGTAACAAAAATCTCCATAACTGACTATGTTCCATATTGACAAGGCTACCATCCATTGGAGTAACAAAAATATCGACAACAAACTACCTTCCATAATGACAAGGCTACCATCCATTGGAGTAACAAAAATATCGACAACATACTATGTTCCATAATGACAAGGCTACCATCCATTGGAGTAAAAAAAATATCGACAACAGACTACGTTCCATAGTAATAAGGCTATCATCCATTAGAGTAACAAAAATATCAACAATAAACTACCTTCCATAATGACAAGGCTACCATCCATTGGAGTAACAAAAATCTAGATAACAGACTACGTTCCATAATGACAAGGCTACCATCCATTAGAGTAACAAAAATCTCGATAACAAACTACGTTCCTTAATGATAAGGCTAGCATCCATTAGAGTAACAAAAATCTCGATAACAGACTACCTTCCATAATGACAAGGTTACCATCCATTGGAATGAAAAAAATCTCGACAACAGACTAGCTTCCATAATGACAAGGCTACCATCCAATGGAATAACTTAAATCTCGACAAAAGACTACCTTTCGTAATGAAAAAGCTTCCATCTGTTGGAGTAACAAAAATATCGACAACAAATTATGTTCCAAAATGACAAGGCTACCATCCAATGGAGTAACAGAAATCTCAACAACAGATTACGTTCCATAATGACAAGGCTACCATCCATTAGAGTAACAAAAATATCGACAACATATTAGGTTCCATAATGACAAGGCTACCATCAATTAGAGTAACAAAAATCTCGATAACAGACTACGTTCCTTAATGATAAGGCTACCATCCATTAGAGTAACAAAAATATCGACAACAGACTACCTTCCATAATGACAAGTTTACCATCCATTGGAATGAAAAAAATCTCGACAACAAACTAGCTTCCATAATGACAAGGCTACCATCCAATGGAATAACTTAAATATCGACAAAAGACTACCTTTCTTAATGAAAAGGCTTCCATCCGTCGGAGTAACAAAAATATCGACAACATAATACCTTCCATAATGACAAGGATAGCATCCATTGTAGTAACAAAAATATCGACAACAGACTACGTTCCATAATGACAAGGATACCCTCCATTGGAGTAACAAAAATCTCCATAACTGACTATGTTCCATATTGACAAGGCTACCATCCATTGGAGTAACAAAAATATCGACAACAAACTACCTTCCATAATGACAAGGCTGCCATCCGTTGGAGTAACAAAAATCTCGACAACAAACTATGTTCCAAAATGACAAAGGCTTCCATCCATTGGAGTAACAAAAATCTCGACAACAAACTACCTTCCATAATGACAAGGCTACCATCCATTGGAGTAACAAAAATCTCAACAACAGACTAACTTCCATAATGACAAGGCTACCATCCATTGGAGTAACATAAATCTCAACGACAGACTACCTTCCATAATGACAAGGCTATCATCCATTGGAGTAACAAAAATATCAACAACATAATACCTTCCATAATGACAAGGCTAGCATCCATTGTAGTAACAAAAATATCGACAACAGACTACGTTCCATAATGACAAGGATACCCTCCTCTGGAGTAACAAAAATCTCCATAATTGACTATGTTCCATATTGACAAGGCTACCATCCATTGGAGTAACAAAAATATCGACAACAAACTACCTTCCATAATGACAAGGCTACCATCCATTGGAGTAAAAAAAATATCGACAACATACTATGTTCCATAATGACAAGGCTACCATCCATTGGAGTAACAAAAATATCGACAACAGACTACGTTCCATAGTAATAAGGCTACCATTCATTAGAGTAACAAAAATATAAACAATAAACTACCTTCCATAATGACAAGGCTACCATCCATTGGAGTAACAAAAATCTAGATAATAGACTACGTTCCATAATGACAAGGCTACCATCCATTAGAGTAACAAAAATCTCGATAAAAAACTACGTTCCTTAATGATAAGGCTACCATCCATTAGAGTAACAAAAATCTCGACAACAGACTACCTTCCATAATGACAAGGTTACCATCCATTGGAATGAAAAAAATATCGACAACAGACTTGCTTCCATAATGACAAGGCTACCATCCAATGGAATAACTTAAATCTCGACAAAAGACTACCTTTCGTAATGAAAAGGCTTCCATCCGTTGGAGTAACAAAAATATCGACAACAAATTATGTTCCAAAATGACAAGGCTACCATCCATTGGAGTAACAAAAATCTCGACAACAGACTACCTTCCATAATGACAAGGCTACCATCCATTGGAGTAACAGAAATCTCAACAACAGATTACGTTCCATAATGACAAGGCTACCATCCATTAGAGTAACAAAATTATCGACAACAGATTACGTTCCATAATGACATGGCTACCATCCATTACAGTAACAAAAATCTCGATAACAGACTACGTTCCTTAATGATAAGGCTACCATCCATTAGAGTAACAAAAATATCGACAACAGACTACCTTCCATAATGACAAGGTTACCATCCATTGGAATGAAAAAAATCTCGACAACAAACTAGCTTCCATAATGGCAAGGGTACCATCCAATGGAATAACTTAAATATCGACAAAAGACTACCTTTCTTAATAAAAAAGGCTTCCATCCGTCGGAGTAACAAAAATATCGACAACAAACTATGTTCCAAAATGACAAAGGCTTCCATCCATTGGAGTAACAAAAATCTCGACAACAAACTTCCTTCCATAATGACAAGGCTACCATCCATTGGAGTAACAAAAATCTCAACAACAGACTAACTTCCATAATGACAAGGCTACCATCCATTGGAGTAACATAAATCTCAACGACAGACTACCTTCCATAATGACAAGGCTATCATCCATTGGAGTAACAAAAATATCAACAACATAATACCTTCCATAATGACAAGGCTAGCATCCATTGTAGTAACAAAAATATCGACAACAGACTACGTTCCATAATGACAAGGATACCCTCCATTGGAGTAACAAAAATCTCCATAACTGACTATGTTCCATATTGACAAGGCTACCATCCATTGGGGTAACAAAAATATCGACAACAAACTACCTTCCATAATGACAAGGCTACCATCCATTGGAGTAACAAAAATATCGACAACATACTATGTTCCATAATGACAAGGCTACCATCCATTGGAGTAAAAAAAATATCGACAACAGACTACGTTCCATAGTAATAAGGCTATCATCCATTAGAGTAACAAAAATATCAACAATAAACTACCTTCCATAATGACAAGGCTACCATCCATTGGAGTAACAAAAATCTAGATAACAGACTACGTTCCATAATGACAAGGCTACCATCCATTAGAGTAACAAAAATCTCGATAACAAACTACGTTCCTTAATGATAAGGCTAGCATCCATTAGAGTAACAAAAATCTCGATAACAGACTACCTTCCATAATGACAAGGTTACCATCCATTGGAATGAAAAAAATCTCGACAACAGACTAGCTTCCATAATGACAAGGCTACCATCCAATGGAATAACTTAAATCTCGACAAAAGACTACCTTTCGTAATGAAAAAGCTTCCATCCGTTGGAGTAACAAAAATATCGACAACAAATTATGTTCCAAAATGACAAGGCTACCATCCAATGGAGTAACAGAAATCTCAACAACAGATTACGTTCCATAATGACAAGGCTACCATCCATTAGAGTAACAAAAATATCGACAACATATTAGGTTCCATAATGACAAGGCTACCATCAATTAGAGTAACAAAAATCTCGATAACAGACTACGTTCCTTAATGATAAGGCTACCATCCATTAGAGTAACAAAAATATCGACAACAGACTACCTTCCATAATGACAAGTTTACCATCCATTGGAATGAAAAAAATCTCGACAACAAACTAGCTTCCATAATGACAAGGCTACCATCCAATGGAATAACTTAAATATCGACAAAAGACTACCTTTCTTAATGAAAAGGCTTCCATCCGTCGGGGTAACAAAAATATCGACAACATAATACCTTCCATAATGACAAGGATAGCATCCATTGTAGTAACAAAAATATCGACAACAGACTACGTTCCATAATGACAAGGATACCCTCCATTGGAGTAACAAAAATCTCCATAACTGACTATGTCCCATATTGACAAGGCTACCATCCATTGGAGTAACAAAAATATCGACAAAAAACTACCTTCCATAATGACAAGGCTACCATCCATTGGAGTAACAAAAATATCGACAACAAACTATGTTCCAAAATGACAAAGGCTTCCATCCATTGGAGTAACAAAAATCTCGACAACAAACTACCTTCCATAATGACAAGGCTACCATCCATTGGAGTAACAAAAATCTCAACAACAAACTAACTTCCATAATGACAAGGCTACCATCCATTGGAGTAAAATAAATCTCAACGACAGACTACCTTCCATAATGACAAGGCTATCATCCATTGGAGTAACAAAAATATCAACAAAATAATACCTTCCATAATGACAAGGCTAGCATCCATTGTAGTAACAAAAATATCGACAACAGACTACGTTCCATAATGACAAGGATACCCTCCATTGGAGTAACAAAAATCTCCATAACTGACTATGTTCCATATTGACAAGGCTACCATCCATTGGAGTAACAAAAATATCGACAACAAACTACCTTCCATAATGACAAGGCTACCATCCATTGGAGTAAAAAAAATATCGACAACATACTATGTTCCATAATGACAAGGCTACCATCCATTGGAGTAACAAAAATATCGACAACAGACTACGTTCCATAGTAATAAGGCTACCATTCATTAGAGTAACAAAAATATAAACAATAAACTACCTTCCATAATGACAAGGCTACCATCCATTGGAGTAACAAAAATCTAGATAATAGACTACGTTCCATAATGACAAGGCTACCATCCATTAGAGTAACAAAAATCTCGATAATAAACTACGTTCCTTAATGATAAGGCTACCATCCATTAGAGTAACAAAAATCTCGACAACAGACTACCTTCCATAATGACAAGGTTACCATCCATTGGAATGAAAAAAATATCGACAACAGACTTGCTTCCATAATGACAAGGCTACCATCCAATGGAATAACTTAAATCTCGACAAAAGACTACCTTTCGTAATGAAAAGGCTTCCATCCGTTGGAGTAACAAAAATATCGACAACAAATTATGTTCCAAAATGACAAGGCTACCATCCATTGGAGTAACAAAAATCTCGACAACAGACTACCTTCCATAATGACAAGGCTACCATCCATTGGAGTAACAGAAATCTCAACAACAGATTACGTTCCATAATGACAAGGCTACCATCCATTAGAGTAACAAAATTATCGACAACAGATTACGTTCCATAATGTCATGGCTACCATCCATTACAGTAACAAAAATCTCGATAACAGACTACGTTCCTTAATGATAAGGCTACCATCCATTAGAGTAACAAAAATATCGACAACAGACTACCTTCCATAATGACAAGGTTACCATCCATTGGAATGAAAAAAATCTCGACAACAAACTAGCTTCCATAATGGCAAGGCTACCATCCAATGGAATAACTTAAATATCGACAAAAGACTACCTTTCTTAATGAAAAGGCTTCCATCCGTCGGAGTAACAAAAATATCGACAACAAACTATGTTCCAAAATGACAAAGGCTTCCATCCATTGGAGTAACAAAAATCTCGACAACAAACTACCTTCCATAATGACAAGGCTACCATCCATTGGATTAACAAAAATCTCAACAACAGACTAACTTCCATAATGACAAGGCTACCATCCATTGGAGTAACATAAATCTCAACGACAGACTACCTTCCATAATGACAAGGCTATCATCCATTGGAGTAAACAAAAATATCAACAACATAATACCTTCCATAATGACAAGGCTAGCATCCATTGTAGTAACAAAAATATCGACAACAGACTACATTCCATAATGACAAGGATACCCTCCATTGGAGTAACAAAAATCTCCATAACTGACTATGTTCCATATTGACAAGGCTACCATCCATTGGAGTAACAAAAATATCGACAACAAACTACCTTCCATAATGACAAGGCTACCATCCATTGGAGTAACAAAAATATCGACAACATACTATGTTCCATAATGATAAGGCTACCATCCATTGGAGTAACAAAAATATCGACAACAGACTACGTTCCATAGTAATAAGGCTACCATTCATTAGAGTAACAAAAATATCAACAATAAACTACCTTCCATAATGACAAGGCTACGATCCCTTGGAGTAACAAAAATCTTGATAATAGACTACGTTCCATAATGACAAGGCTACCATCCATTAGAGTAACAAAAATCCTGATAACAAACTACGTTCCTTAATGATAAGGCTACCATCAATTAGAGTAACAAAAATCTC
This sequence comes from Vicia faba, assembly GCA_948472305.1. NCBI lineage: Eukaryota > Viridiplantae > Streptophyta > Magnoliopsida > Fabales > Fabaceae > Vicia > Vicia faba. The sequence continues at coordinate 832,181,442 of OX451738.1, read as the reverse complement.
GACAACAGACTACCTTCCATAATGACAAGGTTACCATCCATTGGAATGAAAAAAATATCGACAACAGACTAGCTTCCATAATGACAAGGCTACCATCCAATGGAATAACTTAAATCTCGACAAAAGACTACCTTTCGTATTGAAAAGGCTTCCATCCGTTGGAGTAACAAAAATATCGACAACAAATTATGTTCCAAAATGACAAGGCTACCATCCATTGGAGTAACAAAAATCTCGACAACAAACTACCTTCCATAATGACAAGGCTACCAACCATTGGAGTAAAAGAAATCTCAACAAAAGATTACGTTCCATAATGACAAGGCTACCATCCATTAGAGTAACAAAAATATCGACAACAGATTACGTTCCATAATGACATGGCTACCATCCATTAGAGTAACAAAAATCTCGATAACAGACTACGTTCCTTAATGATAAGGCTACCATCCATTAGAGTAACAAAAATGTCGACAACAAACTACCTTCCATAATGACAAGGTTACCATCCATTGTAATGAAAAAAATCTCGACAACAAACTAGCTTCCATAATGGCAAGGCAACCATCCAATGGAATAACTTAAATATAGACAAAAGACTACCTTTCTTAATGAAAAGGATTCCATCCGTCGGAGTAACAAAAATATCGACAACAAACTATGTTCCAAAATGACAAAGGCTACCATCCATTGGAGTAACAAAAATCTCGACAACAAACTACCTTCCATAATGACAAGGCTACCATCCATTGGAGTAACAAAAATCTCAACAACAGACTAACTTCCATAATGACAAGGCTACCATCCATTGGAGTAACATAAATCTCAACGACATACTACCTTCCATAATGACAAGGCTATCATCCATTGGAGTAACAAAAATATCAACAACATAATACCTTCCATAATGACAAGGCTAGCATCCATTGTAGTAACAAAAATATCGACAACAGACTACGTTCCATAATGACAAGGATACCCTCCATTGGAGTAACAAAAATCTCCATAACTGACTATGTTCCATATTGACAAGGCTACCATCCATTGGAGTAACAAAAATATCGACAACAAACTACCTTCCATAATGACAAGGCTACCATCCATTGGAGTAACAAAAATATCGACAACATACTATGTTCCATAATGATAAGGCTACCATCCATTGGAGTAACAAAAATATCGACAACAGACTACGTTCCATAGTAATAAGGCTACCATTCATTAGAGTAACAAAAATATCAACAATAAACTACCTTCCATAATGACAAGGCTACGATCCCTTGGAGTAACAAAAATCTTGATAATAGACTACGTTCCATAATGACAAGGCTACCATCCATTAGAGTAACAAAAATCCTGATAACAAACTACGTTCCTTAATGATAAGGCTACCATCCATTAGAGTAACAAAAATCTCGACAACAGACTACCTTCCATAATGACAAGGTTACCATCCATTGGAATGAAAAAAATATCGACAACAGACTAGCTTCCATAATGACAAGGCTACCATCCAATGGAATAACTTAAATCTCGACAAAAGACTACCTTTCGTATTGAAAAGGCTTCCATCCGTTGGAGTAACAAAAATATCGACAACAAATTATGTTCCAAAATGACAAGGCTACCATCCATTGGAGTAACAAAAATCTCGACAACAGACTACCTTCCATAATGACAAGGCTACCAACCATTGGAGTAAAAGAAATCTCAACAACAGATTACGTTCCATAATGACAAGGCTACCATCCATTAGAGTAACAAAAATATCGACAACAGATTACGTTCCATAATGACATGGCTACCATCCATTAGAGTAACAAAAATCTCGATAACAGACTACGTTCCTTAATGATAAGGCTACCATCCATTAGAGTAACAAAAATATCGACAACAGACTACCTTCCATAATGACAAGGTTACCATCCATTGGAATGAAAAAAATCTCGACAACAAACTAGCTTCCATAATGGCAAGGCTACCATCCACTGGAATAACTTAAATATCGACAAAAGACTACCTTTCTTAATGAAAAGGCTTCCATCGGTCGGAGTAACAAAAATATCGACAACAAACTATGTTCCAAAATGACAAAGGCTACCATCCATTGGAGTAACAAAAATCTCGACAACAAACTACCTTCCATAATGACAAGGCTACCATCCATTGGAGTAACAAAAATCTCAACAACATACTAACTTCCATAATGACAAGGCTACCATCCATTGGAGTAACATAAATCTCAACGATAGACTACCTTCCATAATGACAAGGCTAGAATCCATTGTAGTAACAAAAATATCGACAACATAATACCTTCCATAATGACAAGGCTACCCTCCGTTGGAGTAACAAAAATCTCCAGAACAGACTATGTTCCATAATGACAAGGCTACCATCCATTGGAGTAACAAAAATATCGACAACAGACTACCTTCAAAAATGACAAGGCTACCATCCATTGGAGTAACAAAAATCTGAACAATAGACTACCTTCCATAATGACAAGCATACCATCCATTGGAGTAACAAAAATATCGAATATTGGCTACCTTCCATAATGACAAAGCTAACATCCATTGTAGTAACAAAAATATCGACAACAGACTATGTTCCATAATGACAAGGCTACCATCCATTGGAGTAACAAAAATTTCGACAACAGACTACCTTCCATAATGTCAAGGCTATTATCCATTGGAGTAACAAAAATCTTGACAACATAATACCTTCCATAATTACCAGGCTACCATCCATTGAGTAACAAAGATATCGACAACAGACTACCTTCCATAATGACAAGGCTACCATCCATTGGAGTAACAGAAATCTCAACGACAGACTACCTTCCATAATGACAAGGCTACCATCCATTTAAGTAACAAAAATATCGACAATAGACTATTTTCCATAATGAGAAGGCCACCACCCATTGGAGTAAAAAAATATCAACAACAGACTATGTTCCATAATGACAAGGCTACCATCCATTGGAGTAACAAAAATATCGACAATAGACTACCTTCAAAAATGACAAGGCTACCATCCATTGGAGTAAGAAAAATCTGAACAATACACTACCTTCCATAATGACAAGCATACCATCCATTGGAGTAACAAAAATATCGAATACAGGCTACCTTCCATAATGACAAAGCTAACATCCATTGTAGTAACAAAAATATCGACAACAGACTATGTTCCATAATGACAAGGCTACCATCCATTGGAGTAACAAAAATTTCGACAACCGACTACCTTCCATAATGTCAAGGCTACCATCCATTGTAGTAACAAAAATCTTGACAACATACTACCATCCATAATTACCAGGCTACCATCCATTGAGTAACAAAGATATCGACAACAGACTACCTTCCATAATGACAAGGCTACCGTCCATTGGAGTAACAGAAATCTCAACGACAAACTACCTTCCATAATGACAAGGCTACCATCCATTTGAGTAACAAAAATATCGACAATAGACTATTTTCCATAATAACAAGGCCACCACCCATTGGAGTAAAAAAAATATCGACAACAGATTACCTTCCAAAATGAAAAGGCTACCATCCATTGGAGTAACAAAAATCTGAACAACAAACTACCTTCCATAATGACAAGGCTACCATCCATTGGAGTAACAAAAATCTCAACGAAAGACTACGTTCCATAATGACAAGGCTACCATCCATTAGAGTAACAAAAATATCAACAACAGATTACGTTCCATAATGATAAGGCATACCATCCATTAGAGTAACAAAAATCTCGACAACACACTACCTTCCATAATGACAAAGCTACCATCCATTGGAGTAACAAAAATCTCGACAGCAGACTACCTTCCATAATGACAAGGCTACCATCCAATGGAATAAATTAAATCTAGACAAAAGACTACCTTTCATAATGAAAAGGCTATCATCCGTTGGAGTAATAAAAATATCGACAACAAACTATGTTCCAAAATGACAAGGCTACCATCCATTGGAGTAACAAAATACTCGACAACAGACTACCTTCCAAAATGACAAGGCTACCACCCATTGGAGTAACAAAAATCTATACAACAGACTACCTTCCATTATGACAAGGTTACCATCAATTAGAATAACAAAAATTTCGACAATAGACTACCTTCGATAATGACAAGGCTACCATCCAATGGAATAAAAAAAATATCGACAACAAACTACCTTTCATAATGACAAGGCAACCATTCATTGAATTAACAAAAATCACGACAACAGACTACCTTCCATAATGACAAGGATACCATCCATTGGAGTAGCAAAAATATTGACAACAAACTACCTTCCATAATGAGAATGCTACCATCCATTGGAGTAACAAAAATATCGACAACATACTACATTCCATAATGACAAGGCTACCATCCATTGGAGTAACAAAAATATCGACAACAGACTATGTTCCATAATGATAAGGCTACCATCCATTAGAGTAACAAAAATATCAACAATAAACTACCTTCCATAATGACAAGGCTACCATCCATTGGAGTAACAAAAATCTAGATAACAGACTACGTTCCATAATGACAAGGCTACCATCCATTAGAGTAACAAAAATTTCGATAACAGACTACGTTCCTTAATGATAAGGCTACCATCCATTAGAGTAACAAAAATATCGACAACAGACTACCTTCCATAATGACAAGGTTACCATCCATTGGAATGAAAAAAATCTCGACAACAGACTAGCTTCCATAATGACAAGGCTACCATCCAATGGAATAACTTAAATCTCGACAAAAGACTACCTTTCGTAATGAAAAAGCTTCCATCCGTTGGATTAACAAAAATATCGACAACAAATTATGTTCCAAAATGACAAGGCTACCATCCAATGGAGTAACAGAAATCTCAACAACAGATTACGTTCCATAATGACAAGGCTACCATCCATTAGAGTAACAAAAATATCGACAACATATTAGGTTCCATAATGACAAGGCTACCATCAATTAGAGTAACAAAAATCTCGATAACAGACTACGTTCCTTAATGATAAGGCTACCATCCATTAGAGTAACAAAAATATCGACAACAGACTACCTTCCATAATGACAAGTTTACCATCCATTGGAATGAAAAAAATCTCGACAACAAACTAGCTTCCATAATGACAACGCTACCATCCAATGGAATAACTTAAATATCGACAAAAGACTACCTTTCTTAATGAAAAGGCTTCCATCCGTCGGAGTAACAAAAATATCAACAACATAATACCTTCCATAATGACAAGGATAACATCCATTGTAGTAACAAAAATATCGACAACAGACTACGTTCCATAATGACAAGGATACCCTCCATTGGAGTAACAAAAATCTCCATAACTGACTATGTTCCATATTGACAAGGCTACCATCCATTGGAGTAACAAAAATATCGACAACAAACTACCTTCCATAATGACAAGGCTACCATCCATTGGAGTAACAAAAATATCGACAACAAACTATGTTCCAAAATGACAAAGGCTTCCATCCATTGGAGTAACAAAAATCTCGACAACAAACTACCTTCCATAATGACAAGGCTACCATCCATTGGAGTAACAAAAATCTCAACAACAGACTAACTTCCATAATGACAAGGCTACCATCCATTGGAGTAACATAAATCTCAACGACAGACTACCTTCCATAATGACAAGGTTATCATCCATTGGAGTAACAAAAATATCAACAACATAATACCTTCCATAATGATAAGGCTACCATCCATTAGAGTAACAAAAATATCGATAACAGACTACGTTCCATAATGACAAGGATACCCTTCATTGGAGTAACAAAAATCTCCATAACTGACTATGTTCCATATTGACAAGGCTACCATCCATTGGAGTAACAAAAATATCGACAACAAACTACCTTCCATAATAACAAGGCTACCATCCATTGGAGTAAAAAAAATATCGACAACATACTATGTTCCATAATGACAAGGCTACCATCCATTATAGTAACAAAAATATCAACAATAAACTCCCTTCCATAATGACAAGGCTACCATCCATTGGAGTAACAAAAATCTAGATAACAGACTACGTTCCATAATGACAAGGCTACCATCCATTAGAGTAACAAAAATCTCGATAACAGACTACGTTCCTTAATGATAAGGCTACCATCCATTAGAGTAACAAAAATCTCGACAACAGACTACCTTCTATAATGACAAGGTTACCATCAATTGGAATGAAAAAAATATCGACAACAAACTAGCTTCCATAATGACAAGGCTACCATCCAATGGAATAACTTAAATCTCTACAAAAGACTACCTTTCGTAATGAAAAGGCTTCCATCCGTTGGAGTAACAAAAATATCGACAACAAATTATGTTCCAAAATGACAAGGCTACCATCCATTGGAGTAACAAAAATCTCGACAACAAACTACCTTCCATAATGACAAGGCTACCATCCATTGGAGTAACAAAAATCTCAACAACATACTAACTTCCATAATGACAAGGCTACCATCCATTGGAGTAACAAAAATCTCAACAACAGACTAACTTCCAGAAATGACAAGGCTACCATCCATTAGAGTAACATAAATCTCAACAACATAATACCTTCCATAATGACAAGGCTAGAATCCATTGTAGTAACAAAAATATCGACAACAGACTATGTTCCATAATGACAAGGCTACCCTCCGTTGGAGTAACAAAAATCTCCAGAACAGACTATGTTCCATAATGACAAGGCTACCATCCATTGGAGTAACAAAAATATCGACAACAGACTACCTTCAAAAATGACAAGGCTACCATCCATTGGAGTAACAAAAATCTGAACAATAGACTACCTTCCATAATGACAAGCATACCATCCATTGGAGTAACAAAAATATCGAATATAGGCTACCTTCCATAATGACAAAGCTAACATCCATTGTAGTAACAAAAATATCGACAACAGACTATGTTCCATAATGACAAGGCTACCATCCATTGGAGTAACAAAAATTTCGACAACAGACTACCTTCCATAATGTCAAGGCTATTATCCATTGGAGTAACAAAAATCTTGACAACATAATACCTTCCATAATTACCAGGCTACCATCCATTGAGTAACAAAGATATCGACAACAGACTACCTTCCATAATGACAAGGCTACCATCCATTGGAGTAACAGAAATCTCAACGACAGACTACCTTCCATAATGACAAGGCTACCATCCATTTAAGTAACAAAAATATCGACAATAGACTATTTTCCATAATGAGAAGGCCACCACCCATTGGAGTAAAAAAATATCAACAACAGACTATGTTCCATAATGACAAGGCTACCATCCATTAGAGTAACAAAAATATCGACAATAGACTACCTTCAAAAATGACAAGGCTACCATCCATTGGAGTAAGAAAAATCTGAACAATACACTACCTTCCATAATGACAAGCATACCATCCATTGGAGTAACAAAAATATCGAATACAGGCTACCTTCCATAATGACAAAGCTAACATCCATTGTAGTAACAAAAATATCGACAACAGACTATGTTCCATAATGACAAGGCTACCATCCATTGGAGTAACAAAAATTTCGACAACCGACTACCTTCCATAATGTCAAGGCTACCATCCATTGTAGTAACAAAAATCTTGACAACATACTACCTTCCATAATTACCAGGCTACCATCCATTGAGTAACAAAGATATCGACAAGAGACTACCTTTCATAATGACAAGGCTACCGTCCATTGGAGTAACAGAAATCTCAACGACAAACTACCTTCCATAATGACAATGCTACCATCCATTTGAGTAACAAAAATATCGACAATAGACTATTTTCCATAATAACAAGGCCACCACCCATTGGAGTAAAAAAAATATCGACAACAGATTACCTTCCAAAATGAAAAGGCTACCATCCATTGGAGTAACAAAAATCTGAACAACAAACTACCTTCCATAATGACAAGGCTACCATCCATTGGAGTAACAAAAATCTCAACGAAAGACTACGTTCCATAATGACAAGGCTACCATCCATTAGAGTAACAAAAATATCAACAACAGATTACGTTCCATAATGATAAGGCTACCATCCATTAGAGTAACAAAAATCTCGACAACACACTACCTTCCATAATGACAAAGCTACCATCCATTGGAGTAACAAAAATATCGACAATAGACTATGTTCCATAATGACAAGGCTACCATCCATTGGAGTAACAAAAATCTCGACAGCAGACTACCTTCCATAATGACAAGGCTACCATCCAATGGAATAAATTAAATCTAGACAAAAGACTACCTTTCATAATGAAAAGGCTATCATCCGTTAGAGTAATAAAAATATCGACAACAAACTATGTTCCAAAATGACAAGGCTACCATCCATTGGAGTAACAAAAATCTCGACAACAGACTACCTTCCAAAATGACAAGGCTACCACCCATTGGAGTAACAAAAATCTATACAACAGACTACCTTCCACTATGACAAGGTTACCATCAATTAGAATAACAAAAATTTCGACAACAGACTACCTTCCATAATGAGAAGGCTACCATCCAATGGAATAAAAAAAATATCGACAACAAACTACCTTTCATAATGACAAGGCAACCATTCATTGAATTAACAAAAATCACGACAACAGACTACCTTCCATAATGACAAGGATACCATCCATTGGAGTAGCAAAAATATTGACAACAAACTACCTTCCATAATGAGAATGCTACCATCCATTGGAGTAACAAAAATATCGACAACATACTACATTCCATAATGACAAGGCTACCATCCATTGGAGTAACAAAAATATCGACAACAGACTATGTTCCATAATGATAAGGCTACCATCCATTAGAGTAACAAAAATATCAACAATAAACTACCTTCCATAATGACAAGGCTACCATCCATTGGAGTAACAAAAATCTAGATAACAGACTACGTTCCATAATGACAAGGCTACCATCCATTAGAGTAACAAAAATTTCGATAACAGACTACGTTCCTTAATGATAAGGCTACCATCCATTAGAGTAACAAAAATATCGACAACAGACTACCTTCCATAATGACAAGGTTACCATCCATTGGAATGAAAAAAATCTCGACAACAGACTAGCTTCCATAATGACAAGGCTACCATCCAATGGAATAACTTAAATCTCGACAAAAGACTACCTTTCGTAATGAAAAAGCTTCCATCCGTTGGAGTAACAAAAATATCGACAACAAATTATGTTCCAAAATGACAAGGCTACCATCCAATGGAGTAACAGAAATCTCAACAACAGATTACGTTCCATAATGACAAGGCTACCATCCATTAGAGTAACAAAAATATCGACAACATATTAGGTTCCATAATGACAAGGCTACCATCAATTAGAGTAACAAAAATCTCGATAACAGACTACGTTCCTTAATGATAAGGCTACCATCCATTAGAGTAACAAAAATATCGACAACAGACTACCTTCCATAATGACAAGTTTACCATCCATTGGAATGAAAAAAATCTCGACAACAAACTAGCTTCCATAATGACAAGGCTACCATCCAATGGAATAACTTAAATATCGACAAAAGACTACCTTTCTTAATGAAAAGGCTTCCATCCGTCGGAGTAACAAAAATATCAACAACATAATACCTTCCATAATGACAAGGATAGCATCCATTGTAGTAACAAAAATATCGACAACAGACTACGTTCCATAATGACAAGGCTACCATCCATTGGAGTAACAAAAATATCGACAACAAACTATGTTCCAAAATGACAAAGGCTTCCATCCATTGGAGTAAGAAAAATCTCGACAACAAACTACCTTCCATAATGACAAGGCTACCATCCATTGGAGTAACAAAAATCTCAACAACAGACTAACTTCCATAATGACAAGGCTACCATCCATTGGAGTAACATAAATCTCAACGACAGACTACCTTCCATAATGACAAGGCTATCATCCATTGGAGTAACAAAAATATCAACAACATAATACCTTCCATAATGATAAGGCTACCATCCATTAGAGTAACAAAAATATCGATAACAGACTACGTTCCATAATGACAAGGATACCCTTCATTGGAGTAACAAAAATCTCCATAACTGACTATGTTCCATATTGACAAGGCTACCATCCATTGGAGTAACAAAAATATCGACAACAAACTACCTTCCATAATAACAAGGCTACCATCCATTGGAGTAAAAAAAATATCGACAACATACTATGTCCCATAATGACAAGGCTACCATCCATTATAGTAACAAAAATATCAACAATAAACTCCGTTCCATAATGACAAGGCTACCATCCATTGGAGTAACAAAAATCTAGATAACAGACTACGTTCCATAATGACAAGGCTACCATCCATTAGAGTAACAAAAATCTCGATAACAGACTACGTTCCTTAATGATAAGGCTACCATCCATTAGAGTAACAAAAATCTCGACAACAGACTACCTTCTATAATGACAAGGTTACCATCAATTGGAATGAAAAAAATATCGACAACAAACTAGCTTCCATAATGACAAGGCTACCATCCAATGGAATAACTTAAATCTCGACAAAAGACTACCTTTCATAATGAAAAGGCTTCCATCCGTTGGAGTAACAAAAATATCGACAACAAATTATGTTCCAAAATGACAAGGCTACCATCCATTGGAGTAACAAAAATCTCGACAACAAACTACCTTCCATAATGACAAGGCTACCATCCATTGGAGTAACAAAAATCTCAACAACATACTAACTTCCATAATGACAAGGCTACCATCCATTGGAGTAACATAAATCTCAACGACAGACTACCTTCCATAATGACAAGGCTATCATCCATTGGAGTAACAAAAATATCAACAACATAATACCTTCCATAATGACAAGGCTAGCATCCATTGTAGTAACAAAAATATCGATAATAGACTACCTTCCATAATGACAAGGTTACCATCCATTGGAATGAAAAAAATCTCGACAAAAAACTAGCTTCCATAATGACAAGGCTACCATCCAATGGAATAACTTAAATATCGACAAAAGACTATGTTTCTTAATGAAAAGGCTTCCATCCGTCGGAGTAACAAAAATATCGACAACAAACTATGTTCAAAAATGACAAAGGCTACCATCCATTGGAGTAACAAAAATCTTGACAACAAACTACCTTCCATAATGACAAGGCTACCATCCATTGGAGTAACAGAAATCTCAACAACAGTCTAACTTCCATAATGACAAGGCTACCATCAATTGGAGTAACATAAATCTCAACGACAGTCTACCTTCCATAATGACAAGGCTATCATCCATTGGAGTAACAAAAATATCAACAACATAATACCTTCCATAATGACAAGGCTAGCATCCATTGTAGTAACAAAAATATCGACAACAGACTATGGTCCATAATGACAAGGCTACCCTCCATTGGAGTAACAAAAATCTCCACAACTGACTATGTTCCATAATGAAAAGGCTACCATCCATTGGAGTAACAAAAATATCGACAACAAACTACCTTCCATAATGACAAGGCTACCATCCATTGGAGTAACAAAAATATCGACAACATACTATGTTCCATAATGACAAGGCTACCATCCATTGGAGTAATAAAAATATCGACAACAGACTACATTCCATAGTGATAAGGCTACCATCCATTATAGTAACAAAAATATCAACAATAAACTACCTTCCATAATGACAAGGCTACCATCCATTGGAGTAACAAAAATCTAGATAACAGACTACGTTCCATAATGACAAGGCTACCATCCATTAGAGTAACAAAAATCTCGATAACAGACTACGTTCCTTAATGATAAGGCTACCATCCATTAGAGTAACAAAAATCTCGACAACAGACTACCTTCTATAATGACAAGGTTACCATCAATTGGAATGAAAAAAATATCGACAACAAACTAGCTTCCATAATGACAAGGCTACCATCCAATGGAATAACTTAAATCTCGACAAATGACTACCTTTCGTAATGAAAAGGCTTCCATCCGTTGGAGTAACAAAAATATCGATAACAAATTATGTTCCAAAATGACAAGGCTACCATCCATTGGAGTAACAAAAATCTCGACAACAGACTACCTTCCATAATGACAAGGCTACCATCCATTGGAGTAACAAAAATCTCAACAACAGATTACCTTTCATAATGACAAGGCTACCATCCATTAGAGTAACAAAAATATCGACAACAGATTACATTCCATAATGACAAGGCTACCATCCATTAGAGAAACAAAAATCTCGATAACAGACTATGTTCCTTAATGATAAGGCTACCATCCATTAGAGTAACAAAAATATCGACAACAGACTACCTTCCATAATGACAAGGTTACCATCCATTGGAATGAAAAAAATCTCGACAACAAACTAGCTTCCATAATGACAAGGCTACCATCCAATGGAATAACTTAAATATCTACAAAAGACTACGTTTCTTAATGAAAAGGATTCCATCCGTCGGAGTAACAAAAATATCGACAACAAACTATGTTCCAAAATGACAAAGGCTACCATCCATTGGAGTAACAAAAATCTTGACAACAAACTACCTTCCATAATGACAAGGCTACCATCCATTGGAGTAACAGAAATCTCAACAACAGACTAACTTCCATAATGACAAGGCTACCATACATTGGAGTAACATAAATCTCAACGACAGTCTACCTTCCATAATGACAAGGCTATCATCCATTGGAGTAACAAAAATATCAACAACATAATACCTTCCATAATGACAAGGCTAGCATCCATTGTAGTAACAAAAATATCGACAACAGACTACGTTCCATAATGACAAGGCTACCCTCCATTGGAGTAACAAAAATCTCCACAACTGACTATGTTCCATAATGAAAAGGCTACCATCCATTGGAGTAACAAAAATATCGACAACAAACTACCTTTCATAATGACAAGGCTACCATCCATTGGAGTAACAAAAATATCGACAACATACTATGGTCCATAATGACAAGGCTACCATCCATTGGAGTAATAAAAATATCGACAACAGACTACATTCCATAGTGAAAAGGCTACCATCCATTATAGTAACAAAAATATCAACAATAAACTACCTTCCATAATGACAAGGCTACCATCCATTGGAGTAACAAAAATCTAGATAACAGACTACGTTCCATAATGACAAGGCTACCATCCATTAGAGTAACAAAAATCTCGATAACAGACTACGTTCCTTAATGATAAGGCTACCATCCATTAGAGTAACAAAAATCTCGATAAACAGACTACCTTCTATAATGACAAGGTTACCATCAATTGGAATGAAAAAAATATCAACAACAAACTAGCTTCCATAATGACAAGGCTACCATCCAATGGAATAACTTAAATCTCGACAAAAGACTACCTTTCATAATGACAAGGCTACCATCCATTAGAGTAACAAAAATATCGATAGCAGATTACGTTCCATAATGACAAGGCTACCATCCATTAGAGTAACAAAAATCTCGATAACAGACTACGTTCCTTAATGATAAGGCTACCATCCATTAGAGTAACAAAAATATCGATAATAGACTACCTTCCATAATGACAAGGTTACCATCCATTGGAATGAAAAAAATCTCGACAACAAACTAGCTTCCATAATGACAAGGCTACCATCCAATGGAATAACTTAAATATCGACAAAAGACTACATTTCTTAATGAAAAGGCTTCCATCCGTCGGAGTAAGAAAAATATCGACAACAAACTATGTTCCAAAATGACAAAGGCTACCATCCATTGGAGTAACAAAAATCTTGACAACAAACTACCTTCCATAATGACAAGGCTACCATCCATTGGAGTAACAGAAATCTCAACAATAGTCTAACTTCCATAATGACAAGGCTACCATCCATTGGAGTAACATAAATCTCAACGACAGTCTACCTTCCATAATGACAACGCTATCATCCATTGGAGTAACAAAAATATCAACAACATAATACCTTCCATAATGACAAGGCTAGCATCCATTGTAGTAACAAAAATATCGACAACAGACTACGTTCCATAATGACAAGGCTACCCTCCATTGGAGTAACAAAAATCTCCACAACTGACTATGTTCCATAATGAAAAGGCTACCATCCATTGGAGTAACAAAAATATCGACAACAAACTACCTTCCATAATGACAAGGCTACCATCCATTGGAGTAACAAAAATATCGACAACATACTATGTTCCATAATGACAAGGCTACCATCCATTGGAGTAATAAAAATATCGACAACAGACTACATTCCATAGTGATAAGGCTACCATCCATTATAGTAACAAAAATATCAACAATAAACTACCTTCCATAATGACAAGGCTACCATCCATTGGAGTAACATAAATCTCAACGACAGTCTACCTTCCATAATGACAAAGCTATCATCCATTGGAGTAACAAAAATCTCGACAACAGACTACCTTCCATAATGACAAGGCTACCATCCATTGGAGTAACAGAAATCTCAACAACAGATTACCTTTCATAATGACAAGGCTACCATCCATTAGAGTAACAAAAATATCGACAACAGATTACGTTCCATAATGATAAGGCTACCATCCATTAGAGTAACAAAAATCTCGATAACAGACTACGTTCCTTAATGATAAGGCTACCATCCATTAGAGTAACAAAAATATCGACAACAGACTACCTTCCATAATGACAACGTTACCATCCATTGGAATGAAAAAAATCTCGACAACAAACTAGCTTCCATAATGACAAGGCTACCATCCAATGGAATAACTTAAATATCGACAAAAGACTATGTTTCTTAATGAAAAGGCTTCCATCCGTCGGAGTAACAAAAATATCGACAACAAACTATGTTCCAAAATGAAAAAGGCTACCATCCATTGGAGTAACAAAAATCTTGACAACAAACTACCTTCCATAATGACAAGGCTACCATCCATTGGAGTAATAGAAATCTCAACAACAGACTAACTTCCATAATGACAAGGCTACCATCCATTGGAGTAACATAAATCTCCCCGACAGTCTACCTTCCATAATGACAAGGCTATCATCCATTGGAGTAACAAAAATATCAACAACATAATACCTTCCATAATGACAAGGCTAGCATCCATTGTAGTAACAAAAATATCGACAATAGACTACGTTCCATAATGACAAGGCTACCCTCCTTTGGAGTAACAAAAATCTCCACAACTGACTATGTTCCATAATGCAAAGGCTACCATCCATTGGAGTAACAAAAATATCGACAACAAACTACCTTTCATAATGACAAGGCTACCATCCATTGGAGTAACAAAAATTTCGACAACATACTATCGTCCATAATGACAAGTCTACCATCCATTGGAGTAATAAAAATATCGACAACAGACTACATTCCATAGTGATAAGGCTACCATCCATTATAGTAACAAAAATATCAACAATAAACTACCTTCCATAATGACAAGGCTACCATCCATTGGAGTAACAAAAATCTAGATAACAGACTACGTTCCATAATGACAAGGCTACCATCCATTAGAGTAACAAAAATCTCGATAACAGACTACGTTCCTTAATGATAAGGCTACCATCCATTAGAGTAACAAAAATCTCGACAACAGACTACCTTCTATAATGATAAGGTTACCATCAATTGGAATGAAAAAAATATCGACAACAAATTAGCTTCCATAATGACAAGGCTACCATCCAATGGAATAACTTAAATCTCGACAAAAGACTACCTTTCGTAATGAAAAGGCTTCCATCCGTTGGAGTAACAAAAATATGGACAACAAATTATGTTCCAAAATGACAAGGCTACAATCCATTGGAGTAACAAAAATCTCGACAACAGACTACCTTCCATAATGACAAGGCTACCATCCATTGGAGTAACAGAAATCTCAACAACAGATTACCTTTCATAATGACAAGGCTACCATCCATTAGAGTAACAAAAATATCGACAACAGATTACATTCCATAATGACATGGCTACCATCCATTAGAGTAACAAAAATCTCGATAACAGACTACGTTCCTTAATGATAAGGCTGCCATCCATTAGAGTAACAAAAATATCGACAATAGACTACCTTCCATAATGACAAGGTTACCATCCATTGGGATGAAAAAAATCTCGACAACAAACTAGCTTCCATAATGACAAGGCTACCATCCAATGGAATAACTTAAATATCGACAAAAGACTACGTTTCTTAATGAAAAGGCTTCCATCCGTCGGAGTAAGAAAAATATCGACAACAAACTATGTTCCAAAATGACAAAGGCTACCATTCATTGGAGTAACAAAAATCTTGACAACAAACTACCTTCCATAATGACAAGGCTACCATCCATTGGAGTAACAGAAATCTCAACAACAGTCTAACTTCCATAATGACAAGGCTACCATCCATTGGAGTAACATAAATCTCAACGACAATCTACCTTCCATAATGACAAAGCTATCATCCATTGGAGTAACAAAAATATCAACAACATAATACCTTCCATAATGACAAGGCTAGCATCCATTGTAGTAACAAAAATATCAACAACAGACTATGTTCTATAATGACAAGGCTACCCTCCATTGGAGTAACAAAAATCTCCACAACTGACTATGTTCCATAATGAAAAGGCTACCATCCATTGGAGTAACAAAAATATCGACAACAAACTACCTTCCATAATGACAAGGCTACCATCCATTGGAGTAACAAAAATATCGACAACATACTATGTTCCATAATGACAAGGCTACCATCCATTGGAGTAATAAAAATATCGACAATAGACTACATTCCATAGTGATAAGGCTACCATCCATTATAGTAACAAAAATATCAACAATAAACTACCTTCCATAATGACGAGGCTACCATCCATTGGAGTAACATAAATCTCAACGACAGTCTACCTTCCATAATGACAAAGCTATCATCCATTGGAGTAACAAAAATATCAACAACATAATACCTTCCATAATAACAAGGCTAGCATCCATTATAGTAACAAAAATATCGACAACAGTCTATGTTCCATAATGACAAGGCTACCCTCCATTGGAGTAACAAAAATCTCCACAACTGACTATGTTCCATAATGAAAAGGCTACCATCCATTGGAGTAACAAAAATATCGACAACAAACTACCTTCCATAATGACAAGGCTACCATCCATTGGAGTAACAAAAATATCGACAACATACTATGTTCCATAATGACAAGGCTACCATCCTTTGGAGTAATAAAAATATCGACAACAGAGTACATTCCATAGTGATAAGGCTACCATCCATTATAGTAACAAAAATATCAACAATAAACTACCTTCCATAATGACAAGGCTACCATCCATTGGAGTTATAAAAACATAGATAACAGACTACGTTCCATAATGACACGGCTACCATCCATTAGAGTAACAAAAATCTCGATAACAGACTATGTTCCTTAATGATAAGGCCACCATCCATTAGAGTAACAAAAATCTCGACAACAGACTACCTTCTATAATGACAAGGTTACCATCAATTGGAATGAAAAAAATATCGACAACAAACTAGCTTCCATAATGACAAGGCTACCATCCAATGGAATAACTTAAATCTCGACAAAAGACTACCTTTCGTAATGAAAAGGCTTCCATCCGTTGGAGTAACAAAAATATCGACAACAAATTATGTTCCAAAATGACAAGGCTACCATACATTGGAGTAACAAAAATCTCGACAACAGACTACCTTCCATAATGACAAGGCTACCATCCATTGGAGTAACAGAAATCTCAACAACAGATTACCTTTCATAATGACAAGGCTACCATCCATTAGAGTAACAAAAATATCGACAACAGATTACGTTCCATAATGACAAGGCTACCATCCATTAGAGTAACAAAAATCTCGATAACAGACTACGTTCCTTAATGATAAGGCTACCATCCATTAGAGTAACAAAAATATCGACAACAGACTACCTTCCATAATGACAACGTTACCATCCATTGGAATGAAAAAAATCTCGACAACAAACTAGCTTCCATAATGACAAGGCTACCATCCAATGGAATAACTTAAATATCGACAAAAGACTATGTTTCTTAATGAAAAGGCTTCCATCCGTCGGAGTAACAAAAATATCGACAACAAACTATGTTCCAAAATGACAAAGGCTACCATCCATTGGAGTAACAAAAATCTTGACAACAAACTACCTTCCATAATGACAAGGCTACCATCCATTGGAGTAATAGAAATCTCAACAACAGACTAACTTCCATAATGACAAGGCTACCATCCATTGGAGTAACATAAATCTCCCCGACAGTCTACCTTCCATAATGACAAGGCTATCATCCATTGGAGTAACAAAAATATCAACAACATAATACCTTCCATAATGACAAGGCTAGCATCCATTGTAGTAACAAAAATATCGACAACAGACTACGTTCCATAATGACAAGGCTACCCTCCATTGGAGTAACAAAAATCTCCAAAACTGACTATGTTCCATAATGAAAAGGCTACCATCCATTGGAGTAACAAAAATATCGACAACAAACTACCTTTCATAATGACAAGGCTACCATCCATTGGAGTAACAAAAATTTCGACAACATACTATGGTCCATAATGACAAGTCTACCATCCATTGGAGTAATAAAAATATCGACAACAGACTACATTCCATAGTGATAAGGCTACCATCCATTATAGTAACAAAAATATCAACAATAAACTACCTTCCATAATGACAAGGTTACCATCCATTGGAGTAACAAAAATCTAGATAACAGACTACGTTACATAATGACAAGGCTACCATCCATTAGAGTAACAAAAATCTCGATAACAGACTACGTTCCTTAATGATAAGGCTACCATCCATTAGAGTAACAAAAATCTCGACAACAGACTACCTTCTATAATGATAAGGTTACCATCAATTGGAATGAAAAAAATATCGACAACAAATTAGCTTCCATAATGACAAGGCTACCATCCAATGGAATAACTTAAATCTCGACAAAAGACTACCTTTCGTAATGAAAAGGCTTCCATCCGTTGGAGTAACAAAAATATGGACAACAAATTATGTTCCAAAATGACAAGGCTACAATCCATTGGAGTAACAAAAATCTCGACAACAGACTACCTTCCATAATGACAAGGTTACCATCCATTGGAGTAACAGAAATCTCAACAACAGATTACCTTTCATAATGACAAGGCTACCATCCATTAGAGTAACAAAAATATCGACAACAGATTACATTCCATAATGACATGGCTACCATCCATTAGAGTAACAAAAATGTCAATAACAGACTACGTTCCTTAATGATAAGGCTACCATCCATTAGAGTAACAAAAATATCGACAACAGACTACCTTCCATAATGACAACGTTACCATCCATTGGAATGAAAAAAATCTCGACAACAAACTAGCTTCCATAATGACAAGGCTACCATCCAATGGAATAACTTAAATATCGACAAAAGACTATGTTTCTTAATGAAAAGGCTTCCATCCGTCGGAGTAACAAAAATATCGACAACAAACTATGTTCCAAAATGACAAAGGCTACCATCCATTGGAGTAACAAAAATCTTGACAACAAACTACCTTCCATAATGACAAGGCTACCATCCATTGGAGTAACAGAAATCTCAACAACAGACTAACTTCCATAATGACAAGGCTACCATCCATTGGAGTAACATAAATCTCAACGACAGTCTACCTTCCATAATGACAAGGCTATCATCCATTGGAGTAACAAAAATATCAATAACATAATACCTTCCATAATGACAAGGCTAGCATCCATTGTAGTAACAAAAATATCGACAACAGACTACGTTCCATAATGACAAGGCTACCCTCCATTGGAGTAACAAAAATCTCCACAACTGACTATGTTCCATAATGAAAAGGCTATCATCCATTGGAGTAACAAAAATATCGACAACAAACTACCTTTCATAATGACAAGGCTACCATCCATTGGAGTAACAAAAATATCGACAACATACTATGGTCCATAATGACAAGGCTACCATCCATTGGAGTAATAAAAATATCGACAACAGACTACATTCCATAGTGATAAGGCTACCATCCATTATAGTAACAAAAATATCAACAATAAACTACCTTCCATAATGACAAGGCTACCATCCATTGGAGTAACAAAAATCTAGATAACAGACTACGTTCCATAATGACAAGGCTACCATCCATTAGAGTAACAAAAATCTCGATAACAGACTACGTTCCTTAATGATAAGGCTACCATCCATTAGAGTAACAAAAATCTCGACAACAGACTACCTTCTATAATGACAAGGTTACCATCAATTGGAATGAAAAAAATATCGACAACAAACTAGCTTCCATAATGACAAGGCTACCATCCAATGGAATAACTTAAATCTCGACAAAAGATTACCTTTCGTAATGAAAAGGCTTCCATCCGTTGGAGTAACAAAAATATCGACAACAAATTATGTTCCAAAATGACAAGGCTACCATCCATTGGAGTAACAAAAATCTCGACAACAAACTACCTTCCATAATGACAAGGCTACCATCCATTGGAGTAACAGAAATCTCAACAACAGATTACCTTTCATAATGACAAGGCTACCATCCATTAGAGTAACAAACATATCGACAACAGATTACGTTCCATAATGACAAGGCTACCATCCATTAGAGTAACAAAAATCTCGATAACAGACTACGTTCCTTAATGATAAGGCTACCATCCATTAGAGTAACAAAAATATCGACAATAGACTACCTTCCATAATGACAAGGTTACCATTCATTGGGATGAAAAAAATCTCGACAACAAACTAGCTTCCATAATGACAAGGCTACCATCCAATGGAATAACTTAAATATCGACAAAAGACTACGTTTCTTAATGAAAAGGCTTCCATCTGTCGGAGTAAGAAAAATATCGACAACAAACTATGTTCCAAAATCACAAAGGCTACCATCCATTGGAGTAACAAAAATCTTGACAACAAACTACCTTCCATAATGACAAGGCTACCATCCATTGGAGTAACAGAAATCTCAACAACAATCTAACTTCCATAATGACAAGGCTACCATCCATTGGAGTAACATAAATCTCAATGACAGTCTACCTTCCATAATGACAAAGCTATCATCCATTGGAGTAACAAAAATATCAACAACATAATACCTTCCATAATGACAAGGCTAGCATCAATTGTAGTAACAAAAATATCAACAACAGACTACGTTCCATAATGACAAGGCTACCCTCCATTGGAGTAACAAAAATCTCCACAACTGACTATGTTCCATAATGAAAAGGCTACCATCCATTGGAGTAACAAAAATATCGACAACAAACTACCTTCCATAATGACAAGGCTACCATCCATTGGAGTAACAAAAATATCGACAACATACTATGTTCAATAATGACAAGGCTACCATCCATTGGAGTAATAAAAATATCGACAACAGACTACATTCCATAGTGATAAGGCTACCATCCATTATAGTAACAAAAATATCAACAATAAACTACCTTCCATAATGACAAGGCTACCATCCATTGGAGTAACATAAATCTCAACGACAGTCTACCTTCCATAATGACAAAGCTATCATCCATTGGAGTAACAAAAATATCAACAACATAATACCTTCCATAATAACAAGGCTAGCATCCATTATAGTAACAAAAATATCGACAACAGACTACGTTCCATAATGACAAGGCTACCCTCCATTGGAGTAACAAAAATCTCCACAACTGACTATGTTCCATAATGAAAAGGCTACCATCCATTGGAGTAACAAAAATATCGACAACAAACTACCTTCCATAATGACAAGGCTACCATCCATTGGAGTAACAAAAATATCGACAACATACTATGTTCCATAATGACAAGGCTACCATCCTTTGGAGTAATAAAAATATCGACAACAGAGTACATTCCATAGTGATAAGGCTACCATCCATTATAGTAACAAAAATATCAACAATAAACTACCTTCCATAATGACAAGGCTACCATCCATTGGAGTAACAAAAATCTAGATAACAGACTACGTTCCATAATGACAAGGCTACCATCCATTAGAGTAACAAAAATCTCGATAACAGACTACGTTCCTTAATGATAAGGCCACCATCCATTAGAGTAACAAAAATCTCGACAACAGACTACCTTCTATAATGACAAGGTTACCATCAATTGGAATGAAAAAAATATCGACAACAAACTAGCTTCCATAATGACAAGGCTACCATCCAATGGAATAACTTAAATCTCGACAAAAGACTACCTTTCGTAATGAAAAGGCTTCCATCCGTTGGAGTAACAAAAATATCGACAACAAATTATGTTCCAAAATGACAAGTCTACCATCCATTGGAGTAACAAAAATCTCTACAACAGACTACCTTCCATAATGACAAGGCTACCATCCATTAAAGTAACAGAAATCTCAACAACAAATTACCTTTCATAATGACAAGGCTACCATCCATTAGAGTAACAAAAATATCGACAACAGATTACGTTCCATAATGACAAGGCTACCATCCATTAGAGTAACAAAAATCTCGATAACAGACTACGTTCCTTAATGATAAGGCTACCATCCATTAGAGTAACAAAAATATTGACAACAGACTACCTTCCATAATGACAACGTTACCATCCATTGGAATGAAAAAAATCTCGACAACAAACTAGCTTCCATAATGACAAGGCTACCATCCAATGGAATAACTTAAATATCGACAAAAGACTATGTTTCTTAATGAAAAGGCTTCCATCCGTCGGAGTAACAAAAATATCGACAACAAACTATGTTCCAAAATGACAAAGGCTACCATCCATTGGAGTAACAAAAATCTTGACAACAAACTACCTTCCATAATGACAAGGCTACCATCCATTGGAGTAACAGAAATCTCAACAACAGACTAACTTCCATAATGACAAGGCTACCATCCATTGGAGTAACACAAATCTCAACGACAGTCTACCTTCCATAATGACAAGGCTATCATCCATTGGAGTAACAAAAATATCAACAACATAATACCTTCCATAATGACAAGGCTAGCATCCATTGTAGTAACAAAAATATCGACAACAGACTACGTTCCATAATGACAAGGCTAACCTCCATTGGAGTAACAAAAATCTCCACAACTGACTATGTTCCATAATGAAAAGGCTACCATCCATTGGAGTAACAAAAATATCGACAACAAACTACCTTTCATAATGACAAGGCTACCATCCATTGGAGTAACAAAAATATCGACAACATACTATGGTCCATAATGACAAGGCTACCATCCATTGGAGTAATAAAAATATCGACAACAGACTACATTCCATAGTGATAAGGCTACCATCCATTATAGTAACAAAAATATCAACAATAAACTCCCTTCCATAATGACAAGGCTACCATCCATTGGAGTAACAAAAATCTAGATAACAGACTACGTTCCATAATGACAAGGCTACCATCCATTAGAGTAACAAAAATTTCGATAACAGACTACGTTCCTTAATGATAAGGCTACCATCCATTAGAGTAACAAAAATCTCGACAACAGACTACCTTCTATAATGACAAGGTTACCATCAATTGGAATGAAAAAAATATCGACAACAAACTAGCTTCCATAATGACAAGGCTACCATCCAATGGAATAACTTAAATCTCGACAAAAGACTACCTTTCGTAATGAAAAGGCTTCCATCCGTTGGAGTAACAAAAATATCGACAACAAATTATGTTCCAAAATGACAAGGCTACCATCCATTGGAGTAACAAAAATCTCGACAACAGACTACCTTCCATAATGACAAGGCTACCATCCATTGGAGTAACAGAAATCTCAACAACAGATTACCTTTCATAATGACAAGGCTACCATCCATTAGAGTAACAAAAATATCGACAACAGATTACGTTCCATAATGACAAGGCTACCATCCATTAGAGTAACAAAAATCTCGATAACAGACTATGTTCCTTAATGATAAGGCTACCATCCATTAGAGTAACAAAAATATCGACAACAGACTACCTTCAATAATGACAAGGTTACCATCCATTGGAATGAAAAAAATCTCGACAACAAACTAGCTTCCATAATGACAAGGCTACCATCCAATGGAATAACTTAAATATCGACAAAAGACTACGTTTCTTAATGAAAAGGCTTCCATCCGTCGGAGTAACAAAAATATCGACAACAAACTATGTTCCAAAATGACAAAGGCTACCATCCATTGGAGTAACAAAAATCTTGACAACAAACTACCTTCCATAATGACAAGGCTACCATCCATTGGAGTAACAGAAATCTCAACAACATACTAACTTCCATAATGACAAGGCTACCATCCATTGGAGTAACATAAATCTCAATGACAGTCTACCTTCCATAATGACAAGGCTATCATCCATTGGAGTAACAAAAATATCAACAACATAATACCTTCCATAATGACAAGGCTAGCATCCATTGTAGTAACAAAAATATCGACAACAGACTACGTTCCATAATGACAAGGCTACCCTCCATTGGAGTAACAAAAATCTCCACAACTGACTATGTTCCATAATGAAAAGGCTACCATCCATTGGAGTAAGAAAAATATCGATAACAAACTACCTTTCATAATGACAAGGCTACCATCCATTGGAGTAACAAAAATATCGACAACATACTATGGTCCATAATGACAAGGCTACCATCCATTGGAGTAATAAAAATATCGACAACAGACTACATTCCATAGTGATAAGGCTACCATCCATTATAGTAACAAAAATATCAACAATAAACTACCTTCCATAATGACAAGGCTACCATACATTGGAGTAACAAAAATCTAGATAAAAGACTACGTTCCATAATGACAAGGCTACCATCCATTAGAGTAACAAAAATCTCGATAACAGACTACGTTCCTTAATGATAAGGCTACCGTCCATTAGAGTAACAAAAATCTCGACAACAGACTACCTTCTATAATGACAAGGTTACCATCAATTGGAATGAAAAAAATATCGACAACAAACTAGCTTCCATAATGACAAGGCTACCATCCAATGGAATAACTTAAATCTCGACAAAAGACTACCTTTCGTAATGAAAAGGCTTCCATCCGTTGGAGTAACAAAAATATCGACAACAAATTATGTTCCAAAATGACAAGGCTACAATCCATTGGAGTAACAAAAATCTCGACAACAGACTACCTTCCATAATGACAAGGCTACCATCCATTGGAGTCACAGAAATCTCAACAACAGATTACCTTTCATAATGACAAGGCTACCTTCCATTAGAGTAACAAAAATATCGACAACAGATTACGTTCCATAATGACAAGGCTACCATCCATTAGAGTAACAAAAATCTCGATAACAGACTACGTTCCTTATTGATAAGGCTACCATCCATTAGAGTAACAAAAATATACACAACAGACTACCTTCCATAATGACAAGGTTACCATCAATTGGAATGAAAAAAATCTCGACAACAAACTAGCTTCCATAATGACAAGGCTACCATCCAATGGAATAACTTAAATTACGACAAAAGACTACCTTTCTTAATGAAAAGGTTTCCATCCGTGGAAGTAACAAAAATATCGACAACAAACTATGTTCCAAAATGACAAAGGCTACCATCCATTGGAGTAACAAAAATCTTGACAACAAACTACCTTCCATAATGACAAGGCTACCATCCATTGGAGTAACAGAAATCTCAACAACAGACTAACTTCCATAATGACAAGGCTACCATCCATTGGAGTAACATAAATCTCAACGACAGTCTACCTTCCATAATGACAAGGCTATCATCCATTGGAGTAACAAAAATATCAACAACATAATACCTTCCATAATGACAAGGCTAGCATCCATTGTAGTAACAAAAATATCGACAACAGACTATGTTCCATAATGACAAGGCTACCCTCCATTGGAGTAACAAAAATCTCCACAACTGACTATGTTCCATAATGAAAAGGCTACCATCCATTGGAGTAACAAAAATATCGACAACAAACTACCTTCCATAATGGCAAGGCTACCATCCATTGGAGTAACAAAAATATCGACAACATACTATGTTCCATAATGACAAGGCTACCATCCATTGGAGTAATAAAAATATCGACAACAGACTACATTCCATAGTGATAAGGCTACCACCCATTATAGTAACAAAAATATCAACAATAAACTACCTTCCATAATGACAAGGCTACCATCCATTGGAGGAACAAAAATCTAGATAACAGACTACGTTCCATAATGACAAGGCTACCATCCATTAGAGTAACAAAAATCTCGATAATAGACTACGTTCCTTAATGATAAGGCTACCATCCATTAGAGTAACAAAAATCTCGACAACAGACTACCTTCTATAATGACAAGGTTACCATCAATTGGAATGAAAAAAATATCGACAACAAATTAGCTTCCATAATGACAAGGCTACCATCCAATGAAATAACTTAAATCTCGACAAAAGACTACCTTTCGTAATGAAAAGGCTTCCATCCGTTGGAGTAACAAAAATATCGACAACAAATTATGTTCCAAAATGACAAGGCTACCATCCATTGGAGTAACAAAAATCTCGACAACAGACTACCTTCCATAATGACAAGGCTACCATCCATTGGAGTAACAGAAATCTCATCAACAGATTACCTTTCATAATGACAAGGCTACCATCCATTAGAGTAACAAAAATATCGACAACAGATTACGTTCCATAATGACAAGGCTACCATCCATTAGAGTAACAAAAATCTCGATAACAGACTACGTTCCTTAATGATAAGGCTACCATCCATTAGAGTAACAAAAATATCGACAACATACTACCTTCCATAATGACAAGGTTACCATCCATTGGAATGAAAAAAATCTCGACAACAAACTAGCTTCCATAATGACAAGGCTACCATCCAAAGGAATAACTTAAATATCGACAAAAGACTACCTTTCTTAATGAAAAGGCTTCCATCCGTCGGAGTAACAAAAATATCGATAACAAACTATGTTCCAAAATGACAAAGGCTACCATCCATTGGAGTAACAAAAATCTTGACAACAAACTACCTTCCATAATGACAAGGCTACCATCCATTGGAGTAACAGAAATCTCAACAACAGACTAACATCCATAATGACAAGGCTACCATCCATTGGAGTAACATAAATCTCAACGACAGTTTACCTTCCATAATGACAAGGCTATCATCCATTGGAGTAACAAAAATATCAACAACATAATACCTTCCATAATGACAAGGCTAGCATCCATTGTAGTAACAAAAATATCGATAACAGACTACATTCGATAATGACAAGGCTACCCTCCATTGGAGTAACAAAAATCTCCACAACTGACTATGTTCCATAATGAAAAGGCTACCATCCATTGGAGTAACAAAAATATCGACAACAAACTACTTTTCATAATGACAAGGCTACCATCCATTGGAGTAACAAAAATATCGACAACATACTATGGTCCATAATGACAAGGCTACCATCCATTGGAGTAATAAAAATATCGACAACAGACTACATTCCATAGTGATAAGGCTACCATCCATTATAGTAACAAAAATATCAACAATAAACTACCTTCAATAATGACAAGGCTACCATCCATTGGAGTAACAAAAATCTAGATAACAGACTACGTTCCATAATGACAAGGCTACCATCCATTAGAGTAACAAAAATCTCGATAACAGACTACGTTCCTTAATGATAAGGCTACCATCCATTAGAGTAACAAAAATCTCGACAACAGACTACCTTCTATAATGACAAGGTTACCATCAATTGGAATGAAAAAAATATCGACAACAAACTAGCTTCCATAATGACAAGGCTACCATCCAATGGAATAACTTAAATCTCGACAAAAGACTACCTTTCATAATGAAAAGGCTTCCATCCGTTGGAGTAACAAAAATATCGACAACAAATTATGTTCCAAAATGACAAGGCTACCATCCATTGGAGTAACAAAAATCTCGACAACAGACTACCTTCCATAATGACAAGGCTACCATCCATTGGAGTTACAGAAATCTCAACAACAGATTACCTTTCATAATGACAAGGCTACCATCCATTAGAGTAACAAAAATATCGACAACAGATTACGTTCCATAATGACAAGGCTACCATCCATTAGAGTAACAAAAATCTCGATAACAGACTACGTTCCTTATTGATAAGGCTACCATCCATTAGAGTAACAAAAATATAGACAACAGACTACCTTCCATAATGACAAGGTTACCATCAATTGGAATGAAAAAAATCTCGACAACAAACTAGCTTCCATAATGACAAGGCTACCATCCAATGGAATAACTTAAATTACGACAAAAGACTACCTTTCTTAATGAAAAGGTTTCCATCCGTGGAAGTAACAAAAATATCGACAACAAACTATGTTCCAAAATGACAAAGGCTACCATCCATTGGAGTAACAAAAATCTTGACAACAAACTACCTTCCATAATGACAAGGCTACCATCAATTGGAGTAACAGAAATCTCAACAAGAGACTAACTTCCATAATGACAAGGCTACCATCCATTGGAGTAACATAAATCTCAACGACAGTCTACCTTCCATAATGACAAGGCTATCATCCATTGGAGTAACAAAAATATCAACAACATAATACCTTCCATAATGACAAGGCTAGCATCCATTGTAGTAACAAAAATATCGACAACAAACTATGTTCCATAATGACAAGGCTACCCTCCATTGGAGTAACAAAAATATCGACAACAAACTACCTTCCATAATGACAAGGCTACCATCCATTGGAGTAACAAAAATATCGACAACATACTATGTTCCATAATGACAAGGCTACCATCCATTGGAGTAATAAAAATATCGACAACAGACTACATTCCATAGTGATAAGGCTACCACCCATTATAGTAACAAAAATATCAACAATAAACTACCTTCCATAATGATAAGGCTACCATCCATTGGAGTAACAAAAATCTAGATAACAGACTACGTTCCATAATGACAAGGCTACCATCCATTAGAGTAACAAAAATCTCGATAACAGACTACGTTCCTTAATGATAAGGCTACCATCCATTAGAGTAACAAAAATCTCGACAACAGACTACCTTCTATAATGACAAGGTTACCATCAATTGGAATGAAAAAAATATCGACAACAAACTAGCTTCCATAATGACAAGGCTACCATCCAATGGAATAACTTAAATCTCGACAAAAGACTACCTTTCGTAATGAAAAGGCTTCCATCCGTTGGAGTAACAAAAATATCGACAACAAATTATGTTCCAAAATGACAAGGCTACCATCCATTGGAGTAACAAAAATCTCGACAACAGACTACCTTCCATAATGACAAGGCTACCATCCATTGGAGTAACATAAATCTCAACAACAGATTACCTTTCATAATGACAAGGCTACCATCCATTAGAGTAACAAAAATATCGACAACAGATTACGTTCCATAATGACAAGGCTACCATCCATTAGAGTAACAAAAATCTCGATAACAGACTACGTTCCTTATTGATAAGGCTACCATCCATTAGAGTAACAAAAATATAGACAACAGACTACCTTCCATAATGACAAGGTTACCATGAATTGGAATGAAAAAAATCTCGACAACAAACTAGCTTCCATAATGACAAGGCTACCATCCAATGGAATAACTTAAATTACGACAAAAGACTACCTTTCTTAATGAAAAGGTTTCCATCCGTGGAAGTAACAAAAATATCGACAACAAACTATGTTCCAAAATGACAAAGGCTACCATCCATTGGAGTAACAAAAATCTTGACAACAAACTACCTTCCATAATGACAAGGCTACCATCCATTGGAGTAACAGAAATCTCAACAAGAGACTAACTTCCATAATGACAAGGCTACCATCCATTGGAGTAACATAAATCTCAACGACAGTCTACCTTCCATAATGACAAGGCTATCATCCATTGGAGTAACAAAAATATCAACAACATAATACCTTCCATAATGACAAGGCTAGCATCCATTGTAGTAACAAAAATATCGACAACAGACTATGTTCCATAATGACAAGGCTACCCTCCATTGGAGTAACAAAAATATCGACAACAAACTACCTTCCATAATGACAAGGCTACCATCCATTGGAGTAACAAAAATATCGACAACATACTATGTTCCATAATGACAAGGCTACCATCCATTGGAGTAATAAAAATATCGACAACAGACTACATTCCATAGTGATAAGGCTACCACCCATTATAGTAACAAAAATATCAACAATAAACTACCTTCCATAATGACAAGGCTACCATCCATTGGAGTAACAAAAATCTAGATAACAGACTACGTTCCATAATGACAAGGCTACCATCCATTAGAGTAACAAAAATCTCGATAATAGACTACGTTCCTTAATGATAAGGCTACCATCCATTAGAGTAACAAAAATCTCGACAACAGACTACCTTCTATAATGACAAGGTTACCATCAATTGGAATGAAAAAAATATCGACAACAAATTAGCTTCCATAATGACAAGGCTACCATCCAATGAAATAACTTAAATCTCGACAAAAGACTACCTTTCGTAATGAAAAGGCTTCCATCCGTTGGAGTAACAAAAATATCGACAACAAATTATGTTCCAAAATGACAAGGCTACCATCCATTGGAGTAACAAAAATCTCGACAACAGACTACCTTCCATAATGACAAGGCTACCATCCATTGGAGTAACAGAAATCTCATCAACAGATTACCTTTCATAATGACAAGGCTACCATCCATTAGAGTAACAAAAATATCGACAACAGATTACGTTCCATAATGACAAGGCTACCATCCATTAGAGTAACAAAAATCTCGATAACAGACTACGTTCCTTAATGATAAGGCTACCATCCATTAGAGTAACAAAAATATCGACAACATACTACCTTCCATAATGACAAGGTTACCATCCATTGGAATGAAAAAAATCTCGACAACAAACTAGCTTCCATAATGACAAGGCTACCATCCAAAGGAATAACTTAAATATCGACAAAAGACTACCTTTCTTAATGAAAAGGCTTCCATCCGTCGGAGTAACAAAAATATCGATAACAAACTATGTTCCAAAATGACAAAGGCTACCATCCATTGGAGTAACAAAAATCTTGACAACAAACTACCTTCCATAATGACAAGGCTACCATCCATTGGAGTAACAGAAATCTCAACAACAGACTAACATCCATAATGACAAGGCTACCATCCATTGGAGTAACATAAATCTCAACGACAGTTTACCTTCCATAATGACAAGGCTATCATCCATTGGAGTAACAAAAATATCAACAACATAATACCTTCCATAATGACAAGGCTAGCATCCATTGTAGTAACAAAAATATCGACAACAGACTACATTCCATAATGACAAGGCTACCCTCCATTGGAGTAACAAAAATCTCCACAACTGACTATGTTCCATAATGAAAAGGCTACCATCCATTGGAGTAACAAAAATATCAACAACAAACTACTTTTCATAATGACAAGGCTACCATCCATTGGAGTAACAAAAATATCGACAACATACTATGGTCCATAATGACAAGGCTACCATCCATTGGAGTAATAAAAATATCGACAACAGACTACATTCCATAGTGATAAGGCTACCATCCATTATAGTAACAAAAATATCAACAATAAACTACCTTCAATAATGACAAGGCTACCATCCATTGGAGTAACAAAAATCTAGATAACAGACTACGTTCCATAAT
The DNA here is from genome assembly GCA_948472305.1 of Vicia faba. Taxonomy (NCBI): domain Eukaryota; kingdom Viridiplantae; phylum Streptophyta; class Magnoliopsida; order Fabales; family Fabaceae; genus Vicia; species Vicia faba. The sequence goes on along the minus strand of OX451738.1, from coordinate 832,149,425 downwards.
GACAAGGCTACCATCCATTAGAGTAACAAAAATCTCGATAACAGACTACGTTCCTTAATGATAAGGCTACCATCCATTAGAGTAACAAAAATCTCGACAACAGACTACCTTCTATAATGACAAGGTTACCATCAATTGGAATGAAAAAAATATCGACAACAAACTAGCTTCCATAATGACAAGGCTACCATCCAATGGAATAACTTAAATCTCGACAAAAGACTACCTTTCATAATGAAAAGGCTTCCATCCGTTGGAGTAACAAAAATATCGACAACAAATTATGTTCCAAAATGACAAGGCTACCATCCATTGGAGTAACAAAAATCTCGACAACAGACTACCTTCCATAATGACAAGGCTACCATCCATTGGAGTTACAGAAATCTCAACAACAGATTACCTTTCATAATGACAAGGCTACCATCCATTAGAGTAACAAAAATATCGACAACAGATTACGTTCCATAATGACAAGGCTACCATCCATTAGAGTAACAAAAATCTCGATAACAGACTACGTTCCTTATTGATAAGGCTACCATCCATTAGAGTAACAAAAATATAGACAACAGACTACCTTCCATAATGACAAGGTTACCATCAATTGGAATGAAAAAAATCTCGACAACAAACTAGCTTCCATAATGACAAGGCTACCATCCAATGGAATAACTTAAATTACGACAAAAGACTACCTTTCTTAATGAAAAGGTTTCCATCCGTGGAAGTAACAAAAATATCGACAACAAACTATGTTCCAAAATGACAAAGGCTACCATCCATTGGAGTAACAAAAATCTTGACAACAAACTACCTTCCATAATGACAAGGCTACCATCAATTGGAGTAACAGAAATCTCAACAAGAGACTAACTTCCATAATGACAAGGCTACCATCCATTGGAGTAACATAAATCTCAACGACAGTCTACCTTCCATAATGACAAGGCTATCATCCATTGGAGTAACAAAAATATCAACAACATAATACCTTCCATAATGACAAGGCTAGCATCCATTGTAGTAACAAAAATATCGACAACAGACTATGTTCCATAATGACAAGGCTACCCTCCATTGGAGTAACAAAAATATCGACAACAAACTACCTTCCATAATGACAAGGCTACCATCCATTGGAGTAACAAAAATATCGACAACATACTATGTTCCATAATGACAAGGCTACCATCCATTGGAGTAATAAAAATATCGACAACAGACTACATTCCATAGTGATAAGGCTACCACCCATTATAGTAACAAAAATATCAACAATAAACTACCTTCCATAATGATAAGGCTACCATCCATTGGAGTAACAAAAATCTAGATAACAGACTACGTTCCATAATGACAAGGCTACCATCCATTAGAGTAACAAAAATCTCGATAACAGACTACGTTCCTTAATGATAAGGCTACCATCCATTAGAGTAACAAAAATCTCGACAACAGACTACCTTCTATAATGACAAGGTTACCATCAATTGGAATGAAAAAAATATCGACAACAAACTAGCTTCCATAATGACAAGGCTACCATCCAATGGAATAACTTAAATCTCGACAAAAGACTACCTTTCGTAATGAAAAGGCTTCCATCCGTTGGAGTAACAAAAATATCGACAACAAATTATGTTCCAAAATGACAAGGCTACCATCCATTGGAGTAACAAAAATCTCGACAACAGACTACCTTCCATAATGACAAGGCTACCATCCATTGGAGTAACATAAATCTCAACAACAGATTACCTTTCATAATGACAAGGCTACCATCCATTAGAGTAACAAAAATATCGACAACAGATTACGTTCCATAATGACAAGGCTACCATCCATTAGAGTAACAAAAATCTCGATAACAGACTACGTTCCTTATTGATAAGGCTACCATCCATTAGAGTAACAAAAATATAGACAACAGACTACCTTCCATAATGACAAGGTTACCATCAATTGGAATGAAAAAAATCTCGACAACAAACTAGCTTCCATAATGACAAGGCTACCATCCAATGGAATAACTTAAATTACGACAAAAGACTACCTTTCTTAATGAAAAGGTTTCCATCCGTGGAAGTAACAAAAATATCGACAACAAACTATGTTCCAAAATGACAAAGGCTACCATCCATTGGAGTAACAAAAATCTTGACAACAAACTACCTTCCATAATGACAAGGCTACCATCCATTGGAGTAACAGAAATCTCAACAAGAGACTAACTTCCATAATGACAAGGCTACCATCCATTGGAGTAACATAAATCTCAACGACAGTCTACCTTCCATAATGACAAGGCTATCATCCATTGGAGTAACAAAAATATCAACAACATAATACCTTCCATAATGACAAGGCTAGCATCCATTGTAGTAACAAAAATATCGACAACAGACTATGTTCCATAATGACAAGGCTACCCTCCATTGGAGTAACAAAAATATCGACAACAAACTACCTTCCATAATGACAAGGCTACCATCCATTGGAGTAACAAAAATATCGACAACATACTATGTTCCATAATGACAAGGCTACCATCCATTGGAGTAATAAAAATATCGACAACAGACTACATTCCATAGTGATAAGGCTACCACCCATTATAGTAACAAAAATATCAACAATAAACTACCTTCCATAATGACAAGGCTACCATCCATTGGAGTAACAAAAATCTAGATAACAGACTACGTTCCATAATGACAAGGCTACCATCCATTAGAGTAACAAAAATCTCGATAACAGACTACGTTCATAAATGATAAGGCTACCATCCATTAGAGTAACAAAAATCTCGACAACAGACTACCTTCTATAATGACAAGGTTACCATCAATTGGAATGAAAAAAATATCGACAACAAACTAGCTTTCATAATGACAAGGCTACCATCCAATGGAATAACTTAAATCTCGACAAAAGACTACCTTTCGTAATGAAAAGGCTTCCATCCGTTGGAGTAACAAAAATATCGACAACAAATTATGTTCCAAAATGACAAGGCTACCATCCATTAGAGTAACAAAAATCTCGACAACAGACTACCTTCCATAATGACAAGGCTACCATCCATTGGAGTAACATAAATCTCAACAACAGATTACCTTTCATAATGACAAGGCTACCATCCATTAGAGTAACAAAAATATCGACAACAGATTACGTTCCATAATGACAAGGCTACCATCCATTAGAGTAACAAAAATCTCGATAACAGACTACGTTCCTTAATGATAAGGCTACCATCCATTAGAGTAACAAAAATATCGACAACATACTACCTTCCATAATGACAAGGTTACCATCCATTGGAATGAAAAAAATCTCGACAACAAACTAGCTTCCATAATGACAAGGCTACCATCCAATGGAATAACTTAAATATCGACAAAAGACTACGTTTCTTAATAAAAAGGCTTCCATCCGTCGGAGTAACAAAAATATCGACAACAAACTATGTTCCAAAATGACAAAGGCTACCATCCATTGGAGTAACAAAAATCTTGACAACAAACTACCTTCCATAATGACAAGGCTACCATCCATTGGAGTAACAGAAATCTCAACAACAGACTAACTTCCATAATGACAAGGCTACCATCCATTGGAGTAACATAAATCTCAACGACAGTTTACCTTCCATAATGACAAGGCTATCATCCATTGGAGTAACAAAAATATCAACAACATAATACCTTCCATAATGACAAGGCTAGCATCCATTGTAGTAACAAAAATATCGACAACAGACTACATTCCATAATGACAAGGCTACCCTCCATTGGAGTAACAAAAATCTCCACAACTGACTATGTTCCATAATGAAAAGGCTACCATCCATTGGAGTAACAAAAATATCAACAACAAACTACTTTTCATAATGACAAGGCTACCATCCATTGGAGTAACAAAAATATCGACAACATACTATGGTCCATAATGACAAGGCTACCATCCATTGGAGTAATAAAAATATCGACAACAGACTACATTCCATAGTGATAAGGCTACCATCCATTATAGTAACAAAAATATCAACAATAAACTACCTTCCATAATGACAAGGCTACCATCCATTGGAGTAACAAAAATCTAGATAACAGACTACGTTCCATAATGACAAGGCTACCATCCATTAGAGTAACAAAAATCTCGATAACAGACTACGTTCCTTAATGATAAGGCTACCATCCATTAGAGTAACAAAAATCTCGACAACAGACTACCTTCTATAATGACAAGGTTACCATCAATTGGAATGAAAAAAATATCGACAACAAACTAGCTTCCATAATGACAAGGCTACCATCCAATGGAATAACTTAAATCTCGACAAAAGACTACCTTTCATAATGAAAAGGCTTCCATCCGTTGGAGTAACAAAAATACCGACAACAAATTATGTTCCAAAATGACAAGGCTACCATCCATTGGAGTAACAAAAATCTCGACAACAAACTACCTTCCATAATGACAAGGCTACCATCCATTGGAGTCACAGAAATCTCAACAACAGATTACCTTTCATAATGACAAGGCTACCATCCATTAGAGTAACAAAAATATCGACAACAGATTACGTTCCATAATGACAAGGCTACCATCCATTAGAGTAACAAAAATCTCGATAACAGACTACGTTCCTTATTGATAAGGCTACCATCCATTAGAGTAACAAAATTATAGATAATAGACTACCTTCCATAATGACAAGGTTACCATCAATTGGAATGAAAAAAATCTCGACAACAAACTAGCTTCCATAATGACAAGGCTACCATCCAATGGAATAACTTAAATTACGACAAAAGACTACCTTTCTTAATGAAAAGGTTTCCATCCGTGGAAGTAACAAAAATATCGACAACAAACTATGTTCCAAAATGACAAAGGCTACCATCCATTGGAGTAACAAAAATCTTGACAACAAACTACCTTCCATAATGACAAGGCTACCATCCATTGGAGTAACAGAAATCTCAACAAGAGACTAACTTCCATAATGACAAGGCTACCATCCATTGGAGTAACATAAATCTCAACGACAGTCTACCTTCCATAATGACAAGGCTATCATCCATTGGAGTAACAAAAATATCAACAACATAATACCTTCCATAATGACAAGGCTAGCATCCATTGTAGTAACAAAAATATCGACAACAGACTATGTTCCATAATGACAAGGCTACCCTCCATTGGAGTAACAAAAATATCGACAACAAACTACCATCCATAATGACAAGGCTACCATCCATTGGAGTAACAAAAATATCGACAACATACTATGTTCCATAATGACAAGGCTACCATCCATTGGAGTAATAAAAATATCGACAACAGACTACATTCCATAGTGATAAGGCTACCACCCATTATAGTAACAAAAATATCAACAATAAACTACCTTCCATAATGACAAGGCTACCATCCATTGGAGTAACAAAAATCTAGATAACAGACTACGTTCTGTAACACCCTCTAAAACCCGCATATAATTTTCGCAAATATTAAAAATTATAAACTCAGAGTACATGTAATAATCGAGGAATGCTACAATTCTCTTTTAATAAAATAAATTCCTGTCATGCATAATTTTAGTGGTAACTCATACATGTCTACACAGCGGAATAATTTATTTAATAAAATCAAATGTTATAATATTTTCCAAAATCATCAGGGATTAACACCTGGAAAAGTCAACGTCATATTATAACAATTAAGAGAAAATAAACGAGTCTGACTAAAGCAGCTCGACAACCAAACGTTCCCGGAGTTACAACTATCAGAGCATGACCCGGACATACTAAAACGAAACTAAACTAGACACGATAAGCCTTCGCCAAGCACCTGAGCGAAGCTCCTCAATCTGAAATATTCAACAGTAAGGGTGAGCTTCTCAAATATACATTTGGTTATACATTCATAACAATCAATTCACGAAATCATAAGCATCACCCAATAATTAGCATATTTCCTAGTTTACAAAACCTTTACAATTCATATATCCATGACATATTGCCTTTCATTTTTGCAAATATTCATCAAACATCATCAACCATTTATCAAATCATACGTGCATACAGACAATCAAATATAACATTGGAAAAATCATCCATTCATGTTATATTCGAGTAATGCAACACACCCATGCATGTGGTACCACTTCACCGCCCCATTAAATCTCGGGTCACGGATAACTCACCGTTCCATTATATCGCGGACACGGCTACCACCTCAACGTTCCATTAAATCGCGGACACGTATATTGGCCACCATGTTAATTCCACACAATGGGAATTAACAAATGCAACATGATATGTAAGTATGTAACACTCAGCATACTATGAACATCGATCAACATATCATGCACATCAACAATATCAAACATAACATGATATGAATAGCATGTAACCACTCAGCATACTATTTAAACATCAATAATATCAAGTTACGAATAGCATGTAATCACTCAGCATACTATTCAAACATCAACCAATCACATCAATTATATCATAATTCATGCTCGATAACATATCTAAAAGCATGGCAATAAAAATCCAACATCAAAACACTGAAACCAAAAATTCGGAAAATCATCACAGCAGAGCAACACGGGTGCCCGTGTTGTGCAACACGGCCTGTGTTGTGCAGCACGTCCAGAAAACGCACAATCTATTTTTTTATCAGTACAGGGGATCTGACACGGGTACCCGTGTTGTGCAACACGGCCCGTGTCGTGCAACCAGAAGCACACCCTCTTCCAACACAGAAGAGCAACACGGGCACCCGTGTTGTGCAACACGGCCCGTGTTGCTGAGCGCGTACAGGATTTTCCTGAACCTGCAGCAGCTCAGAAACAGCAGTCCAAACGCGGGAAAACGTCCGCCAAAACGCGCATTTCAGTACCTAACGCATCGAGTTTGTACAATTCACAACAACACCACAATATCCAAGTTACCAACAATTATTATAATAACCTTAATCGGGGATTAACCGTCCTTTTGGGGAATTCTACTGACACTGAGGTTATCCCTACAACTTCCAAGGTAAATTCACGATCATGATATATACTCCCAATTCCTCATTTGGGACCTAAAACTCCTAATCGATTCATAAAAATTGGGAACCTAACCCTTTTCTAACAAGGTTCAGTCCTACGGTTATAGATCCCTAGAAACATTTAACCATTGGGATTTTCCTACAATTACCCGAATCAACCGTACATAAACCCATAAACAAATATAAATCGAGTATAAACCCCCCTTACCTTATCAATTAGCAGCTTTGAGTTCTTGGGCGATGTTCTTCGTTCTCCGTTCTTCAGAGCTCTATTTTCCCAAATTCCAACTTCTGTTCTTACGTGAAAACCAAAAATGAGAAAATGGCCTAAGTCCCAAACATAACTTTATTTCTCTGCACCCCACTCTTTACTAACAACATCTAAGCCCAATAACATAAAAATCCCAATATTCCTTATTTCTTTTATTTTCCTCAAACACTCCAAAATAAATAATTCTTTTTATTTTATTAATTCTAATAAAATAAATTCCCAAATTTAAATAAATCAATTAATTGAAAACGGGGTGTTACAACTCTCCCCCACTAAAAGAGTTTTCGTCCTCGAAAACATACCTTAGACGAACAGCTCCGGATAAGCCTCTTTCATCTGGCTCTCCAGCTCCCAAGTGATATTTCCATCTGCTGGACCTCCCCAAGCAACCTTCACTAATGCTATCTCTTTACCCCTTAACTGTTTCACTTCCCGATCTTCTATCCTCATAGGCAATGCTTCTACTGTCAGGTTATCTCTTACCTGTACATCATCTATTTGGATTACATGAGATGGGTCGGGAATGTATCTCCTCAACTGAGAAACATGAAAAACATCGTGCAAATTCGCAAGTCTCGGAGGTAAAGCAATACGATAAGCAACTTCTCCAACTCTCTCCGTAATCTGAAACGGACCAATAAAACGCGGAGTCAACTTCCTAGATTTCAACGCTCGACCAATACCCGTCATCGGAGTAACTCTCATAAACACATGATCTCCAGCACTAAATTCTAAATTCTTTCTCCTCTTATCATGATAACTTTTCTGACGACTCTGAGAAGCTCTCATCTTCTCTTGAATCAATTTGATCTTTTCAGTAGTCTGCTGAACAATCTCTGGCCCAACTACCGAACTCTCTCCAGATTCATACCAACACAAAGGTGTTCTACACCGTCTACCATACAATGCCTCAAATGGAGCCATACCAATACTCGAATGGTAACTATTGTTATAAGTAAACTCAATCAATGGAAAATAGCTATCCCAAGCTCCACCTTTCTCTAAAACACAAGCACGCAATAAATCTTCCAACGATTGAATCGTCCTCTCCGTCTGTCCATCAGTCTGAGGATGGTAAGCTGAACTCAACCTCAACTTAGTACCCAAAGCCTTCTGCAATCCTTCCCAAAATTTCGAAGTGAACCTCGGATCTCTATCTGACACAATACTAGAAGGAACTCCATGCAAACTCACTATTTTCTCAATATATAACTGTGCCAATCTCTCCATCGAGTAATCCATTCGCACCGGTATAAAATGAGCAGACTTAGTCAACCTATCCACAACGACCCATATTGCTTCACAATTCGTAGGAGTCCTCGGCAACCCAGATACAAAATCCATAGAAATACTATCCCACTTCCATTCTGGAATAAACATTGGTTGCATAAATCCAGACGGCTTCTGATGCTCAATCTTCGATTTCTGACAGATTAAACATGCATACACAAATTCAGCTATTTCCTTTTTCATTCCCGGCCACTAAAACAATTTCTTCAAATCATGATACATTTTCGTGGCACCAGGATGAATACTCATCCCACTGCGATGTCCTTCCTCTAATATACTCTTCTTGATTTCTGCAACATCAGGAACACAAACTCTATCACCAAATCTCATAACATCATTTTCATCAATTTTAAATTCACCACCTTGACCTTGGTCGATCAATGCCAATTTATCAACTAAACTAACATCAGATTTCTGCCCGATCCTGATCTCTTCCAGAATACCACTAGTAAGTTTCAACATACCCAAACGAACACACTTCGGAGTACTTTCACAAACTAAACTCAAATCTCGGAATTGTTCAATTAAATCCAATTCACGAACCATCATCATAGACATATGCAAGGACTTCCTGCTCAAAGCATCTGCAACTACATTTGCCTTACCAGGATGGTAATTCAAACCAAAATCATAATCTTTGAGGAATTCTAACCACCTTCTTTTCCTCATATTGAGCTCTTTCTGATCGAAAAGATACTTCAAACTCTTATGATCACTATACACTTCAAACCTCGAACCATACAGATAATGTCTCCACAATTTCAAGACAAACACAACTGCTGCCAACTCTAAGTCATGAGTAGGATAGTTCCTTTCATGGACCTTCAACTGTCTCGAAGCATACGCAACTACCTGCTGATTCTGCATTAAAACACCACCTAAACCCAACAGAGATGCATCACAATAGACCACAAAAGATTCCACCGGATTCGGCAAAATCAGAATAGGAGCACTAGTCAATCTCCGTTTCAATTCTTGGAAACCTTTCTCACAATCAGAATCCCAAATAAACGCTTGTCCTTTACGAGTCAATTTCGTCAACGGCAATGCTAACTTTGAGAATCCTTCGATAAACTTTCTGTAATAACCTGCAAGACCAAGAAAACTTCTGATTTCCGAAACAGTCTTCGGCGCTTCCCACTGAGATACCGCTTCTACTTTTGTAGGATCCACTGCAATACCATTCTTAGAAATCACATGTCCAAGAAAACTAACTTCATTCAGCCAGAACTCACATTTGGACAACTTTGCATACAACTTCTTATCTTTCAACAACTCTAACACAATTCTGAGATGTTCCGCATGCTCTTTGTCATTCTTGGAATAAATCAGAATGTCATCAATAAAAACCACAACAAACTTATCCAGATACGGATGAAAAATCCTGTTCATATATTCCATGAAAACACCAGGTGCATTAGTAACTCCGAACGGCATAACAGAATATTCATAATGCCCATACCTCGTTCGAAAAGCAGTCTTTTGAATATCTTCCGCTTTCACACGAATCTGATGATATCCAGATCTCAAGTCAATCTTACTGAATACACTGGCTCCAATTAGTTGATCCATTAAATCATCAATCCTCGGTAATGGATACCGATTCTTAATGGTTACCTTGTTCAATTGCCTGTAATCAACACACAGTCTCATAGAACCTTCTTTCTTCTTAACCAACAATACCGGAGCACCCCAAGGCGAAACACTTGGACGAATAAACTTCTTCTCCAGTAAATCTTCCAACTGACTCTTCAATTCAGCCAACTCAGATGCAGACATACGATATGGCGCCATCGACACCGGTCTCGTACCAGGAATTAAATCTATAGAAAATTCCACTTCCCTCTCAGGAGGTAGCTCACCAACATCATCAGGAAAGACTTCTGGAAATTCACACACCACTGGCAATTCCCCACTCCTGACCTTTCCTGTTGCATCTAACGAAGCAAGTAACATAAACACATTAGCACCGTCTTCCATTGCTTCTTGTACCTGCCTAGCAGTCATGGTCAAATTCTCGACACCAACTGCTTCTGGGAAAATCACCGTCTTAGCAAAGCAATTCAGATGAACCCGGTTGAATTCCAACCAGTTCATCCCAAGGATAATATCAACTTGTTCAAGCGGTAGGCACACTAAATCCATACCGAAACCTCTATCAAAAATCTCAATAGGACAATTCCTACATACAAGTGAAGTTGTCACTGAACCCGATGCAGGAGTATCAACAACCATGCTACCTCGCATACCAGATATGTCCAGTTTCAACCTCTCAGCACAATCCAAAGAAATGAAAGAATGAGTTGCACCAGTATCAATAATTGCAACTAAAGGTGTGCCATGAATAAAACACGTACCTTTAATCAATCGATCCTCTGGAGTAGTCTCAGATCCAGACAAAGCGAACACTCTTCCACCTGACTGATCCTTCCTAGGCTTAGGACACTGCGGACGAATGTGACCTTCTTCGCCACAATTGTAACAAGTAACAGACTTCCCTTTGCAATCAATAGACAAATGACCAGCCTTTCCACATTTATAGCACTTCTTCTCATCACTCTTGCAATCTCGAATGTGATGACCAGACTCACCACACCTGTAGCATCTGATAGGAGCCTTAGAATCTCCCCCACTAGGCCTTTTCCAACCGCCTGATCTCTGGTTATCTCTACCATATGGCTTGCCACGGTCCATATGTTGCTTCCCTCTTTTATCAACAGCCCCACGAGAGTGAGACGACCGATTCTTGGTAATATCTTCTTCCAAGATTCTGCTACAATCCACCAGATCAGAAAATCTACGAATACGCTGGTACCTGATTCCCTGCTTAATCTCATCTCGGAGACCATTCTCAAATTTGATACACTTAGAGAATTCTCCAGCCTCATCATTGTTGTAGTGTGCATAATACTTTGCCAGCTCAGTGAACTTAGTAGCATACTCACTAACAGTCAGATTGCCCTGCTTAAGCTCCAAAAACTCAATTTCCTTTCTTCCCCGAACATCTTCAGGAAAGTACCTCCTCAGAAAAACTCTTCTGAAGTTAGCCCAAGTCAGTGCCTCTCCATCCTGAACCATTTCAGTCCTTGTGGCAACCCACCAGTCGTCGGCCTCTTCTGCCAACATATGCGTACCATATCTGACTTTCAGATCTTCAGCACAATCGATCACACGGAAAATCCTTTCGATTTCCTTCAGCCACTTCTGAGCACCTTCAGGGTCATGTGTACCTTTGAACAACGGAGGATGGTTCCTTTGGAAATTTCCCAATTGCCTATCAGCACCAATCATGCCTCCAGTTGGGTTTCCAGCAAGTACACCAGCTAACATCCCCAAAGCCTCAGCGAGTGCAGCATCATTTCGTCCATTACCTCCCGCCATATTCCTGAGAATTAAAACATACTCCACATTAGAATACAGTATCGACAGTGTTACCTTGCACTAGTCGCATACAAAAGGAATGACTGACTCAAGACTCTGGTCGCAACGACCGACTATGCTCTGATACCACTATTGTAACACCCTCTAAAACCCGCATATAATTTTCGCAAATATTAAAAATTATAAACTCAGAGTACATGTAATAATCGAGGAATGCTACAATTCTCTTTTAATAAAATAAATTCCTGTCATGCATAATTTTAGTGGTAACTCATACATGTCTACACAGCGGAATAATTTATTTAATAAAATCAAATGTTATAATATTTTCCAAAATCATCAGGGATTAACACCTGGAAAAGTCAACGTCATATTATAACAATTAAGAGAAAATAAACGAGTCTGACTAAAGCAGCTCGACAACCAAACGTTCCCGGAGTTACAACTATCAGAGCATGACCCGGACATACTAAAACGAAACTAAACTAGACACGATAAGCCTTCGCCAAGCACCTGAGCGAAGCTCCTCAATCTGAAATATTCAACAGTAAGGGTGAGCTTCTCAAATCTACATTTGGTTATACATTCATAACAATCAATTCACGAAATCATAAGCATCACCCAATAATTAGCATATTTCCTAGTTTACAAAACCTTTACAATTCATATATCCATGACATATTGCCTTTCATTTTTGCAAATATTCATCAAACATCATCAACCATTTATCAAATCATACGTGCATACAGACAATCAAATATAACATTGGAAAAATCATCCATTCATGTTATATTCGAGTAATGCAACACACCCATGCATGTGGTACCACTTCACCGCCCCATTAAATCTCGGGTCACGGATAACTCACCGTTCCATTATATCGCGGACACGGCTACCACCTCAATGTTCCATTAAATCGCGGACACGTATATTGGCCACCATGTTAATTCCACACAATGGGAATTAACAAATGCAACATGATATGTAAGTATGTAACACTCAGCATACTATGAACATCGATCAACATATCATGCACATCAACAATATCAAACATAACATGATATGAATAGCATGTAACCACTCAGCATACTATTTAAACATCAATCATATCAAGTTACGAATAGCATGTAATCACTCAGCATACTATTCAAACATCAACCAATCACATCAATTATATCATAATTCATGCTCGATAACATATCTAAAAGCATGGCAATAAAAATCCAACATCAAAACACTGAAACCAAAAATTCGGAAAATCATCACAGCAGAGCAACACGGGTGCCCGTGTTGTGCAACACGGCCCGTGTTGTGCAGCACGTCCAGAAAACGCACAATCTATTTTTTTATCAGTACAGGGGATCTGACACGGGTACCCGTGTTGTGCAACACGGCCCGTGTCGTGCAACCAGAAGCACACCCTCTTCCAACACAGAAGAGCAACACGGGCACCCGTGTTGTGCAACACGGCCCGTGTTGCTGAGCGCGTACAGGATTTTCCTGAACCTGCAGCAGCTCAGAAACAGCAGTCCAAACGCGGGAAAACGTCCGCCAAAACGCGCATTTCAGTACCTAACGCATCGAGTTTGTACAATTCACAACAACACCACAATATCCAAGTTACCAACAATTATTATAATAACCTTAATCGGGGATTAACCGTCCTTTTGGGGAATTCTACTGACACTGAGGTTATCCCTACAACTTCCAAGGTAAATTCACGATCATGATATATACTCCCAATTCCTCATTTGGGACCTAAAACTCCTAATCGATTCATAAAAATTGGGAACCTAACCCTTTTCTAACAAGGTTCAGTCCTACGGTTATAGATCCCTAGAAACATTTAACCATTGGGATTTTCCTACAATTACCCGAATCAACCGTACATAAACCCATAAACAAATATAAATCGAGTATAAACCCCCCTTACCTTATCAATTAGCAGCTTTGAGTTCTTGGGCGATGTTCTTCGTTCTCCGTTCTTCAGAGCTCTATTTTCCCAAATTCCAACTTCTGTTCTTACGTGAAAACCAAAAATGAGAAAATGGCCTAAGTCCCAAACATAACTTTATTTCTCTGCACCCCACTCTTTACTAACAACATCTAAGCCCAATAACATAAAAATCCCAATATTCCTTATTTCTTTTATTTTCCTCAAACACTCCAAAATAAATAATTCTTTTTATTTTATTAATTCTAATAAAATAAATTCCCAAATTTAAATAAATCAATTAATTGAAAACGGGGTGTTACACGTTCCATAATGACAAGGCTACCATCCATTAGAGTAACAAAAATCTCGATAACAGACTACGTTCATAAATGATAAGGCTACCATCCATTAGAGTAACAAAAATCTCGACAACAGACTACCTTCTATAATGACAAGGTTACCATAAATTGGAATGAAAAAAATATCGACAACAAATTAGCTTCCATAATGACAAGGCTACCATCCAATGGAATAACTTAAATCTCGACAAAAGACTACCTTTCGTAATGAAAAGGCTTCCATCCGTTGGAGTAACAAAAATATCGACAACAAATTATGTTCCAAAATGACAAGGCTACCATCCATTGGAGTAACAAAAATCTCGACAACAGACTACCTTCCATAATGACAAGGCTACCATCCATTGGAGTAACATAAATCTCAACAACAGATTACCTTTCATAATGACAAAGCTACCATCCATTAGAGTAACAAAAATATCGACAACAGATTACGTTCCATAATGACAAGGCTACCATCCATTAGAGTAACAAAAATCTCGATAACAGACTACGTTCCTTAATGATAAGGCTACCATCCATTAGAGTAACAAAAATATCGACAACATACTACCTTCCATAATGACAAGGTTACCATCCATTGGAATGAAAAAAATCTCGACAACAAACTAGCTTCCATAATGACAAGGCTACCATCCAATGGAATAACTTAAATATCGACAAAAGACTACGTTTCTTAATGAAAAGGCTTCCATCCGTCGGAGTAACAAAAATATCGACAACAAACTATGTTCCAAAATGACAAAGGCTACCATCCATTGGAGTAACAAAAATCTTGACAACAAACTACCTTCCATAATGACAAGGCTACCATCCATTGGAGTAACAGAAATCTCAACAACAGACTAACTTCCATAATGACAAGGCTACCATCCATTGGAGTAAGATAAATCTCAACGACAGTTTACCTTCCATAATGACAAGGCTATCATCCATTGGAATAACAAAAATATCAACAACATAATACCTTCCATAATGACAAGGCTAGCATCCATTGTAGTAACAAAAATATCGACAACAGACTACGTTCCATAATGACAAGGATACCCTCCATTGGAGTAACAAAAATCTCCACAACTGACTATGTTCCATAATGAAAAGGCTACCATCCATTGGAGTAACAAAAATATCGACAACAAACTACCTTTCATAATGACAAGGCTACCATCCATTGGAGTAACAAAAATATCGACAACATACTATGGTCCATAATGACAAGGCTACCATCCATTGGAGTAATAAAAATATCGACAACAGACTACATTCCATAGTGATAAGGCTACCATCCATTATAGTAACAAAAATATCAACAATAAACTACCTTCCATAATGACAAGGCTACCATCCATTGGAGTAACAAAAATCTAGATAACAGACTACGTTCCATAATGACAAGGCTACCATCCATTAGAGTAACAAAAATCTCGATAACAGACTACGTTCCTTAATGATAAGGCTACCATCCATTAGAGTAACAAAAATCTCGACAACAGACTACCTTTTATAATGACAAGGTTACCATCAATTGGAATGAAAAAAATATCGACAACAAACTAGCTTCCATAATGACAAGGCTACCATCCAATGGAATAACTTAAATCTCGACAAAAGACTACCTTTCGTAATGAAAAGGCTTCCATCCGTTGGAGTAACAAAAATATCGACAACAAATTATGTTCCAAAATGACAAGGCTACCATCCATTGGAGTAACAAAAATCTCAACAACAGACTACCTTCCATAATGACAAGGCTACCATCCATTGGAGTCACAGAAATCTCAACAACAGATTACCTTTCATAATGACAAGGCTACCATCCATTAGAGTAACAAAAATATCGACAACAGATTACGTTCCATAATGACAAGGCTACCATCCATTAGAGTAACAAAAATCTCGATAAAAGACTACGTTCCTTATTGATAAGGCTACCATCCATTAGAGTAACAAAAATATCGACAACAGACTACCTTCCATAATGACAAGGTTACCATCAATTGGAATGAAAAAAATCTCGACAACAAACTAGCTTCCATAATGACAAGGCTACCATCCAATGGAATAACTTAAATTACGACAAAAGACTACCTTTCTTAATGAAAAGGCTTCCATCCGTCGAAGTAACAAAAATATCGACAACAAACTATGTTCCAAAATGACAAAGTCTACCATCCATTGGAGTAACAAAAATCTTGACAACAAACTACCTTCCATAATGACAAGGCTACCATCCATTGGAGTAACAGAAATCTCAACAACAGACTAACTTCCATAATGACAAGGCTACCATCCATTGGAGTAACATAAATCTCAACGACAGTCTACCTTCCATAATGACAAGGCTATCATCCATTGGAATAACAAAAATATCAACAACATAATACCTTCCATAATGACAAGGCTAGCATCCATTGTAGTAACAAAAATATCGACAACAGACTACGTTCCATAATGACAAGGCTACCCTCCATTGGAGTAACAAAAATCTCCACAACTGACTATGTTCCATAATGAAAAGGCTACCATCCATTGGAGTAACAAAAATATCGACAACAAACTACCTTCCATAATGACAAGGCTACCATCCATTGGAGTAACAAAAATATCGACAACATACTATGTTCCATAATGACAAGGCTACCATCCATTGGAGTAATAAAAATATCGACAACAGACTACATTCCATAGTGATAAGGCTACCATCCATTATAGTAACAAAAATATCAACAATAAACTACCTTCCATAATGACAAGGCTACCATCCATTGGAGTAACAAAAATCTAGATAACAGACTACGTTCCATAATGACAAGGCTACCATCCATTAGAGTAACAAAAATCTCGATAACAGACTACGTTCCTTAATGATAAGGCTACCATCCATTAGAGTAACAAAAATCTCGACAACCGACTACCTTCTATAATGACAAGGTTACCATCAATTGGAATGAAAAAAATATCGACAACAAACTAGCTTCCATAATGACAAGGCTACCATCCAATGGAATAACTTAAATCTCGACAAAAGACTACCTTTCGTAATGAAAAGGCTTCCATCCGTTGGAGTAACAAAAATATCGACAACAAATTATGTTCCAAAATGACAAGGCTACCATCCATTGGAGTAACAAAAATCTCGACAACAGACTACCTTCCATAATGACAAGGCTACCATCCATTGGAGTCACAGAAATCTCAACAACAGATTACCTTTCATAATGACAAGGCTACCATCCATTAGAGTAACAAAAATATCGACAACAGATTACGTTCCATAATGACAAGGCTACCATCCATTAGAGTAACAAAAATCTCGATAAAAGACTACGTTCCTTATTGATAAGGCTACCATCCATTAGAGTAACAAAAATATCGACAACAGACTACCTTCCATAAGGACAAGGTTACCATCAATTGGAATGAAAAAAATCTCGACAACAAACTAGCTTCCATAATGACAAGGCTACCATCCAATGGAATAACTTAAATTACGACAAAAGACTACCTTTCTTAATGAAAAGGCTTCCATCCGTCGAAGTAACAAAAATATCGACAACAAACTATGTTCCAAAATGACAAAGTCTACCATCCATTGGAGTAACAAAAATCTTGACAACAAACTACCTTCCATAATGACAAGGCTACCATCCATTGGAGTAACAGAAATCTCAACAACAGACTAACTTCCATAATGACAAGGCTACCATCCATTGGAGTAACATAAATCTCAACGACAGTCTACCTTCCATAATGACAAGGCTATCATCCATTGGAATAACAAAAATATCAACAACATAATACCTTCCATAATGACAAGGCTAGCATCCATTGTAGTAACAAAAATATCGACAACAGACTACGTTCCATAATGACAAGGCTACCCTCCATTGGAGTAACAAAAATCTCCACAACTGACTATGTTCCATAATGAAAAGGCTACCATCCATTGGAGTAACAAAAATATCGACAACAAACTACCTTCCATAATGACAAGGCTACCATACATTGGAGTAACAAAAATATCGACAACATACTATGTTCCATAATGACAAGGCTACCATCCATTGGAGTAATAAAAATATCGACAACAGACTACATTCCATAGTGATAAGGCTACCATCCATTATAGTAACAAAAATATCAACAATAAACTACCTTCCATAATGACAAGGCTACCATCCATTGGAGTAACAAAAATCTAGATAACAGACTACGTTCCATAATGACAAGGCTACCATCCATTAGAGTAACAAAAATCTCGATAACAGACTACGTTCCTTAATGATAAGGCTACCATCCATTAGAGTAACAAAAATCTCGACAACCGACTACCTTCTATAATGACAAGGTTACCATCAATTGGAATGAAAAAAATCTCGACAACAAACTAGCTTCCATAATGACAAGGCTACCATCCAATGGAATAACTTAAATTACGACAAAAGACTACCTTTCTTAATGAAAAGGCTTCCATCCGTCGGAGTAACAAAAATATCGACAACAAACTATGTTCCAAAATGACAAAGGCTACCATCCATTGGAGTAACAAAAATCTCGACAACAAACTACCTTCCATAATGACAAGGCTACCATCCATTGGAGTAATAAAAATATCGACAACAGACTACATTCCATAGTGATAAGGCTACCATCCATTATAGTAACAAAAATATCAACAATAAACTACCTTCCATAATGACAAGGCTACCATCCATTGGAGTAACAAAAATCTAGATAACAGACTACGTTCCATAATGACAAGGCTACCATCCATTAGAGTAACAAAAATCTCGATAACAGACTACGTTCCTTAATGATAAGGCTACCATCCATTAGAGTAACAAAAATCTCGACAACCGACTACCTTCTATAATGACAAGGTTACCATCAATTGGAATGAAAAAAATATCGACAACAAACTAGCTTCCATAATGACAAGGCTACCATCCAATGGAATAACTTAAATCTCGACAAAAGACTACCTTTCGTAATGAAAAGGCTTCCATCCGTTGGAGTAACAAAAATATCGACAACAAATTATGTTCCAAAATGACAAGGCTACCATCCATTGGAGTAACAAAAATCTCGACAACAGACTACCTTCCATAATGACAAGGCTACCATCCATTGGAGTCACAGAAATCTCAACAACAGATTACCTTTCATAATGACAAGGCTACCATCCATTAGAGTAACAAAAATATCGACAACAGATTACGTTCCATAATGACAAGGCTACCATCCATTAGAGTAACAAAAATCTCGATAAAAGACTACGTTCCTTATTGATAAGGCTACCATCCATTAGAGTAACAAAAATATCGACAACAGACTACCTTCCATAATGACAAGGTTACCATCAATTGGAATGAAAAAAATCTCGACAACAAACTAGCTTCCATAATGACAAGGCTACCATCCAATGGAATAACTTAAATTACGACAAAAGACTACCTTTCTTAATGAAAAGGCTTCCATCCGTCGAAGTAACAAAAATATCGACAACAAACTATGTTCCAAAATGACAAAGTCTACCATCCATTGGAGTAACAAAAATCTTGACAACAAACTACCTTCCATAATGACAAGGCTACCATCCATTGGAGTAACAGAAATCTCAACAACAGACTAACTTCCATAATGACAAGGCTACCATCCATTGGAGTAACATAAATCTCAACGACAGTCTACCTTCCATAATGACAAGGCTATCATCCATTGGAATAACAAAAATATCAACAACATAATACCTTCCATAATGACAAGGCTAGCATCCATTGTAGTAACAAAAATATCGACAACAGACTACGTTCCATAATGACAAGGCTACCCTCCATTGGAGTAACAAAAATCTCCACAACTGACTATGTTCCATAATGAAAAGGCTACCATCCATTGGAGTAACAAAAATATCGACAACAAACTACCTTCCATAATGACAAGGCTACCATACATTGGAGTAACAAAAATATCGACAACATACTATGTTCCATAATGACAAGGCTACCATCCATTGGAGTAATAAAAATATCGACAACAGACTACATTCCATAGTGATAAGGCTACCATCCATTATAGTAACAAAAATATCAACAATAAACTACCTTCCATAATGACAAGGCTACCATCCATTGGAGTAACAAAAATCTAGATAACAGACTACGTTCCATAATGACAAGGCTACCATCCATTAGAGTAACAAAAATCTCGATAACAGACTACGTTCCTTAATGATAAGGCTACCATCCATTAGAGTAACAAAAATCTCGACAACCGACTACCTTCCATAATGACAAGGTTACCATCAATTGGAATGAAAAAAATCTCGACAACAAACTAGCTTCCATAATGACAAGGCTACCATCCAATGGAATAACTTAAATTACGACAAAAGACTACCTTTCTTAATGAAAAGGCTTCCATCCGTCGGAGTAACAAAAATATCGACAACAAACTATGTTCCAAAATGACAAAGGCTACCATCCATTGGAGTAACAAAAATCTCGACAACAAACTACCTTCCATAATGACAAGGCTACCATCCATTGGAGTAACAGAAATCTCAACAACAGACTAACTTCCATAATGACAAGGCTACCATCCATTGGAGTAACATAAATCTCAACGACAGACTACCTTCCATAATGACAAGGCTATCATCCATTGGAGTAACAAAAATATCAACAACATAATACCTTCCATAATGACAAGGCTAGCATCCATTGTAGTAACAAAAATATCGACAACAGACTACGTTCCATAATGACAAGGCTACCCTCCATTGGAGTAACAAAAATATCAACAACAGACTACGTTCCATAATGAAAAGGCTACCATCCATTGGAGTAACAAAAATATCGACAACAAACTACCTTCCATAATGACAAGGCTACCATCCATTGGAGTAACAAAAATATCGACAACATACTATGTTCCATAATGATAAGGCTACCATCCATTGGAGTAATAAAAATATCGACAACAGACTACATTCCATAGTGATAAGGCTACCATCCATTATAGTAACAAAAATATGAACAATAAACTACCTTCCATAATGACAAGGCTACCATCCATTGGAGTAACAAAAATCTAGATAACAGACTATGTTCCATAATGACAAGGCTACCATCCATTAGAGTAACAAAAATCTCGATAACCGACTACGTTCCTTAATGATAAGGCTACCATCCATTAGAGTAACAAAAATCTCGACAACAGACTACCTTCTATAATAACAAGGTTACCATCAATTGGAATGAAAAAAATATCGACAACAAACTAGCTTCCATAATGACAAGGCTACCATCCAATGGAATAACTTAAATCTCGACAAAAGACTACCTTTCGTAGGGAAAAGGCTTCCATCCGTTGGAGTAACAAAAATATCGACAACAAATTATGTTCCAAAATGACAAGGCTACCATCCATTGGAGTAACAAAAATCTCGACAACAGACTACCTTCCATAATGACAAGGCTACCATCCATTGGAGTAAAAGAAATCTCAACAACAGATTACCTTTCATAATGACAAGGCTACCATCCATTAGAGTAACAAAAATATCGACAACATATTACGTTCCATAATGACAAGGCTACCATCCATAGAGTAACAAAAATCTCGATAACAGACTACGTTCCTTAATGATAAGGCTACCATCCATTAGAGTAACAAAAATATCGACAACAGACTACCTTCCATAATGACAAGGTTACCATCCATTGGAATGAAAAAAATCTCGACAACAAACTAGCTTCCATAATGACAAGGCTACCATCCAATGGAATAACTTAAATATCGACAAAAGACTACGTTTCTTAATGAAAAGGCTTCCATCCGTCGGAGTAACAAAAATATCGACAACAAACTATGTTCCAAAATGACAAAGGCTACCATCCGTTGAAGTAACAAAAATCTCGACAACAAACTACCTTCCATAATGACAAGGCTACCATCCATTGGAGTAACAGAAATCTCAACAACAGACTAACTTCCATAATGACAAGGCTACCATCCATTGGAGTAACATAAATCTCAACGACAGACTACCTTCCATAATGACAAGGCTATCATCCATTGGAGTAACAAAAATATCAACAACATAATACCTTCCATAATGACAAGGCTAGCATCCATTGTAGTAACAAAAATATCGACAACAGACTACGTTCCATAATGACAAGGCTACCCTCCATTGGAGTAACAAAAATCTCCACAACTGACTATGTTCCATAATGAAAAGGCTACCATCCATTGGAGTAACAAAAATATCGACAACAAACTACCTTCCATAATGACAAGGCTACCATCCATTGGAGTAACAAAAATATCGACAACATACTATGTTCCATAATGTTAAGGCTACCATCCATTGGAGTAATAAAAATATCGACAACAGACTACATTCCATAGTGATAAGGCTACCATCCATTATAGTAACAAAAATATGAACAATAAACTACCTTCCATAATGACAAGGCTACCATCCATTGGAGTAACAAAAATCTAGATAACAGACTATGTTCCATAATGACAAGGCTACCATCCATTAGAGTAACAAAAATCTCGATAACAGACTACGTTCCTTAATGATAAGGCTACCATCCATTAGAGTAACAAAAATCTCGACAACAGACTACCTTCTATAATAACAAGGTTACCATCAATTGGAATGAAAAAAATATCGACAACAAACTAGCTTCCATAATGACAAGGCTACCATCCAATGGAATAACTTAAATCTCGACAAAAGACTACCTTTCGTAATGAAAAGGCTTCCATCCGTTGGAGTAACAAAAATATCGACAACAAATTATGTTCCAAAATGACAAGGCTACCATCCATTGGAGTAACAAAAATCTCGACAACAGACTACCTTCCATAATGACAAGGCTACCATCCATTGGAGTAAAAGAAATCTCAACAACAGATTACCTTTCATAATGACAAGGCTACCATCCATTAGAGTAACAAAAATATCGACAACATATTACGTTCCATAATGACAAGGCTACCATCCATTAGAGTAACAAAAATCTCGATAACAGACTACGTTCCTTAATGATAAGGCTACCATCCATTAGAGTAACAAAAATATCGACAACAGACTACCTTCCATAATGACAAGGTTACCATCCATTGGAATGAAAAAAATCTCGACAACAAACTACCTTCCATAATGACAAGGCTACCATCCAATGGAATAACTTAAATATCGACAAAAGACTACGTTTCTTAATGAAAAGGCTTCCATCCGTCGGAGTAACAAAAATATCGACAACAAACTATGTTCCAAAATGACAAAGGCTACCATCCGTTGGAGTAACAAAAATCATGACAACAAGCTACCTTCCATAATGACAAGGCTACCATCCATTGGAGTAACAGAAATCTCAACAACAGACTAACTTCCATAATGACAAGGCTACCATCCATTGGAGTAACATAAATCTCAACGACAGTCTACCTTCCATAATGACAAGGCTATCATCCATTGGAGTAACAAAAATATCAACAACATAATACCTTCCATAATGACAAGGCTAGCATCCATTGTAGTAACAAAAATATCGACAACAGACTACATTCCATAATGACAAGGCTACCCTCCATTGGAGTAACAAAAATCTCCACAACTGACTATGTTCCATAATGAAAAGGCTACAATCCATTGGAGTAACAAAAATATCGACAACAAACTACCTTTCATAATGACAAGGCTACCATCCATTGGGGTAACAAAAATATCGACAACATACTATGGTCCATAATGACAAGGCTACCATCCATTGGAGTAACAGAAATCTCAACAACAGACTAACTTCCATAATGACAAGGCTACCATCCATTGGAGTAACATAAATCTCAACAACATAATACCTTCCATAATGACAAGGCTAGCATCCATTGTAGTAACAAAAATATCGACAATAGACTACGTTCCATAATGACAAGGCTACCCTCCATTGGAGTAACAAAAATCTCCACAACTGACTATGTTCCATAATGAAAAGGCTACCATCCATTGGAGTAACAAAAATAACGACAACAAACTACCTTCCATAATGACAAGGCTACCATCCATTGGAGTAACAAAAATATCGACAACATACTATGTTCCATAATGACAAGGCTACCATCCATTGGAGTAATAAAAATATCGACAACAGACTACATTCCATAGTGATAAGGCTACCATCCATTATAGTAACAAAAATATCAACAATAAACTACCTTCCATAATGACAAGGCTACCATCCATTGGAGTAACAAAAATCTAGATAACAGACTACGTTCCATAATGACAAGGCTACCATCCATTAGAGTAACAAAAATCTCGATAACAGACTACGTTCCTTAATGATAAGGCTACCATCCATTAGAGTAACAAAAATCTCGACAACCGACTACCTTCTATTATGACAAGGTTACCATCAATTGGAATGAAAAAAATCTCGACAACAAACTAGCTTCCATAATGACAAGGCTACCATCCAATGGAATAACTTAAATTACGACAAAAGACTACCTTTCTTAATGAAAAGGCTTCCATCCGTCGGACTAACAAAAATATCGACAACAAACTATGTTCCAAAATGACAAAGGCTACCATCCATTGGAGTAACAAAAATCTCGACAATAAACTACCTTCCATAATGACAAGGCTACCATCCATTGGAGTAACAGAAATCTCAACAACAGACTAACTTCCATAATGACAAGGCTACCATCCAATGGAGTAACATAAATCTCAACAACATAATACCTTCCATAATGACAAGGCTAGCATCTATTGTAGTAACAAAAATATCGACAACAGACTACGTTCCATAATGACAAGGCTACCCTCCATTGGAGTAACAAAAATCTCCACAACTGACTATGTTCCATAATGAAAAGGCTACCATCCATTGGAGTAACAAAAATATCGACAACAAACTACCTTCCATAATGACAAGGCTACCATCCATTGGAGTAACAAAAATATCGACAACATACTATGTTCCATAATGACAAGGCTACCATCCATTGGAGTAATAAAAATATCGACAACAGACTACATTCCATAGTGATAAGGCTACCATCCATTATAGTAACAAAAATATCAACAATAAACTACCTTCCATAATGACAAGGCTACCATCCATTGGAGTAACAAAAATCTAGATAACAGACTACGTTCCATAATGACAAGGCTACCATCCATTAGAGTAACAAAAATCTCGATAACAGACTACGTTCCTTAATGATAAGGCTACCATCCATTAGAGTAACAAAAATCTCGACAACAGACTACCTTCTATAATGACAAGGTTACCATCAATTGGAATGAAAAAAATATCGACAACAAACTAGCTTCCATAATGACAAGGATACCATCCAATGGAATAACTTAAATCTCGACAAAAGACTACCTTTCGTAATGAAAAGGCTTCCATCCATTGGAGTAACAAAAATCTTGACAACAGACTACCTTCCATAATGACAAGGCTACCATCCATTGGAGTAACAGAAATCTCAACAACAGATTACCTTTCATAATGACAAGGCTACCATCCATTAGAGTAACAAAAATATCGACAACAGATTACGTTCCATAATGACAAGGCTACCATCCATTAGAGTAACAAAAATCTCGATAACAGACTACCTTCCTTAATGATAAGGCTACCATCCATTAGAGTAACAAAAATATCGACAACAGACTACCTTCCATAATGACAAGGTTACCATCCATTGGAATGAAAAAAATCTCGACAACAAACTAGCTTCCATAATGACAAGGCTACCATCCAATGGAATAACTTAAATATCGACAAAAGACTATGTTTCTTAATGAAAAGGCTTCCATCCGTCGGAGTAACAAAAATATCGACAACAAACTACCTTTCATAATGACAAGGCTACCATCCATTGGAGTAACAAAAATATCGACAACATACTATGGTCCATAATGACAAGGCTACCATCCATTGGAGTAATAAAAATATCGACAACAGACTACATTCCATAGTGATAAGGCTACGATCCATTATAGTAACAAAAATATCAACAATAAACTACCTTCCATAATGACAAGGCTACCATCCATTGGAGTAACAAAAATCTAGATAACAGACTACGTTCCATAATGACAAGGCTACCATCAATTAGAGTAACAAAAATCTCGATAACAGACTACGTTCCTTAATGATAAGGCTACCATCCATTAGAGTAACAAAAATCTCGACAATAGACTACCTTCTATAATGACAAGGTTACCATCAATTGGAATGAAAAAAATATCGACAACAAACTAGCTTCCATAATGACAAGGCTACCATCCAATGGAATAACTTAAATCTCGACAAAAGACTACCTTTCGTAATGAAAAGGCTTCCATCCGTTGGAGTAACAAAAATATCAACAACAAATTATGTTCCAAAATGACAAGGCTACCATCCATTGGAGTAACAAAAATCTCAACAACAAACTACCTTCCATAATAACAAGGCTACCATCCATTGGAGTCACAGAAATCTCAACAACAGATTACCTTTCATAATGACAAGGCTACCATCCATTAGAGTAACAAAAATATCGACAACAGATTACGTTCCATAATGACAAGGCTACCATCCATTAGAGTAACAAAAATCTCGATAACAGACTACGTTCCATAATGACAAGGCTACCATCCATTGGAGTAACAGAAATCTCAACAACAGACTAACTTCCATAATGACAAGGCTACCATCCATTGGAGTAACATAAATCTCAACAACATAATACCTTCCATAATGACAAGGCTAGCATCCATTGTAGTAACAAAAATATCGACAATAGACTACGTTCCATAATGACAAGGCTACCCTCCATTGGAGTAACAAAAATCTCCACAACTGACTATGTTCCATAATGAAAAGGCTACCATCCATTGGAGTAACAAAAATAACGACAACAAACTACCTTCCATAATGACAAGGCTACCATCCATTGGAGTAACAAAAATATCGACAACATACTATGTTCCATAATGACAAGGCTACCATCCATTGGAGTAATAAAAATATCGACAACAGACTACATTCCATAGTGATAAGGCTACCATCCATTATAGTAACAAAAATATCAACAATAAACTACCTTCCATAATGACAAGGCTACCATCCATTGGAGTAACAAAAATCTAGATAACAGACTACGTTCCATAATGACAAGGCTACCATCCATTAGAGTAACAAAAATCTCGATAACAGACTACGTTCCTTAATGATAAGGCTACCATCCATTAGAGTAACAAAAATCTCGACAACAGACTACCTTCTATAATGACAAGGTTACCATCAATTGGAATGAAAAAAATATCGACAACAAACTAGCTTCCATAATGACAAGGCTACCATCCAATGGAATAACTTAAATCTCGACAAAAGACTACCTTTCATAATGAAAAGGCTTCCATCCGTTGGAGTAACAAAAATATCGACAACAAATTATGTTCCATAATGAAAAGGCTACCATCCATTGGAGTAACAAAAATCTCGACAACAGACTACCTTCCATAATGACAAGGCTACCATCCATTGGAGTAACAAAAATATCGACAACATACTATGGTCCATAATGACAAGGCTACCATCCATTGGAGTAATAAAAATATCGACAACAGACTACATTCCATAGTGATAAGGCTACCATCCATTATAGTAACAAAAATATCAACAATAAACTACCTTCCATAATGACAAGGCTACCATCCATTGGAGTAACAAAAATCTAGATAACAGACTACGTTCCATAATGACAAGGCTACCATCCATTAGAGTAACAAAAATCTCGATAACAGACTACGTTCCTTAATGATAAGGCTACCATCCATTAGAGTAACAAAAATCTCGACAATAGACTACCTTCTATAATGACAAGGTTACCATCAATTGGAATGAAAAAAATATCGACAACAAACTAGCTTCCATAATGACAAGGCTACCATCCAATGGAATAACTTAAATCTCGACAAAAGACTACCTTTCGTAATGAAAAGGCTTCCATCCGTTGGAGTAACAAAAATATCGACAACAAATTATGTTCCAAAATGACAAGGCTACCATCCATTGGAGTAACAAAAATCTCGACAATAGACTACCTTCCATAATGACAAGGCTACCATCCATTGGAGTCACAGAAATCTCAACAACAGATTACCTTTCATAATGACAAGGCTACCATCCATTAGAGTAACAAAAATATCGACAACAGATTACGTTCCATAATGACAAGGCTACCATCCATTAGAGTAACAAAAATCTCGATAACAGACTACATTCCTTATTGATAAGGCTACCATCCATTAGAGTAACAAAAATATCGACAACAGACTACCTTCCATAATGACAAGGTTACCATCAATTGGAATGAAAAAAATCTCGACAACAAACTAGCTTCCATAATGACAAGGCTACCATCCAATGGAATAACTTAAATTATGACCAAAGACTACCTTTCTTAATGAAAAGGCTTCCATCCGTCGAAGTAACAAAAATATCGACAACAAACTATGTTCCAAAATGACAAAGGCTACCATCCATTGGAGTAACAAAAATCTTGACAACAAACTACCTTCCATAATGACAAGGATACCATCCATTGGAGTAACAGAAATATCAACAACAGACTAACTTCCATAATGACAAGGCTACCATCCAATGGTGTAACATAAATCTCAACGACAGTCTACCTTCCATAATGACAAGGCTATCATCCATTGGAGTAACAAAAATATCAACAACATAATACCTTCCATAATGACAAGGCTAGCATCCATTGTAGTAACAAAAATATCGACAACAGACTACGTTCCATAATGACAAGGCTACCCTCCATTGGAGTAACAAAAATCTCCACAACTGACTATGTTCCATAATGAAAAGGCTCTCATCCATTGGAGTAATAAAAATATCGACAACAAACTACCTTCCATAATGACAAGGCTACCATCCATTGGAGTAACAAAAATATCGATAACATACTATGTTCCATAATGACAAGGCTACCATCCATTGGAGTAATAAAAATATCGACAACAGACTACATTCCATAGTGATAAGGCTACCATCCATTATAGTAACAAAAATATCAACAATAAACTACCTTCCATAATGACAAGGCTACCATCCATTGGAGTAACAAAAATCTAGATAACAGACTACGTTCCATTATGACAAGGCTACCATCCATTAGAGTAACAAAAATCTCGATAACAGACTACGTTCCTTAATGATAAGGCTACCATCCATTAGAGTAACAAAAATCTCGACAACCGACTACCTTCTATTATGACAAGGTTACCATCAATTGGAATGAAAAAAATCTCGACAACAAACTAGCTTCCATAATGACAAGGCTACCATCCAATGGAATAACTTAAATTACGACAAAAGACTACCTTTCGTAATGAAAAGGCTTCCATCCGTCGGAGTAACAAAAATATCGACAACAAACTATGTTCCAAAATGACAAAGGCTACCATCCATTGGAGTAACAAAAATCTCGACAACAAACTACCTTCCATAATGACAAGGCTACCATCCATTGGAGTAACAGAAATCTCAACAACAGACTAACTTCCATAATGACAAGGCTACCATCCAATGGAGTAACATAAATCTCAACAACATAATACCTTCCATAATGACAAGGCTAGCATCCATTGTAGTAACAAAAATATCGACAACAGACTACGTTCCATAATGACAAGGCTACCCTCCATTGGAGTAACAAAAATCTCCACAACTGACTATGTTCCATAATGAAAAGGCTACCATCCATTGGAGTAACAAAAATATCGACAACAAACTACCTTCCATAATGACAAGGCTACCATCCATTAGAGTAACAAAAATATCGACAACATACTATGTTCCATAATGAAAAGGCTACCATCCATTGGAGTAATAAAAATATCGACAACAGACTACATTCCATAGTGATAAGGCTACCATCCATTATAGTAACAAAAATATCAACAATAAACTACCTT
The DNA here is from genome assembly GCA_948472305.1 of Vicia faba. Classification (NCBI taxonomy): domain Eukaryota; kingdom Viridiplantae; phylum Streptophyta; class Magnoliopsida; order Fabales; family Fabaceae; genus Vicia; species Vicia faba. The sequence continues at coordinate 832,119,087 of OX451738.1, read as the reverse complement.
CCATAATGACAAGGCTACCATCCATTGGAGTAACAAAAATCTAGATAACAGACTACGTTCCATAATGACAAGGCTACCATCCATTGGAGTAACAAAAATCTCGATAACAGACTACGTTCCTTAATGATAAGGCTACCATCCATTAGAGTAACAAAAATCTCGACAACAGACTACCTTCTATAATGACAAGGTTACCATCAATTGGAATGAAAAAAATATCGACAACAAACTAGCTTCCATAATGACAAGGATACCATCCAATGGAATAACTTAAATCTCGACAAAAGACTACCTTTCGTAATGAAAAGGCTTCCATCCAATGGAGTAACAAAAATCTCGAGAACAGACTACCTTCCATAATGACAAGGCTACCATCCATTGGAGTAACAGAAATCTCAAGAACAGATTACCTTTCATAATGACAAGGCTACCATCCATTAGAGTAACAAAAATATCGACAACAGATTACGTTCCATAATGACAAGGCTACCATCCATTAGAGTAACAAAAATCTCGATAACAGACTACGTTCCTTAATGATAAGGCTACCATCCATTAGAGTAACAAAAATATCGACAACAGACTACCTTCCATAATGACAAGGTTACCATCCATTGGAATGAAAAAAATCTCGACAACAAACTAGCTTCCATAATGACAAGGCTACCATCCAATGGAATAACTTAAATATCGACAAAAGACTACGTTTCTTAATGAAAAGGCTTCCATCCGTCGGAGTAACAAAAATATCGACGACAAACTACCTTTCATAATGACAAGGCTACCATCCATTGGAGTAACAAAAATATCGACAACATACTATGGTCCATAATGACAAGGCTACCATCCATTGGAGTAATAAAAATATCGACAACAGACTACATTCCATAGTGATAAGGCTACCATCCATTATAGTAACAAAAATATCAACAATAAACTACCTTCCATAATGACAAGGCTACCATCCATTGGAGTAACAAAAATCTAGATAACAGACTACGTTCCATAATGACAAGGCTACCATCCATTAGAGTAACAAAAATCTCGATAACAGACTACGTTCCTTAATGATAAGGCTACCATCCATTAGAGTAACAAAAATCTCGACAATAGACTACCTTCTATAATGACAAGGTTACCATCAATTGGAATGAAAAAAATATCGACAACAAACTAGCTTCCATAATGACAAGGCTACCATCCAATAGAATAACTTAAATCTCGACAAAATACTACCTTTCGTAATGAAAAGGCTTCCATCCGTTGGAGTAACAAAAATATCGACAACAAATTATGTTTCAAAATGACAAGGCTACCATCCATTGGAGTAACAAAAATCTCGACAACAGACTACCTTCCATAATGACAAGGCTACCATCCATTGGAGTCACAGAAATCTCAACAACAGATTACCTTTCATAATGACAAGGCTACCATCCATTAGAGTAACAAAAATATCGACAACAGATTACGTTCCATAATGACAAGGCTACCATCCATTAGAGTAACAAAATTCTCGATAACAGACTATGTTCCTTATTGATAAGGCTACCATCCATTAGAGTAACAAAAATATCGACAACAGACTACCTTCCATAATGACAAGGTTACCATCAATTGGAATGAAAAAAATCTCGACAACAAACTAGCTTCCATAATGACAAGGCTACCATCCAATGGAATAACTTAAATTATGACAAAAGACTACCTTTCTTAATGAAAAGGCTTCCATCCGTCGAAGTAACAAAAATATCGACAACAAACTATGTTCCAAAATGACAAAGGCTACCATCCATTGGAGTAACAAAAATCTTGACAACAAACTACCTTCCATAATGACAAGGCTACCATCCATTGGAGTAACAGAAATCTCAACAACAGACTAACTTCCATAATGACAAGGCTACCATCCATTGGAGTAACATAAATCTCAACGACAGTCTACCTTCCATAATGACAAGGCTATCATCCATTGGAGTAACAAAAATATCAACAACATAATACCTTCCATAATGATAAGGCTAGCATCCATTGTAGTAACAAAAATATCGACAACAGACTACGTTCCATAATGACAAGGTAACCCTCCATTGGAGTAACAAAAATCTCCACAACTGACTATGTTCCATAATGAAAAGGCTCTCATCCATTGGAGTAACAAAAATATCGACAACAAACTACCTTCCATAATGACAAGGCTACCATCCATTGGAGTAACAAAAATATCGACAACATACTATGTTCCATAATGACAAGGCTACCATCCATTGGAGTAATAAAAATATCGACAACAGACTACATTCCATAGTGATAAGGCTACCATCCATTATAGTAACAAAAATATCAACAATAAACTACCTTCCATAATGACAAGGGTACCATCCATTGGAGTAACAAAAATCTAGATAACAGACTACGTTCCATAATGACAAGGCTACCATCCATTAGAGTAACAAAAATCTCGATAACAGACTACGTTCCTTAATGATAAGGCTACCATCCATTAGAGTAACAAAAATCTCGACAACCGACTACCTTCTATTATGACAAGGTTACCATCAATTGGAATGAAAAAAATCTCGACAACAGACTAGCTTCCATAATGACAAGGCTACCATCCAATGGAATAACTTAAATTACGACAAAAGACTACCTTTCTTAATGAAAAGGCTTCCATCCGTCGGAGTAACAAAAATATCGACAACAAACTATGTTCCAAAATGACAAAGGCTACCATCCATTGGAGTAACAGAAATCTCAACAACAGACTAACTTCCATAATGACAAGGCTACCATCCATTGGAGTAACATAAATCTCAACAACATAATACCTTCCATAATGACAAGGCTAGCATCCATTGTAGTAACAAAAATATCGACAACAGACTACGTTCCATAATGACAAGGCTACCCTCCATTGGAGTAACAAAAATCTCCACAACTGACTATGTTCCATAATGAAAAGGCTACCATCCATTGGAGTAACAAAAATATCGACAACATACTATGTTCCATAATGACAAGGCTACCATCCATTGGAGTAATAAAAATATCGACAATAGACTACATTCCATAGTGATAAGGCTACCATCCATTATAGTAACAAAAATATCAACAATAAACTACCTTCCATAATGACAAGGCTACCATCCATTGGAGTAACAAAAATCTAGATAACAGACTACGTTCCATAATGACAAGGCTACCATCCATTAGTGTAACAAAAATCTCGATAACAGACTACGTTCCTTAATGATAAGGCTACCATCCATTAGAGTAACAAAAATCTCGACAACAGACTACCTTCTATAATTACAAGGTTACCATCAATTGGAATGAAAAAAATATCGACAACAAACTAGCTTCCATAATGACAAGGCTACCATCCAATGGAATAACTTAAATCTCGACAAAAGACTACCTTTCGTAATGAAAAGGCTTCCATCCGTTGGAGTAACAAAAATATCGACAACAAATTATGTTCCAAAATGACAAGGCTACCATCCATTGGAGTAACAAAAATCTCGACAACAGACTACCTTCCATAATGACAAGGCTACCATCCATTGGAGTAACAGAAATCTCAACAACAGATTACCTTTCATAATGACAAGGCTACCATCCATTAGAGTAACAAAAATATCGACAACAGATTACGTTCCATAATGACAAGATAACCATCCATTAGAGTAACAAAAATCTCGATAACAGACTACGATCCTTATTGATAAGGCTACCATCCATTAGAGTAACAAAAATATCGACAACAGACTACCTTCCATAATGACAAGGTTACCATCAATTGGAATGAAAAAAATCTCGACAACAAACTAGCTTCCATAATGACAAGGCTACCATCCAATGGAATAACTTAAATTACGACAAAAGACTACCTTTCTTAATGAAAAGGCTTCCATCCGTCGAAGTAACAAAAATATCGACAAGAAACTATGTTCCAAAATGACAAAGGCTACCATCCATTGGAGTAACAAAAATCTTGACAACAAACTACCTTGCATAATGACAAGGCTACCATCCATTGGAGTAACAGAAATCTCAACAACAGACTAACTTCCATAATGACAAGGCTACCATCCATTGGAGTAACATAAATCTCAACGACAGTCTACCTTCCATAATGACAAGGCTATCATCCATTGGAGTAACAAAAATATCAACAACATAATACCTTCCATAATGACAAGGCTAGCATCCATTGTAGTAACAAAAATATCAACAACAGACTACGTTCCATAATGACAATGCTACCCTCCATTGGAGTAACAAAAATCTCCACAACTGACTATGTTCCATAATGAAAAGGCTACCATCCATTGGAGTAACAAAAATATCGACAACAAACTACCTTCCATAATGACAAGGCTACCATCCATTGGAGTAACAAAAATATCGACAACATACTATGTTCCATAATGACAAGGCTACCATCCATTGGAGTAATAAAAATATCGACAACAGACTACATTCCATAGTGATAAGGCTACCATCCATTATAGTAACAAAAATATCAACAATAAACTACCTTCCATAATGACAAGGCTACCATCCATTGGAGTAACAAAAATCTAGATAACAGACTACGTTCCATAATGACAAGGCTACCATCCATTAGAGTAACAAAAATCTCAATAACAGACTACGTTCCTTAATGATAAGGCTACCATCCATTAGAGTAACAAAAATCTCGACAACCGACTACCTTCTATAATGACAAGGTTACCATCAATTGGAATGAAAAAAATATCGACAACAAACTAGCTTCCATAATGACAAGGCTACCATCCATTGGAATAACTTAAATCTCGACAAAAGACTACCTTTCGTAATGAAAAGGCTTCCATCCGTTGGAGTAACAAAAATATCGACAACAAATTATGTTCCAAAAAGACAAGGCTACCATCCATTGGAGTAACAAAAATCTCGACAACAGACTACCTTCCATAATGACAAGGCTACCATCCATTGGAGTAACAGAAATCTCAACAACAGATTAACTTTCATAATGACAAGGCTACCATCCATTAGAGTAACAAAAATATCGACAACAGATTACGTTCCATAATGACAAGGCTACCATCCATTAGAGTAACAAAAATCTCGATAACAGACTACGTTCCTTAATGATAAGGCTACCATCCATTAGAGTAACAAAAATATCGACAACAGACTACCTTCCATAATGACAAGGTTACCATCAATTGGAATGAAAAAAATCTCGACAACAAACTAGCTTCCATAATGACAAGGCTACGATCCAATGGAATAACTGAAATTACGACAAAAGACTACCTTTCTTAATGAAAAGGCTTCCATCCGTCGGAGTAACAAAAATATCGACAACAAACTATGTTCCAAAATGACAAAGGCTACCATCCATTGGAGTAACAAAAATCTCGACAACAAACTACCTTCCATAATGACAAGGCTACCATCCATTGGACTAACAGAAATCTCAACAACAGACTAACTTCCATAATGACAAGGCTACCATCCATTGGAGTAACATAAATCTCAACGACAGACTACCTTCCATAATGACAAGGCTACCATCCATTGGAGTAACAAAAATATCAACAACATAATACCTTCCATAATGACAAGGCTAGCATCCATTGTAGTAACAAAAATATCGACAACAGACTACGTTCCATAATGACAAGGCTACCCTCCATTGGAGTAACAAAAATCTCCACAACTGACAATGTTCCATAATGACAAGGCTACCATCCATTGGAGTAACAAAAATATCGACAACATACTACGTTACATAATGACAAGGCTACCATCCATTGGAGTAACAAAAATATCGAAAACAGACTACGTTCCATAGTGATAAGGCTACCATCCATTAGAGTAACAAAAATATCGACAATAAACTACCTTCCATAATGACAAGGCTACCATCCATTGGAGTAACAAAAATCTAAATAACAGACTATGTTCCATAATGACAAGGCTACCATCCATTAGAGTAACAAAAATCTCGATAACATACTACGTTCCTTAATGATAAGGCTACCATCAATTAGAGTAACAAAAATCTCGACAACAGACTACCTTCCATAATGACAAGGCTACCATCCATTGGAGTAACAAAAATATCGACAACATATTACGTTCCATAATGACAAGGCTACCATCCATTGGAGTAACAAAAATTTCGACAACAGACTACGTTCCATAGTGATAAAGCTACCATCCATTAGAGTAACAAAAATATCAACAATAAACTACCTTCCATAATGACAAGGCTACCATCCATTGGAGTAACAAAAATCTAGATAACAGACTACGTTCCATAATGACAAGGCTACCATCCATTAGAGTAACAAAAATCTCGATAACAGACTACGTTCCTTAATGATAAGGCTACCATCAATTAGAGTAACAAAAATCTCGACAACAGACTACCTTCCATAATGACAAGGCTACCATCCATTGGAGTAACAAAAATATCGACAACATATTACGTTCCATAATGACAAGGCTACCATCCATTGGAGTAACAAAAATATCGACAACAGACTACGTTCCATAGTGATAAAGCTACCATCCATTAGAGTAACAAAAATATCAACAATAAACTACCTTCCATAATGACAAGGCTACCATCCATTGGAGTAACAAAAATCTAGATAACAGACTACGTTCCATAATGACAAGGCTACCATCCATTAGAGTAACAAAAATCTCGACAACAGACTACCTTCCATAATGACAACGTTACCATCCATTGGAAAGAAAAAAATATCGACAACAGACTAGCTTCCATAATGACAAGGCTACCATCCAATGGAATAACTTAAATCTCGACAAAAGACTACCTTTCGTAGTGTAAAGGCTTCCATCCGTTGGAGTAACAAAAATATCGACAACAAATTATGTTCCAAAATGACAAGGCTACCATCCATTGGAGTAACAAAAATCTCGACAACAGACTACCTTCCATAATGACAAGGCTACCATCCATTGGAGTAACAGAAATCTCAATAACATATTACGTTCCATAATGACAAGGCTACCATCCATTAGAATAACAAAAATATCGACAACAGATTACGTTCCATAATGACAAGGCTACCATCCATTAGAGTAACAAAAATATCGATAACAGACTACGTTCCTTAATGATAAGGCTACCATCCATTAAAGTAACAAAAATATCGACAACAGACTACCTTCCATAATGACATGGTTACCTTCCATTGGAATGAAAAAAATCTCGACAACAAACTAGCTTCCATAATGACAAGGCTACCATCTTATGGAATAACTTAAATATCGACAAAAGACTACCTTTCTTAATGAAAAGGCTTCCATCCGTCCGAGTAACAAAAATATCGACAACAAACTATGTTCCAAAATGACAAAGGCTACCATCCATTGGAGTAACAAAAATCTCGACAACAAACTACCTTCCATAATGACAAGGCTACCATCCATTGGAGTAACAGAAATCTCAACAATAGACTATCTTCCATAATGACAAGGCTACCATCCATTGGAGTAACATAAATCTCAACGACAGTCTACCTTCCATAATGACAAGGCTATCATCCATTGGAGTAACAAAAATATCAATAACATAATACCTTCCATAATGATAAGGCTAGCATCCATTGTAGTAACAAAAATATCGACAACAGACTACATTCCATAATGACAAGGCTACCCTCCATTGGAGTAACAAAAATCTCCACAACTGACTATGTTCCATAATGAAAAGGCTACCATCCATTGGAGTAACAAAAATATCGACAACAAACTACCTTCCATAATGACAAGGCTACCATCCATTGGAGTAACAAAAATATCGACAACATACTATGTTCCATAATGACAAGGCTACCGTCCATTGGAGTAATAAAAATATCGACAACAGACTACATTCCATAGTGATAAGGCTACCATCCATTATAGTAACAAAAATATCAACAATAAACTACCTTCCATAATGACAAGGCTACCATCCATTGGAGTAACAAAAATCTAGATAACAGACTACGTTCCATAATGACAAGGCTACCATCCATTAGAGTAACAAAAATCTCGATAACAGACTACGTTCCTTAATGATAAGGCTGCCATCCATTAGAGTAACAAAAATCTCGACAACAGACTACCTTCCATAATGACAAGGTTACCATCATTTGGAATGAAAAAAATATTGACAACAAACTAGCTTCCATAATGAAAAGGCTACCATCAAATGGAATAACTTAAATCTCGACAAAAGACTACCTTTCGTAATGTAAAGGCTTCCATCCGTTGGAGTAACAAAAATATCGACAACAAATTATGTTTCAAAATGACAAGGCTACCATCCATTGGAGTAACAAAAATCTCGACAACAGACTACCTTCCATAATGACAAGGCTACCATCCATTGGAGTAACAGGAATCTCAACAACAGATTACCTTTCATAATGACAAGGCTACCATCCATTAGAGTAACAAAAATATCGACAACAGATTACGTTCCATAATGACAAGGCTACCATCCATTAGAGTAACAAAAATCTCGATAACAGACTACGTTCCTTAATGATAAGGCTACCATCCATTAGAGTAACAAAAATATCGACAACAGACTACCTTCCATAATGACAAGGTTACCATCAATCGGAATGAAAAAAATCTCGACAACAACCTAGCTTCCATAATGACAAGGCTACCATCCAATGGAATAACTTAAATATCGACAAAAGACTACCTTTCTTAATGAAAAGGCTTCCATCCGTCGGAGTAACAATAATATCGACAACAAACTATGTTCCAAAATGACAAAGGCTACCATCCATTGGAGTAACAAAAATCTCAACAACAAACTACCTTCCATAATGACAAGGCTACCATCCATTGGAGTAACAGAAATCTCAACAACAGACTAACTTCCATAATGACAAGGCTACCATCCATTGGAGTAACATAAATCTCAACGACAGACTACCTTCCATAATGACAAGGCTATCATCCATTGGAGTAACAAAAATATCAACAACATAATACCTTCCATAATGACAAGGCTAGCATCCATTGTAGTAACAAAAATATAGACAACAGACTATGTTCCATAATGACAAGGCTACCATCCATTGGAGTAACAAAAATATCGACAATAGACTACCTTACAAAATGACAAGGCTACCATCCATTGGAGTAACAAAAATATCGACAAAATACTACGTTCCATAATGACAAGGCTACCATCCATTGGAGTAACAAAAATATCGACAACAGACTACGTTCCATAGTGATAAGGCTATTATCCATTAGAGTAACAAAAATATCAACAATAAACTACCTTCCATAATGACAAGGCTACCATCCATTGGAGTAAAAAAAATCTAGATAACAGACTACGTTCCATAATGACAAGGCTACCATCTATTAGAGTAACAAAAATCTCGATAACAGACTACGTTCCTTAATGATAAGGCTACCATCCATTAGAGTAACAAAAATCTCGACAACAGACTACCTTCCATAATGACAAGGTTACCATCAATTGGAATGAAAAAAATATCGACAACAAACTAGCTTCCATAATGACAAGGCTACCATCCAATGGAATAACTTAAATCTCGACAAAAGACTACCTTTCATAATGAAAAGGCTTCCATCCGTTGGAGTAACAAAAATATCGACAACAAATTATGTTCCAAAATGACAAGGCTACCATCCATTGGAGTAACAAAAATCTCGACAACAAACTACCTTCCATAATGACAAGGCTACCATCCATTGGAGTAACAGGAATCTCAACAACAGATTACCTTTCATAATGACAAGGCTATTATCCATTAGAGTAACAAAAATATCGACGACAGATTACGTTCCATAATGACAAGGCTACCATACATTAGAGTAACAAAAAATCTCGATAACAGACTACGTTCCTTAATGAAAAGGCTACCATCCATTAGAGTAACAAAAATATCGACAACAGACTACCTTCCATAATGACAAGGTTACCATCAATTGGAATGAAAAAAACTCGACAACAAACTAGCTTCAATAATGACAAGGCTACCATCCAATGGAATAACATAAATATCGATAAAAGACTACCTTTCTTAATGGAAAGGCTTCCATCCGTCGGAGTAACAAAAATATCGACAACAAACTATGTTCCAAAATGACAAAGGCTACCATCCATTGGAGTAACAAAAATCTCGACAACAAACTACCTTCCATAATGATAAGACTACCATCCATTGGAGTAATAGAAATCTCAACAACAGACTAACTTCCATAATGACAAGGCTACCATCCATTGGAGTAACATAAATCTCAACGACAGACTACCTTCCATAATGACAAGGCTATCATCCATTGGAGTAACAAAAATATCAACAACATAATACCTTCCATAATGACAAGGCTAGCATCCATTGTAGTAACAAAAACATAGACAACAGACTATGTTCCATAATGACAAGGCTACCCTCCATTGGAGTAACAAAAATCTCCACAACTTACTATGTTCCATAATGACAAGGCTACCATCCATTGGAGTAACAAAAATATCTACAACAGACTACCTTACAAAATGACAAGGCTACCATCCATTGGAGTAACAAAAATATCGACAACATACTACGTTCCATAATGACAAGTCTACAATCCATTGGAGTAACAAAAATATCGACAACAGACTACGTTCCATAGTGATAAGGCTACCATCCATTAGAGTAACAAAAATACCAACAATAAACTACCATCCATAATGACAAGGCTACCATCCATTGGAGTAACAAAAATCTAGATAACAGACTACGTTCCATAATGACAAGGCTACCATCTATTAGAGTAACAAAAATCTCGATAACAGACTACGTTCCTTAATGATAAGGCTACCATCCATTAGAGTAACAAAAATATCGACAACAGACTACCTTCCATAATGACAAGGTTACCATCAATCGGAATGAAAAAAATATCGACAACAAACTAGCTTCCATAATGACAAGGCTACCATCCAATGGAATAACTTAAATATCGACAAAAGACTACCTTTCTTAATGAAAAGGCTTCCATCCGTCGGAGTAACAACAATATCGACAACAAACTATGTTCCAAAATGACAAAGGCTACCATCCATTGGAGTAACAAAAATCTCGACAACAAACTACCTTCCATAATGACAAGGCTACCATCCATTGGAGTAACAGAAATCTCAACAACAGACTAACTTCCATAATGACAAGGCTACCATCCATTGGAGTAACATAAATCTCAACGACAGACTACCTTCCATAATGACAAGGCTATCATCCATTGGAGTAACAAAAATATCAACAACATAATACCTTCCATAATGACAAGGCTAGCATTCTTTGTAGTAACAAAAATATAGACAACAGACTATGTTCCATAATGACAAGGCTACCCTCCATTGGAGTAACAAAAATCTCCACAACTGACTATGTTCCATAATGACAAGGCTACCATCCATTGGAGTAACAAAAATATCGACAACAGACTACCTTACAAAATGACAAGGCTACCATCCATTGGAGTAACAAAAATATCGACAAAATACTACGTTCCATAATGACAAGGCTACCATCCATTGGAGTAACAAAAATATCGACAACAGACTACGTTCCATAGTGATAAGGCTACCATCCATTAGAGTAACAAAAATATCAACAATAAACTACCTTCCATAATGACAAGGCTACCATCCATTGGAGTAACAAAAATCTAGATAACAGACTACGTTCCATAATGACAAGGCTACCATCTATTAGAGTAACAAAAATCTCGATAACAGACTACGTTCCTTAATGATAAGGCTACCATCCATTAGAGTAACAAAAATCTCGACAACAGACTACCTTCCATAATGACAAGGTTACCATCAATTGGAATGAAAAAAATATCGACAACAAACTAGCTTCCATAATGACAAGGCTACCATCCAATGGAATAACTTAAATCTCGACAAAAGACTACCTTTCATAATGAAAAGGCTTCCATCCGTTGGAGTAACAAAAATATCGACAACAAATTATGTTCCAAAATGACAAGGCTACCATCCATTGGAGTAACAAAAATCTCGACAACAAACTACCTTCCATAATGACAAGGCTACCATCCATTGGAGTAACAGGAATCTAAACAACAGATTACCTTTCATAATGACAAGGCTATCATCCATTAGAGTAACAAAAATATCGACGACAGATTACGTTCCATAATGACAAGGCTACCATACATTAGAGTAACAAAAAATCTCGATAACAGACTACGTTCCTTAATGATAAGGCTACCATCCATTAGAGTAACAAAAATATCGACAACAGACTACCTTCCATAATGACAAGGTTACCATCAATTGGAATGAAAAAAACTCGACAACAAACTAGCTTCAATAATGACAAGGCTACCATCCAATGGAATAACATAAATATCGATAAAAGACTACCTTTCTTAATGGAAAGGCTTCCATCCGCCGGAGTAACAAAAATATCGACAACAAACTATGTTCGAAAATGACAAAGGCTACCATCCATTGGAGTAACAAAAATCTCGACAACAAACTACCTTCCATAATGACAAGACTACCATCCATTGGAGTAATAGAAATCTCAACAACAGACTAACTTCCATAATGACAAGGCTACCATCAATTGGAGTAACAAAAATATCGACAACAGACTACCTTACAAAATGACAAGGCTACCATCCATTGGAGTAACAAAAATATCGACAAAATACTACGTTCCATAATGACAAGGCTACCATCCATTGGAGTAACAAAAATATCGACAACAGACTACGTTCCATAGTGATAAGGCTACCATCCATTAGAGTAACAAAAATATCAACAATAAACTACCTTCCATAATGACAAGGCTACCATCCATTGGAGTAACAAAAATCTAGATAACAGACTACGTTCCATAATGACAAGGCTACCATCTATTAGAGTAACAAAAATCTCGATAACAGACTACGTTCCTTAATGATAAGGCTACCATCCATTAGAGTAACAAAAATCTCGACAACAGACTACCTTCCATAATGACAAGGTTACCATCAATTGGAATGAAAAAAATATTGACAACAAACTAGCTTCCATAATGACAAGGCTACCATCCAATGGAATAACTTAAATCTCGACAAAAGACTACCTTTCATAATGAAAAGGCTTCCATCCGTTGGAGTAACAAAAATCTCCACAACTGACTATGTTCCATAATGAAAAGGCTACCATCCATTGGAGTAACAAAAATATCGACAACAAACTACCTTCCATAATGACAAGGCTACCATCCATTGGAGTAACAAAAATATCGACAACATACTATGTTCCATAATGACAAGGCTACCGTCCATTGGAGTAATAAAAATATCGACAACAGACTACATTCCATAGTGATAAGGCTACCATCCATTATAGTAACAAAAATATCAACAATAAACTACCTTCCATAATGACAAGGCTACCATCCATTGGAGTAACAAAAATCTAGATAACAGACTACGTTCCATAATGACAAGGCTACCATCCATTAGAGTAACAAAAATCTCGATAACAGACTACGTTCCTTAATGATAAGGCTGCCATCCATTAGAGTAACAAAAATCTCGACAACAGACTACCTTCCATAATGACAAGGTTACCATCATTTGGAATGAAAAAAATATTGACAACAAACTAGCTTCCATAATGAAAAGGCTACCATCAAATGGAATAACTTAAATCTCGACAAAAGACTACCTTTCGTAATGTAAAGGCTTCCATCCGTTGGAGTAACAAAAATATCGACAACAAATTATGTTTCAAAATGACAAGGCTACCATCCATTGGAGTAACAAAAATATCGACAACAGACTACCTTCCATAATGACAAGGCTACCATCCATTGGAGTAACAGGAATCTCAACAACAGATTACCTTTCATAATGACAAGGCTACCATCCATTAGAGTAACAAAAATATCGACAACAGATTACGTTCCATAATGACAAGGCTACCATCCATTAGAGTAACAAAAATCTCGATAACAGACTACGTTCCTTAATGATAAGGCTACCATCCATTAGAGTAACAAAAATATCGACAACAGACTACCTTCCATAATGACAAGGTTACCATCAATCGGAATGAAAAAAATCTCGACAACAACCTAGCTTCCATAATGACAAGGCTACCATCCAATGGAATAACTTAAATATCGACAAAAGACTACCTTTCTTAATGAAAAGGCTTCCATCCGTCGGAGTAACAATAATATCGACAACAAACTATGTTCCAAAATGACAAAGGCTACCATCCATTGGAGTAACAAAAATCTCAACAACAAACTACCTTCCATAATGACAAGGCTACCATCCATTGGAGTAACAGAAATCTCAACAACAGACTAACTTCCATAATGACAAGGCTACCATCCATTGGAGTAACATAAATCTCAACGACAGACTACCTTCCATAATGACAAGGCTATCATCCATTGGAGTAACAAAAATATCAACAACATAATACCTTCCATAATGACAAGGCTAGCATCCATTGTAGTAACAAAAATATAGACAACAGACTATGTTCCATAATGACAAGGCTACCATCCATTGGAGTAACAAAAATATCGACAATAGACTACCTTACAAAATGACAAGGCTACCATCCATTGGAGTAACAAAAATATCGACAAAATACTACGTTCCATAATGACAAGGCTACCATCCATTGGAGTAACAAAAATATCGACAACAGACTACGTTCCATAGTGATAAGGCTATTATCCATTAGAGTAACAAAAATATCAACAATAAACTACCTTCCATAATGACAAGGCTACCATCCATTGGAGTAAAAAAAATCTAGATAACAGACTACGTTCCATAATGACAAGGCTACCATCTATTAGAGTAACAAAAATCTCGATAACAGACTACGTTCCTTAATGATAAGGCTACCATCCATTAGAGTAACAAAAATCTCGACAACAGACTACCTTCCATAATGACAAGGTTACCATCAATTGGAATGAAAAAAATATCGACAACAAACTAGCTTCCATAATGACAAGGCTACCATCCAATGGAATAACTTAAATCTCGACAAAAGACTACCTTTCATAATGAAAAGGCTTCCATCCGTTGGAGTAACAAAAATATCGACAACAAATTATGTTCCAAAATGACAAGGCTACCATCCATTGGAGTAACAAAAATCTCGACAACAAACTACCTTCCATAATGACAAGGCTACCATCCATTGGAGTAACAGGAATCTCAACAACAGATTACCTTTCATAATGACAAGGCTATTATCCATTAGAGTAACAAAAATATCGACGACAGATTACGTTCCATAATGACAAGGCTACCATACATTAGAGTAACAAAAAATCTCGATAACAGACTACGTTCCATAATGACAAGGCTACCATCCATTAGAGTAACAAAAATATCGACAACAGACTACCTTCCATAATGACAAGGTTACCATCAATTGGAATGAAAAAAACTCGACAACAAACTAGCTTCAATAATGACAAGGCTACCATCCAATGGAATAACATAAATATCGATAAAAGACTACCTTTCTTAATGGAAAGGCTTCCATCCGTCGGAGTAACAAAAATATCGACAACAAACTATGTTCCAAAATGACAAAGGCTACCATCCATTGGAGTAACAAAAATCTCGACAACAAACTACCTTCCATAATGACAAGACTACCATCCATTGGAGTAATAGAAATCTCAACAACAGACTAACTTCCATAATGACAAGGCTACCATCCATTGGAGTAACATAAATCTCAACGACAGACTACCTTCCATAATGACAAGGCTATCATCCATTGGAGTAACAAAAATATCAACAACATAATACCTTCCATAATGACAAGGCTAGCATCCATTGTAGTAACAAAAACATAGACAACAGACTATGTTCCATAATGACAAGGCTACCCTCCATTGGAGTAACAAAAATCTCCACAACTTACTATGTTCCATAATGACAAGGCTACCATCCATTGGAGTAACAAAAATATCTACAACAGACTACCTTACAAAATGACAAGGCTACCATCCATTGGAGTAACAAAAATATCGACAACATACTACGTTCCATAATGACAAGTCTACAATCCATTGGAGTAACAAAAATATCGACAACAGACTACGTTCCATAGTGATAAGGCTACCATCCATTAGAGTAACAAAAATACCAACAATAAACTACCATCCATAATGACAAGGCTACCATCCATTGGAGTAACAAAAATCTAGATAACAGACTACGTTCCATAATGACAAGGCTACCATCTATTAGAGTAACAAAAATCTCGATAACAGACTACGTTCCTTAATGATAAGGCTACCATCCATTAGAGTAACAAAAATATCGACAACAGACTACCTTCCATAATGACAAGGTTACCATCAATCGGAATGAAAAAAATATCGACAACAAACTAGCTTCCATAATGACAAGGCTACCATCCAATGGAATAACTTAAATATCGACAAAAGACTACCTTTCTTAATGAAAAGGCTTCCATCCGTCGGAGTAACAACAATATCGACAACAAACTATGTTCCAAAATGACAAAGGCTACCATCCATTGGAGTAACAAAAATCTCGACAACAAACTACCTTCCATAATGACAAGGCTACCATCCATTGGAGTAACAGAAATCTCAACAACAGACTAACTTCCATAATGACAAGGCTACCATCCATTGGAGTAACATAAATCTCAACGACAGACTACCTTCCATAATGACAAGGCTATCATCCATTGGAGTAACAAAAATATCAACAACATAATACCTTCCATAATGACAAGGCTAGCATTCTTTGTAGTAACAAAAATATAGACAACAGACTATGTTCCATAATGACAAGGCTACCCTCCATTGGAGTAACAAAAATCTCCACAACTGACTATGTTCCATAATGACAAGGCTACCATCCATTGGAGTAACAAAAATATCGACAACAGACTACCTTACAAAATGACAAGGCTACCATCCATTGGAGTAACAAAAATATCGACAAAATACTACGTTCCATAATGACAAGGCTACCATCCATTGGAGTAACAAAAATATCGACAACAGACTACGTTCCATAGTGATAAGGCTACCATCCATTAGAGTAACAAAAATATCAACAATAAACTACCTTCCATAATGACAAGGCTACCATCCATTGGAGTAACAAAAATCTAGATAACAGACTACGTTCCATAATGACAAGGCTACCATCTATTAGAGTAACAAAAATCTCGATAACAGACTACGTTCCTTAATGATAAGGCTACCATCCATTAGAGTAACAAAAATCTCGACAACAGACTACCTTCCATAATGACAAGGTTACCATCAATTGGAATGAAAAAAATATCGACAACAAACTAGCTTCCATAATGACAAGGCTACCATCCAATGGAATAACTTAAATCTCGACAAAAGACTACCTTTCATAATGAAAAGGCTTCCATCCGTTGGAGTAACAAAAATATCGACAACAAATTATGTTCCAAAATGACAAGGCTACCATCCATTGGAGTAACAAAAATCTCGACAACAAACTACCTTCCATAATGACAAGGCTACCATCCATTGGAGTAACAGGAATCTAAACAACAGATTACCTTTCATAATGACAAGGCTATCATCCATTAGAGTAACAAAAATATCGACGACAGATTACGTTCCATAATGACAAGGCTACCATACATTAGAGTAACAAAAAATCTCGATAACAGACTACGTTCCTTAATGATAAGGCTACCATCCATTAGAGTAACAAAAATATCGACAACAGACTACCTTCCATAATGACAAGGTTACCATCAATTGGAATGAAAAAAACTCGACAACAAACTAGCTTCAATAATGACAAGGCTACCATCCAATGGAATAACATAAATATCGATAAAAGACTACCTTTCTTAATGGAAAGGCTTCCATCCGCCGGAGTAACAAAAATATCGACAACAAACTATGTTCGAAAATGACAAAGGCTACCATCCATTGGAGTAACAAAAATCTCGACAACAAACTACCTTCCATAATGACAAGACTACCATCCATTGGAGTAATAGAAATCTCAACAACAGACTAACTTCCATAATGACAAGGCTACCATCAATTGGAGTAACAAAAATATCGACAACAGACTACCTTACAAAATGACAAGGCTACCATCCATTGGAGTAACAAAAATATCGACAAAATACTACGTTCCATAATGACAAGGCTACCATCCATTGGAGTAACAAAAATATCGACAACAGACTACGTTCCATAGTGATAAGGCTACCATCCATTAGAGTAACAAAAATATCAACAATAAACTACCTTCCATAATGACAAGGCTACCATCCATTGGAGTAACAAAAATCTAGATAACAGACTACGTTCCATAATGACAAGGCTACCATCTATTAGAGTAACAAAAATCTCGATAACAGACTACGTTCCTTAATGATAAGGCTACCATCCATTAGAGTAACAAAAATCTCGACAACAGACTACCTTCCATAATGACAAGGTTACCATCAATTGGAATGAAAAAAATATTGACAACAAACTAGCTTCCATAATGACAAGGCTACCATCCAATGGAATAACTTAAATCTCGACAAAAGACTACCTTTCATAATGAAAAGGCTTCCATCCGTTGGAGTAACAAAAATATCGACAACAAATTATGTTCCAAAATGACAAGGCTACCATCCATTGGAGTAACAAAAATCTCGACAACAAACTACCTTCCATAATGACAAGGCTACCATCCATTGGAGTAACAGGAATCTCAACAACAGATTACCTTTCATAATGACAAGGCTATCATCCATTAGAGTAACAAAAATATCGACGACAGATTACGTTCCATAATGACAAGGCTACCATACATTAGAGTAACAAAAAATCTCGATAACAGACTACGTTCCTTAATGATAAGGCTACCATCCATTAGAGTAACAAAAATATCGACAACAGACTACCTTCCATAATGACAAGGTTACCATCAATTGGAATGAAAAAAACTCGACAACAAACTAGCTTCAATAATGACAAGGCTACCATCCAATGGAATAACATAAATATCGATAAAAGACTACCTTTCTTAATGGAAAGGCTTCCATCCGTCGGAGTAACAAAAATATCGACAACAAACTATGTTCCAAAATGACAAAGGCTACCATCCATTGGAGTAACAAAAATCTCGACAACAAACTACCTTCCATAATGACAAGACTACCATCCATTGGAGTAATAGAAATCTCAACAACAGACTAACTTCCATAATGACAAGGCTACCATCCATTGGAGTAACATAAATCTCAACGACAGACTACCTTCCATAATGACAAGGCTATCATCCATTGGAGTAACAAAAATATCAACAACATAATACCTTCCATAATGACAAGGCTAGCATCCATTGTAGTAACAAAAATATAGACAACAAACTATGTTCCATAATGACAAGGCTACCCTCCATTGGAGTAACAAAAATCTCCACAACTGACTATGTTCCATAATGACAAGGCTACCATCCATTGGAGTAACAAAAATATGTACAACAGAATACCTTACAAAATGACAAGGCTACCATCCATTGGAGTAACAAAAATATCGACAACATACTACGTTCCATAATGACAAGTCTACCATCCATTGGAGTAACAAAAATATCGACAACAGACTACGTTCCATAGTGATAAGGCTACCATCCATTAGAGTAACAAAAATACCAACAATAAACTACCTTCCATAATGACAAGGCTACCATCCATTGGAGTAACAAAAATCTAGATAACAGACTACGTTCCATAATGACAAGGCTACCATCCATTAGAGTAACAAAAATCTCGATAACAGACTACGTTCCTTAATGATAAGGCTGCCATCCATTAGAGTAACAAAAATCTCGACAACAGACTACCTTCCATAATGACAAGGTTACCATCAATTGGAATGAAAAAAATATCGACAACAAACTAGCTTCCATAATGACAAGGCTACCATCCATTGGAGTAACAGGAATCTCAACAACAGATTACCTTTCATAATGACAAGGCTATCATCCATTAGAGTAACAAAAATATCGACGACAGATTACGTTCCATAATGACAAGGCTACCATACATTAGAGTAACAAAAAATCTCGATAACAGACTATGTTCCTTAATGATAAGGCTACCATCCATTAGAGTAACAAAAATATCGACAACAGACTACCTTCCATAATGACAAGGTTACCATCAATTGGAATGAAAAAAACTCGACAACAAACTAGCTTCAATAATGACAAGGCTACCATCCAATGGAATAACATAAATATCGAAAAAAGACTACCTTTCTTAATGGAAAGGCTTCCATCCGTCGGAGTAACAAAAATATCGACAACAAACTATGTTCCAAAATGACAAAGGCTACCATCCATTGGAGTAACAAAAATCTCGACAACAAACTACCTTCCATAATGACAAGGCTACCATCCATTGGAGTAACAGAAATCTCAACAACAGACTAACTTCCATAATGACAAGGCTACCATCCATTGGAGTAACATAAATCTCAACGACAGTCTACCTTCCATAATTACAAGGCTATCATCCATTGGAGTAACAAAAATATCAACAACATAATACTTTCCATAATGATTAGGCTAGCATCCATTGTAGTAACAAAAATATCGACAACAGACTACATTCCATAATGACAAGGCTACCCTCCATTGGAGTAACAAAAATCTCCACAACTGACTATGTTCCATAATGAAAAGGCTACCATCCATTGGAGTAACAAAAATATCGACAACAAACTACCTTCCATAATGACAAGGCTACCATCCATTGGAGTAACAAAAATATCGACAACATACTATGTTCCATAATGACAAGGCTATTGTCCATTGGAGTAATAAAAATATCGACAACAGACTACATTCCATAGTGATAAGGCTACCATCCATTAGAGTAACAAAAATATCAACAATAAACTACCTTCCATAATGACAAGGCTACCATCCATTGGAGTAACAAAAATCTAGATAACAGACTACGTTCCATAATGACAAGGCTACCATCTATTAGAGTAACAAAAATCTCGATAACAGACTACGTTCCTTAATGATAAGGCTACCATCCATTAGAGTAACAAAAATCTCGACAACAGACTACCTTCCATAATGACAAGGTTACCATCAATTGGAATGAAAAAAATATTGACAACAAACTAGCTTCCATAATGACAAGGCTACCATCCAATGGAATAACTTAAATCTCGACAAAAGACTACCTTTCATAATGAAAAGGCTTCCATCCGTTGGAGTAACAAAAATATCGACAACAAATTATGTTCCAAAATGACAAGGCTACCATCCATTGGAGTAACAAAAATCTCGACAACAAACTACCTTCCATAATGACAAGGCTACCATCCATTGGAGTAACAGGAATCTCAACAACAGATTACCTTTCATAATGACAAGGCTATCATCCATTAGAGTAACAAAAATATCGACGACAGATTACGTTCCATAATGACAAGGCTACCATACATTAGAGTAACAAAAAATCTCGATAACAGACTACGTTCCTTAATGATAAGGCTACCATCCATTAGAGTAACAAAAATATCGACAACAGACTACCTTCCATAATGACAAGGTTACCATCAATTGGAATGAAAAAAACTCGACAACAAACTAGCTTCAATAATGACAAGGCTACCATCCAATGGAATAACATAAATATCGATAAAAGACTACCTTTCTTAATGGAAAGGCTTCCATCCGTCGGAGTAACAAAAATATCGACAACAAACTATGTTCCAAAATGACAAAGGCTACCATCCATTGGAGTAACAAAAATCTCGACAACAAACTACCTTCCATAATGACAAGACTACCATCCATTGGAGTAATAGAAATCTCAACAACAGACTAACTTCCATAATGACAAGGCTACCATCCATTGGAGTAACATAAATCTCAACGACAGACTACCTTCCATAATGACAAGGCTATCATCCATTGGAGTAACAAAAATATCAACAACATAATACCTTCCATAATGACAAGGCTAGCATCCATTGTAGTAACAAAAATATAGACAACAAACTATGTTCCATAATGACAAGGCTACCCTCCATTGGAGTAACAAAAATCTCCACAACTGACTATGTTCCATAATGACAAGGCTACCATCCATTGGAGTAACAAAAATATCTACAACAGAATACCTTACAAAATGACAAGGCTACCATCCATTGGAGTAACAAAAATATCGACAACATACTACGTTCCATAATGACAAGTCTACCATCCATTGGAGTAACAAAAATATCGACAACAGACTACGTTCCATAGTGATAAGGCTACCATCCATTAGAGTAACAAAAATACCAACAATAAACTACCTTCCATAATGACAAGGCTACCATCCATTGGAGTAACAAAAATCTAGATAACAGACTACGTTCCATAATGACAAGGCTACCATCCATTAGAGTAACAAAAATCTCGATAACAGACTACGTTCCTTAATGATAAGGCTGCCATCCATTAGAGTAACAAAAATCTCGACAACAGACTACCTTCCATAATGACAAGGTTACCATCAATTGGAATGAAAAAAATATCGACAACAAACTAGCTTCCATAATGACAAGGCTACCATCCATTGGAGTAACAGGAATCTCAACAACAGATTACCTTTCATAATGACAAGGCTATCATCCATTAGAGTAACAAAAATATCGACGACAGATTACGTTCCATAATGACAAGGCTACCATACATTAGAGTAACAAAAAATCTCGATAACAGACTATGTTCCTTAATGATAAGGCTACCATCCATTAGAGTAACAAAAATATCGACAACAGACTACCTTCCATAATGACAAGGTTACCATCAATTGGAATGAAAAAAACTCGACAACAAACTAGCTTCAATAATGACAAGGCTACCATCCAATGGAATAACATAAATATCGAAAAAAGACTACCTTTCTTAATGGAAAGGCTTCCATCCGTCGGAGTAACAAAAATATCGACAACAAACTATGTTCCAAAATGACAAAGGCTACCATCCATTGGAGTAACAAAAATCTCGACAACAAACTACCTTCCATAATGACAAGGCTACCATCCATTGGAGTAACAGAAATCTCAACAACAGACTAACTTCCATAATGACAAGGCTACCATCCATTGGAGTAACATAAATCTCAACGACAGTCTACCTTCCATAATTACAAGGCTATCATCCATTGGAGTAACAAAAATATCAACAACATAATACTTTCCATAATGATTAGGCTAGCATCCATTGTAGTAACAAAAATATCGACAACAGACTACATTCCATAATGACAAGGCTACCCTCCATTGGAGTAACAAAAATCTCCACAACTGACTATGTTCCATAATGAAAAGGCTACCATCCATTGGAGTAACAAAAATATCGACAACAAACTACCTTCCATAATGACAAGGCTACCATCCATTGGAGTAACAAAAATATCGACAACATACTATGTTCCATAATGACAAGGCTATTGTCCATTGGAGTAATAAAAATATCGACAACAGACTACATTCCATAGTGATAAGGCTACCATCCATTATAGTAACAAAAATATCAACAATAAACTACCTTCCATAATGACAAGGCTACCATCCATTGTAGTAACAAAAATCTAGATAACAGACTACGTTCCATAATGACAAGGCTACCATCCATTAGAGTAACAAAAATCTCGATAACAGACTACGTTCCTTAATGATAAGGCTGCCATCCATTAGAGTAACAAAAATCTCGACAACAGACTACCTTCCATAATGACAAGGTTACCATCAATTGGAATGAAAAAAATATCGACAACAAACTAGCTTCCATAATGACAAGGCTACCATCCAATGGAATAACTTAAATCTCGACAAAAGACTACCTTTCGTAATGAAAAGGCTTCCATCCGTTGGAGTAACAAAAATATCGACAACAAATTATGTTTCAAAATGACAAGGCTACCATCCATTGGAGTAACAAAAATCTCGACAACAGACTACCTTCCATAATGACAAGGCTACCATCCATTGGAGTAACAGGAATCTCAACAACAGATTACCTTTCATAATGACAAGGCTATCATCCATTAGAGTAACAAAAATATCGACGACAGATTACGTTCCTTAATGACAAGGATACCATCCATTAGAGTAACAAAAATCTCGATAACAGACTACGTTCCTTAATGATAAGGCTACCATCCATTAGAGTAACAAAAATATCGACAACAGACTACCTTCCATAATGATAAGGTTACCATCAATCGGAATGAAAAAAACTCGACAACAAACTAGCTTCCATAATGACAAGGCTACCATCCAATGGAATAACTTAAATATCGACAAAAGACTACCTTTCTTAATGAAAAGGCTTCCATCCGTCGGAGTAACAATAATATCGACAACAAACTATGTTCCAAAATGACAAAGGCTACCATCCATTGGAGTAACAAAAATCTCGACAACAAACTACCTTCCATAATGACAAGGCTACCATCCATTGGAGTAACAGAAATCTCAACAACAGACTAACTTCCATAATGACAAGGCTACCATCCATTGGAGTAACATAAATCTCAACGACAGACTACCTTCCATAATGACAAGGCTATCATCCATTGGAGTAACAAAAATATCAACAACATAATACCTTCCATAATGACAAGGCTAGCATCCATTGTAGTAACAAAAATATAGACAACAGACTATGTTCCATAATGACAAGGCTACCCTCCATTGGAGTAACAAAAATCTCCACAACTGACTATGTTCCATAATGACAAGGCTACCATCCATTGGAGTAACAAAAATATCGACAACAGACTACCTTACAAAATGAAAAGGCTACCATCCATTGGAGTAACAAAAATATCGACAAAATACTACGTTCCATAATGACAAGTCTACCATCCATTGGAGTAACAAAAATATCGACAACAGACTACGTTCCATAGTGATAAGGCTACCATCCATTAGAGTAACAAAAATACCAACAATAAACTACCTTCCATTATGACAAGGCTACCATCCATTGGAGTAACAAAAATCTAGATAACAGACTACGTTCCATAATGACAAGGCTACCATCTATTAGAGTAACAAAAATCTCGATAACAGACTACGTTCCTTAATGATAAGGCTACCATCCATTAGAGTAACAAAAATCTCGACAACAGACTACCTTCCATAATGACAAGGTTACCATCAATTGGAATGAAAAAAATATCGACAACAAACTAGCTTCCATAATGACAAGGCTACCATCCAATGGAATAACTTAAATCTCGACAAAAGACTACCTTTCGTAATGAAAAGGCTTCCATCCGTTGGAGTAACAAAAATATCGACAACAAATTATGTTTCAAAATGACAAGGCTACCATCCATTGGAGTAACAAAAATCTCGACAACAGACTACCTTCCATAATGACAAGGCTACCATCCATTGGAGTAACAGGAATCTCAACAACAGATTACCTTTCATAATGACAAGGCTACCATCCATTAGAGTAACAAAAATATCGACAACAGATTACGTTCCATAATGACAAGGCTACCATACATTAGAGTAACAAAAATCTCGATAACAGACTACGTTCCTTAATGATAAGGCTACCATCCATTAGAGTAACAAAAATATTGACAAAAGACTACCTTCCATAATGACAAGGTTACCATCAATTGGAATGAAAAAAACTCGACAACAAACTAGCTTCAATAATGACAAGGCTACCATTCAATGGAATAACATAAATATCGATAAAAGACTACCTTTCTTAATGGAAAGGCTTCCATCCGTCGGAGTAACAAAAATATCGACAACAAACTATGTTCCAAAATGACAAAGGCTACCATCCATTGGAGTAACAAAAATCTCGACAACAAACTACCTTCCATAATGACAAGACTACCATCCATTGGAGTAATAGAAATCTCAACAACAGACTAACTTCCATAATTACAAGGCTACCATCCATTGGAGTAACATAAATCTCAACGACATACTACCTTCCATAATGACAAGGCTATCATCCATTGGAGTAACAAAAATATCAACAACATAATACCTTCCATAATGACAAGGCTAGCATCCATTGTAGTAACAAAAATATAGACAACAGACTATGTTCCATAATGACAAGGCTACCCTCCATTGGAGTAACAAAAATCTCCACAACTGACTATGTTCCATAATGACAAGGCTACCATCCATTGGAGTAACAAAAATATCTACAACAGACTACCTTACAAAATGATAAGGCTACCATCCATTGGAGTAACAAAAATATCGACAACATACTACGTTCCATAATGACAAGTCTACCATCCATTGGAGTAACAAAAATATCGACAACAGACTACGTTCCATAGTGATAAGGCTACCATCCATTAGAGTAACAAAAATACCAACAATAAACTACCTTCCATAATGACAAGGCTACCATCCATTGGAGTAACAAAAATCTAGATAACAGACTACGTTCCATAATGACAAGGCTACCATCTATTAGAGTAACAAAAATCTCGATAACAGACTATGTTCCTTAATGATAAGGCTACCATCCATTAGAGTAACAAAAATCTCGACAACAGACTACCTTCCATAATGACAAGGTTACCATCAATTGGAATGAAAAAAATATCGACAACAAACTAGCTTCCATAATGACAAGGCTACCATCCAATGGAATAACTTAAATCTCGACAAAAGACTACCTTTCATAATGAAAAGGCTTCCATCCGTTGGAGTAACAAAAATATCGACAACAAATTATGTTCCAAAATGACAAGGCTACCATCCATTAGAGTAACAAAAATCTCGACAACAGACTACCTTCCATAATGACAAGGCTACCATCCATTGGAGTAACAGAAATCTCAACAACAGATTACGTTCCATAATGACAAGGCTACCATCCATTAGAGTAACAAAAATATCGATAACAGATTACGTTCCATAATGACAAGGCTACCATCCATTAGAGTAACAAAAATCTCGATAACAGACTACGTTCCTTAATGATAAGGCTACCATCCATTAGAGTAACAAAACTATCGACAACAGACTACCTTTCATAATGACAAGGTTACCATCCATTGGAATGAAAAAAATCTCGACAACAAACTAGCTTCCATAATGAAAAGGCTACCATCCAATGGAATAACTTAAATATCGATAAAAGACTACCTTTCTTAATGAAAAGGCTTCCATCCGTCAGAGTACCAAAAATATCGACAACAAACTATGTTCCAAAATGACAAAGGCTACTATCCATTGGAGTAACAAAAATCTCGACAACAAACTACCTTCCATAATGACAAGGCTACCATCCATTGGAGTAACAGAAATCTCAACAACAGACTAACTTCCATAATGACAAGGCTACCATCCATTGGAGTAACATAAATCTCAACGACAGACTACCTTCCATAATGACAAGGCTATCATCCATTGGTGTAACAAAAATATCAACAACATAATACCTTCCATAATTACAAGGCTAGCATCCATTGTAGTAACAAAAATATAGACAACAGACTATGTTCCATAATGACAAGGCTACCCTCCATTGGAGTAACAAAAATCTCCACAACTGACTATGTTCCATAATGACAAGGCTACCATCCATTGGAGTAACAAAAATATCGACAACAGACTACCTTACAAAATGAAAAGGCTACCATCCATTGGAGTAACAAAAATATCGACAAAATACTACGTTCCATAATGACAAGTCTACCATCCATTGGAGTAACAAAAATATCGACAACAGACTACGTTCCATAGTGATAAGGCTACCATCCATTAGAGTAACAAAAATACCAACAATAAACTACCTTCCATAATGACAAGGCTACCATCCATTGGAGTAACAAAAATCTAGATAACAGACTACGTTCCATAATGACAAGGCTACCATCTATTAGAGTAACAAAAATCTCGATAACAGACTACGTTCCTTAATGATAAGGCTACCATCCATTAGAGTAACAAAAATCTCGACAACAGACTACCTTCCATAATGACAAGGTTACCATCAATTGGAATGAAAAAAATATCGACAACAAACTAGCTTCCATAATGACAAGGCTACCATCCAATGGAATAACTTAAATCTCGACAAAAGACTACCTTTCATAATGAAAAGGCTTCCATCCGTTGGAGTAACAAAAATATCGACAACAAATTATGTTCCAAAATGACAAGGCTACCATCCATTAGAGTAACAAAAATCTCGACAACAGACTACCTTCCATAATGACAAGGCTACCATCCATTGGAGTAACAGGAATCTCAACAACAGATTACCTTTCATAATGACAAGGCTACCATCCATTAGAGTAACAAAAATATCGACAACAGATTACGTTCCATAATGACAAGGCTACCATACATTAGAGTAACAAAAATCTCGATAACAGACTACGTTCCTTAATGATAAGGCTACCATCCATTAGAGTAACAAAAATATCGACAACAGACTACCTTCCATAATGACAAGGTTACCATCAATTGGAATGAAAAAAACTCGACAACAAACTAGCTTCAATAATGACAAGGCTACCATCCAATGGAATAACATAAATATCGATAAAAGACTACCTTTCTTAATGGAAAGGCTTCCATCCGTCGGAGTAACAAAAATATCGACAACAAACTATGTTCCAAAATGACAAAGGCTACCATCCATTGGAGTAACAAAAATCTCGACAACAAACTACCTTCCATAATGACATGACTACCATCCATTGGAGTAATAGAAATCTCAACAACAGACTAACTTCCATAATTACAAGGCTACCATCCATTGGAGTAACATAAATCTCAACGACATACTACCTTCCATAATGACAAGGCTATCATCCATTGGAGTAACAAAAATATCAACAACATAATACCTTCCATAATGACAAGGCTAGCATCCATTGTAGTAACAAAAATATAGACAACAAACTATGTTCCATAATGACAAGGCTACCCTCCATTGGAGTAACAAAAATCTCCACAACTGACTATGTTCCATAATGACAACGCTACCATCCATTGGAGTAACAAAAATATCTACAACAGACTACCTTACAAAATGATAAGGCTACCATCCATTGGAGTAACAAAAATATCGACAACATACTACGTTCCATAATGACAAGTCTACCATCCATTGGAGTAACAAAAATATCGACAACAGACTACGTTCCATAGTGATAAGGCTACCATCCATTAGAGTAACAAAAATACCAACAATAAACTACCTTCCATAATGACAAGGCTACCATCCATTGGAGTAACAAAAATCTAGATAACAGACTACGTTCCATAATGACAAGGCTACCATCTATTAGAGTAACAAAAATCTCGATAACAGACTATGTTCCTTAATGATAAGGCTACCATCCATTAGAGTAACAAAAATCTCGACAACAGACTACCTTCCATAATGACAAGGTTACCATCAATTGGAATGAAAAAAATATCGACAACAAACTAGCTTCCATAATGACAAGGCTACCATCCAATGGAATAACTTAAATCTCGACAAAAGACTACCTTTCATAATGAAAAGGCTTCCATCCGTTGGAGTAACAAAAATATCGACAACAAATTATGTTCCAAAATGACAAGGCTACCATCCATTAGAGTAACAAAAATCTCGACAACAGACTACCTTCCATAATGACAAGGCTACCATCCATTGGAGTAACAGAAATCTCAACAACAGATTACGTTCCATAATGACAAGGCTACCATCCATTAGAGTAACAAAAATATCGATAACAGATTACGTTCCATAATGACAAGGCTACCATCCATTAGAGTAACAAAAATCTCGATAACAGACTACGTTCCTTAATGATAAGGCTACCATCCATTAGAGTAACAAAACTATCGACAACAGACTACCTTTCATAATGACAAGGTTACCATCCATTGGAATGAAAAAAATCTCGACAACAAACTAGCTTCCATAATGAAAAGGCTACCATCCAATGGAATAACTTAAATATCGATAAAAGACTACCTTTCTTAATGAAAAGGCTTCCATCCGTCAGAGTACCAAAAATATCGACAACAAACTATGTTCCAAAATGACAAAGGCTACTATCCATTCGAGTAACAAAAATCTCGACAACAAACTACCTTCCATAATGACAAGGCTACCATCCATTGGAGTAACAGAAATCTCAACAACAGACTAACTTCCATAATGACAAGGCTACCATCCATTGGAGTAACATAAATCTCAACGACAGACTACCTTCCATAATGACAAGGCTATCATCCATTGGAGTAACAAAAATATCAACAACATAATACCTTCCATAATGACAAGGCTAGCATCAATTGTAGTAACTAAAATATCGACAACAGACTACGTTCCATAATGACAAGGCTACCCTCCATTGGAGTAACAAAAAATCTCCACAACTGACTATGTTCCATAATGACAAGGCTACCATCCATTGGAGTAACAAAAATATCGACAACAGACTACCTTACAAAATGACAAGGCTACCATCCATTGGAGTAACAAAAATCTGAACAATACCTTCCATAATGACAAGCATACCATCCATTAGAGTAACAAAAATATCGAATACAGGCTACATTCCATAATGACAAAGCTAACATCCATTGTAGTAACAAAAATATCGACAACAGACTATGTTCCATAATGACAAGGCTACCATCCATTGGAGTAACAAAAATCTCGACAACAGACTACCTTCCATAATGTCAAGGCTACCATCCATTGGAGTAACAAAAATCTTGACAACATACTACCTACCATAATTACCAGGCTACCATCCATTGTGTAACAAAGATATCGACAACATACTACCTTCCATAATGAAAAGGCTACCATCCATTGGAGTAACAAAAATCTCAACGACAGACTACCCTCCCTAATGACAAGGCTACCATCCATTGGAGTAAAAAAATCTCGACAACAGACTACCTTCCATAATGACAAGGATACCATCCATTGGAATGAAAAAACTCTCGACAAAAAACAACCTTTCATAATGACAAGGCTACCATTCATTGAATTAACAAAAATCACGACATCAGACTACCTTCCATAATGACAAGGATACCATCCATTGGAGTAGCAAAAATATTGACAACAGACTACCTTCCAAAATTACAAGGCTACCATCCATTGGAATAACAAAAATCTATACAACAGACTACCTTCCACTATGACAAGGCTACCATCCATTGGAATAACATAAATCTCAATGATAGACTACCTTCCATAATGACAAGGCTATCATCCATTGGAATAACAAAAATATCGACAACATAATACCTTCCATAATAACAAGGCTAGCATCCATTGTAGTAACAAAAATATCGACAACAGACTATGTTCCATAATGACAAGGCTACCCTCCATTGGAGTAATGAAAATATCCACAACAGACTTTGTTCCATAATGACAAGGCTACCATCCATTGGAGTAACAAATATATCGAAAATAGACTACCTTCCAAAATGACAGGCTACCATCCATTTGAGTAACAAAAATCTGAACAATAGACTACCTTCCATAATGACAATGCTACCATCCATTGGAGTAACAGAAATCTCAATGACAAACTACCTTCCATAATGAAAAGGCTACCATCCATTGGAGTAACAAAAATATCGAATACAAACTATGTTCCATAATGACAAGGCTAACATCCATTGAAGTAACAAAAATATCTACAATAGACTACCTTTCATAATGAAAAGGCTACCATCCATTGGAGTAACAAAAATATCGACAACAGACTACTTTCCAAAATGACATGGCTGACATGCATTGGAGTAACAAAAATCTCTACAACAGACTACGTTCCATAATGACAAGGCTACCATCCATTGAGTAACAAAGATATCAATAACAGACTACCATCCATAATGACAAGGTTATCATCCATTGGAGTAAAACAAATTTAGACAACAAACTAGCTTCCATAATGACAAGGTTACTATCCATTTGAATAACAAAAATCTCGACAAAAGACTACCTTCCATAATGACAAGGCTACCGTCCATTGGAGTAACAAAAGTCTCGATAACAGACTACCTTCCATAATGACAAGGTTGCCATCCATTGGATTAACAAAGATATCGACAAGAGACTACCTTCCATAATGACAAGGCTACTATCCATCGGAGTAACAAAAATCTAGATAACAGACTACGTTCCATAATAACAAGGCTACCATCAATTAGAGTAACAAAAATATCGACAACAGAATAACTTCCATAAAGATAAGTCTACCATCCGTTGGAGTAACAAAAATATCGACAAAAA
Source organism: Vicia faba (assembly GCA_948472305.1). Lineage (NCBI taxonomy): Eukaryota > Viridiplantae > Streptophyta > Magnoliopsida > Fabales > Fabaceae > Vicia > Vicia faba. The sequence continues at coordinate 832,086,693 of OX451738.1, read as the reverse complement.
ACTATGTTCCTTAATGACAAGGCTACCATCCATTGGAGTAACAAAAATATCGATAAAAGACTATGTTCCTTAATGACAAGACTACAATCCATTAGAGCAACAAAAATATCGACAACAGACAACCTTCCATAAAGACAAGGCAACCATCCATTGGTGTAACAAAAATCTTGGCAACATAATACCTTCCATAAAGACAAGGCTACCGTCCATTGGAGTAACAAAAATATCGACAACAGACTATTTTCCATAATGACAAGGCTACCACCCATTGGAGTAACAAAAATATCAACAACAAATTACCTTCCAAAATGACAAGGCTACCATCAATTGGAGTAACAAAAATCTGAACAACAAACTGCCTTCCATATTGACAAGGCTACCATCCATTGGAGTAACAAAAATCTCAACGACATACTACCTTCCATAATGGCAAGGCTACCATCCATTGGAGTAACAAAAATATCAACAACAGACTACCTTCTATAATGACAAGGATAACATCCATTGTAGTAACAAAAATATCGACAACAGACTCCGTTCCATAATGATAAGGCTACCATCCTTTAGAGTAAAAAAAATCTCGAAAACACACTACCTTCCATAATGACAAAGCTACCATCCATTGGAGTAACAAAAATATCGACAATAGACTATGTTCCATAATGACAAGGCTACCATCCATTGGACTAACAAAAATCACGACAACAGACTACTTTCCATAATGGCAAGGCTACCATCCAATGGAATAACTTAAATCTAGACAAAAGACTACCTTTCATAATGAAAAGGCTATCGTCCATCGGAGTAACAAAAATATTTACAATAAATTATGTTCCAAAATGACAAGGCTACCATCCATTGGAGTAACAAAAATCTCGACAACAAACTACCTTCCAAAATGACAAGGCTACCTTCCATTGGAGTAACAAAAATCTATTCAACAGACTACCTTCCACTATGACAAGGTTACCATCCATTAGAATAACAAAAATATCGACAACAAACTACCTTCCATAATGACAAGGCTACCATCCATTGGAGTAACAAAAATATCGACAACATACTATGTTCCATAATGACAAGGCTACCGTCCATTGGAGTAATAAAAATATCGACAACAGACTACCTTCCATAATGACAAGGCTACCATCCATTATAGTAACAAAAATATCAACAATAAACTACCTTCCATAATGACAAGGCTACCATCCATTGGAGTAACAAAAATCTAGATAACAGACTACGTTCCATAATGACAAGGCTACCATCCATTAGAGTAACAAAAATATCGATAACAGACTACGTTCCTTAATGATAAGGCTACCATCCATTAGAGTAACAAAAATCTCGACAACAGACTACCTTCCATAATGACAAGGTTACCATCAATTGGAATGAAAAAAATATCGACAACAAACTAGCTTCCATAATGACAAGGCTACCATCCAATGGAATAACTTAAATCTCGACAAAAGACTACCTTTCGTAATGAAAAGGCTTCCATCCGTTGAAGTAACAATAATATCGACAACAAACTATGTTCCAAAATGACAAAGGCTACCATCCATTGGAGTAACAAAAATCTAGACAACAAACTACCTTCCATAATGACAAGGCTACCATCCATTGTAGTAACAGAAATCTCAACAACAGACTAACTTCCATAATGACAAGGCTACCATCCATTGGAGTAACATAAATCTCAACGACAGACTACCTTCCATAATGACAAGGCTATCATCCATTGGAGTAACAAAAATATCAACAACATAATACCTTCCATAATGACAAGGCTAGCATCCATTGTAGTAACAAAAATATAGACAACAGACTATGTTCCATAATGACAAGGCTACCCTCCATTGGAGTAACAAAAATCTCCACAACTGACTATGTTCCATAATGACAAGGCTACCATCCATTGGAGTAACAAAAATATCGACAACAGACTACCTTACAAAATGACAAGGCTACCATCCATTGGAGTAACAAAAATATCGACAAAATACTACGTTCCATAATTACAAGGCTACCATCCATTGGAGTAACAAAAATATCGACAACAGACTACGTTCCATAGTGATAAGGCTACCATCCATTAGAGTAACAAAAATATCAACAATAAACTACCTTCCATAATGACAAGGCTACCATCCATTGGAGTAACAAAAATCTAGATAACAGACTACGTTCCATAATGACAAGGCTACCATCTATTAGAGTAACAAAAATCTCGATAACAGACTACGTTCCTTAATGATAAGGCTACCATCCATTAGAGTAACAAAAATCTCGACAACAGACTACCTTCCATAATGACAAGGTTACGATCAATTGGAATGAAAAAAATATCGACAACAAACTAGCTTCCATAATGACAAGGCTACCATCTAATGGAATAACTTAAATCTCGACAAAAGACTACCTTTCATAATGAAAAGGCTTCCATCCGTTGGAGTAACAAAAATATCGACAACAAATTATGTTTCAAAATGACAAGGCTACCATCCATTGGAGTAACAAAAATCTCGACAACAGACTACCTTCCATAATGACAAGGCTACCATCCATTGGAGTAACAGGAATCTCAACAACAGATTACCTTTCATAATGACAAGGCTACCATCCATTAGAGTAACAAAAATATCGACAACAGATTACGTTCCATAATGACAAGGCTACCATCCATTAGAGTAACAAAAATATCGATAACAGACTACGTTCCTTAATGATAAGGCTACCATCCATTAGAGTAACAAAAATATCGACAACAGACTACCTTCCATAATGACAAGGTTACCATCAATCGGAATGAAAAAAATCTCGACAACAACCTAGCTTCCATAATGACAAGGCTACCATCCAATGGAATAACTTAAATATCGACAAAAGACTACCTTTCTTAATGAAAAGGCTTCCATCCGTCGGAGTAACAAAAATATCGACAACAAACTATGTTCCAAAATGACAAAGGCTACCATCCATTGGAGTAACAAAAATCTCGACAACAAACTACCTTCCATAATGACAAGGCTACCATCCATTGGAGTAATAGAAATCTCAACAACAGACTAACTTCCATAATGACAAGGCTACCATCCATTGGAGTAACATAAATCTCAACGACAGACGACCTTCCATAATGACAAGGCTATCATCCATTGGAGTAACAAAAATATCAACAACATAATACCTTCCATAATGACAAGGCTAGCATCCATTGTAGTAACAAAAATATAGACAACAGACTATGTTCCATAATGACAAGGCTACCCTCCATTGGAGTAACAAAAATCTCCACAACTGACTATGTTCCATAATGACAAGGCTACCATCCATTGGAGTAACAAAAATATCTATAACAGACTACCTTACAAAATGACAAGGCTACCATCCATTGGAGTAACAAAAATATCGACAACATACTACGTTCCATAATGACAAGTCTACCATCCATTGGAGTAACAAAAATATCGACAACAGACTACGTTCCATATTGATAAGGCTACCATCCATTAGAGTAACAAAAATACCAACAATAAACTACCAGCCATAATGACAAGGCTACCATCCATTGGAGTAACAAAAATCTAGATAACAGACTACGTTCCATAATGACAAGGCTACCATCTATTAGAGTAACAAAAATCTCGATAACAGACTACGTTCCTTAATGATAAGGCTACCATCCATTAGAGTAACAAAAATCTCGACAACAGACTACCTTCCATAATGACAAGGTTACCATCAATTGGAATGAAAAAAATATCGACAACAAACTAGCTTCCATAATGACAAGGCTACCATCCAATGGAATAACTTAAATCTCGACAAAAGACTACCTTTCATAATGAAAAGGCTTCCATCCATTGGAGTAACAAAAATATCGAGAACAAATTATGTTCCAAAATGACAAGGCTACCATCCATTGGAGTAACAAAAATCTCGACAACAGACTACCTTCCATAATGACAAGGCTACCATCCATTGGAGTAACAGGAATCTCAACAACAGATTACCTTTCATAATGACAAGGCTACCATCCATTAGAGTAACAAAAATATCGACAACAGATTACGTTCCATAATGACAAGGCTACCGTACATTAGAGTAACAAAAATCTCGATAACAGACTACGTTCCTTAATGATAAGGCTACCATCCATTAGAGTCACAAAAATATCGACAACAGACTACCTTCCATAATGACAAGGTTACCATCAATTGGAATGAAAAAAACTCGACAACAAACTAGCTTCCATAATGACAAGGCTACCATCCAATGGAATAACTTAAATATAGATAAAAGACTACCTTTCTTAATGGAAAGGCTTCCATCCGTCGAAGTAACAAAAATATCGACAACAAACTATGTTCCAAAATGACAAAGGCTACCATCCATTGGAGTAACAAAAATCTCGACAACAAACTACCTTCCATAATGACAAGGCTACCATCCATTGGAGTAATAGAAATCTCAACAACAGACTAACTTCCATAATGACAAGGCTACCATCCATTGGAGTAACATAAATCTCAACGACAGATTACCTTCCATAATGACAAGGCTATCATCCATTGGAGTAACAAAAATATCAACAACATAATACCTTCCATAATGACAAGGCTAGCATCCATTGTAGTAACAAAAATATAGACAACAGACTATGTTCCATAATGACAAGGCTACCCTCTATTGGAGTAACAAAAATCTCCACAACTTACTATGTTCCATAATGACAAGGCTACCATCCATTGGAGTAACAAAAATATCGACAACAGACTACCTTACAAAATGACAAGGCTACCATCAATTGGAGTAACAAAAATATCGACAAATTACTACGTTCCATAATGACAAGGCTACCATCCATTGGAGTAACAAAAATATCGACAACAGACTACGTTCCATAGTGATAAGGCTACCATCCATTAGAGTAACAAAAATATCAACAATAAACTACCTTCCATAATGACAAGGCTACCATCCATTGGAGTAACAAAAATCTAGATAACAGACTACGTTCCATAATGACAAGGCTACCATCTATTAGAGTAACAAAAATCTCGATAACAGACTACGTTCCTTAATGATAAGGCTACCATCCATTAGAGTAACAAAAATCTCGACAACAGACTACCTTCCATAATGACAAGGTTACCATCAATTGGAATGAAAAAAATATCGACAACAAACTAGCTTCCATAATGACAAGGCTACCATCTAATGGAATAACTTAAATCTCGACAAAAGACTACCTTTCATAATGAAAAGGCTTCCATCCGTTGGAGTAACAAAAATATCGACAACAAATTATGTTTCAAAATGACAAGGCTACCATCCATTGGAGTAACAAAAATCTCGACAACAGACTACCTTCCATAATGACAAGGCTACCATCCATTGGAGTAACAGGAATCTCAACAACAGATTACCTTTCATAATGACAAGGCTACCATCCATTAGAGTAACAAAAATATCGACAACAGATTACGTTCCATAATGACAAGGCTACCATCCATTAGAGTAACAAAAATCTCGATAACAGACTACGTTCCTTAATGATAAGGCTACCATCCATTAGAGTAACAAAAATATCGACAACAGACTACCTTCCATAATGACAAGGTTACCATCAATCGGAATGAAAAAAATCTCGACAACAACCTAGCTTCCATAATGACAAGGCTACCATCCAATGGAATAACTTAAATATCGACAAAAGACTACCTTTCTTAATGAAAAGACTTCCATCCGTCGGAGTAACAAAAATATCGACAACAAACTATGTTCCAAAATGACAAAGGCTACCATCCATTGGAGTAACAAAAATCTCGACAACAAACTACCTTCCATAATGACAAGGCTACCATCCATTGGAGTAATAGAAATCTCAACAACAGACTAACTTCCATAATGACAAGGCTACCATCCATTGGAGTAACATAAATCTCAACGACAGACGACCTTCCATAATGACAAGGCTATCATCCATTGGAGTAACAAAAATATCAACAACATAATACCTTCCATAATGACAAGGCTAGCATCCATTGTAGTAACAAAAATATAGACAACAGACTATGTTCCATAATGACAAGGCTACCCTCCATTGGAGTAACAAAAATCTCCACAACTGACTATGTTCCATAATGACAAGGCTACCATCCATTGGAGTAACAAAAATATCTATAACAGACTACCTTACAAAATGACAAGGCTACCATCCATTGGAGTAACAAAAATATCGACAACATACTACGTTCCATAATGACAAGTCTACCATCCATTGGAGTAACAAAAATATCGACAACAGACTACGTTCCATAGTGATAAGGCTACCATCCATTAGAGTAACAAAAATACCAACAATAAACTACCTTCCATAATGACAAGGCTACCATCCATTGGAGTAACAAAAATCTAGATAACAGACTACGTTCCATAATGACAAGGCTACCATCTATTAGAGTAACAAAAATCTCGATAACAGACTACGTTCCTTAATGATAAGGCTACCATCCATTAGAGTAACAAAAATCTCGACAACAGACTACCTTCCATAATGACAAGGTTACCATCAATTGGAATGAAAAAAATATCGACAACAAACTAGCTTCCATAATGACAAGGCTACCATCCAATGGAATAACTTAAATCTCGACAAAAGACTACCTTTCATAATGAAAAGGCTTCCATCCATTGGAGTAACAAAAATATCGACAACAAATTATGTTCCAAAATGACAAGGCTACCATCCATTGGAGTAACAAAAATCTCGACAACAGACTACCTTCCATAATGACAAGGCTACCATCCATTGGAGTAACAGGAATCTCAACAACAGATTACCTTTCATAATGACAAGGCTACCATCCATTAGAGTAACAAAAATATCGACAACAGATTACGTTCCATACTGACAAGGCTACCATACATTAGAGTAACAAAAATCTCGATAACAGACTATGTTCCTTAATGATAAGGCTACCATCCATTAGAGTAACAAAAATATCGACAACAGACTACCTTCCATAATGACAAGGTTACCATCAATTGGAATGAAAAAAACTCGACAACAAACTAGCTTCCATAATGACAAGGCTACCATCCAATGGAATAACTTAAATATAGATAAAAGACTACCTTTCTTAATGGAAAGGCTTCCATCCGTCGAAGTAACAAAAATATCGACAACAAACTATGTTCCAAAATGACAAAGGCTACCATCCATTGGAGTAACAAAAATCTCGACAACAAACTACCTTCCATAATGACAAGGCTACCATCCATTGGAGTAATAGAAATCTCAACAACAGACTAACTTCCATAATGACAAGGCTACCATCCATTGGAGTAACATAAATCTCAACGACAGATTACCTTCCATAATGACAAGGCTATCATCCATTGGAGTAACAAAAATATCAACAACATAATACCTTCCATAATGACAAGGCTAGCATCCATTGTAGTAACAAAAATATAGACAACAGACTATGTTCCTTAATGACAAGGCTACCCTTCATTGGAGTAACAAAAATCTCCACAACTGACTATGTTCCATAATGACAAGGCTACCATCCATTGGAGTAACAAAAATATCGACAACAGACTACCTTACAAAATGACAAGGCTACCATCCATTGGAGTAACAAAAATATCGACAACATACTACGTTCCATAATGACAAGGCTACCATCCATTGGAGTAACAAAAATATCGACAACAGACTACGTTCCATAGTGATAAGGCTACCATCCATTAGAGTAACAAAAATATCAACAATAAACTACCTTCCATAATGACAAGGCTACCATCCATTGGAGTAACAAAAATCTAGATAACAGACTACATTCCATAATGACAAGGCTGCCATCCATTAGAGTAACAAAAATCTCGATAACAGACTACGTTCCTTAATGATAAGGTTACCATCCATTAGAGTAACAAACATCTCGACAACAGACTACCTTCCATAATGACAAGGTTACCTTCCATTGGAATGAAAAAAATATCGACAACAAACTAGCTTCCATATTGACAAGGCTACCATCCAATGGAATAACTTAAATCTCGACAAAAGACTACCTTTCGTAATGAAAAGGCTTCCATCCGTTGGAGTAACAAAAATATCGACAACAAATTATGTTCCAAAATGACAAGGCTACCATCCATTGGAGTAACAAAAATCTCGACAACAGACTACCTTCCATAATGACAAAGCTACCATCCATTGGAGTAACAGAAATCTCAACAACAGATTACGTTCCATAATGACAAGGCTACCATACATTAGAGTAACAAAAATCTCGATAACAGACTACGTTCCTTAATGATAAGGCTACCATCCATTAGAGTAACAAAAATATCGACAACAGACTACCTTCCATAATGACAAGGTTACCATCAATTGGAATGAAAAAAACTCGACAACAAACTAGCTTCAATAATGACAAGGCTACCATCCAATGGAATAACTTAAATATAGATAAAAGACTACCTTTCTTAATGGAAAGGCTTCCATCCGTCGGAGTAACAAAAATATCGACAACAAACTATGTTCCAAAATGACAAAGGCTACCATCCATTGGAGTAACAAAAATCTCGACAACAAACTACCTTCCATAATGACAAGGCTACCATCCATTGGAGTAATAGAAATCTCAACAACAGACTAACTTCCATAATGACAAGGCTACCATCCATTGGAGTAACATAAATCTCAACGACAGACTACCTTCCATAATGACAAGGCTATCATCCATTGGAGTAACAAAAATATCAACAACATAATACCTTCCATAATGACAAGGCTAACATCCATTGTAGTAACAAAAATATAGAAAACAGACTATGTTCCTTAATGACAAGGCTACCCTCCATTAGAGTAACAAAAATCTCCACAACTGACTATGTTCCATAATGACAAGGCTACCATCCATTGGAGTAACAAAAATATCGACAACAGACTACCTTACAAAATGACAAGGCTACCATCCATTGGAGTAACAAAAAGATCGACAACATACTACGTTCCATAATGACAAGGCTACCATCCATTTGAGTAACAAAAATATCGACAACAGACTACGTTCCATAGTGATAAGGCTACCATCCATTAGAGTAACAAAAATATCAACAATAAACTACCTTCCATAATGACAAGGCTACCATCCATTGGAGTAACAAAAATCTAGATAACAGACTACATTCCATAATGACAAGGCTGCCATCCATTAGAGTAACAAAAATCTCGATAACAGACTACGTTCCTTAATGATAAGGCTACCATCCATTAGAGTAACAAACATCTCGACAACAGACTACCTTCCATAATGACAAGGTTACCATCCATTGGAATGAAAAAAATATCGACAACAAACTAGCTTCCATATTGACAAGGCTACCATCCAATGGAATAACTTAAATCTCGACAAAAGACTACCTTTCATAATGAAAAGGCTTCCATCCGTTGGAGTAACAAAAATATCGACAACAAATTATGTTCCAAAATGACAAGGCTACCATCCATTGGAGTAACAAAAATCTCGACAACAGACTACCTTCCATAATGACAAAGCTACCATCCATTGGAGTAACAGAAATCTCAACAACAGATTACGTTCCATAATGACAAGGCTACCATACATTAGAGTAACAAAAATCTCGATAACAGACTACGTTCCTTAATGATAAGGCTACCATCCATTAGAGTAACAAAAATATCGACAACAGACTACCTTCCATAATGACAAGGTTACCATCAATTGGAATGAAAAAAACTCGACAACAAACTAGCTTCCATAATGACAAGGCTACCATCCAATGGAATAACTTAAATATAGATAAAAGACTACCTTTCTTAATGGAAAGGCTTCCATCCGTCGGAGTAAAAAAAATATCGACAACAAACTATGTTCCAAAATGACAAAGGCTACCATCCATTGGAGTAACAAAAATCTCGACAACAAACTACCTTCCATAATGACAAGGCTACCATCCATTGGAGTAATAGAAATCTCCACAACAGACTAACTTCCATAATGACAAGGCTACCATCCATTGGAGTAACATAAATCTCAACGACAGACTACCTTCCATAATGACAAGGCTATCATCCATTGGAGTAACAAAAATATCAACAACATAATACCTTCCATAATGACAAGGCTAGCATCCATTGTAGTAACAAAAATATAGACAACAGACTATGTTCCTTAATGACAAGGCTACCCTCCATTAGAGTAACAAAAATCTCCACAACTGACTATGTTCCATAATGATAAGGCTACCATCCATTGGAGTAACAAAAATATCGACAACAGACTACCTTACAAAATGACAAGGCTACCATCCATTGGAGTAACAAAAAGATCGACAACATACTACGTTCCATAATGACAAGGCTACCATCCATTGGAGTAACAAAAATATCGACAACAGACTACGTTCCATAGTGATAAGGCTACCATCCATTAGAGTAACAAAAATATCAACAATAAACTACCTTCCATAATGACAAGGCTACCATCCATTGGAGTAACAAAAATCTAGATAACAGACTACATTCCATAATGACAAGGCTGCCATCCATTAGAGTAACAAAAATCTCGATAACAGACTACGTTCCTTAATGATAAGGCTACCATCCATTAGAGTAACAAACATCTCGACAACAGACTACCTTCCATAATGACAAGGTTACCATCCATTGGAATGTAAAAAATATCGACAACAAACTAGCTTCCATATTGACAAGGCTACCATCCAATGGAATAACTTAAATCTCGACAAAAGACTACCTTTCGTAATGAAAAGGCTTCCATCCGTTGGAGTAACAAAAATATCGACAACAAATTATGTTCCAAAATGACAAGGCTACCATCCATTGGAGTAACAAAAATCTCGACAACAGACTACCTTCCATAATGACAAAGCTACCATCCATTGGAGTAACAGAAATCTCAACAACAGATTACGTTCCATAATGACAAGGCTACCATCCATTAGAGTAACAAAAATCTCGATAACAGACTACGTTCCTTAATGATAAGGCAACCATCCATTAGAGTTACAAAACTATCGACAACAGACTACCTTTCATAATGACAAGGTTACCATCCATTGGAATGAAAAAAATCTCGACAACAAACTAGCTTCCATAATGAAAAGGCTACCATCCAATGGAATAACTTAAATATCGATAAAAGACTACCTTTCTTAATGAAAAGGCTTCCATCCGTCAGAGTACCAAAAATATCGACAACAAACTATGTTCCAAAATGACAAAGGCTACTATCCATTGGAGTAACAAAAATCTCGACAACAAACTACCTTCCATAATGACAAGGCTACCATCAAATGGAGTAACAGAAATCTCAACAACAGACTAACTTCCATAATGACAAGGCTACCATCCATTGGAGTAACATAAATCTCAACGACAGACTACCTTCCATAATGACAAGGCTATCATCCATTGGAGTAACAAAAATATCAACAACATAATACCTTCCATAATGACAAGGCTAGCATCAATTGTAGTAACTAAAATATCGACAACAGACTACGTTTCATAATGACAAGGCTACCCTCTATTGGAGTAACAAAAAATCTCCACAACTGACTATGTTCCATAATGACAAGGCTACCATCCATTGGAGTAACAAAAATATCGACAACAGACTACCTTACAAAATGACAAGGCTACCATCCATTGGAGTAACAAAAATCTGAACAATACCTTCCATAATGACAAGCATACCATCCATTAGAGTAACAAAAATATCAAATACAGGCTACATTCCATAATGACAAAGCTAACATCCATTGTAGTAACAAAAATATCGACAACAGACTATGTTCCATAATGACAAGGCTACCATCCATTGGAGTAACAAAAATCTCGACAACAGACTACCTTCCATAATGTCAAGGCTACCATCCATTGGAGTAACAAAAATCTTGACAACATACTACCTACCATAATTACCAGGCTACCATCCATTGTGTAACAAAGATATCGACAACATACTACCTTCCATAATGAAAAGGCTACCATCCATTGGAGTAACAAAAATCTCAACGACAGACTACCCTCCCTAATGACAAGGCTACCATCCATTGGAGTAAAAAAATCTCGACAATAGACTACCTTCCATAATGACAAGGTTACCATCCATTGGAATGAAAAAAATCTCGACAAAAAACTACCTTTCATAATGACAAGGCTACCATTCATTGAATTAACAAAAATCACGACAACAGACTACCTTCCATAATGAGAAGGATACCATCCATTGGAGTAGCAAAAATATTGACAACAGACTACCTTCCAAAATTACAAGGCTACCATCCATTGGAATAACAAAAATCTATACAACAGACTACCTTCCACTATGACAAGGCTACCATCCATTGGAATAACATAAATCTCAATGACAGACTACCTTCCATAATGAAAAGGCTATCATCCATTGGAATAACAAAAATATCGACAACATAATACCTTCCATAATAACAAGGCTAGCATCCATTGTAGTAACAAAAATATCGACAACAGACTATGTTCCATAATGACAAGGCTACCCTCCATTGGAGTAATGAAAATATCCACAACAGACTTTGTTCCATAATGACAAGGCTACCATCCATTGGAGTAACAAATATATCGAAAATAGACTACCTTCCAAAATGACAAGGCTACCATCCATTTGAGTAACAAAAATCTGAACAATAGACTACCTTCCATAACGACAATGCTACCATCCATTGGAGTAACAGAAATCTCAATGACAAACTACCTTCCATAATGAAAAGGCTACCATCCATTGGAGTAACAAAAATATCGAATACAAACTATGTTCCATAATGACAAGGCTAACAGCCATTGAAGTAACAAAAATATCTACAATAGACTACCTTTCATAATGAAAAGGCTACCATCCATTGGAGTAACAAAAATATCGACAACAGACTACTTTCCAAAATGACATGGCTGACATGCATTGGAGTAACAAAAATCTCTACAACAGACTACGTTCCATAATGACAAGGCTACCATCCATTGAGTAACAAAGATATCAACAACATACTACCATCCATAATGACAAGGTTATCATCCATTGGAGTAAAAAAAATTTAGACAACAAACTACCTTCCATAATGACAAGGTTACCATCCATTTGAATAACAAAAATCTCGACAAAAGACTACCTTCCATAATGACAAGGCTACCGTCCATTGGAGTAACAAAAGTCTCGACAACAGACTACCTTCCATAATGACAAGGTTGCCATCCATTGGAATAACAAAGATATCGACAAGAGACTACCTTCCATAATGACAAGGCTACTATCCATCGGAGTAACAAAAATCTAGATAACAGACTACGTTCCATAATAACAAGGCTACCATCAATTAGAGTAACAAAAATATCGAGAACAGACTAACTTCCATAAAGATAAGTCTACCATCCGTTGGAGTAACAAAAATATCGACAAAAAACTATGTTCCTTAATGACAAGGCTACCATCCATTGGAGTAACAAAAATATCGATAAAAGACTATGTTCCTTAATGTCAAGACTACAATCCATTAGAGCAACAAAAATATCGACAACAGACAACCTTCCATAAAGACAAGGCAATCATCCATTGGTGTAACAAAAATCTTGGCAACATAATACCTTCCATAAAGACAAGGCTACCGTCCATTGGAGTAACAAAAGTATCGACAACAGACTATTTTCCATAATGACAAGGCTACCACCCATTGGAGTAACAAAAATATCGACAACAAATTACCTTCCAAAATGACAAGGCTACCATCAATTGGAGTAACAAAAATCTGAACAACAAACTGCCTTCCATAACGACAAGGCTACCATCCATTGGAGTAACAAAAATCTCAACGACATACTACCTTCCATAATGGCAAGGCTACCATCCATTGGAGTAAAAAAAATATCAACAACAGTCTACCTTCTATAATGACAAGGATAACATCCATTGTAGTAACAAAAATATCGACAACAGACTCCGTTCCATAATGATAAGGCTACCATCCTTTAGAGTAAAAAAAATCTCGAAAACACACTACCTTCCATAATGTCAAAGCTACCATCCATTGGAGTAACAAAAATATCGACAATAGACTATGTTCTATAATGACAAGGCTACCATCCATTGGACTAACAAAAATCACGACAACAGACTACCTTCCATAATGGCAAGGCTACCATCCAATGGAATAACTTAAATCTAGACAAAAGACTACCTTTCATAATGAAAAGGCTATCGTCGTTCGGAGTAACAAAAATATTGACAATAAATTATGTTCCAAAATGATAAGGCTACCATCCATTGGAGTAACAAAAATCTCGACAACAAACTACCTTCCAAAATGACAAGGCTACCTTCCATTGGAGTAAAAAAAATCTATTCAACAGACTACCTTCCACTATGACAAGGTTACCATCCATTAGAATAACAAAAATCTCGACAATAGACTACCTTCCATAATGACAAGGCTACCATCCAATGGAATAACAAAAATCTCGACAACAAACTACCTTTCATAATGACAATGCTACATCCATTGGAGTAACAAAAATCTGAACAACAAACTACCTTCCATAATGAGAAGGCAACAATCCATTAGTGTAACAGAAATCTCAACGACAAACTACATTCTATAATGACAAGGCTATCATCCATTGGAGTAACAAAAATATCGACAACATAATACCTTCCATAATGACAAGGCTACCATCCATTGGAGTAACAAAAATATCGAAAACAGACTACGTTCCATAATGACAAGGCTACCCTCCATTGGAGTAACAAAAATATCAAAAATATACTACCTTCCAAAATGACATGGCTGACAGGCATCGGAGTAACAAAAATCTCTACAACAGACTACCTTCCATAATGACAAGGCTACCATCCATTGAGTAACAAAGATATCGACAACAGACTACCTTCCATAATGACAAGGTTACCATCCATTTGAATAACAAAAATCTCGACAACAGACTACTTTCCATAATGAAAAGGCTACCATCCATTGGAGTAACAAAAGACTCTACAACAGACTACCTTCCATAATGACAAGGTTGCCATCCATTGGAATAACAAAGATATCGACAACAGACTACCTTCCATAATGACAAGGCTATCATCCATTGGAGTAAAAAAAATCTAGACAACATTCTACCTTCCACAATGATAAGGCTACCATCCATTGGAGTAACAAAAATCTCGACAACATACTATGTTCCATAATGAAAAGGCTACCATCCATTGGAGTAAAAACAATCTTAACAACATACTACCTTTCATAATGACAAGGCTACCATCCATTGGAGTAAAAAAAATCTCGACAACAGATTACCTTCCATATTGACAAGGTTACCATCCATTGGAATGAAAAACATCACGACAACAAACTACCTTCCATAATGACAAGACTACCATCCAATGGAATAACTTAAATCTCGACAAAAGACTACCTTTCATAATGAAAAGGCTACCATCCATTGGAGTAACAAAAATCTATACAACAGACTACCTTCCATTATGACAAGGTTACCATCCATTAGAATAACAAAAATCTCGAAAACATACTACCTTCCATAATGACAAGGCTACCATCCAATGGAATAACAAAAATCTCGATAACAAATTACCTTTCATAATGACAAGGCTACCATCCATTGGAGTAACAAAAATCAGAACAACAGACTACCTTCCATAATGAGAAGGCAACCATCCATTGGTGTAACAGAAATCTCAACTACAAACTACCTTCCATAATGACAAGGCTATCATCCATTGGAGTAACAAAAATATCGACAACATAATACCTTCCATAATGGCAAGGCTATCATCCATTGTAGTAATAAAAATATCGACAACAGACTACATTCCATAATGACAAGGATTCCCTCCATTGGAGTAACATAAATTTCAACAACAAACTATGTTCCATGATGACAAGGTTATCATCCATTGGAGTAACAAAAATATCGAAAACAGACTACCTTACAAAATGACATGGCTAACATGCATTGGAGTAACAAAAATATCTACAACATACTACCTTCCATAATGACAAGGCTACCATCCATTGAGTAACAAAGATATCGACAACAGACTACCTACCATAATGACAATGCTATCATCCATTGGAGTAAAAAAATATAGGCAACAGACTACCTTCTATAATGACAAGGTTACCATCCATTTGAATAACAAAAATATCGACAACAGACTACCTTCCATAATGACAAGGCTACCATCCATTGGAGTAACAAAAATATCGACAATAGACTACGTTTCATATTCACAAGGCTACCAACCATTGAGTAACAACGATATCGATAACATATTGCCTTCCATAATGACAAGGCTATCATCCATTGGAGTAAAAAAAATCTAGACAACATTCTACCTTCCACAATGACAAGGATACCATCCATTTGAATAACAAAAATCTCGACAACAGACTACCTTTCATAATGAAAAGGCTACCATCCATTGGAGTAACAAAAGTCTCTATAACAGACTACCTTCCATAATGACAAGGTTTCCATCCATTGGAATAACAAAGATATCGACAACAAACTACCTTCCATAATGACAAGGCTACCATCCATTGGAGTAACAAAAATCTTGATAACAGACAACAACCCATAATGACAAGGCTACCATCCATTAGAGTAACAAAAATCTCGACAATAGACTACCTTCCATAAAGACAAGTATACCATCCATTGGAGTAACAAAAATATCGACAACAAACTATGTTACATAATGACATGGCTACCATCCATTGGAGTAACAAAAATCTTGATAACAGACTTCATTCCTTAATGACAAGGCTACCATCCATTAGAGTAACAAAAATATCGACAACATACTACCTTCCATAATGACAAGGCTACCATCCAATGGAATAACTTAAATCTCGACAAAAGACTACCTTTCATAATGAAAAGGCTACGATCCATTGGAGTAACAAAAATATCGACAACAAACTATGTTCCAAAATGACAAGGCTACCATCAATTGGAGTAACAAAAATCTCGACATTAGACTACCTTCCAAAATGACAAGGCTACTACCCATTGGAGTAACAAAAATCTATACAACAGACTACCTTCCACTATGACAAGGTTACCATCCATTGGAATAACAAAAATCTCGACAACAGACTACCTTCCATAATGACAAGGCTACCATCCAATGGAATAACAAAAATATCGATAACAAATTACCTTTCATAATGACAAGGCTACCATCCAATGGAGTAACAAAAATCAGAACAACAGACTACCTTCCATAATGAGAAGGCAACCATCCATTGGTGTAACTGAAATCTCAACGACAAACTACCTTCCATAATGACAAGGCTATCATCCACTTGAGTAACAAAAATATCGACAACATAATACTTTCCATAATGGCAAGGCTATCATCCATTGTAGTAACAAAAATATCGACAATAGACTACATTCCATAATTACAAGGCTTCCCTCCATTGGAGTAACAAAAATCTCGACAACTAACTATTTTCCATAATGACAAGGCTACCATCCATTTGAGTAACAAAAATATCGAAAACAGACTACCTTCCAAAATGACTAGGCTGGCATGCATTGGAGTAACAAAAATCTCTACAACAAACTACCTTCCATAATGACAAGGCTACCATCCATTGAGTAACAAAGATATCGACAACAGACTACCTACCATAATGACAAGGCTATCATCCATTGGAGTCAAAAAAATATAGACAACTGACTACCTTCAATAATGACAAGGTTACCATCCATTTGAATAACAAAAATATCGACAACAGACTACCTTCCATAATGACAAGGCTTCCATCCATTGGAGTAACAAAAATATCGACAACAGACTACCTTCCATATTCACAAGGCTACCAACCATTGAGTAACAAAGATATAGACAACATATTGCCTTCCACAATGACAAGGCTATCATCCATTGGAGTAAAAAAATATAGACAGCATTCTACCTTCCATAATGACAAGGCTACCATCCATTAGAGTAACAAAAATCTCGACAATAGACTACCTTCCATAAAGACAAGTATACCATCCATTGGAGTAACAAAAATATCGACAACAAACTATGTTCCATAATGACAAGGCTACCATCCATTGGAGTAACAAAAATCTTGATAACAGACTACGTTCCTTAATGACAAGGCTACCATCCATTAGAGTAACAAAAATATCGACAACATACTACCTTCCATAATGACAAGGCTACCATCCAATGGAATAACTTAAATCTCGACAAAAGACTACCTTTCATAATGAAAAGGCTACGATCCATTGGAGTAACGAAATATCGACAACAAACTATGTTCCAAAATGACAAGGCTACCATCAATTGGAGTAACAAAAATCTCGACATTAGACTACCTTCCAAAATGACAAGG
Organism: Vicia faba; assembly: GCA_948472305.1. NCBI lineage: Eukaryota > Viridiplantae > Streptophyta > Magnoliopsida > Fabales > Fabaceae > Vicia > Vicia faba. The sequence goes on along the minus strand of OX451738.1, from coordinate 832,068,216 downwards.
CTACTACCCATTGGAGTAACAAAAATCTATACAACAGACTACCTTCCACTATGACAAGGTTACCATCCATTGGAATAACAAAAATCTCGACAACAGACTACCTTCCATAATGACAAGGCTACCATCCAATGGAATAACAAAAATATCGATAACAAATTACCTTTCATAATGACAAGGCTACCATCCAATGGAGTAACAAAAATCATAACAACAGACTACCTTCCATAATGAGAAGGCAACCATCCATTGGTGTAACTGAAATCTCAACGACAAACTACCTTCCATAATGACAAGGCTATCATCCACTTGAGTAATAAAAATATCGACAACATAATACCTTCCATAATGGCAAGGCTATCATCCATTGTAGTAACAAAAATATCGACAATAGACTACATTCCATAATTACAAGGCTTCCCTCCATTGGAGTAACAAAAATCTCGACAACTAACTATTTTCCATAATGACAAGGCTACCATCCATTTGAGTAACAAAAATATCGAAAACAGACTACCTTCCAAAATGACAAGGCTGGCATGCATTGGAGTAACAAAAATCTCTACAACAAACTACCTTCCATAATGACAAGGCTACCATTCATTGAGTAACAAAGATATCGACAACAAACTACCTACCATAATGACAAGGCTATCATCCATTGGAGTCAAAAAAATATAGACAACTGACTACCTTCAATAATGACAAGGTTACCATCCATTTGAATAACAAAAATATCCACAACAGACTACCTTCCATAATGACAAGGCTTCCATCCATTGGAGTAACCAAAATATCGACACCAGACTACCTTCCATATTCACAAGGCTACCAACCATTGAGTAACAAAGATATAGACAACATATTGCCTTCCACAATGACAAGGCTATCATCCATTGGAGTAAAAAAAATATAGACAACATTCTACCTTCCATAATGACAAGGCTACCATCCATTAGAGTAACAAAAATCTCGACAATAGACTACCTTCCATAAAGACAAGTATACCATCCATTGGAGTAACAAAAATATCGACAACAAACTATGTTCCATAATGACAAGGCTACCATCCATTGGAGTAACAAAAATCTTGATAACAGACTACGTTCCTTAATGACAAGGCTACCATCCATTAGAGTAACAAAAATATCGACAACAGACTACCTTCCATAATGACAAGGCTGCCATCCATTGGAATAACACAAATCTTGATAAGAGACTACGTTCCATAATGACAAGGCTACCATCCATTGGAGTAACAAAAAATATCAACAACAAACTATGTTCCAAAATGACAAGGCTACCATCAATTGGAGTAACAAAAATCTCGACATTAGACTACCTTCCAAAATGACAAGGCTATTACCCATTGGAGTAACAAAAATCTATACAACAGACTACCTTCCACTATGACAAGGTTACCATCCATTGGAATAACAAAAATCTCGACAACAGACTACCTTCCATAATGACAAGGCTACCATCCAATGGAATAACAAAAATATCGATAACAAATTACCTTTCATAATGACAAGGCTACCATCCAATGGAGTAACAAAAATCAGAACAACAGACTACCTTCCATAATGAGAAGGCAACCATCCATTGGTGTAACTGAAATCTCAACGACAAACTACCTTCCATAATGACAAGGCTATCATCCACTTGAGTAACAAAAATATCGACAACATAATACCTTCCATAATGGCAAGGCTATCATCCATTGTAGTAACAAAAATATCGACAATAGACTACGTTCCATAATTACAAGGCTTCCCTCCATTGGAGTAACAAAAATCTCGACAACTAACTATTTTCCATAATGACAAGGCTACCATCCATTTGAGTAACAAAAATATCGAAAACAGACTACCTTCCAAAATGACAAGGCTGGCATGCATTGGAGTAACAAAAATCTCTACAACAAACTACCTTCTATAATGACAAGGCTACCATTCATTGAGTAACAAAGATATCGACAACAGACTACCTACCATAATGACAAGGCTATCATCCATTGGAGTCAAAAAAATATAGACAACTGACTACCTTCAATAATGACAAGGTTACCATCCATTTGAATAACAAAAATATCGACAACAGACTACCTTCCATAATGACAAGGCTTCCATCCATTGGAGTAACAAAAATATCGACAACAGACTACCTTCCATATTCACAAGGCTACCAACCATTGAGTAACAAAGATATAGACAACATGTTGCCTTCCACAATGACAAGGCTATCATCCATTGGAGTAAAAAAAATATAGACAGCATTCTACCTTCCATAATGACAAGGCTACCATCCATTAGAGTAACAAAAATCTCGACAATAGACTACCTTCCATAAAGACAAGTATACCATCCATTGGAGTAACAAAAATATCGACAACAAACTATGTTCCATAATGACAAGGCTACCATCCATTGGAGTAACAAAAATCTTGATAACAGACTACGTTCCTTAATGACAAGGTTAACATCCATTAGAGTAACAAAAATATCGACAACATACTACCTTCCATAATGACAAGGCTACCATCCAATGGAATAACTTAAATCTCGACAAAAGACTACCTTTCATAATGAAAAGGCTACGATCCATTGGAGTAACAAAAATATCGACAACAAACTATGTTCCAAAATGACAAGGCTACCATCAATTGGAGTAACAAAAATCTCGACATTAGACTACCTTCCAAAATGACAAGGCTATTACCCATTGGAGTAACAAAAATCTATACAACAGACTACCTTCCACTATGACAAGGTTACCATCCATTGGAATAACAAAAATCTCGACAACAGACTACCTTCCATAATGAAAAGGCTACCATCCAATGGAATAACAAAAATATCGATAACAAATTACCTTTCATAATGACAAGGCTACCATCCAATGGAGTAACAAAAATCAGAACAACAGACTACCTTCCATAATGAGAAGGCAACCATCCATTGGTGTAACTGAAATCTCAACGACAAACTACCTTCCATAATGACAAGGCTATCATCCACTTGAGTAACAAAAATATCGACAACATAATACCTTCCATAATGGCAAGGCTATCATCCATTGTAGTAACAAAAATATCGACAATAGACTACATTCCATAATTACAAGGCTTCCCTCCATTGGAGTAACAAAAATCTCGACAACTAACTATTTTCCATAATGACAAGGCTACCATCCATTTGAGTAACAAAAATATCGAAAACAGACTACCTTCCAAAATGACAAGGCTGGCATGCATTGGAGTAACAAAAATCTCTACAACAAACTACCTTCTATAATGACAAGGCTACCATTCATTGAGTAACAAAGATATCGACAACAGACTACCTACCATAATGACAAGGCTATCATCCATTGGAGTCAAAAAAATATAGACAACTGACTACCTTCAATAATGACAAGGTTACCATCCATTTGAATAACAAAAATATCGACAACAGACTACCTTCCATAATGACAAGGCTTCCATCCATTGGAGTAACAAAAATATCGACAACAGACTACCTTCCATATTCACAAGGCTACCAACCATTGAGTAACAAAGATATAGACAACATATTGCCTTCCACAATGACAAGGCTATCATCCATTGGAGTAAAAAAAATATAGACAGCATTCTACCTTCCATAATGACAAGGCTACCATCCATTAGAGTAACAAAAATCTCGACAATAGACTACCTTCCATAAAGACAAGTATACCATCCATTGGAGTAACAAAAATATCGACAACAAACTATGTTCCATAATGACAAGGCTACCATCCATTGGAGTAACAAAAATCTTGATAACAGACTACGTTCCTTAATGACAAGGCTACCATCCATTAGAGTAACAAAAATATCGACAACATACTACCTTCCATAATGACAAGGCTACCATCCAATGGAATAACTTAAATCTCGACAAAAGACTACCTTTCATAATGAAAAGGCTACGATCCATTGGAGTAACAAAAATATCGACAACAAACTATGTTCCAAAATGACAAGGCTACCATCAATTGGAGTAACAAAAATCTCGACATTAGACTACCTTCCAAAATGACAAGGCTACTACCCATTGGAGTAACAAAAATCTATACAACAGACTACCTTCCACTATGACAAGGTTACCATCCATTGGAATAACAAAAATCTCGACAACAGACTACCTTCCATAATGACAAGGCTACCATCCAATGGAATAAAAAAAATATCGATAACAAATTACCTTTCATAATGACAAGGCTACCATCCAATGGAGTAACAAAAATCAGAACAACAGACAACCTTCCATAATGAGAAGGCAACCATCCATTGGTGTAACTGAAATCTCAACGACAAACTACCTTCCATAATGACAAGGCTATCATCCACTTGAGTAACAAAAATATCGACAACATAATACCTTCCATAATGGCAAGGCTATCATCCATTGTAGTAACAAAAATATCGACAATAGACTACGTTCCATAATGACAAGGCTTCCCTCCATTGGAGTAACAAAAATCTCGACAACTAACTATTTTCCATAATGACAAGGCTACCATCCATTTGAGTAACAAAAATATCGAAAACAGACTACCTTCCAAAATGACTAGGCTGGCATGCATTGGAGTAACAAAAATCTCTACAACAAACTACCTTCCATAATGACAAGGCTACAATCCATTGAGTAACAAAGATATCGACAACAGACTACCTACCATAATGACAAGGCTATCATCCATTGGAGTCAAAAAAATATAGACAACTGACTACCTTAAATAATGACAAGGTTACCATCCATTTGAATAACAAAAATATCGACAACAGACTACCTTCCATAATGACAAGGCTTCCATCCATTGGAGTAACAAAAATATCGACAACAGACTACCTTCCATATTCACAAGGCTACCAACCATTGAGTAAAAAAGATATAGACAACATATTGCCTTCCACAATGACAAGGCTATCATCCATTGGAGTAAAAAAATATAGACAGCATTCTACCTTCCATAATGACAAGGCTACCATCCATTAGAGTAACAAAAATCTCGACAATAGACTACCTTCCATAAAGACAAGTATACCATCCATTGGAGTAACAAAAATATCGACAACAAACTATGTTCCATAATGACAAGGCTACCATCCATTGGAGTAACAAAAATCTTGATAACAGACTACGTTCCTTAATGACAAGGCTACCATCCATTAGAGTAACAAAAATATCGACAACATACTACCTTCCATAATGACAAGGCTACCATCCAATGGAATAACTTAAATCTCGACAAAAGACTACCTTTCATAATGAAAAGGCTACGATCCATTGGAGTAACAAAATATCGACAACAAACTATGTTCCAAAATGACAAGGCTACCATCAATTGGAGTAACAAAAATCTCGACATTAGACTACCTTCCAAAATGACAAGGCTACTACCCATTGGAGTAACAAAAATCTATACAACAGACTACCTTCCACTATGACAAGGTTACCATCCATTGGAATAACAAAAATCTCGACAACAGACTACCTTCCATAATGACAAGGCTACCATCCAATGGAATAACAAAAATATCGATAACAAATTACCTTTCATAATGACAAGGCTACCATCCAATGGAGTAACAAAAATCATAACAACAGACTACCTTCCATAATGAGAAGGCAACCATCCATTGGTGTAACTGAAATCTCAACGACAAACTACCTTCCATAATGACAAGGCTATCATCCATTTGAGTAACAAAAATATCGACAACATAATACCTTCCATAATGGCAAGGCTATCATCCATTGTAGTAACAAAAATATCGACAATAGACTACGTTCCATAATGACAAGGCTTCCCTCCATTGGAGTAACAAAAATCTCGACAACTAACTATTTTCCATAATGACAAGGCTACCATCCATTTGAGTAACAAAAATATCGAAAACAGACTACCTTCCAAAATGACAAGGCTGGCATGCATTGGAGTAACAAAAATCTCTACAACAAACTACCTTCCATAATGACAAGGCTACCATCCATTGAGTAACAAAGATATCGACAACAGACTACCTACCATAATGACAAGGCTATCATCCATTGGAATCAAAAAAATATAGACAACTGACTACCTTCAATAATGACAAGGTTACGATCCATTTGAATAACAAAAATATCGACAACAGACTACCTTCCATAATGACAAGGCTTCCATCCATTGGAGTAACAAAAATATCGACAACAGACTACCTTCCATATTCACAAGGCTACCAACCATTGAGTAACAAAGATATCGACAACATATTGCCTTCCACAATGACAAGGCTATCATCCATTGGAGTAAAAAAAATATAGACAGCATTCTACCTACCATAATGACAAGGTTACCATCCATTAGAATAACAAAAATCTCGACAACAGACTACCTTTCATAATGAAAAGGCTACCATCCATTGGAGTAACAAAAGTCTCTACAACAGACTACCTTCCATAATGACAAGGTTGCCATCCATTGGAACAAGAAAGATATCGACAACAGACTACCTTCCATAATGACAAGGCTACCATCCATTGGAGTAAAAAAAATCTCGACCACAGACTATGTTCCATAATGACAAGGCTACCATCCATTGGAGTAACAAAAATATCGAAAATAGAATACCTTCTAAAATGACATGGTTGACATGCATTAGAGTAACAATAATCTCTACAATAGACTACCTTCCATAATGACATGGCTATCATCCATTGGAGTAAAAAAAATCTAGACAACAGACTACCTTCCATAATGACAAGGTTAACATCCATTTGAATAACAAAAATCTCGACAACCGGGTACCTTCCATAATGACAAGGCTACCATCCATTAAAATAACAAAAATCTCAACAACAAACTACCTTCCATAATCACAAGGCTACCATCCATTGAGTAACAAAGATATCGACAACACACTACCTTCCATAATTAGAAGGCTATCATCAATTGGAGTAAAAAAAATCTAGACAGCAGTCTACCTTCCATAATGACAAGGTTACCATCCATTTGAATAACAAAAATCTCGACAACATACTACCTTCCATAATGAAAAGGCTACCATCCATTGGAGTAACAAAAGTCTCTACAACAAACTACCTACCATAATGACAAGGTTTCCATCCATTGGAATAAAAATGATATCGACAACAGACTACCTTCCATAATGACAAGGCTGCCATCCATTGGAATAACACAAATCTTGATAAGAGACTACGTTCCATAATGACAAGGCTACCATCCATTAGAGTAACAAAAATCTCGACAACAGACTACCTTCCATAAAGATAAGTCTACCATCCATTGGAGTAACAAAAATATCGACAACAAACTATCTTTCATAATGACAAGGCTACCATCCATTGGAGTAACAAAAATCTCGATAACAGACTACGTTCCTTAATCACAAGGCTACCATCCATTAGAGTAAAAAAAATATCGACAATAGACTACCTTCCATAATGTAGGTGTTTAGGTATTGGCTTGCATTTTTGGTAAATTCCAAGTGTATGTGTGAATGTCATGACTGATGTCATAACATTCTAGTTCAGGTTGTACTAACTCTTTAGGTACATGTGCAGAAAAATATTGTAACTCAAATACTGATGTTTATAAGTGTGTATCTGAGCATGTTTGCAAAATGATCACATTTTGCTAATCAGTAGACAGGTTTTCTCAGATGTCATAACAGATGTTATGACATCCTGTTCTGAACTAGCAGGATTACAGGATTGGATAAGTCTGAGTTTTTTCAGGAAATAACTCAGTCCTTCCTTAACAGAATCCTGCGTTTTCTGAGGAGTAACCTAGCTCAATCCTAACCTGATCAACAAAGTACTGTGACCTGGTCTTTAGGTCAAACGGAATCAACCCTAGGTTTTTGGAAACCCTAACTGAAGTTGCAGCTGCTATATATTCAACAGAGCTGCGGTTTTTGAAGGCATCCCTGCTGATTGATTAGAAGATCAAGTTTGTAATCTGTATAGATTTGTTTATTGTACTCCAAGCAATTATCATTGTGATAAGTGTCTTGGAATAGGCTTAAATTGTAAGGGTTGTGTAGCACTCAAAGCTTTGAAGCAAGAGTGTTTGAATGTTACTTGACTAAAGCTGTGAAGCAGAGTCAAGTTAGTTGTGTACATCACTCAAAGCTGTGAAGCACGAGTGATTGTGTTACTTGATTAAAAAGCTGTGAAGCTTAATCAAGTGTGTGTTTTGAAGAGTGTCTTCAACAATTCTCAAGTCAAATTTGTTTATGTATCACTACTGTGATTGAGGGGGAGTGAGTGGGAACTCAGGTTTAAGTTGTACTTAGATTAGAATTGCATTGGGTAGGTCTTAAGTGAAGGAGATAAACTGGTTGGTTTATTCCTGAATTAACATCTCTTATAGTGGATTCTCTCCCTGGCTTGGTAGCCCCCAGAGTAGGTGTTGTTGCACACTGAACTGGGTAAACAATTTACTGTGTTATTTACTGCTTTTGTATTTACTGTGATATAGTAAGTCAGATACGGTGTCATAACATTGGACGTGACATTGAGTATCTGTAGCCAGAATTTCAATTGGCATCAGAGCAGGCACCCTGCCTGTATTACTGGGTGAGATCTAGGGATATCACTTTCTGGCACTATGGACAAAGAAGGAGTTTTTGGAAATAGACCACCCATTCTGGATGGAACTAATTATGACTACTGGAAACCTCGTATGATTGCCTTCCTAAAATCTCTGGACAAAAAGGCTTGGAGAGCTGCTGACAAAGGATGGATTCATCCCACCATAACTGAAAGAGATGGGACAATCAGTCTGAAGCCTGAGGAAGATTGGAGTAAAGAAGAAGATGAGTTAGGTCTGGGAAATTCAAAAGCCTTAAATGCCTTGTTCAATGGAATTGATAGAAACATCTTCAGATTAGTACATCAATATGAACTGGCCAAGGAAGTTTGGGACACCCTCAAAACTACTCATGAGGGCACTTCCAAAGTAAAGATGTCAAGGCTTCAGATGTTGACCACTAAGTTTGAGAATCTAAAAATGATGGAAGATGAAACCATCCATGAATTTCACATGAACATCTTGGAGGTTGCCAACACCTCAGGAGCACTGGGAGAAAAAATGTCAGAAGAAAAACTGGTGAGGAAGATTCTCAGATCCTTGCCTAAAAGATTTGCAATGAAGGTAACTGCCATAGAGGAAGCCCAGGACATTAGCAAGTTAAAAGTGGATGAACTTATTGGGTCTCTTCAGACTTTTAAGATGGGGATCACTGATAATGGTGACAAGAAGAACAAAAGCATAGCACTTGTAACCAACACCGATGTTGAACACAAGGAGGATGAAGACGAAAACATATCAGAAGCCATTGCCATGCTTGGAAGACAGTTCAACAGGCTCATCAAAAGAATGGACCCAAAGTCAAGGTCAAATGTTCATAACATTCCTCTGACATTGACAGTTCCAGCAGAAGACCAAGATCAGAAGATAAGGAAAACCAAGGCAGAGGAATTCAATGCCATGGATGTGAAGGATATGGACATATTCGAGCTGAATGTCCTACCTTTCTTAAGAAGCAAAAGAAAGGAATGACTGTTACTTGGTCTGACTATGATTCAGAAAGCAATTCTGAAGAAGAATCTGCCAAACTAGTTACTGCCCTAACTAGTGTTTGTACTTCTGAAAGTGACACCAATGATGAAGAAGTAACATTTGAAGAACTGGCTGATACCTACAAGAAATTGTGTATCAGAAGTGGTGAAGTCTGTGTGCAAATTGAGAAACAATCAAAACTCATTGTAAAGCTGGAGGCTGAAAAGAGAGCAAATCTTGAAACTATAAGTCATTTAGAAGGAGAAGTTCAACTGCTGAACTCACAACTGAATCAAATGACCAAATCAGTCAAGATGTTGACAAATGGAACAGACAAATTGGAAGAGATTCTTCAGGCTGGACAAAATATGGGAAATAAATCTGGCCTAGGATTTGTGGAAACAAAGAAATTTGTTACCAGGAAGCAAATGTCAAAACGGATGTCTCAACATTACTCTCAACATCAGGGACAGAGACACATGAAGAAGAGGTACCAAAGATGGAGATGTCATCATTGTGGGAAATATGGTCACATAAAGCCCTTCTGCTTCAGACTACATGGATATCCTAATCAGAAATCAGATGTCAAACCTAAGTCTAAAAAGATACCACACGCTCCTCAATGGAAGAAAAAGGCTACTGCACTGATAGCACACACTTCCCTGAAGATCTCAGCAAAGGAAGATTGGTACTTTGACAGTGGATGTTCCAGACACATGACTGGATTCAAAAATCTCCTCAATAATGTTATGCCTCACACCACCAGTTTTGTGACCTTTGGAGATGGTGCTAAAGGAGAAATCAAAGGAGTTGGTAATTTGGACTACCCTGCAGTTCCAAGTCTGAATAAGGTACTGCTGGTAAAAGGGTTGACCACTAATCTCATCAGCATCAGTCAATTATGTGATCTAGGATTCATGGTCAACTTCTCAAGATCTGAATGTCTAGTGTTTAATGAAAAACTAGATATTGTAATGAGAGGAATAAAATCCAAAAATAACTGTTATGTGTGGCAGCCTGAGAACACTGATATCTCCACTTTGAGTCAAATCATCAAAGAAGAAAAAGATATGAAACAGTGGCAGCATAAACTTGAAGGAATGAAAAGAGCTATTCCTATGGAAGATGTCAGAAGAACTCCTAAACTACAGGCTGATAATATATGTGATGTGGCAAAGAACAAGTCTCATAAATTCTGTTCTCAAAAATTCTGGTCAACACAGATGCTACCTGAAGACAATGTTACACAAGATGTTGTGACATTGAGGTGTGATAATCTGAAAACATTCAACATTTCCTTAAACCCTATTGACTTTGGAGAGAAGAAATCATTTGAACTGAAACATAGTTTCTCTGAGCTTCAGCTAACTGATTCTTCTACCAAGGCGCTTGTTGGAAATCAACTTGAAAATTTGAGGGGCAGATTGGGTATTCACCAACATGAGAAATTATAGCAATTAGTTTTGCTGAAAACAAGGGTTGAAGGGATTAATTCTATTAAGTCTATATTTAGTGGGTTAATCATATTCATTCACAATTCCTTCAAAAGCCTTCAGAAGTTGAAAAGACTCCCTTGTACTCCCTATCTCTCTCATCCTTGCAACCTGTGTTCTCCTCCCAATCAAAGAGTTTTCTCAAACTGCTACTGCTACTCAACGTTAAACACAATGTCTCAGACATCATCTTCCACTATGGCGGCTTCGTCTCACTCATCATCATCATCATCTGATCAAGATTCTAGGGCAATCACGACATGCATAGAATCTGAAGTACTTGAGGTCACTCCTCTCAGGGAGATGGCAACTAACCCAGCCAAAATCAAGAAGCTCAGGACCAGACATGCAGGAAGAGCTCAAGCTGCAGTCTCTGGTAATTCTTCTCTTCCTTCATCTCCTATACCTAATAAAGAAGGAACAGTTCAAGTACACCAAGCTATTGCTAGACTGGTTACTAGCATTCTGAGTGGCAACCAATCTGTACCGGGGATTTCTATTCCTTTGAATCAATCTGAAAGTCCAAATGTGGAAGGTTCTGAAAATATAGATGTCACTGAGGATGTTGTGACACCAAAAGACAACATTCAGAATCCCTCTGAAAAGGCTGCTGATCCACCTATCATTGATGTGGATGAAGATTACTCAGATAATGAACTGATTGCTAATGTGAACCCTAGCATTGCTAGGAGATTGATGAAAAGAAAAAGTAGTGAGACTGTTAAACCTAAGAAGTCCAAGGCTGAAGGGATGGCTGAAAAAATTCAGACAAAAGGGAAGAAGGCACAGGTGCTGACTGCTAGACAACCAATCTCCAAGAAAAGAAAAGAACCTGAAACTTCTGACTCTGATGATGAATCAGAATTTGAGATTGACATTGACAATACTCCCATCAGAAGGAAGCTCCCCTCCAGCAATATTGCTAGAGTGCCTGAAGTGCCAACTGACAACATCTCCTTTCATCATCCTGATAATGCAAACAGGTGGAAGTATGTCTGCTTGAAGAGAATAGCCTTGGAGAGAGAACTCAACAATGTTGCTTTGGAGTGCAAAGACATCATGGAGCTAATCAGGAATGCTGGTCTAATGAAGACAGTGATGAAGTTTGGCAAATGTTATGAAAATCTGGTTAAAGAGTTTGTAGTAAACTTGTCCAATGATTGTGCTGATGGGAGGTCAGCTAACTTTGAGAGTGTGTTTGTTAGAGGAAGAAGGGTCAAGTTCTCTCCATCAGAAATTAACAAGTTTCTTGGAAGAACAAATAAGGACTGTCCTGATGTAGAGGCAACTGACAATGAAGTATGCTTGACCATCACTGCCAAGCAAGTAAAATGCTGGCCATTGAAAGGGAAGTTGAATGCTAGTAAACTCAGCATGAAATTTGCCATCTTGCATAAAATAGGTGCAGCAAACTGGGTGCCTACAAATCACAAATCAACCATCTCCACAGGATTGGGGAGATTCATCTATGCTGTAGGAACCAAGACTGCCTTTGACTATGGAAGGTACATCTTTGAACAAACCTTGAAGCATGCTGGCAGTTATGCTGTCAAAGGACCAATTGCTTTTCCCTCCCTCCTTTGTGGAATCATCCTTGCACAATACCCTGACATCCTTGTAGCAAGAGATACAGTCTGCAAAAGAGCCCCTGCCCTTGGCCTGCACTACAAACTGTTTCAGGGATCCCATGCTCCAGACATTGTTATAACATCAGCTGAGACATCGTCTGCAAAGAGCCAGTCCAAAACATCAGATGTCATAGCTGTTTTAAAGGAAACATGAAAAGATCTGGATGCTAGAAAAAGGACCCTAGAAGCTCTAATTGCCAGGCTAGAAGCTGAAGAAAGCAGAAGGGAAGAAGAAGATGAAGGACAGTTCAACACTGAAGAAATTGGCTCCTCTGAATCTGATGATAGTGCTTGAAGGTTGATTGCTGCTTGGTGGTGTTACTGGTGGAGTTTGGAAGTATGTTCTGCTGTTGTCTGCTGCTGATCTCATTATTTGGTCTTGGATAACTGTATAACTTTATAAACATGTAATCTTTGGCCCATTTGTGGCTAAAGTGGGGGAGAATATTTTTGGTACTGCCTAATTAGTACTTAACACTATATTTTTCTGCTGTCACTTATTTCTGCTGCTATCTATCTATCTCTGATTGTTTAGGGACTTTAGCCAAAAATCTGCCAAAGGGGGAGTTTGTAGGTGTTTAGGTATTGGCTTGCATTTTTGGTAAATTCCAAGTGTATGTGTGAATGTCATGACTAATGTCATAACATTCTAGTTCAGGTTGTACTAACTCTTTAGGTACATGTGCAGAAAAATATTGTAACTCAAATACTGATGTTTATAAGTGTGTATCTGAGCATGTTTGCAAAATGATCACATTTTGCTAATCAGTAGACAGGTTTTCTCAGATGTCATAACAGATGTTATGACATCCTGTTCTGAACTAGCAGGATTACAGGATTGGATAAGTCTGAGTTTTTTCAGGAAATAACTCAGTCCTTCCTTAACAGAATCCTGCGTTTTCTGAGGAGTAACCTAGCTCAATCCTAACCTGATCAACAAAGTACTGTGACCTGGTCTTTAGGTCAAACGGAATCAACCCTAGGTTTTTGGAAACCCTAACTGAAGTTGCAGCTGCTATATATTCAACAGAGCTGCGGTTTTTGAAGGCATCCCTGCTGATTGATTAGAAGATCAAGTTTGTAATCTGTATAGATTTGTTTATTGTACTCCAAGCAATTATCATTGTGATAAGTGTCTTGGAATAGGCTTAAATTGTAAGGGTTGTGTAGCACTCAAAGCTTTGAAGCAAGAGTGTTTGAATGTTACTTGACTAAAGCTGTGAAGCAGAGTCAAGTTAGTTGTGTACATCACTCAAAGCTGTGAAGCACGAGTGATTGTGTTACTTGATTAAAAAGCTGTGAAGCTTAATCAAGTGTGTGTTTTGAAGAGTGTCTTCAACAATTCTCAAGTCAAATTTGTTTATGTATCACTGCTGTGATTGAGGGGGAGTGAGTGGGAACTCAGGTTTAAGTTGTACTTAGATTAGAATTGCATTGGGTAGGTCTTAAGTGAAGGAGATAAACTGGTTGGTTTATTCCTGAATTAACATCTCTTATAGTGGATTCTCTCCCTGGCTTGGTAGCCCCCAGAGTAGGTGTTGTTGCACACTGAACTGGGTAAACAATTTACTGTGTTATTTACTGCTTTTGTATTTACTGTCATATAGTAAGTCAGATACGTTGTCATAACATTGGACGTGACATTGAGTATCTGTAGCCAGAATTTCACATAATGACAAGGCTACCATCCATTGGAGTAACAAAAATCTCAGCAACAGACTACCTTACATAATGACCAGGATACCATCCATTGAGTAACAAAGATATCGACAACAGACTACCTTCCACAATAAAAAGGCTACCATCCGTTGGAGTAAAAAAAATCTTAACAACAGACTACCTTCAATAATGACAAGGCTACCATCCATTGGAGTAAAAAAAATCTCGACAACAGACTACCTTCCATAATCACAAGGTTACCATCCATTTAAATAACAAAAATCTCGACAATAAACTACCTTCTATAATGACAAGGCTACCATTTGTTGGAGTAACAAAAATATTGACAATAGACAATGTTCCAAAATGACAAGGCTACCATCCATTGGAGTAACAAAATTATCGACAACAGACTACCTTCCAAAATGACAAGGCTACCATCCATTGGAGTAATAAAAATCTATACAATAGACTACCTTCCATAATGACCAGGCTACCATCCAATGGAATAACTTAAATTTCGATAAAAGACTACCTTTCATATTGAAAAGGCTACCATCCATTGGAGTAACAAAAATCTGAAAAACATACTACCTTCCATAATGACAAGGCTATCATCCATTAGAGTAACAAAAATATTAATGACATACTACCTTCCATAATGACAGGCCTACCATCCATTGGAGTAACAAATATCTCGACAACATACTACCTTCTATAATGACAAGGCTACCATCCATTGGAGTAACAAAAATCTCGACAAAAGACTACCTTCCATAAAGAAAACTCTACCATCCATTGGCGTAACAAAAATATCGACAATAGACTACCTTCCATAATTACATGGCTACCATCCATTGGAGTAAAAAAATCTCGACAACAGACTACCTTCCATAATGACAAGGCTACCGTCCATTGAGTAACAAAGGTCTCGACAACAGACTACCTTCCATTATGACAAGGCTACCATCCATTGGAGTAAAAAATATCTCGACAACAGACTACCTTCCATAATGACAAGGCTACAATCCATCGGAGTAACAAAAATCTCGACAACAGACTACCTTCCATAAAGACATGGCTACCATCCATTGAGTAACAAAGATATCGACAATAGACTACCTTTCATAATGACAAGGGTACCATCCATTGGAGTAAAAAAAATCTTGACAACAGACTACATTCCATAATGACAAGGTTACCATACATTGGAATGAAAAAAATCTCGACATCAAACTACCTCCCATAATGACAAGGCTACCATCCAATGGAATAACTTAAATTTCGAAAAAAGACTACCTTTCACAATGACAAGGCTACCATCCATTGGAGTAACAAAAATCTGAAAAACATACTACCTTCCATAATGACAAGGCTATCATCCATTGGAGTAACAAAAATCTTAACGACAGACTACCTTCCATAATGACAAGGCTACCATCCATTGGAGTAACAAATATCTCGACAATAGACTACCTTCTATAATGACAAGGCTACCATCCATTGGAGTAACAAAAATATCAACAAAAGACTACCTTCCATAAAGAAAAGTCTACCATCCATTGGAGTAACAAAAATATCCATAATAGACTACCTTCCACAATTACATGGCTACCATCCATTGGAGTAAAAAAATCTCGACAACATACTACCTTCCATAAGGACAAGGCTACCATCCATTGAGTAATAAAGATCTCGACAACAGACTACCTTAAATAATGACAAGGCTACCATCCATTGGAGTAAAAAATATCTCGACAACAGACTACCTTCCATAATGACAAGGCTACAATCCATTGGAGTAACAAAAATCTCGACAACAAACTACCTTCCATAAAGACAAGGCTACCATCCATTGAGTAACAAAGATATCGACAACAGACTACCTTCCATAATGACAAGGGTACCATCCATTAGAGTAAAAAAATCTTGACAACAGACTACCTTCCATAATGACAAGGTTACCATCCATTGGAATGAAAACTATTTCGACAAGAAACTACCTTACATAATGACAAGGCTACCATCCATTGGAGTAACAAAAATCTCGACAACAGACTACCTTCCAAAATGATAAGGCTACCATCCATTGGACTAACAAAAATCTATACAACAAACTACCTTCCATAATGACAAGGCTACCATCAAATGGAATAACTTAAGTTTCGACAAAAGACTACCTTTCACAATGACATGGCTACCATCCATTGGAGTAACAAAAATCTATAAAACAGACTACCTTCCACTATGACAAGGTTACCATCCATTGGAATAACAAAAATCTCGACAACAGACTACCTTCCATAATGACAAGGCTACCATCCAATGGAATAACAAAAATCTCGACAACAGACTACCTTTAATAATGGCAAGGCTACCATCCATTGGAGTAACAAAAATCTGAACAACAGACTACCTTCCATAATGAGAAGGCTACCATCTCAATGACAAACTACCTTCCGTAATTACAAGGGTACCATCCATTAGAGTAAAAAAATCTTGACAACAGACTACCTTCCATAATGACAAGGCTAGCATCCATTGTAGTAACAAAAATATCGACAATAGACTATGTTCCATTATGACAAGGCTACCCTCCATTAGAGTAACAAAAATATCGACAACAGACTATGTTCCATAATGAAAAAGCTACCATCCATTGGAGTAACAAAAATATCGAAAACAGACTACCTTCCAAAATGACATGGTTGACATGCATTGGAGTAACAAAAATCTCTAAAACAGACTATCATCCATTGGAGTAAAAAAAATATAGACAACAGACTACCTTCCATAATGACAAGGTTACCATCCATTTGAATACCAAAAATCTCGACAACCGGGTACCTTCCATAATGACAAGGCTACCATCCATTGGAATAACAAAAATATCAACAACAGACTACCATCCATTGAGTAACAAAGATATCGACAACAGACTACCTTCCATAATGACAAGGCTATCATCCATTGGAGTAAAAAAAATCTAGACAGCAGTCTACCTTCCATAATGACAAGGTTGCCATCCATTTAAATAACAAAAATCTCGACAATAAACTACCATCTACAATGACATGGCTACCATCCAATGGAATAACTTAAATCTCGACAAAAGACTACCTTTCATAATGACAAGGCTACCATCTGTTGGAGTAACAAAAATATCGACAATAGACTATGTTCCAAAATGACAAGGCTACCATCCATTGGAGTAGCAAAAATCTCGACAAAAGACTACCTTCCAAAATGACAAGGCTACCATCCATTGGAGTAACAAAAATTTATACAATAGACTACCTTCCATAAGGACAAGACTACCATCCAATGGAATAACTTAAATTTCTACAAAAGACTACCTTTCATAATGACAAGGCTATCATCCATTGGAGTAACAAAAATCTGAAAAACATACTACCTTCCATAATGACAAGGCTATCATCCATTGGAGTAACAAAAATCTTAACGACACACTACCTTCCATAATGACAGAGCTACCATCCATTGGAGTAACAAATATCTCGACAACAGAATAGCTTCTATAATGACAAGGCTACCATCCATTGGAGTAACAAAAATCTCGACAAAAGACTACCTTCCATAAAGAAAAGTCTACCATCCATTGGAGTAACAAAAATATTGACAATAGACTACCTTCAATAATTAAATGGCTACCATCCATTGGAGAAAAAAAATCTCGACAACAAACTACCTTCCATAATGACAAGGCTACCATCCATTGAGTAACAAAGGTCTCGACAACAGACTACCTTCCATTATGGAAAGGCTACCATCCATTGGAGTAAAAAATATCTCGACAACAGACTACCTTCCATAATGACAAGGCTACAATCCATCAGAGTAACAAAAATCTCGACAACAGACTACCTTCCATAAAGACATGGCTACCATCCATTGGAGTAAAAAAAATCTTGAGAACAGACTACCTACCATAATGACAAGGTTACCATCCATTGGAATGAAAAAAATCTCGACAACAGACTACCTTCCATAATGACAAGGCTACCATCCATTGAGTAATAAAGATCTCGACAATAGACTACCTTAAATAATGACAAGGCTACCATCCATTGGAGTAAAAAATATCTCGACAACAGACTACATAACATAATGACAAGGCTACAATCCATTGGAGTAACAAAAATCTCGACAACATACTACCTTCCATAAAGACAAGGATATCATCCATTGAGTAACAAAGATATCGACAACAAACTACCTTCCATAATGACAAGGGTACCATCCATTAGAGTAAAAAAATCTTGACAACAGACTACCTTCAATAATGACAAGGCTAGCATCCATTGTAGTAACAAAAATATCGACAATAGACTATGTTCCATTATGACAAGGCTACCCTCCATTAGAGTAAAAAAAATATCGACAACATACTATGTTCCATAATGAAAAAGCTACCATCCATTGGAGTAACAAAAATATCGAAAACAGACTACCTTCCAAAATGACATGGTTGACATGCATTGGAGTAACAAAAATCTCTAAAACAGACTATCATCCATTGGAGTAAAAAAAATATAGACAACAGACTACCTTCCATAATGACAAGGTTACCATCCATTTGAATAACAAAAATCTTGATAACCGGGTACCTTCCATAATAACAAGGCTACCATCCATTGGAATAACAAAAATCTCAACAACAGACTACCATCCATTGAGTAACAAAGATATCGACAACAGACTACCTTCCATAATGACAAGGCTATCATCCATTGTAGTAAAAAAAATCTAGACAGCAGTCTACCTTCCATAATGACAAGGTTACCATCCATTTAAATAACAAAAATCTCGACAATAAACTACCATCTATAATGACATGGCTACCATCCAATGGAATAACTTAAATCTCGACAAAAGACTACCTTTCATAATGACAAGGCTACCATCTGTTGGAGTAACAAAAATATCGAAAATAGACTATGTTCCAAAATGACAAGGCTACCATCCATTAGAGTAGCAAAAATCTCGACAAAAGACTACCTTCCAAAATGACAAGGCTACCATCCATTGGAGTAACAAAAATTTATACAATAGACTACCTTCCATAATGAAAAGACTACCATCCAATGGAATAACTTAAATTTCTACAAAAGACTACCTTTCATAATGACAAGGCTATCATCCATTGGAGTAACAAAAATCTGAAAAATATACTACCTTCCATAATGACAAGGCTATCATCCATTGGAGTAACAAAAATCTTAACGACACACTACCTTCCATAATGACAGAGCTACCATCCATTGGAGTAACAAATATCTCGACAACAGACTAGCTTCTATAATGACAAGGCTACCATCCATTGGAGTAACAAAAATCTCGACAAAAGACTACCTTCCATAAAGAAAAGTCTACCATCCATTGGAGTAACAAAAATATTGACAATAGACTACCTTCAATAATTAAATGGCTACCATCCATTGGAGAAAAAAAATCTCGACAACAAACTACCTTCCATAATGACAAGGCTACCATCCATTGAGTAACAAAGGTCTCGACAACAGACTACCTTCCATTATGGAAAGGCTACCATCCATTGGAGTAAAAAATATCTCGACAACAGACTACCTTCCATAATGACAAGGCTACAATCCATCGGAGTAACAAAAATCTCGACAACAGACTACCTTCCATAAAGACATGGCTACCATCCATTGGAGTAGAAAAAATCTTGAGAACAGACTACCTACCATAATGACAAGGTTACCATCCATTGGAATGAAAAAAATCTCGACAACAGACTACCTTCCATAATGACAAGGCTACCATCCATTGAGTAATAAAGATCTGGACAATAGACTACCTTAAATAATGACAAGGCTACCATCCATTGGAGTAAAAAATATCTCGACAACAGACTACATACCATAATTACAAGGCTACAATCCATTGGAGTAACAAAAATCTCGACAACATACTACCTTCCATAAAGACAAGGATATCATCCATTGAGTAACAAAGATATCGACAACAAACTACCTTCCATAATGACAAGGGTACCATCCATTAGAGTAAAAAAATCTTGACAACAGACTACCTTCCATAATGACAAGGCTAGCATCCATTGTAGTAACAAAAATATCGACAATAGACTATGTTCCATTATGACAAGGCTACCCTCCATTAGAGTAACAAAAATATCGACAACAGACTATGTTCCATAATGAAAAAGCTACCATCCGTTGGAGTAACAAAAATATCGAAAACAGACTACCTTCCAAAATGACATGGTTGACATGCATTGGAGTAACAAAAATCTCTAAAACAGACTATCATCCATTGGAGTAAAAAAAAAAAAGACAACAGACTACCTTCCATAATGACAAGGTTACCATCCATTTGAATAACAAAAATCTCGACAACCGGGTACCTTCCATAATGACAAGGCTACCATCCATTGGAATAACAAAAATCTCAACAACAGATTACCATCCATTGAGTAACAAAGATATCGACAACAGACTACCTTCCATAATTACAAGGCTATCATCCATTGGAGTAAAAAAAATCTAGACAGCAGTCTACCTTCCATAATGACAAGGTTACCATCCATTTAAATAACAAAAATCTCGACAATAAACTACCATCTATAATGACATGGCTACCATCCAATGGAATAACTTTAATCTCGACAAAAGACTACCTTCCATAATGACAAGGCTACCATCTGTTGGAGTAACAAAAATATCGACAATAGACTATGTTCCAAAATGACAAGGCTACCATCCATTGGAGTAGCAAAAATCTCGACAAAAGACTACCTTCCAAAATGACAAGGCTACCATCCATTGGAGTAACAAAAATTTATACAATAGACTACCTTCCATAATGAAAAGACTACCATCCAATGGAATAACTTAAATTTCTACAAAAGACTACCTTTCATAATGTCAAGGCTATCATCCATTGGAGTAACAAAAATCTGAAAAACATACTACCTTCCATAATGACAAGGCTATCATCCATTGGAGTAACAAAAATCTTAACGACACACTACCTTCCATAATGACAGGGCTACCATCCATTGGAGTAACAAATATCTCGACAACAGACTAGCTTCTATAATGACAAGGCTAACATCCATTGGAGTAACAAAAATCTCGACAAAAGACTACCTTCCATAAAGAAAAGTCTACCATCCATTGTAGTAACAAAAATATTGACAATAGACTACCTTCGATAATTAAATGGCTACCATCCATTGGAGAAAAAAAATCTCGACAACAAACTACCTTCCATAATGACAAGGCTACCATCCATTGAGTAACAAA
Source organism: Vicia faba (assembly GCA_948472305.1). NCBI lineage: Eukaryota > Viridiplantae > Streptophyta > Magnoliopsida > Fabales > Fabaceae > Vicia > Vicia faba. Next base: position 832,046,532 of record OX451738.1, on the reverse strand, counting down.
GGTCTCGACAACAGACTACCTTCCATTATGGAAAGGCTACCATCCATTGGAGTAAAAAATATCTCGACAACAGACTACCTTCCATAATGACAAGGCTACAATCCATCGGAGTAACAAAAATCTCGACAACAGACTACCTTCCATAAAGACATGGCTACCATCCATTAAGTAACAAAGATATCGACAACAGACTACCTTCCATAATGACAAGGGTACCATCCATTGGAGTAAAAAAAATCTTGACAACAGACTACCTACCATAATGACAAGGTTACCATCCATTGGAATGAAAAAAATCTCGACAACAAACTACCTTCCATAATGATAAGGCTACCATCCAATGGAATAACATAAATTTCGAAAAAAGACTACTTTTCACAATGACAAGGCTACCATCCATTGGAGTAACAAAAATATGAAAAACATACTACCTTCCTTAATGACAAGGCTATCATCCATTGGAGTAACAAAAATCTTAACGACAGACTACCTTCCATAATGATAAGGCTACCATCCATTGGAGTAACAAATATCTCGAAAACAGACTACCTTCTATATTGACAAGGCTACCATTCATTGGAGTAACAAAAATCTCAGCAAAAGGCTACCTTCCATAAAGAAAAGTCTACCATCCATTGGAGTAATAAAAATATAGACAATAGACTACCTTCCACAATTACATGGCTACCATCCCTTGGAGTAAAAAAATCTCGACAACAGACTACCTTCCATAATGACAAGGCTACCATCCATTGAGTAATAAAGATCTCGACAATAGACTACCTTAACTAATGACAAGGCTACCATCCATTGGAGTAAAAAATATCTCGACAACATACTACATACCATAATGACAAGGCTACAATCCATTGGAGTAACAAAAATCTCGACAACAGACTACCTTCCATAAAGACAAGGATATCATCCATTGAGTAACAAAGATATCGACAACAGACTACCTTCAATAATGACAAGGGTACCATCCATTGGAGTAAAAAAATCTTGACAACAGACTACCTTCCAAAATGACAAGGTTACCATCCATTGGAATGAAAAAAATATCGACAACAAACTACCTTCCATAATGATAAGGCTACCATCCAATGGAATAACATAAATTTCGAAAAAAGACTACTTTTCACAATGACAAGGCTACCATCCATGTGAGTAACAAAAATATGAAAAACATACTACCTTCCTTAATGACAATGCTATCATCCATTGGAGTAACAAAAATCTTAACGACAAACTACCTTCCATAATGATAAGGCTACCATCCATTGGAGTAACAAATATCTCGACAACAGACTACCTTCTATAATGACAAGGCTACCATTCATTGGAGTAACAAAAATCTCAGCAAAAGGCTACCTTCCATAAAGAAAAGTCTACCATCCATTGGAGTAACAAAAATATCGACAATAGACTACCTTCCACAATTACATGGCTACCATCCCTTGGAGTAAAAAAATCTCGACAACAGACTACCTTCCATAATGACAAGGCTACCATCCATTGAGTAATAAAGATCTCGACAATAGACTACCTTAAATAATGACAAGGCTACCATCCATTGGAGTAAAAAATATCTCGACAACAGACTACATACCATAATGACAAGGCTACAATCCATTGGAGTAACAAAAATCTCGACAACAGACTACCTTCCATAAAAACAAGGATATCATCCATAGAGTAACAAAGATATCGACAACAAACTACCTTCCATAATGACAAGGGTACCATCCATTAGAGTAAAAAAATCTTGACAACAGACTACCTTCCATTATGACAAGGTTACCATCCTTGGAATGAAAACAATTTCGACAAGAAACTACCTTCCATAATGACAAGGCTACCATCTAATGGAATAACTTAAATCTCGACAAAAGACTACCTCTCATAATGACAAGGCTACCATCTGTTGGAGTAACAAAAATATCGACAATAGACTATGTTCCAAAATGACAAGGCTACCATGCATTGGGGTAACAAAAATCTCGACAACAGACTACCTTCCAAAATGATAAGGCTACCATCCATTGGAGTAACAAAAATCTATACAACAAAATACCTTCCATAATGACAAGGCTACCATCCAATGGAATAACATAAATCTCGACAAAAGACTACCTTTCATAATGACAAGGCTACCATCTGTTGGAGTAACAAAAATATCGACAATAGACTATGTTCCAAAATGACAAGGCTACCATCCATTGGGGTAACAAAAATCTCGACAACAGACTACCTTCCAAAATGATAAATCTACCATCCATTTGAGTAACAAATATCTTAACAACAGACTACCTTATATAATGACAAGCATACCATCCATTGGAGTAACAAAAATCCCGACAAAAGACTACTTTCCATAAAACAAAGTCTACCATCCATTGGAGTAACAAAAATATCGACAATAGTCTACCTTCCATAATTACATGGCTACCATCCATTGGAGTAACAAAAATCTCGACAATAGACTTCCTTACATAATGACAATGCTACCATCCGTTGGAGTAAAAAAATCTCGACAACAGACTACCTTCCATAATGACAAGGCTACCATCAATTGAGTAACAAAGATCTGGACAACAGACTACCTTCTATAATGACAAGGATACCATACATTGGAGTAACAAAAATATCGACAATAAACTACCTTCCATAATTACATGGCTACCATCCATTGGAGTAAAAAAATCTCGACAACAGACTACCTTCCATAATGACAAGGCTACCATCCATTGAGTAAAAAAGATCTCGACAATAGACTACCTTCCATTATGACAAGGCTACCATCCATTGGAGTAAAAAATATATCGACAACAGACTACCTTCCATAATTACAAGTCTACAATCCATTAGAGTAACAAAAATCTCGACAACAGACTACCTTATATATAGACAAGGCTACCATCCATTGAGTAACAAAGATATCAATAAGAGACTACCTTCCACAATGACAAGGGTACCATCCATTGGAGTAAAAAAAATCATGACAACAGACTACCTTCCATAATGACAAGGTTACCATCCATTGGAATGAAACCAATCTCGACAACAAACTACCTTCCTTAATGAGAAAGCTACCATCCAATGGAATAACTTAAATCTCGACAAAAGACTACCTTTCATAATGACAAGGATACCATCTGTTTGAGTAACAAAAATATCGACAATAGACTATGTTCCAAAATGACAAGGCTACCATCCATTGGAGTAACAAAAATCTCGACAACAGACTACCTTCCAAAATGACAAGGCTACCATCCGTTGGAGTAACAAAAATATATATATAACAAACTACCTTCCATAATGACAAGGCTACCATCCTATGGAATAACTTAAATTTCGACAAAAGACAACCTTTCACAATGACAAGGCTACCATCCATTGGAGTAACAAAAATCTGAAAAACATACTACCTTCCATAACGACAAGGCTATCATCCATTGGCGTAACAAAAATCTTAACGACAGACTACCATCCATTAGAGTAACAAATATCTCGACAATAGACTACCTTCCATAATGACAAGGCTACCATCCAATGGAATAACATAAATCTCGACAAAAGACTACCTTTCATAATGACAAGGCTACCATCTGTTGGAGTAACAAAAATATCGACAATAGACTATGTTCCAAAATGACAAGGCTACCATCCATTGGGGTAACAAAAATCTCGACAACAGGCTACCATCCATTGGAGTAACAAAAATCTATACAACAAACTACCTTCCATAATGACAAGGCTATCATCCATTGGAGTAACAAATATCTTAACAACATACTACCTTCTATAATGACAAGGATACCATCCATTAGAGTTACAAAAATCCCGACAAAAGACTACCTTCCATAAAGCAAAGTCTACCATCCATTGGAGTAACAAAAATATCGACAATAGTGTACCTTCCATAATTACATGGCTACCATCCATTGGAGTAACAAAAATCTCGACAATAGACTTCCTTACATAATGACAACGCTGCCATCCGTTGGAGTAAAAAAAATCTCGACAACAGACAACCTTCCATAATGACAAGGCTATCATCAATTGAGTAACAAAGATCTCAACAACAGACTACCTTCTATAATGACAAGGCTACTATACATTGGAGTAACAAAAATATCGAAAATAAACTACCTTCCATAATTACATGGCTACCATCCATTGGAGTAAAAAAATCTCGACAACAGACTACCTTCCATAATGACAAGGCTACCATCCATTGAGTAAAAAAGATCTCGACAATAGACTACCTTCCATTATGACAAGGCTACCATCCATTGGAGTAAAAAATATCTCGACAACAAACTACCTTCCATAAATACAAGTCTACAATCCATTAGAGAAACAAAAATCTCGACAACAGACTACCTTCTATAAAGACAAGGCTACCATCCATTGAGTAACAAAGATGTCGACAACAGACTACCTTCCACAATGACAAGGGTACCATCCATTGGAGTAAAGAAAATCATGACAACAAACTACCTTACATAATGACAAGGTTACCATCCATTGGAATGAAAACAATCTCGACATCAAACTACCTTCCTTAATGACAAGGCTACCATCCATTGGAATAACTTAAATCTCGACAAAAGACTACCTTTCATAATGACAAGGCTACCATCTGTTTGAGTAAAAAAAATATCGACAATAGACTATGTTCCAAAATGACAAGGCTACCATCCATTGGAGTAACAAAAATCTCGACAATAGACTACCTTCCAAAATGACAAGGTTACCATCCATTGGAATGAAAACAATCTCGACAACAAACTACCTTCCTTAATGACAAGGCTACCATACATTGAGTAACAAAGATATCGACAACAAACTACCTTTCACAATGACAAGGGTACCATCCATTGGAGTAAAAAAATATTGAAAACAGACTAGCTTCCATAATGACAAGGTTACCATCCATTGGAATGAAAAATATCTCCACAACAAACTACCTTCCATAATGACAAGGCTACTATCGAATGGAATAACTTAAATCTCGATAAAAGACTACCTTTCATAATGACAAGGCTACCATCTGTTGGAGTAACAAAAATATCGACAATAGACTATATTCCAAAATGACAAGGCTACCATCCATTGGAGTAACAATAATCTCGACAATAGACTACTTCCAAAATGACAAGGCTTCCATCCATTGGAGTAACAAAAATATAAATAACAAACTACCTTCCATAATGACAAGGCTACCATCCAATGGAATAACTTAAATTTCGACAAAAGACTACCTTTCACAATGACAAGGCAACCATCCATTGGAGTAACAAAAATCTGAAAAACATACTACCTTCCATAATGACAAGTCTATCATCCATTGGAGTAACAAAAATCTTAACGACTTACTACCTTGCATCATGACAAGGCAACCATCCATTGGAGTAACAAATATCTTGACAACAGACTACCTTCTATAATGACAAGGCTTCCATCCATTGGAGTAACAAAAATCCAGACAAAAGACTACCTTCCATAAAGAAATGTCTACCATCCATTAGAGTAACAAAAATATCGACAATAGTCTACCTTCCATAATTACATGGCTACCATCCTTTGGAGTAACAAAAATCTAGACAACAGACTTCCTTACATAATGACAAGGCTACCATCTGTTGGAGTAAAAAAATCTCGACAACAGACTACCTTCCATAATGACAAGGCTACAATCAATTGAGTAACAAAGATCTCGACAACAGACTACCTTCTATAATGACAAGGCTACCATACATTGGAGTAACAAAAATCTCGACAAAAGGCTACCTTCCATAATGAAAAGTCTACCATACATTGGAGTAACAAAAATATCGACAAGAAACTACCTTCCATAATAACATGGCTACCATCCATTGGAGTAAAAAAATCTCGACAACATACTACCTTCCATAATGACCAGGCTACCATCCATTGAGTAAAAAAGATCTCGACAACAGACTACCTTCCATTATGACAAGGCTAACATCCATTGGAGTAAAAAATATCTCGACAACAGACTACCTTCCATAATGACAAGGCTACAATCCATTGGAGTAACAAAAATCTCGACAACACACTACCTTCCATAAAGACAAGGCTACCATCCATTGAGTAACAAAGATATCGACAATAGACGACCTTTCACAATGACAAGGGTACCATCCATTGGAGTAAAAAAAATCTTGACAACAGACAACGTTCCATAATGACAAGGTTACCATCCATTGGAATGAAAAAAATTTCGACAACAAACTACCTTCCATAATGACAAGGCTACCATCCAATGGAATAACTTAAATATCGACAAAAGACTACCTTTCATAATGACAAGGCTACCATCTGTAGGAGTAACAAAAATATCGACAATAGACTATGTTCCAAAATGACAAGGCTACCATCCATTGGAGTAACAAATATCTCGACAACAGACTACCTTCCACAATAAAAAGTCTACCATCCATTGGAGTAACAAATATATCGACAATAGTCTACCTTCCATAATTACATGGCTACCATCCATTGGAGTAACAAAAATATCGACAACAGACTACCTTACATAATGACAAGGGTGCCATCCATTGGAGTAAAAAAATCTCAACAATAGACTACCTTCCATAATGACAAGGCTACCATCCATTGAGTAACAAAGATCTCGACAACAGACTACCTTCCATTCTGACAAGGCTATTATCCATTGGAGTAAAAAATATCTCGACAGCAGACTACCTTCCATAATGACAAGGCTACCATCCATTGGAGTAAAAAAAATCTCGACAACAAACTCCCTTCCATAAAGACAAGGCTACCATCCATTGAGTAACAAAGATATCGACAACAGATTACCTTCCATAATGATAAGGGTACCATCCATTGGAGTAAAAAATATTGACAACAGACTACCTTCCATAATGACAAGGCTACCATCCATTGGAATGAAAAAAATCTCGACAACAAACTACCTTCCATAATGACAAGGCTACCATCCAATGGAATAACATAAATCTCGATAAAAGACTACCTTTCATAATGACAAGGCTACCATCTGTTGGAGTAACAAAAATATCGACAATAGACTATGTTCCAAAATGACAAGGCTACCATCCATTGGAGTAACAATAATGTCGACAACAGACTACCTTCCTAAATGACAAGGCTACCATCCAATGGAATAACTCAAATTTCGACAAAAGACTACCTTTCACAATGACAAGGCTACCATCTATTGGAGTAACAAAAATCTGAAAAACATACTACCTTCCATAATGACAAGTCTATCATCCATTGGAGTAACAAAAATCTTAACGACATAGTACCTTCCATAATGACAAGGCAACCATCCATTGGAGTAACAAATATCTTGACAACAGACTACCTTCTATAATGACAAGGCTTCCATCTATTGGAGTAATAAAAATTCCGACAAAAGACTACCTTCCATAAATAAATGTCTACCATCCATTGGAGTAACAAAAATATCGACAATAGTCTACCTTCCATAATTACATGGCTACCATCCATTGGAATAACAAAAATCTGGACAACAGACTTCCTTACATAATGACAAAGCTACCACCTGTTGGAATAAAAAAATCTCGACAATAGACTACCTTCCATAATGACAAGGCTACCATCAATTGAGTAACAAAGATCTCGACAACAGACTACCTTCTATAATGACAAGGCTACCATACATTGGAGTAACAAAAATCTCGACAAAAGACTACCTTCCATAATTACATGGCTACCATCCATTGGAGTAAAAAAATCTCGACAATAGACTACCTTCCATACTGACCAGTCTACCATCCATTGAGTAAAAATGATCTCGACAACAGACTACCTTCCATTATGACAAGGCTAACATCCATTGGAGTGAAAAATATCTCGACAACAGACTACCTTCCATAATGACAAGGCTACAATCCATTGGAGTAACAAAAATCTCGACAACAAACTACCTTCCATAAAGACAAGGCTACCATCCATTGAGTAACAAAGATATCGACAACAGACTACCTTTCACAATGACAAGGGTACCATCCATTGGAGTAAAAAAAATCTTGACAACAGACTACGTTCCATAATGACAAGGTTACCATCCATTGGAATGAAAAAAATCTCGACAAGAAACTACCTTCAATAATCACAAGGCTACCATCCAATGGAATAACCTAAATCTCGAAAAAAGACTACCTTTCATAATGACAAGGCTACCATCTGTTGGAGTAACAAAAATATCAGCAATAGACTATGTTCAAAAATGACAAGGCTACCATCCATTGGAGTAACAAAAATCTCGACAACAGACTACCTTCCAAAATGACAAGGCTACAATCCATTGGAGTAACAAAAATATATACAACAAAGTACCTTCCATAATGACAAGGCTATCATCCTATGGAATAACTTAAATTTCGACAAAAGACAACCTTTCACAATGACATGGCTATCATCCATTGGAGTAACAAAAATCTGAAAAACATACTACCTTCCATAATGACAAGGCTATCATCCATTGGAGTAACAAAAAACTTAACGACAGACTACCTTCCATAATGACAAGGCGACCATCCATTAGAGTAACAAATATCTCGACAACAGACTACCTTCCATAATGAAAAGTCTACCATCCATTGGAGTAACAAAAATATCGACAATAGTCTACCTTCCATAATTACATGGCTACCATCCATTGGAGTAACAAAAATATCGACAATAGACTACCTTACATAATGACAAGGCTACCATCCATTGGAGTAAAAAAATCTCGACAACAGACTACCTTCCATAATGACAAGGCTACCATCCATTGGAGTAAAAAAAATCTCGACAACAAACTACCTTCCATAAAGACAAGGCTACCATCCATTGAGTAACAAAGATTTTGACAACAGATTACCTTCCATAATGATAAGGGTACCATCCATTGGAGTAAAAAAATATTGACAACAGACTACGTTCCATAATTACAAGGCTACCATCCATTGGAATGAAAAAAATCTCGACAACAAACTACCTTACATAATGACAAGGCTACCAACCAATGGAATAACTTAAATCTCGATAAAAGACTACCTTTCATAATGACAAGGCTGCCATCCATTGGAGTAACAATAATGTCGAGAACAGACTACCTTCCTAAATGGCAAGGCTACCATCCAACGGAATAACTCAAATTTCGACAAAAGACTACCTTCCACAATGACAAGGCTACCATCCATTGGAGTAACAAAAATCTGAAAAACATACTACCTTCCATAATGACAAGTCTATCATCCATTGGAGTAACAAAAATCTTAACGACATACTACCTTCCATAATGACAAGGCAACCATCCATTGGAGTAACAAATATCTTGACAACAGACTACCTTCTATAATGACAAGGCTTCCATCTATTGGAGTAAAAAAAATCCCGACAAAAGACTACCTTCCATAAATAAATGTCTACCATCAATTGGAGTAACAAAAATATCGACAATAGTCTACCTTCCATAATTACATGGCTACCATCCATTGGAGTAACAAAAGTCTCGACAACAGACTTCCTTACATAATGACAAGGCTACCACCTGTTGGAGTAAAAAAATCTCGACAATAGACTACCTTCCATAATGACAAGGCTACCATCAATTGAGTAACAAAGATCTCGACAACAGACTACCTTCTATAATGACAAGGCTACCATACATTGGAGTAACAAAAATCTCGACAAAAGACTGCCTTCCATAAAGAAAAGTCTACCATCCATTGGAGTAACAAAACTATCGACAAGAAACTACCTTCCATAATTACATGGCTACCATCCATTGGAGTAAAAAAATCTCGACAACAGACTACCTTCCAAAATGAACAGTCTACCATCCATTGAGTAAAAATGATCTCGACAACAGACTACCTTCCACTATGACAAGGCTAACATCCATTGGAGTAAAAAATATCTCGACAACAGACTACCTTCCATAATGACAAGGCTACAATCCATTGGAATAACAAAAATCTCGACAACAAACTACCTTCCATAAAGACAAGGCTACCATCCATTGAGTAACAAAGATATCGACAACAGACTACCTTTCACAATGACAAGGGTACCATCTATTGGAGTAAAAAAAACCTCGACAACAAACTACCTTCCATAATGACAAGGCTACCATCCAATGGAATAACCTAAATCTCGACAAAAGACTACCTTTCATAATGACAAGGCTACCATCTGTTGGAGTAACAAAAATATCGACAATAGACTATGTTCAAAAATGACAAGGCTACCATCCATTGGAGTAACAAAAATCTCGACAACAGACTACCTTCCAAAATGACAAGGCTACCATCCATTGGAGTAACAAAAATATATACAATAAAGTACCTTCCATAATGACAAGGCTACCATCCTATGGAATAACTTAAATTTCGACAAAAGACAACCTTTCACAATGACATGGCTACCATCCATTGGAGTAACAAAAATCTGAAAAACATACTACCTTCCATAATGACAAGGCTATCATCCATTGGAGTAACAAAAATCTTAACGACAGACTACCTTCCATAATGACAAGGCTACCATCCATTAGAGTAACAAATATCTCGACAACAGACTACCTTCCATTATGACAAGGCTACCATCCATTGGAGTAACAAAAATCTCGACAACAGACTACCTTCCATAATGACAAGGCTACCATCCATTGAGTAACAAAGATCTCGACAACAGACTACCTTCCATTATGACAAGGCTACCATCCATTGGAGTAACAAAAATCTTAACGACATACTACCTTCCATAATGACAAGGCAACCATCCATTGGAGTAACAAATATCTTGACAACAGACTACCTTCTATAATGACAAGGCTTCCATCTATTGGAGTAAAAAAAATCCCGACAAAAGACTACCTTCCATAAATAAATGTCTACCATCAATTGGAGTAACAAAAATATCGACAATAGTCTACCTTCCATAATTACATGGCTACCATCCATTGGAGTAACAAAAGTCTCGACAACAGACTTCCTTACATAATGACAAGGCTACCACCTGTTGGAGTAAAAAAATCTCGACAATAGACTACCTTCCATAATGACAAGGCTACCATCAATTGAGTAACAAAGATCTCGACAACAGACTACCTTCTATAATGACAAGGCTACCATACATTGGAGTAACAAAAATCTCGACAAAAGACTGCCTTCCATAAAGAAAAGTCTACCATCCATTGGAGTAACAAAACTATCGACAAGAAACTACCTTCCATAATTACATGGCTATCATCCATTGGAGTAAAAAAATCTCGACAACAGACTACCTTCCAAAATGAACAGTCTACCATCCATTGAGTAAAAATGATCTCGACAACAGACTACCTTCCACTATGACAAGGCTAACATCCATTGGAGTAAAAAATATCTCGACAACAGACTACCTTCCATAATGACAAGGCTACAATCCATTGGAATAACAAAAATCTCGACAACAAACTACCTTCCATAAAGACAAGGCTACCATCCATTGAGTAACAAAGATATCGACAACAGACTACCTTTCACAATGACAAGGGTACCATCTATTGGAGTAAAAAAAACCTCGACAACAAACTACCTTCCATAATGACAAGGCTACCATCCAATGGAATAACCTAAATCTCGACAAAAGACTACCTTTCATAATGACAAGGCTACCATCTGTTGGAGTAACAAAAATATCGAGAATAGACTATGTTCAAAAATGACAAGGCTACCATCCATTGGAGTAACAAAAATCTCGACAACAGACTACCTTCCAAAATGACAAGGCTACCATCCATTGGAGTAACAAAAATATATACAATAAAGTACCTTCCATAATGACAAGGCTACCATCCTATGGAATAACTTAAATTTCGACAAAAGACAACCTTCTATAATGACAAGGCTACCATTCATTAGAGTAAAAAAATCTCGACAACAAACTACCTTCCATAATGACAAGGCTACCATCCATTGGAGTAAAAAAATCTCGACAACAGACTACCTTCCATAATGACAAGGCTACCATCCATTGAGTAACAAAGATCTCGACAACAGACTACCTTCCATTATGACAAGGCTACCATCCATTGGAGTAACAAAAATCTCGACAACAGACTACCTTCCATAATGACAAGGCTACCATCCATTGAGTAACAAAGATCTCGACAACAGACTACCTTCCATTATGACAAGGCTACCATCCATTGGAGTAACAAAAATCTCGACAATAGACTACCTTCCATAAAGATAAGGCTACCATCCATTGAGTAACAAAGATATCGACAACAGACTACCTTCCACAATGACAAGGGTACCATCCATTGGAGTAAAAAAGATCTTGACAACAGACTACCTTCCATAATGACAAGGTTACCATCCATTGGAATGAAAAAAATGTCGACAACAAACTACCTTCCATAATGACAAGGCAACCATCCAATGGAATAACTTAAATCTCGATAAAAGACTACCTTTCATAATGACAAGGCTACCATCTGTTGGAGTAACAAAAATATCGACAATAGACTATGTTCCAAAATTACAAGACTACCATCCATTGGAGTAACAAAAATCTCGACAACAAACTACCTTCCAAAATGACAAGGCTACCATCCATTGGAGTAACAAAAAATATACAACAAACTACCTTCCATAATATCAAGGCTACCATCCAATGGAATAACTTAAATTTCGACAAAAGACTACCTTTCACAATGACAAGGCTACCATCCATTGGAGTAACAAAAATCTGAAAAACATACTACCTTCCATAATGACAAGGCTATCATCCATTTGAGTAACAAAAATCTTAACGACATACTACCTTCCATAATGACAAGGCAACCATCCATTGGAGTAACAAATATGTTGACAACAAACTACCTTCTATAATGACAAGGCTACCATCCATTGGAGTAACAAAAATCTAGACAGAAGACTACCTTCCATAAAGAAAAGTCTACCATCCAATGGAGTAACAAAAATATCGACAATAATCTACCTTCCATAATTACATAGCTACCATCCATTGGAGTAACAAAAATCTCGACAACAGACTTCCTTACATAATGACAAGGCTACCATACGTTGGAGTAAAAAAATCTTGACAACAGACTACCTTCCATAATGACAAGGCTACCATTCATTGGAGTAAAAAAATCTCGACAACAAACTACCTTACGTAATGACAAGGCTACCATCCATTGGAGTAAAAAAATCTCGACAACAGACTACCTTCCATAATGACAAGGCTACCATCCATTGAGTAACAAAGATCTCGACAACAGACTACCTTCCATTATGACAAGGCTACCATCCATTGGAGTAACAAAAATCTCGACAATAGACTACCTTCCATAATGACAAGGCTACCATCCATTGAGTAACAAAGATCTCGACAACAGCCTACCTTCCATTATGACAAGGCTACCATCCATTGGAGTAACAAAAATATCGACAATAGACTACCTTCCATAAAGATAAGGCTACCATCCATTGAGTAACAAAGATATCGACAATAGACTACCTTCCACAATGACAAGGGTACCATCCATTGGAGTAAAAAAAATCTTGACAACAGACTACCTTCCATAATGACAAGGTTACCATCCATTGGAATGAAAAACATGTCGACAAAAAACTACCTTCCATAATGACAAGGCTACCATCCAATGGAATAACTTAAATCTCGATAAAAGACTACCTTTCATAATGACAAGGCTACCATCTGTTGGAGTAACAAAAATATCGACAATAGACTATGTTCCAAAATGACAAGGCTACCATCCATTGGAGTAACAAATATCTCGACAACAGACTACCTTCCACAAAGAAAAGTCTACCATCCATTGGAGTAACAAAAATATCGACAATAGTCTACCTTCCATACTTACATGGCTACCATCCATTGGAGTAACAAAAATATCGACAACAGACTACCTTACATAATGACAAGGCTACCATCCATTGGAGTAAAAAAATCTCAACAATAGACTACCTTCCATAATGACAAGGCTACCATCCATTGACTAACAAAGATCTCGACAACAGACTACCTTTCATTCTGACAATGCTATTATCCATTGGAGTAAAAAATATCTCGACAACAAACTACCTTCCATAACGACAAGGCTACCATCCATTGGAGTAAAAAAAATCTCGACACTAAACTACCTTCCATAAAGACAAGGCTACCATCCATTGAGTAACAAAGATATCGACAACAGATTACCTTCCATAATGATAAGGGTACCATCCATTGGAGTAAAAAAACCTCGACAACAGACTACCTTTCATAATGACAAGGCTACCATCCATTGAGTAAAAAAGATCTCGACAACAGACTACCTTCCATTCTGACAAGGCTATTATCCATTGGAGTAAAAGATATCTCGACAACAGACTACCTTCCATAATGACAAGGCTACCATCCATTGGAGTAACAAAAATCTCGACAACAGACTACCTTCCATAAAGACAAGGCTACCATCCATTGAGTAACAAAGATATCGACAACAGATTACCTTCCATAATGATAAGGGTACCATCCATTGGAGTAAAAAATATTGACAACAAACTACCTTCCATAATGACAAGGCTACCATCCATTGGAATGAAAAAAATCTCGACAACAAACTACCTTCCATAATGACAAGGCTACCATCCAATGGAATAACTCAAATCTCGATAAAAGACTACCTTTCATAATGACAAAGCTACCATCTGTTAGAGTAACAAAAATATCGACAATAGACTATTTTCAAAATGACAAGGCTACCATCCATTGGAGTAACAATAATGTCGACAACAGACTACCTTCCTAAATGACAAGGCTACCATCCAATGAAATAACTCAAATTTCGACAAAAGACTACCTTTTACAATGACAAGGCTACCATCCATTGGAGTAACAAAAATCTGAAAAACATATTACCTTCCATAATGACAAGTCTATCATCCATTGGAGTAACAAAAATCTTAACGACATAGTACCTTCCATAATGACAAGGCAACCATCCATTGGAGTAACAAATATCTTGACAACAGACTACCTTCTATAATGACAAGGCTTCCATCTATTGGAGTAAAAAAAATCCCGACAAAAGACTACCTTCCATAAATAAATGTCTACCATCCATTGGAGTAACAAAAATATCGACAATAGTCTACCTTCCATAATTACATGGCTACCATCCATTGGAGTAACAAAAATCTCGACAACAGACTTCCTTACATAATGACAAGGCTACCACCTGTTGGAGTAAAAAAATCTCGACAATAGACTACCTTCCATAATGACAAGGCTACCATCAATTGAGTAACAAAGATCTCGACAACAGACTACCTTCTATAATGACAAGGCTACCATACATTGGAGTAACAAAAATCTCGACAAAAGACTACCTTCCATAAAGAAAAGTCTACCATCCATTGGAGTAACAAAAATATCGACAAGAAACTACCTTCCATAATTACATGGCTACCATCCATTGGAGTAAAAAAATCTCGACAACAGACTACCTTCCATAATGACCAGTCTACCATCCATTGAGTAAAAATGATCTCGACAACAGACTACCTTCCATTATGACAAGGCTAACATCCATTGGAGTGAAAAATATATCGACAACAGACTACCTTCCATAATGACAAGGCTACAATCCATTGGAGTAACAAAAATATCGACAACAAACTACCTTCTATAAAGACAAGGCTACCATCCATTGAGTAACAAAGATATCGACAACAGACTACCTTTTACAATGACAAGGGTACCATCCATTGGAGTAAAAAAAATCTTGACAACAGACTACCTTCCATAATGACAAGGTTATCATCCATTGGAATGAAAAAAATCTCGACAATAAACTACCTTCCATAATGACAAGGCTACCATCCAATGGAATAACCTAAATCTCGACAAAAGACTACCTTTCATAATGACAAGGCTACCATCTGTTGGAGTAACAAAAATATCAACAATAGACTATTTTCAAAAATGACAAGGCTACCATCCATTGGAGTAACAAAAATCTCGACAACAGACTACCTTCCAAAATGTCAAGGCTACTATCCATTTGAGTAACAAAAATATATACAATAAAGTACCTTCCATAATGACAAGGCTACCATCCTATGGAATAACTTAAATTTCGACAAAAGACAACCTTTCACAATGACATGGCTACCATGCATTGGAGTAACAAAAATCTGAAAAACATACTACCTTCCATAATGACAAGGCTATCATCCTTTGGAGTAACAAAAATCTTAACGACAGACTACCTTCCATAATGACAAGGCTACCATCCATTAGAGTAATAAATATCTCGACAACAGACTACCTTTCATAAAGAAAAGTCTACCATCCATTGGAGTAACAAAAATATCGACAATAGTCTGCCTTCAATAATTACATGGCTACCATCCATTGGAGTAACAAAAATATCGACAATAGACTACCTTACATAATGAAAAGGCTACCATCCATTGGAGTAAAAAAATCTTGACAACAGACTACCTTCCATAATGACAAGGCTACCATCCATTGAGTAACAAAGATCTCGACAACAGACTACCTTCCATTCTGACAAGGCTATTATCCATTGGAGTAAAAGATATCTCGACAACAGACTACCTTCCATAATGACAAGGCTACCATCCATTGAAGTAACAAAAATCTCGACAACAGACTACCTTCCATAAAGACAAGGCTACCATCCATTGAGTAACAAAGATATCGACAACAGACTACCTTCCATAATGACAAGGGTACCATCCATTGGAGTAAAAAAATCTTGACAATAAACTACCTTCCATAATGACAAGGCTACCATCCATTGAAGTATAAAAAAATCACGACAACAGACTACCTTACATAATGACAAGGCTATCATCCATTGGAGTAAAAAAATATCGACAACAGACTACCTTCCATAATGACAAGGCTAATATCCATTGAGTAACAAAGCTCTCGACAACAGACTACCTTCCATTATGACAAGGCTACCATCCATTGGAGTAACAAAAATCTTGACAACAGACAACCTTCCATAATGACAAGGCTACCATCCATTGGAGTAAAAAAATCTCGACAACAGACTACCTTCCATAATGACAAGGCTACCATCCATTGAGTAACAAAGATCTCGACAACAGACTACCTTCCATTATGACAAGGCTACCATCCATTGGAGTAACAAAAATCTCGACAACAAACTACCTTCCATAATGACAAGGCTACCATCCATTGAGTAACAAAGATCTCAACAACAAACTACCTTCCATAATGACAAGGTTACCATCCATTGGAATGTAAAAAATGTCGACAACAAACTACCTTCCATAATGACAAGGCTACCATCCAATGGAATAACTTAAATCTCGATAAAAGACTACCTTTCATAATGACAAGGCTACCATCTGTTGGAGTAACAAAAATATCGACAATAGACTATGTTCCAAAATTACAAGGCTACCATCCATTGGAGTAACAAAAATCTCGACAACAAACTACCTTCCAAAATGACAAGGCTACCATCCATTGGAGTAACAAAAATATATACAACAAACTACCTTCCATAATAACAAGGCTACCATCCAATGGAATAACTTAAATTTCGACAAAAGACTACCTTTCACAATGACAAGGCTACCATCCATTGGAGTAACAATAATCTGAAAAACATACTACCTTCCATAATGACAAGGCTATCATCCATTTGAGTAACAAAAATCTTAACGACATACTACCTTCCATAATGACAAGGCAACCATCCATTGGAGTAACAAATATGTTGACAACAAACTACCTTCTATAATGACAAGGCTACCATCCATTGGAGTAACAAAAATCTACACAAAAGACTACCTTCCATAAAGAAAAGTCTACCATCCAATGGAGTAACAAAAATATCGACAATAATCTACCTTCCGTAATTACATAGCTACCATCCATTGAAGTAACAAAAATCTCGACAACAGACTTCCTTACATAATGACAAGGCTACCTTACGTTGGAGTAAAAAAATCTTGACAACAGACTACCTTCCATAATGACAAGGCTACCATTCATTGGAGTAAAAAAATCTCGACAACAAACTACCTTACATAATGACAAGGCTACCATCCATTGGAGTAAAAAAATCTCGACAACAGACTACCTTCCATAATGACAAGGCTACCATCCATTGAGTAACAAAGATCTCGACAATAGACTACCTTCCATTATGACAAGGCTACCATCCATTGGAGTAACAAAAATCTCGACAACAAACTACCTTCCATAATGACAAGGCTACCATCCATTGAGTAACAAAGATCTCGACAACAGACTACCATCCATTATAACAAGGCTACCATCCATTGGAGTAACAAAAATCTCGACAATAGACTACCTTCCATAAAGATAAGGCTACCATCCATTGAGTAACAAAGATATCGACAACAGACTACCTTCCACAATGACAAGGGTACCATCCATTGGAGTAAAAAAAATCTTGACAACAGACTACCTTCCATAATGACAAGGTTACCATCCATTGGAATGAAAAAAATGTCGACAACAAACTACCTTCCATAATGATAAGGCTACCATCCAATGGAATAACTTAAATCTCGATAAAAGACTACCTTTCATAATGACAAGGCTACCATCTGTTGGAGTAACAAAAATATCGACAATAGACTATGTTCCAAAATGACAAGGCTACCATCCATTAGAGTAACAAAAATCTCGACAACAAACTACCTTCCAAAATGACAAGGCTACCATCCATTGGAGTAACAAAAATATATACAACAAACTACCTTCCATAATAACAAGGCTACCATCCAATGGAATAACTTAAATTTCGACAAAAGACTACCTTTCACAATGACAAGGCTACCATCCATTGGAGTAACAAAAATCTGAAAAACATACTACCTTCCATAATGACAAGGCTATCATCCATTTGAGTAACAAAAAGCTTAACGACATAATACCTTCCATAATGACAAGGCAACCATCCATTGGAGTAACAAATATGTTGACAACAAACTACCTTCTATAATGACAAGGCTACCATCCATTGGAGTAACAAAAATCTAGACAAAAGACTACCTTCCATAAGGAAAAGTCTACCATCCAATGGAGTAACAAAAATATCGACAATAATCTACCTTCCGTAATTACATAGCTACCATCCATTGGAGTAACAAAAATCTCGACAACAGACTTCCTTACATAATGACAAGGCTACCATACGTTGGAGTAAAAAAATCTTGACAACAGACTACCTTCCATAATGACAAGGCTACCATCAATTGAGTAACAAAGATCTCAACAACAGACTACCTTCTATAATAACAAGGCTACCATACATTGGAGTAACAAAAATCTCGACAAAAGACTACCTTCCATAAATAAAAGTCTACCATCCATTGGAGTAACAAAAATATTGACAATAAACTACCTTCCATAATTACATGGCTACCATCCATTGGAGTAAATAAATCTCGACAACAAACTACCTTCCATAATGTCAAGGCTACCATCCATTGAGTAAAAAAGATCTCGACAACAGACTACCTTCCATTATGACAAGGCTACCATCCAATGGAGTAAAAAATATCTCGACAACATACTACCTTCCATAATGACAAGGCTACAATCCATTGGAGTAACAAAAATCTCGACAATAGACTGCCTTCCATAAAGACAAGGCTACCATCCATTGAGTAACAAAGATATCGACAACAGACTACCTTTCACAATGAGAATGGTACCATCCATTGGAGTAAAAAAAAATATTGACAACAGACTACCTTCGATAATGACAAGGTTACCATCCATTGGAATGAAAAAAATCTCGACAACAAACTACCTTCCATAATAACAAGGCTACCATCCAATGGAATAACTTAAATTTCGACAAAAGACTACCTTTCACAATGACAAGGCTACCATCCATTGGAGTAACAAAAATCTGAAAAACATACTACCTTCCATAATGACAAGGCTATCATCCATTTGAGTAACAAAAAGCTTAACGACATACTACCTTCCATAATGACAAGGCAACCATCCATTGGAGTAACAAATATGTTGACAACAAACTACCTTCTATAATGACAAGGCTACCATCCATTGGAGTAACAAAAATCTAGACAAAAGACTACCTTCCATAAGGAAAAGTCTACCATCCAATGGAGTAACAAAAATATCGACAATAATCTACCTTCCGTAATTACATAGCTACCATCCATTGGAGTAACAAAAATCTCGACAACAGACTTCCTTACATAATGACAAGGCTACCATACGTTGGAGTAAAAAAATCTTGACAACAGACTACCTTCCATAATGACAAGGCTACCATTCATTGGCGTAAAAAAATCTCGACAACAAACTACCTTACATAATGACAAGGCTACCATCCATTGGAGTAAAAAAATCTCGACAACAGACTACCTTCCATAATGACAAGGCTACCATCCATTGAGTAACAAAGATCTCGACAATAGACTACCTTCCATAATGACAAGGCTACCATCCATTTAGTAAAAAAGATCTCGACAACAGACTACCTTCCATTATGACAAGGCCACCATCCATTGGAATAAAAAATATCTCGACAACATACTACCTTCCATAATGACAAGGCTACAATCCATTGGAGTAACAAAAATCTCGACAATAGACTGCCTTCCATAAAGACAAGGCTACCACCCATTGAGTAACAAAGATATCGACAACAGACTACCTTTCACAATGAGAATGGTACCATCCATTGGAGTAAAAACAATATTGACAACAGACTACCTTCGATAATGACAAGGTTACCATCCATTGGAATGAAAAAAATCTCGACAACAAACTACCTTCCATAATGACAAGGCTACCATCCAATGGAATAACTTAAATCTCGATAAAAGACTACCTTTCATAATGACAAGGCTACCATCTGTTGGAGTAACAAAAATATCGACAATAGACTATGTTCCAAAATGACAAGGCTACCATCCATTGGAGTAACAAAAACCTCGACAACAGACTACCTTCCAAAATGACAAGGCTACCATCCATTGGAGTAACAAAAATATATACAACAAACTACCTTCCATAATAACAAGGCTACCATCCAATGGAATAACTTAAATTTCGACAAAAGACTACCTTTCACAATGACAAGGCTAACTTCCATTGGAGTAATAAAAATCTGAAAAACATACTACCTTCCACAATGACAAGGCTATCATCCATTGGAGTAACAAAAATCTTAATGACGTACTACCTTCCATAATGACAAGGCAACCATCCATTGGAGTAACAAATATCTTGACAACAAACTACCTTCTATAATGGCAAGGCTACCATCCATTGGAGTAACAAAAAACTAGACAAAAGACTACCTTCCATAGAGAAAAGTCTACCATCCATTGGAGTAACAAATATATCGACAATAATCTACCTTCCATAATTACATAGATTCCATCCATTGGAGTAACAAAAATCTCGACAACAGACTTCCTTGCTTAATGACAAGGTTACCATCCGTTGGACTAAAAAAATCTTGTCAACAGACTACCTTCCATAATGACAAGGCTACCATCAATTGAGTAACAAAGATCTCAACAATAGACTACCTTCTATAATGACAAGGCTACCATACATTGGAGTAACAAAAATATCGACAAAAGACTACCTTCCATAAAGAAAAATCTACCATCCATTGGAGTAACAAAAATATTGACAATAAACTACCTTCCATAATTACATGGCTACCATCCATTGGAGTAAAAAAATCTCGACAACAAACTACCTTCCATAATGACAAGGCTACAATCCATTAAGTAAAAAATATCTCGACAACAGACTACCTTCCATTATGACAAGGCTACCATCCATTGGAGTAAAAAATATCTCGACAACATACTACCTTCCATAATGACAAGGCTACCATCCATTGAGTAACAAAGATATCGACAACATACTACCTTTCACAATGAGAATGGTACCATCCATTGGAGTAAAAAAAATATTGACAACAGACTACCTTCGATAATGACAAGGTTACCATCAATTGGAATGAAAAAAATCTCGACAACAAACTACCTTCCATAATGACAAGGCTACCATCCAATGGAATAACTTAAATCTCGATAAAAGACTACCTTTCATAATGACAAGGCTACCATCTGTTGGAGTAACAAAAATATCGACAATAGACTATGTTCCAAAATGACAAGGCTACCATCCATTGGAGTAACAAAAATCTCGACAACAGACTACCTTCCAAAATGACAAGGCTACCATCCATTGAAGTAACAAAAATATATACAACAAACTACCTTCCATAATAACAAGGCTACCATCCAATGGAATAACTTAAATTTCGACAAAAGACTACCTTTCACAATGACAAGGCTACCATCCATTGGAGTAATAAAAATATGAAAAACATACTACCTTCCATAATGACAAGGCTATCATCCATTGGAGTAACAAAAATCTTAACGACTTCTACCTTCCATAATGACAAGGCAACCATCCATTGGAGTAACAAATATCTTGACAACAAACTACCTTCTATAATGACAAGGCTACCATCCATTGGAGTAACAAAAATCTAGACAAAAGACTACCTTCCATAGAGAAAAGTCTACCATCCATTGGAGTAACAAATATATCGACAATAATCTACCTTCCATAATTACATAGATTCCATCCATTGGAGTAACAAAAATCTCGACAACAGACTTCCTTGCATAATTACAAGGCTACCATCCGTTGGAGTTAAAAAATCTTGACAACAGACTACCTTCCATAATGACAAGGCTACCATCAATTGAGTAACAAAGATCTCAACAACAGACTACCTTCTATAATGACAAGGCTACCATACATTGGAGTAACAAAAATATTGACAAAATACTACCTTCCATAAAGAAAAGTCTACCATCCATTGGAGTAACAAAAATATTGACAACAGACTACCTTCGATAATGACAAGGTTACCATCCATTGGTATGAAAAAAATCTCGACAACAAACTACCTTCCATAATGACAAGGCTAGCATCCAATGGAATAACTTAAATCTCGATAAAAGACTACCTTTCATAATGACAAGGCTACCATCTATTGGAGTAACAAAAATATCAACAATAGACTATGTTCCAAAATGACAAGGCTACCATCCATTGGAGTAACAAAAATCTCGACAACAGACTACCTTCCAAAATGACAAGGCTACCATCCATTGGAGTAACAAAAATATATACAACAAACTACCTTCCATAATAACAAGGCTACCATCCAATGGAATAACTTAAATTTCAACAAAAGACTACCTTTAACAATGACAAGGCTACCATCCATTGGAGTAATAAAAATCTGAAAAACATACTACCTTCCATAATGACAAGGCTATCATCCATTGGAGTAACAAAAATCTTAATGACATACTACCTTCCATAATGACAAGGCAACCATCCATTGGAGTAACAAATATCTTGACAACAAACTACCTTCTATAATGACAAGGCTACCATCCATTGGAGTAACAAAAATCTAGACAAAAGACTACCTTCCATAGAGAAAAGTCTATCATCCATTGGAGTAACAAATATATCGACAATAATCTACCTTCCATAATTACATAGATTCCATCCATTGGAGTAACAAAAATCTCGACAACAGACTTCCTTGCATAATGACAAGGCTACCATCCGTTGGAGTAAAAAAATCTTGACAACAGACTACCTTCCATAATGACAAGGCTACCATCAATTGAGTAACAAAGATCTCAACAACAGACTACCTTCTATAATGACAAGGCTACCATACATTGGAGTAACAAAAATATCGACAAAAGACTACCTTCCATAAAGAAAAGTCTACCATCCATTGGAGTAACAAAAATATTGACAATAAACTACCTTCCATAATTACATGGCTACCATCCATTGGAGTAAAAAAACTCTCGACAACAAACTACCTTCCATAATGACAAGGCTACCATCCATTGAGTAAAAAAGATCTCGACAACAGACTACCTTCCATTATGACAAGGCTACCATCCATTGGAGTAAAGAATATCTCGACAACATACTACCTTCCATAATGACAAGGCTACAATCCATTGGAGTAACAAAAATCTCGACAATAGACTGCCTTCCATAAAGACAAGGCTACCATCCATTGAGTAACAAAGATATCGACAACAGACTACCTTTCACAATGAGAATGGTACCATCCATTGGAGTAAAAAAAATATTGACAACAGACTACCTTCGATAATGACAAGGTTACCATCAATTGGAATGAAAAAAATCTCGACAACAAACTACCTTCCATAATGACAAGGCTACCATCCAATGGAATAACTTAAATCTCGATAAAAGACTACCTTTCATAATGACAAGGCTACCATCTGTTGGAGTAACAAAAATATCGACAATAAACTATGCTCCAAAATGACAAGGCTACCATCCATTGGAGTAACAAAAATCTCGACAACAGACTTCCTTCCAAAATGACAAGGCTACCATCCATTGGAGTAACAAAAATATATACAACAAACTACCTTCCATAATAACAAGGCTACCATCCAATGGAATAACTTAAATTTCGACAAAAGACTACCTTTCACAATGACAAGGCTACCATCAATTGGAGTAATAAAAATCTGAAAAACATACTCCCTTCCATAATGACAACAGACTTCCTTGCATAATGACAAGGCTACCATCCGTTGGAGTAAAAAAATCTTGACAACACACTACCTTCCATAATGACAAGGCTACCATCAATTGAGTAACAAAGATCTCAACAACAGACTACCTTCTATAATGACAAGGCTACCATACATTGGAGTAACAAAAATATCGACAAAAGACTACCTTCCAAAAAGAAAAGTCTACCATCCATTGGAGTAACAAAAATATTGACAATAAACTACCTTCCATAATTACTTGGCTACCATCCATTGGAGTAAAAAAATCTCGACAACAAACTACCTTCCATAATGACAAGGCTACCATCCATTGAGTAAAAAAGATCTCGACAACAGACTACCTTCCATTATGACAAGGCTACCATCCATTGGAGTAAAAAATATCTCGACAACATACTACCTTCCATAATGACAAGGCTACAATCCATTGGAGTAACAAAAATCTCGACAATAGACTGCCTTCCATAAAGACAAGGCTACCATCCATTGAGTAACAAAGATATCGACAACAGACTACCTTTCACAATGAGAATGGTACCATCCATTGGAGTAAAAAAAATATTGACAACAGACTACCTTCGATAATGACAAGGTTACCATCCATTGGAATGAAAAAAATATCGACAACAAACTACCTTCCAAAATGACAAGGCTACCATCCATTGGAGTAACAAAAATCTCGACAACAGACTACCTTCCAAAATGACAAGGCTACCATCCATTGGAGTAACAAAAATATATACAACAAACTACCTTCCATAATAACAAGGCTACCATCCAATGGAATAACTTAAATTTCAACAAAAGACTACCTTTAACAATGACAAGGCTACCATCCATTGGAGTAATAAAAATCTGAAAAACATACTACCTTCCATAATGACAAGGCTATCATCCATTGGAGTAACAAAAATCTTAATGACATACTACCTTCCATAATGACAAGGCAACCATCCATTGGAGTAACAAATATCTTGACAACAAACTACCTTCTATAATGACAAGGCTACCATCCATTGGAGTAACAAAAATCTAGACAAAAGACTACCTTCCATAGAGAAAAGTCTATCATCCATTGGAGTAACAAATATATCGACAATAATCTACCTTCCATAATTACATAGATTCCATCCATTGGAGTAACAAAAATCTCGACAACAGACTTCCTTGCATAATGACAAGGCTACCATCCGTTGGAGTAAAAAAATCTTGACAACAGACTACCTTCCATAATGACAAGGCTACCATCAATTGAGTAACAAAGATCTCAACAACAGACTACCTTCTATAATGACAAGGCTACCATACATTGGAGTAAAAAAAATATCGACAAAAGACTACCTTCCATAAAGAAAAGTCTACCATCCATTGGAGTAACAAAAATATTGACAATAAACTACCTTCCATAATTACATGGCTACCATCCATTGGAGTAAAAAAACTCTCGACAACAAACTACCTTCCATAATGACAAGGCTACCATCCATTGAGTAAAAAAGATCTCGACAACAGACTACCTTCCATTATGACAAGGCTACCATCCATTGGAGTAAAGAATATCTCGACAACATACTACCTTCCATAATGACAAGGCTACAATCCATTGGAGTAACAAAAATCTCGACAATAGACTGCCTTCCATAAAGACAAGGCTACCATCCATTGAGTAACAAAGATATCGACAACAGACTACCTTTCACAATGAGAATGGTACCATCCATTGGAGTAAAAAAAATATTGACAACAGACTACCTTCGATAATGACAAGGTTACCATCAATTGGAATGAAAAAAATCTCGACAACAAACTACCTTCCATAATGACAAGGCTACCATCCAATGGAATAACTTAAATCTCGATAAAAGACTACCTTTCATAATGACAAGGCTACCATCTGTTGGAGTAACAAAAATATCGACAATAAACTATGCTCCAAAATGACAAGGCTACCATCCATTGGAGTAACAAAAATCTCGACAACAGACTTCCTTCCAAAATGACAAGGCTACCATCCATTGGAGTAACAAAAATATATACAACAAACTACCTTCCATAATAACAAGGCTACCATCCAATGGAATAACTTAAATTTCGACAAAAGACTACCTTTCACAATGACAAGGCTACCATCAATTGGAGTAATAAAAATCTGAAAAACATACTCCCTTCCATAATGACAACAGACTTCCTTGCATAATGACAAGGCTACCATCCGTTGGAGTAAAAAAATCTTGACAACACACTACCTTCCATAATGACAAGGCTACCATCAATTGAGTAACAAAGATCTCAACAACAGACTACCTTCTATAATGACAAGGCTACCATACATTGGAGTAACAAAAATATCGACAAAAGACTACCTTCCAAAAAGAAAAGTCTACCATCCATTGGAGTAACAAAAATATTGACAATAAACTACCTTCCATAATTACTTGGCTACCATCCATTGGAGTAAAAAAATCTCGACAACAAACTACCTTCCATAATGACAAGGCTACCATCCATTGAGTAAAAAAGATCTCGACAACAGACTACCTTCCATTATGACAAGGCTACCATCCATTGGAGTAAAAAATATCTCGACAACATACTACCTTCCATAATGACAAGGCTACAATCCATTGGAGTAACAAAAATCTCGACAATAGACTGCCTTCCATAAAGACAAGGCTACCATCCATTGAGTAACAAAGATATCGACAACAGACTACCTTTCACAATGAGAATGGTACCATCCATTGGAGTAAAAAAAATATTGACAACAGACTACCTTCGATAATGACAAGGTTACCATCCATTGGAATGAAAAAAATATCGACAACAAACTACCTTCCAAAATGACAAGGCTACCATCCATTGGAGTAACAAAAATCTCGACAACAGACTACCTTCCAAAATGACAAGGCTACCATCCATTGGAGTAACAAAAATATATACAACAAACTACCTTCCATAATAACAAGGCTACCATCCAATGGAATAACTTAAATTTCAACAAAAGACTACCTTTAACAATGACAAGGCTACCATCCATTGGAGTAATAAAAATCTGAAAAACATACTACCTTCCATAATGACAAGGCTATCATCCATTGGAGTAACAAAAATCTTAATGACATACTACCTTCCATAATGACAAGGCAACCATCCATTGGAGTAACAAATATCTTGACAACAAACTACCTTCTATAATGACAAGGCTACCATCCATTGGAGTAACAAAAATCTAGACAAAAGACTACCTTCCATAGAGAAAAGTCTATCATCCATTGGAGTAACAAATATATCGACAATAATCTACCTTCCATAATTACATAGATTCCATCCATTGGAGTAACAAAAATCTCGACAACAGACTTCCTTGCATAATGACAAGGCTACCATCCGTTGGAGTAAAAAAATCTTGACAACAGACTACCTTCCATAATGACAAGGCTACCATCAATTGAGTAACAAAGATCTCAACAACAGACTACCTTCTATAATGACAAGGCTACCATACATTGGAGTAAAAAAAATATCGACAAAAGACTACCTTCCATAAAGAAAAGTCTACCATCCATTGGAGTAACAAAAATATTGACAATAAACTACCTTCCATAATTACATGGCTACCATCCATTGGAGTAAAAAAACTCTCGACAACAAACTACCTTCCATAATGACAAGGCTACCATCCATTGAGTAAAAAAGATCTCGACAACAGACTACCTTCCATTATGACAAGGCTACCATCCATTGGAGTAAAGAATATCTCGACAACATACTACCTTCCATAATGACAAGGCTACAATCCATTGGAGTAACAAAAATCTCGACAATAGACTGCCTTCCATAAAGACAAGGCTACCATCCATTGAGTAACAAAGATATCGACAACAGACTACCTTTCACAATGAGAATGGTACCATCCATTGGAGTAAAAAAAATATTGACAACAGACTACCTTCGATAATGACAAGGTTACCATCAATTGGAATGAAAAAAATCTCGACAACAAACTACCTTCCATAATGACAAGGCTACCATCCAATGGAATAACTTAAATCTTGATAAAAGACTACCTTTCATAATGACAAGGCTACCATCTGTTGGAGTAACAAAAATATCGACAATAAACTATGCTCCAAAATAAAAAGGCTACCATCCATTGGAGTAACAAAAATCTCGACAACAGACTACCTTCCAAAATGACAAGGCTACCATCCATTGGAGTAACAAAAATATATACAACAAACTACCTTCCATAATAACAAGGCTACCATCCAATGGAATAACTTAAATTTCGACAAAAGACTACCTTTCACAATGACAAGGCTACCATCAATTGGAGTAATAAAAATCTGAAAAACATACTCCCTTCCATAATGACAACAGACTTCCTTGCATAATGACAAGGCTACCATCCGTTGGAGTAAAAAAATCTTGACAACACACTACCTTCCATAATGACAAGGCTACCATCAATTTAGTAACAAAGATCTCAACAACAGACTACCTTCTATAATGACAAGGCTACCATACATTGGAGTAACAAAAATATCGACAAAAGACTACCTTCCAAAAAGAAAAGTCTACCATCCACTGGAGTAACAAAAATATTGACAATAAACTACCTTCCATAATTACTTGGCTACCATCCATTGGAGTAAAAAAATCTCGACAACAAACTACCTTCCATAATGACAAGGCTACCATCCATTGAGTAAAAAAGATCTCGACAACAGACTACCTTCCATTATGACAAGGCTACCATCCATTGGAGTAAAAAATATCTCGAAAACATACTACCTTCCATAATGACAAGGCTACAATCCATTGGAGTAACAAAATCTCGACAATAGACTGCCTTCCATAAAGACAAGGCTACCATCCATTGAGTAACAAAGATATCGACAACAGACTACCTTTCACAATGAGAATGGTACCATCCATTGGAGTAAAAAAAATATTGACAACAGACTACCTTCGATAATGACAAGGTTACCATCCATTGGAATGAAAAAAATATCGACAACAAACTACCTTCCATAATGACAAGGCTACCATCCAATGGAATAACTTAAATCTCGATAAAAGACTACCTTTCATAATGACAAGGCTACCATCTGTTGGAGTAACAAAAATATCGACAATAGACTATGTTCCAAAATGACAAGGCTACCATCCATTGGAGTAACAAAAATCTCGACAACAGACTACCTTCCAAAATGACAAGGCTACCATCCATTGAAGTAACAAAAATATATACAACAAACTACCTTCCATAATAACAAGGCTACCATCCAATGGAATAACTTAAATTTCGACAAAAGACTACCTTTCACAATGACAAGGCTACCATCAATTGGAGTAATAAAAATCTAAAAAACATACTACCTTCCATAATGACAAGGCTATCATCCATTGGAGTAACAAAAATCTTAACGACATACTACTATCCATAATGACAAGGCAACCATCCATTGGAGTAACAAATATCTTGACAACAAACTACCTTCTATAATAACAAGGCTACCATCCATTGGAGTAACAAAAATCTAGACAAAAGACTACCTTCCATAGAGAAAAGTCTACCATCCATTGGAGTAACAAATATATCTACAATGATCTACCTTCCATAATTACATAGATTCCATCCATTGGAGTAACAAAAATCTCGACAACAGACTTCCTTGCATAATGACAAGGCTACCATCCGTTGGAGTAAAAATATCTTGTCAACAGACTACCTTCCATAATGACAAGGCTACCATCAATTGAGTAACAAAGATCTCAACAACAGACTACCTTCTATAATGACAAGGCTACCATACATTGGAGTAACAAAAATATCGACAAAAGACTACCTTCCATAAAGAAAAATCTACCACCCATTGGAGTAACAAAAATATTGACAATAAACAACCTTCCATAATTACATGGCTACCATCCATTGGAGTAAAAAAATATCGACAACAAACTACCTTCCATAATGACAAGGCTACCATCCATTGAGTAAAAAAGATCTCGACAACAGACTACCTTCCATTATGACAAGGCTACCATCCATTGGAGTAAAAAATATCTCGACAACATACTACCTTCCATAATGACAAGGCTACAATCCATTGGAGTAACAAAAATCTCGACAATAGACTGCCTTCCATAAAGACAAGGCTACCATCCATTGAGTAACAAAGATATCGACAACAGACTACCTTTCACAATGAGAATGGTACCATCCATTGGAGTAAAAAAAATATTGACAACAGACTACCTTCGATAATGACAAGGTTACCATCCATTGGAATGAAAAAAATCTCGACAACAAACTACCTTCCATAATGACAAGGCTACCATCCAATGGAATAACTTAAATCTCGATAAAAGACTACCTTTCATAATGACAAGGCTACCATCTGTTGGAGTAACAAAAATATCGACAATAGACTATGTTCCAAAATGACAAGGCTACCATCCATTGGAGTAACAAAAATCTCGACAACAGACTACCTTCCAAAATGACAAGGCTACCATCCATTGAAGTAACAAAAATATATACAACAAACTACCTTCCATAATAACAAGGCTACCATCCAATGGAATAACTTAAATTTCGACAAAAGACTACCTTTCACAATGACAAGGCTACCATCAATTGGAGTAATAAAAATCTGAAAAACATACTACCTTCCATAATGACAAGGCTATCATCCATTGGAGTAACAAAAATCTTAACGACATACTACTTTCCATAATGACAAGGCAACCATCCATTGGAGTAACAAATATCTTGACAACAAACTACCTTCTATAATGACAAGGCTACCATCCATTGGAGTAACAAAAATCTAGACAAAAGACTACCTTCCATAGAGAAAAGTCTACCATCCATTGGAGTAACAAATATATCGACAATAATCTACCTTCCATAATTACATAGATTCCATCCATTGGAGTAACAAAAATCTCGACAACAGACTTCCTTGCATAATGACAAGGCTACCATCCGTTGGAGTAAAAAAATCTTGTCAACAGACTACCTTCCATAATGACAAGGCTACCATCAATTGAGTAACAAAGATCTCAACAACAGACTACCTTCTATAATGACAAGGCTACCATACATTGGAGTAACAAAAATATCGACAAAAGACTACCTTCCAAAAAGAAAAGTCTACCATCCACTGGAGTAACAAAAATATTGACAATAAACTACCTTCCATAATTACTTGGCTACCATCCATTGGAGTAAAAAAATCTCGACAACAAACTACCTTCCATAATGACAAGGCTACCATCCATTGAGTAAAAAAGATCTCGACAACAGACTACCTTCCATTATGACAAGGCTACCATCCATTGGAGTAAAGAATATCTCGACAACATACTACCTTCCATAATGACAAGGCTA
The DNA here is from genome assembly GCA_948472305.1 of Vicia faba. Classification (NCBI taxonomy): domain Eukaryota; kingdom Viridiplantae; phylum Streptophyta; class Magnoliopsida; order Fabales; family Fabaceae; genus Vicia; species Vicia faba. Next base: position 832,014,396 of record OX451738.1, on the reverse strand, counting down.
CAATCCATTGGAGTAACAAAAATCTCGACAATAGACTGCCTTCCATAAAGACAAGGCTACCATCCATTGAGTAACAAAGATATCGACAACAGACTACCTTTCACAATGAGAATGGTACCATCCATTGGAGTAAAAAAAATATTGACAACAGACTACCTTCGATAATGACAAGGTTACCATCCATTGGAATGAAAAAAATCTCGACAACAAACTACCTTCCATAATGACAAGGCTACCATCCAATGGAATAACTTAAATCTCGATAAAAGACTACCTTTCATAATGACAAGGCTACCATCTGTTGGAGTAACAAAAATATCGACAATAGACTATGTTCCAAAATGACAAGGCTACCATCCATTGGAGTAACAAAAATCTCGACAACAGACTACCTTCCAAAATGACAAGGCTACCATCCATTGAAGTAACAAAAATATATACAACAAACTACCTTCCATAATAACAAGGCTACCATCCAATGGAATAATTTAAATTTCGACAAAAGACTACCTTTCACAATGACAAGGCTACCATCAATTGGAGTAATAAAAATCTAAAAAACATACTACCTTCCATAATGACAAGGCTATCATCCATTGGAGTAACAAAAATCTTAACGACATACTACTATCCATAATGACAAGGCAACCATCCATTGGAGTAACAAATATCTTGACAACAAACTACCTTCTATAATAACAAGGCTACCATCCATTGGAGTAACAAAAATCTAGACAAAAGACTACCTTCCATAGAGAAAAGTCTACCATCCATTGGAGTAACAAATATATCGACAATAATCTACCTTCCATAATTACATAGATTCCATCCATTGGAGTAACAAAAATCTCGACAACAGACTTCCTTGCATAATGACAAGGCTACCATCCGTTGGAGTAAAAATATCTTGTCAACAGACTACCTTCCATAATGACAAGGCTACCATCAATTGAGTAACAAAGATCTCAACAACAGACTACCTTCTATAATGACAAGGCTACCATACATTGGAGTAACAAAAATATCGACAAAAGACTACCTTCCATAAAGAAAAATCTACCATCCATTGGAGTAACAAAAATATTGACAATAAACTACCTTCCATAATTACATGGCTACCATCCATTGGAGTAAAAAAATCTCGACAACAAACTACCTTCCATAATGACAAGGCTACCATCCATTGAGTAAAAAAGATCTCGACAACAGACTACCTTCCATTATGACAAGGCTACCATCCATTGGAGTAAAAAATATCTCGACAACATACTACCTTCCATAATGACAAGGCTACAATCCATTGGAGTAACTAAAATCTCGACAATAGACTGCCTTCCATAAAGACAAGGCTACCATCCATTGAGTAACAAAGATATCGACAACAGACTACCTTTCACAATGTGAATGGTACCATCCATTGGAGTAAAAAAAATATTGACAACAGACTACCTTCGATAATGACAAGGTTACCATCCATTGGAATGAAAAAAATCTCGACAACAAACTACCTTCCATAATGACAAGGCTACCATCCAATGGAATAACTTAAATCTCGATAAAAGACTACCTTTCATAATGACAAGGCTACCATCTGTTGGAGTAACAAAAATATCGACAATAGACTATGTTCCAAAATGACAAGGCTACTATCCATTGGAGTAACAAAAATCTCGACAACAGACTACCTTCCAAAATGACAAGGCTACCATCCATTGGAGTAACAAAAATATATACAACAAACTACCTTCCATAATAACAAGGCTACCATCCAATGGAATAACTTAAATTTCGACAAAAGACTACCTTTCACAATGACAAGGCTACCATCAATTGGAGTAATAAAAATCTGAAAAACATACTACCTTCCATAATGACAAGGCTATCATCCATTGGAGTAACAAAAATCTTAACGACATACTACTTTCCATAATGACAAGGCAACCATCCATTGGAGTAACAAATATCTTGACAACAAACTACCTTCTATAATGACAAGGCTACCATCCATTGGAGTAACAAAAATCTAGACAAAAGACTACCTTCCATAGAGAAAAGTCTACCATCCATTGGAGTAACAAATATATCGACAATAATCTACCTTCCATAATTACATAGATTCCATCCATTGGAGTAACAAAAATCTCGACAACAGACTTCCTTGCATAATGACAAGGCTACCATCCGTTGGAGTAAAAAAATCTTGTCAACAGACTACCTTCCATAATGACAAGGCTACCATCAATTGAGTAACAAGGATCTCAACAACAGACTACCTTCTATAATGACAAGGCTACCATACATTGGAGTAACAAAAATATCGACAAAAGACTACCTTCCATAAAGAAAAATCTACCATCCATTGGAGTAACAAAAATATTGACAATTAACTACCTTCCATAATTACATGGCTACCATCCATTGGAGTAAAAAAATCTCGACAACAAACTACCTTCCATAATGACAAGGCTACCATCCATTGAGTAAAAAAGATCTCGACAACAGACTACCTTCCATTATGACAAGGCTACCATCCATTGGAGTAAAAAATATCTCGACAACATACTACCTTCCATAATGACAAGGCTACAATCCATTGGAGTAACAAAAATCTCGACAATAGACTGCCTTCCATAAAGACAAGGCTACCATCCATTGAGTAACAAAGATATCGACAACAGACTACCTTTCACAATGAGAATGCTACCATCCATTGGAGTAAAAAAAATATTGACAACAGACTACCTTCGATAATGACAAGGTTACCATCCATTGGAATGAAAAAAATCTCGACAACAAACTACCTTCCATAATGACAAGGCTACCATCCAATGGAATAACTTAAATCTCGATAAAAGACTACCTTTCATAATGACAAGGCTACCATCTGTTGGAGTAACAAAAATATCGACAATAGACTATGTTCCAAAATGACAAGGCTACCATCCATTGGAGTAACAAAAATCTCGACAACAGACTACCTTCCAAAATGACAAGGCTACCATCCATTGAAGTAACAAAAATATATACAACAAACTACCTTCCATAATAACAAGGCTACCATCCAATGGAATAACTTAAATTTCGACAAAAGACTACCTTTCACAATGACAAGGCTACCATCAATTGGAGTAATAAAAATCTGAAAAACATACTACCTTCCATAATGACAAGGCTATCATCCATTGGAGTAACAAAAATCTTAACGACATACTACTTTCCATAATGACAAGGCAACCATCCATTGGAGTAACAAATATCTTGACAACAAACTACCTTCTATAATGACAAGGCTACCATCCATTGGAGTAACAAAAATCTAGACAAAAGACTACCTTCCATTGAGAAAAGTCTACCATCCATTGGAGTAACAAATATATCGATAATAATCTACCTTCCATAATTACATAGATTCCATCCATTGGAGTAACAAAAATCTTGACAACAGACTTCCTTGCATAATGACAAGGCTACCATCCGTTGGAGTAAAAAAATATTGTCAACAGACTACCTTCCATAATGACAAGGCTACCATCAATTGAGTAACAAAGATCTCAACAACAGACTACCTTCTATAATGACAAGGCTACCATACATTGGAGTAACAAAAATATCGACAAAAGACTACCTTCCATAAAGAAAAATCTACCATCCATTGGAGTAACAAAAATATTGACAATTAACTACCTTCCATAATTACATGGCTACCATCCATTGGAGTAAAAAAATCTCGACAACAAACTACCTTCCATAATGACAAGGCTACCATCCATTGAGTAAAAAAGATCTCGACAACAGACTACCTTCCATTATGACAAGGCTACCATCCATTGGAGTAAAAAATATCTCGACAACATACTACCTTCCATAATGACAAGGCTACAATCCATTGGAGTAACAAAAATCTCGACAATAGACTGCCTTCCATAAAGACAAGGCTACCATCCATTGAGTAACAAAGATATCGACAACAGACTACCTTTCACAATGAGAATGCTACCATCCATTGGAGTAAAAAAAATATTGACAACAGACTACCTTCGATAATGACAAGGTTACCATCCATTGGAATGAAAAAAATCTCGACAACAAACTACCTTCCATAATGACAAGGCTACCATCCAATGGAATAACTTAAATCTCGATAAAAGACTACCTTTCATAATGACAAGGCTACCATCTGTTGGAGTAACAAAAATATCGACAATAGACTATGTTCCAAAATGACAAGGCTACCATCCATTGGAGTAACAAAAATCTCGACAACAGACTACCTTCCAAAATGACAAGGCTACCATCCATTGAAGTAACAAAAATATATACAACAAACTACCTTCCATAATAACAAGGCTACCATCCAATGGAATAACTTAAATTTCGACAAAAGACTACCTTTCACAATGACAAGGCTACCATCAATTGGAGTAATAAAAATCTGAAAAACATACTACCTTCCATAATGACAAGGCTATCATCCATTGGAGTAACAAAAATCTTAACGACATACTACTTTCCATAATGACAAGGCAACCATCCATTGGAGTAACAAATATCTTGACAACAAACTACCTTCTATAATGACAAGGCTACCATCCATTGGAGTAACAAAAATCTAGACAAAAGACTACCTTCCATTGAGAAAAGTCTACCATCCATTGGAGTAACAAATATATCGACAATAATCTACCTTCCATAATTACATAGATTCCATCCATTGGAGTAACAAAAATCTCGACAACAGACTTCCTTGCATAATGACAAGGCTACCATCCGTTGGAGTAAAAACATCTTGTCAACAGACTACCTTCCATAATGACAAGGCTACCATCAATTGAGTAACAAAGATCTCAACAACAGACTACCTTCTATAATGACAAGGCTACCATACATTGGAGTAACAAAAATATCGACAAAAGACTACCTTCCATAAAGAAAAATCTACCATCCATTGGAGTAACAAAAATATTGACAATTAACTACCTTCCATAATTACATGGCTACCATCCATTGGAGTAAAAAAATCTCGACAACAAACTACCTTCCATAATGACAAGGCTACCATCCATTGAGTAAAAAAGATCTCGACAACAGACTACCTTCCATTATGACAAGGCTACCATCCATTGGAGTAAAAAATATCTCGACAACCTACTACCTTCCATAATGACAAGGCTACAATCCATTGGAGTAACAAAAATCTCGACAATAGACTGCCTTCCATAAAGACAAGGCTACCATCCATTGAGTAACAAAGATATCGACAACAGACTACCTTTCACAATGAGAATGGTACCATCCATTGGAGTAAAAAAATATTGACAACAGACTACCTTCGATAATGACAAGGTTACCATCCATTGGAATGAAAAAAATCTCGACAACAAACTACCTTCCATAATGACAAGGCTACCATCCAATGGAATAACTTAAATCTCGATAAAAGACTACCTTTCATAATGACAAGGCTACCATCTGTTGGAGTAACAAAAATATCGACAATAGACTATGTTCCAAAATGACAAGGTTACCATCAATTGAGTAACAAAGATCTCAACAACAGACTACCTTCTATAATGACAAGGCTACCATACATTGGAGTAACAAAAATATATACAACAAACTACCTTCCATAATAACAAGGCTACCATCCAATGGAATAACTTAAATTTCGACAAAAGACTACCTTTCACAATGACAAGGCTACCATCAATTGGAGTAATAAAAATCTGAAAAACATACTACCTTCCATAATGACAAGGCTATAATCTATTGGAATAACAAAAATCTTAACGACATACTACCTTCCATAATGACAAGGCAACCATCCATTGGAGTAACAAATATCTTGACAACAAACTACCTTCTATAATGACAAGGCTACCATCCATTGGAGTAACAAAAATCTAAACAAAAGACTACCTTCCATAGAGAAAAGTCTACCATCCATTGGAGTAACAAATATATCGACAATGATCTACATTCCATAATTACATAGATTCCATCCATTGGAGTAACAAAAATCTCGACAACAGACTTCCTTGCATAATGACAAGGCTACCATCCGTTGGAGTAAAAAAATCTTGACAACAAACTACCTTCCATAATTACAAGGCTACCATCAATTGAGTAACAAAGATCTCAACAACACTCTACCTTCTATAATGACAAGGCTACCATACATTGGAGTAACAAAAATATTGACAAAAGACTACCTTCCAAAAAGAAAAGTCTACCATCCATTGGAGTAACAAAAATATTGACAATAAACTACCTTCCATAATTACATGGCTACCATCCATTGGAGTAAAAAAATCTCGACAACAAACTACCTTCCATAATGACAAGGCTACCATCCATTGAGTAAAAAAGATCTCGACAACAGACTACCTTCCATTATGACAAGGCTACCATCCATTGGAGTAAAAAATATCTCGACAACATACTACCTTCCATAATGACAAGGCTACAATCCATTGGAGTAACAAAAATCTCGACAATAGACTGCCTTCCATAAAGACAAGGCTACCATCCATTGAGTAACAAAGATATCGACAACAGACTACCTTTCACAATGAGAATGGTACCATCCATTGGATTAAAAAAAATATTGACAACAGACTACCTTCGATAATGACAAGGTTACCATCCATTGGAATGAAAAAAATCTCGACAACAAACTACCTTCCATAATGACAAGGCTACCATCCAATGGAATAACTTAAATCTCGATAAAAGACTACCTTTCATAATGACAAGGCTACCATCTGTTGGAGTAACAAAAATATAGACAATAGACTATGTTCCAAAATGACAAGGCTACCATCCATTGGAGTAACAAAAATCTCGACAACAAACTACCTTCCAAAATGACAAGGCTACCATCCATTGAAGTAACAAAAATATATACAACAAACTACCTTCCATAATAACAAGGCTACCATCCAATGGAATAACTTAAATTTCGACAAAAGACTACCTTTCACAATGACAAGGCTACCATCAATTGGAGTAATAAAAATCTGAAAATCATACTACCTTCCATAATGACAAGGCTATCATCCATTGGAGTAACAAAAATCTTAACGACATACTACTTTCCATAATGACAAGGCAACCATCCATTGGAGTAACAAAAATCTTAACGACATACTACTTTCCATAATGACAAGGCAACCATCCATTGGAGTAACAAATATCTTGACAACAAACTACCTTCTATAATGACAAGGCTACCATCCATTGGAGTAACAAAAATCTTGACAAAAGACTACCTTCCATAGAGAAAAGTCTACCATCCATTGGAGTAACAAATATATCGACAATAATCTACCTTCCATAATTACATAGATTCCATCCATTGGAGTAACAAAAATCTTGACAACAGACTTCCTTGCATAATGACAAGGCTACCATCCGTTGGAGTAAAAAAATATTGTCAACATACTACCTTCCATAATGACAAGGCTACCATCAATTGAGTAACAAAGATCTCAACAACAGACTACCTTCTATAATGACAAGGCTACCATACATTGGAGTAACAAAAATATCGACAAAAGACTACCTTCCATAAAGAAAAATCTACCATCCATTGGAGTAACAAAAATATTGACAATTAACTACCTTCCATAATTACATGGCTACCATCCATTGGAGTAAAAAAATCTCGACAACAAACTACCTTCCATAATGACAAGGCTACCATCCATTGAGTAAAAAAGATCTCGACAACAGACTACCTTCCATTATGACAAGGCTACCATCCATTGGAGTAAAAAATATCTCGACAACATACTACCTTCCATAATGACAAGGCTACAATCCATTGGAGTAACAAAAATCTCGACAATAGACTGCCTTCCATAAAGACAAGGCTACCATCCATTGAGTAACAAAGATATCGACAACAGACTACCTTTCACAATGAGAATGGTACCATCCATTGGAGTAAAAATATATTGACAACAGACTACCTTCGATAATGACAAGGTTACCATCCATTGGAATGAAAAAAATCTCGACAACAAACTACCTTCCATAATGACAAGGCTACCATCCAATGGAATAACTTAAATCTCGATAAAAGACTACCTTTCATAATGACAAGGCTACCATCTGTTGGAGTAACAAAAATATCGACAATAGACTATGTTCCAAAATGACAAGGTTACCATCCATTGGAGTAACAAAAATCTCGACAACATACTACCTTCCAAAATGACAAGGCTACCATCCATTGGAGTAACAAAAATATATACAACAAACTACCTTCCATAATAACAAGGCTACCATCCAATGGAATAACTTAAATTTCGACAAAAGACTACCTTTCACAATGACAAGGCTACCATCAATTGGAGTAATAAAAATCTGAAAAACATACTACCTTCCATAATGACAAGGCTATAATCTATTGGAGTAACAAAAATCTTAACGACATACTACCTTCCATAATGACAAGGCAACCATCCATTGGAGTAACAAATATCTTGACAACAAACTACCTTCTATAATGACAAGGCTACCATCCATTGGAGTAACAAAAATCTAAACAAAAGACTACCTTCCATAGAGAAAAGTCTACCATCCATTGGAGTAACAAATATATCGACAATGATCTACCTTCCATAATTACATAGATTCCATCCATTGGAGTAACAAAAATCTCGACAACAGACTTCCTTGCATAATGACAAGGCTACCATCCGTCGGAGTAAAAAAATCTTGACAACAGACTACCTTCCATAATGACAAGGCTACCATCAATTGAGTAACAAAGATCTCAACAACAGACTACCTTCTATAATGACAAGGCTACCATACATTGGAGTAACAAAAATATTGACAAAAGACTACCTTCCAAAAAGAAAAGTCTACCATCCATTGGAGTAACAAAAATATTGACAATAAACTACCTTCCATAATTACAAGGCTACCATCCATTGGAGTAAAAAAATCTCGACAACAAACTACCTTCCATAATGACAAGGCTACCATCCATTGAGTAAAAAAGATCTCGACAACAGACTACCTTCCATTATGACAAGGCTACCATCCATTGGAGTAAAAAATATCTCGACAACATACTACCTTCCATAATGACAAGGCTACAATCCATTGGAGTAACAAAAATGTCGACAATAGACTTCCTTCCATAAAGACAAGGCTACCATCCATTGAGTAACAAAGATATCGACAACAGACTACCTTTCACAATGAGAATGGTACCATCCATTGGAGTAAAAAAAATATTGACAACAGACTACCTTCGATAATGACAAGGTTACCATCCATTGGAATGAAAAAAATCTCGACAACAAACTACCTTCCATAATGACAAGGCTACCATCCAATGGAATAACTTAAATCTCGATAAAAGACTACCTTTCATAATGACAAGGCTACCATCTGTTGGAGTAACAAAAATATCGACAATAGACTATGTTCCAAAATGACAAGGCTACCATCCATTGGAGTAACAAAAATCTCGACAACAGACTACCTTCCAAAATGACAAGGCTACCATCCATTGAAGTAACAAAAATATATACAACAATCTACCTTCCATAATAACAAGGCTACCATCCAATGGAATAACTTAAATTTCGACAAAAGACTACCTTTCACAATGACAAGGCTACCATCAATTGGAGTAATAAAAATCTGAAAAACATACTACCTTCCATAATGACAAGGCTATCATCCATTGGAGTAACAAAAATCTTAACGACATACTACTTTCCATAATGACAAGGCAACCATCCATTGGAGTAACAAATATCTTGACAACAAACTACCTTCTATAATGACAAGGCTACCATCCATTGGAGTAACAAAAATCTTGACAAAAGACTACCTTCCATAGAGAAAAGTCTACCATCCATTGGAGTAACAAATATATCGACAATAATCTACCTTCCATAATTACATAGATTCCATCCATTGGAGTAACAAAAATCTTGACAACAGACTTCCTTGCATAATGACAAGGCTACCATCCGTTGGAGTAAAAAAATATTGTCAACATACTACCTTCCATAATGACAAGGCTACCATCAATTGAGTAACAAAGATCTCAACAACAGACTACCTTCTATAATGACAAGGCTACCATACATTGGAGTAACAAAAATATCGACAAAAGACTACCTTCCATAAAGAAAAATCTACCATCCATTGGAGTAACAAAAATATTAACTACCTTCCATAATTACATGGCTACCATCCATTGGAGTAAAAAAATCTCGACAACAAACTACCTTCCATAATTACAAGGCTACCATCCATTGAGTAAAAAAGATCTCGACAACAGACTACCTTCCATTATGACAAGGCTACCATCCATTGGAGTAAAAAATATCTCGACAACATACTACTTTCCATAATGACAAGGCTACAATCCATTGGAGTAACAAAAATCTCGACAATAGACTGCCTTCCATAAAGACAAGGCTACCATCCATTGAGTAACAAAGATATCGACAACATACTACCTTTCACAATGAGAATGGTACCATCCATTGGAGTAAAAAAATATTGACAACAGACTACCTTCGATAATGACAAGGTTACCATCCATTGGAATGAAAAAAATCTCGACAACAAACTACCTTCCATAATGACAAGGATACCATCCAATGGAATAACTTAAATCTCGATAAAAGACTACCTTTCATAATGACAAGGCTACCATCTGTTGGAGTAACAAAAATATCGACAATAGACTATGTTCCAAAATGACAAGGCTACCATCCATTGGAGTAACAAAAATCTCGACAACAGACTACCTTCCAAAATGACAAGGCTACCATCCATTGGAGTAACAAAAATATATACAACAAACTACCTTCCATAATAACAAGGCTACCATCCAATGGAATAACTTAAATTTCGACAAAAGACTACCTTTCACAATGACAAGGCTACCATCAATTGGAGTAATAAAAATCTGAAAAACATACTACCTTCCATAATGACAAGGCTATCATCCATTGGAGTAACAAAAATCTTAACGACATACTACCTTCCATAATGACGAGGCAACCATCCATTGGAGTAACAAATATCTTGACAACAAACTACCTTCTATAATGACAAGGCTACCTTCCATTGGAGTAACAAAAATCTAGACAAAAGACTACCTTCCATAGAGAAAAGTCTACCATCCATTGGAGTAACAAATATATCGACAATAATCTACCTTCCATAATTACATAGATTCCATCCATTGGAGTAACAAAAATCTCGACAACAGACTTCCTTGCATAATGACAAGGCTACCATCCGTTGGAGTAAAAAAATCTTGTCAACAGACTACCTTCCATAATAATAAGGCTACCATCAATTGAGTAACAAAGATCTCAACAACAGACTACCTTCTATAATGACAAGGCTACCATACATTGGAGTAACAAAAATATCGACAAAAGACTACCTTCCATAAAGAAAAATCTACCATCCATTGGAGTAACAAAAATATTGACAATAAACTACCTTCCATAATTACATGGCTACCATCCATTGGAGTAAAAAAATCTCGACAACGAAACTACCTTCCATAATGACAAGGCTACCATCCATTAAGTAAAAAAGATCTCGACAACAGACTACCTTCCATTATGACAAGGCTACCATCCATTGGAGTAAAAAATATCTCGACAACATACTACCTTCCATAATGACAAGGCTACAATCCATTGGAGTAACAAAAATCTCGACAATAGACTGCCTTCCATAAAGACAAGGCTACCATCCATTGAGTAACAAAGATATCGACAACAGACTACCTTTCACAATGAGAATGGTACCATCCATTGGAGTAAAAAAAATATTGACAACAGACTACCTTCGATAATGACAAGGTTACCATCCATTGGAATGAAAAAAATCTCGACAACAAACTACCTTCCATAATGACAAGGCTACCATCCAATGGAATAACTTAAATCTCGATAAAAGACTACCTTTCATAATGACAAGGCTACCATCTGTTGGAGTAACAAAAATATCGACAATAGACTATGTTCCAAAATGACAAGGCTACCATCCATTGGAGTAACAAAAATCTCGACAACAGACTACCTTCCAAAATGACAAGGCTACCATCCATTGAAGTAACAAAAATATATACAACAAACTACCTTCCATAATAACAAGGCTACCATCCAATGGAATAACTTAAATTTCGACAAAAGACTACCTTTCACAATGACAAGGCTACCATCAATTGGAGTAATAAAAATCTGAAAAACATACTACCTTCCATAATGACAAGGCTATCATCCATTGGAGTAACAAAAATCTTAACGACATACTACCTTCCATAATGACAAGGCAACCATCCATTGGAGTAACAAATATCTTGACAACAAACTACCTTCTATAATGACAAGGCTACCTTCCATTGGAGTAACAAAAATCTAGACAAAAGACTACCTTCCATAGAGAAAAGTCTACCATCCATTGGAGTAACAAATATATCGACAATAATCTACCTTCCATAATTACATAGATTCCATCCATTGGAGTAACAAAAATCTCGACAACAGACTTCCTTGCATAATGACAAGGCTACCATCCGTTGGAGTAAAAAAATATTGTCAACAGACTACCTTCCATAATGATAAGGCTACCATCAATTGAGTAACAAAGATCTCAACAACAGACTACCTTCTATAATGACAAGGCTACCATACATTGGAGTAACAAAAATATCGACAAAAGACTACCTTCCATAAAGAAAAATCTACCATCCATTGGAGTAACAAAAATATTGACAATTAACTACCTTCCATAATTACATGGCTACCATCCATTGGAGTAAAAAAATCTCGACAACGAAACTACCTTCCATAATGACAAGGCTACCATCCATTGAGTAAAAAAGATCTCGACAACAGACTACCTTCCATTATGACAAGGCTACCATCCATTGGAGTAAAAAATATCTCGACAACATACTACCTTCCATAATGACAAGGCTACAATCCATTGGAGTAACAAAAATCTCGACAATAGACTGCCTTCCATAAAGACAAGGCTACCATCCATTGAGTAACAAAGATATCGACAACATACTACCTTTCACAATGAGAATGGTACCATCCATTGGAGTAAAAAAAATATTGACAACAGACTACCTTCGATAATGACAAGGTTACCATCCATTGGAATGAAAAAAATCTCGACAACAAACTACCTTCCATAATGACAAGGATACCATCCAATGGAATAACTTAAATCTCGATAAAAGACTACCTTTCATAATGACAAGGCTACCATCTGTTGGAGTAACAAAAATATCGACAATAGACTATGTTCCAAAATGACAAGGCTACCATCCATTGGAGTAACAAAAATCTCGACAACAGACTACCTTCCAAAATGACAAGGCTACCATCCATTGGAGTAACAAAAATATATACAACAAACTACCTTCCATAATAACAAGGCTACCATCCAATGGAATAACTTAAATTTCGACAAAAGACTACCTTTCACAATGACAAGGCTACCATCAATTGGAGTAATAAAAATCTGAAAAACATACTACCTTCCATAATGACAAGGCTAGCATCCATTGGAGTAACAAAAATCTTAACGACATACTACTTTCCATAATGACGAGGCAACCATCCATTGGAGTAACAAATATCTTGACAACAAACTACCTTCTATAATGACAAGGCTACCATCCATTGGAGTAACAAAAATCTTGACAAAAGACTACCTTCCATAGAGAAAAGTCTACCATCCATTGGAGTAACAAATATATCGACAATAATCTACCTTCCATAATTACATAGATTCCATCCATTGGAGTAACAAAAATCTTGACAACAGACTTCCTTGCATAATGACAAGGCTACCATCCGTTGGAGTAAAAAAATATTGTCAACATACTACCTTCCATAATGACAAGGCTACCATCAATTGAGTAACAAAGATCTCAACAACAGACTACCTTCTATAATGACAAGGCTACCATACATTGGAGTAACAAAAATATCGACAAAATACTACCTTCCATAAAGAAAAATCTACCATCCATTGGAGTAACAAAAATATTGACAATTAACTACCTTCCATAATTACATGGCTACCATCCATTGGAGTAAAAAAATCTCGACAACAAACTACCTTCCATAATGACAAGGCTACCATCCATTGAGTAAAAAAGATCTCGACAACAGACTACCTTCCATTATGACAAGGCTACCATCCATTGGAGTAAAAAATATCTCGACAACATACTACCTTCCATAATGACAAGGCTACAATCCATTGGAGTAACAAAAATCTCGACAATAGACTGCCTTCCATAAAGACAAGGCTACCATCCATTGAGTAACAAAGATATCGACAACAGACTACCTTTCACAATGAGAATGGTACCATCCATTGGAGTAAAAAAATATTGACAACAGACTACCTTCGATAATGACAAGGTTACCATCCATTGGAATGAAAAATATCTCGACAACAAACTACCTTCCATACTGACAAGGCTACCATCCAATGGAATAACTTAAATCTCGATAAAAGACTACCTTTCATAATGACAAGGCTACCATCTGTTGGAGTAACAAAAATATCGACAATAGACTATGTTCCAAAATGACAAGGCTACCATCCATTGGAGTAACAAAAATCTCGACAACAGACTACCTTCCAAAATGACAAGGCTACCATCCATTGAAGTAACAAAAATATATACAACAAACTACCTTCCATAATAACAAGGCTACCATCCAATGGAATAACTTAAATTTCGACAAAAGACTACCTTTCACAATGACAAGGCTACCATCAATTGGAGTAATAAAAATCTGAAAAACATACTACCTTCCATAATGACAAGGCTATCATCCATTGGAGTAACAAAAATCTTAACGACATACTACCTTCCATAATAACAAGGCAACCATCCATTGGAGTAACAAATATCTTGACAACAAACTACCTTCTATAATGACAAGGCTACCTTCCATTGGAGTAACAAAAATCTAGACAAAAGACTACCTTCCATAGAGAAAAGTCTACCATCCATTGGAGTAACAAATATATCGACAATAATCTACCTTCCATAATTACATAGATTCCATCCATTGGAGTAACAAAAATCTCGACAACAGACTTCCTTGCATAATGACAAGGCTACCATCCGTTGGAGTAAAAAAATATTGTCAACAGACTACCTTCCATAATGACAAGGCTACCATCAATTGAGTAACAAAGATCTCAACAACAGACTACCTTCTATAATGACAAGGCTACCATACATTGGAGTAACAAAAATATCGACAAAATACTACCTTCCATAAAGAAAAATCTACCATCCATTGGAGTAACAAAAATATTGACAATTAACTACCTTCCATAATTACATGGCTACCATCCATTGGAGTAAAAAAATCTCGACAACAAACTACCTTCCATAATGACAAGGCTACCATCCATTGAGTAAAAAAGATCTCGACAACAGACTACCTTCCATTATGACAAGGCTACCATCCATTGGAGTAAAAAATATCTCGACAACATACTACCTTCCATAATGACAAGGCTACAATCCATTGGAGTAACAAAAATCTCGACAATAGACTGCCTTCCATAAAGACAAGGCTACCATCCATTGAGTAACAAAGATATCGACAACAGACTACCTTTCACAATGAGAATGGTACCATCCATTGGAGTAAAAAAATATTGACAACAGACTACCTTCGATAATGACAAGGTTACCATCCATTGGAATGAAAAATATCTCGACAACAAACTACCTTCCATAATGACAAGGCTACCATCCAATGGAATAACTTAAATCTCGATAAAAGACTACCTTTCATAATGACAAGGCTACCATCTGTTGGAGTAACAAAAATATCGACAATAGACTATGTTCCAAAATGACAAGGCTACCATCCATTGGAGTAACAAAAATCTCGACAACAGACTACCTTCCAAAATGACAAGGCTACCATCCATTGAAGTAACAAAAATATATACAACAAACTACCTTCCATAATAACAAGGCTACCATCCAATGGAATAACTTAAATTTCGACAAAAGACTACCTTTCACAATGACAAGGCTACCATCAATTGGAGTAATAAAAATCTGAAAAACATACTACCTTCCATAATGACAAGGCTATCATCCATTGGAGTAACAAAAATCTTAACGACATACTACCTTCCATAATGACAAGGCAACCATCCATTGGAGTAACAAATATCTTGACAACAAACTACCTTCTATAATGACAAGGCTACCTTCCATTGGAGTAACAAAAATCTAGACAAAAGACTACCTTCCATAGAGAAAAGTCTACCATCCATTGGAGTAACAAATATATCGACAATAATCTACCTTCCATAATTACATAGATTCCATCCATTGGAGTAACAAAAATCTCGACAACAGACTTCCTTGCATAATGACAAGGCTACCATCCGTTGGAGTAAAAAAATATTGTCAACAGGCTACCTTCCATAATGATAAGGCTACCATCAATTGAGTAACAAAGATCTCAACAACAGACTACCTTCTATAATGACAAGGCTACCATACATTTGAGTAACAAAAATATCGACAAAAGACTACCTTCCATAAAGAAAAATCTACCATCCATTGGAGTAACAAAAATATTGACAATTAACTACCTTCCATAATTACATGGCTACCATCCATTGAAGTAAAAAAATCTCGACAACGAAACTACCTTCCATAATGACAAGGCTACCATCCATTGAGTAAAAAAGATCTCGACAACAGACTACCTTCCATTATGACAAGGCTACCATCCATTGGAGTAAAAAATATCTCGACAACATACTACCTTCCATAATGACAAGGCTACAATCCATTGGAGTAACAAAAATCTCGACAATAGACTGCCTTCCATAAAGACAAGGCTACCATCCATTGAGTAACAAAGATATCGACAACATACTACCTTTCACAATGAGAATGGTACCATCCATTGGAGTAAAAAAAATATTGACAACAGACTACCTTCGATAATGACAAGGTTACCATCCATTGGAATGAAAAAAATCTCGACAACAAACTACCTTCCATAATGACAAGGATACCATCCAATGGAATAACTTAAATCTCGATAAAAGACTACCTTTCATAATGACAAGGCTACCATCTGTTGGAGTAACAAAAATATCGACAATAGACTATGTTCCAAAATGACAAGGCTACCATCCATTGGAGTAACAAAAATCTCGACAACAGACTACCTTCCAAAATGACAAGGCTACCATCCATTGGAGTAACAAAAATATATACAACAAAGTACCTTCCATAATAACAAGGCTACCATCCAATGGAATAACTTAAATTTCGACAAAAGACTACCTTTCACAATGACAAGGCTACCATCAATTGGAGTAATAAAAATCTGAAAAACATACTACCTTCCATAATGACAAGGCTATCATCCATTGGAGTAACAAAAATCTTAACGACATACTACTTTCCATAATGACGAGGCAACCATCCATTGGAGTAACAAATATCTTGACAACAAACTACCTTCTATAATGACAAGGCTACCATCCATTGGAGTAACAAAAATCTTGACAAAAGACTACCTTCCATAGAGAAAAGTCTACCATCCATTGGAGTAACAAATATATCGACAATAATCTACCTTCCATAATTACATAGATTCCATCCATTGGAGTAACAAAAATCTTGACAACAGACTTCCTTGCATAATGACAAGGCTACCATCCGTTGGAGTAAAAAAATATTGTCAACATACTACCTTCCATAATGACAAGGCTACCATCAATTGAGTAACAAAGATCTCAACAACAGACTACCTTCTATAATGACAAGGCTACCATACATTGGAGTAACAAAAATATCGACAAAAGACTACCTTCCATAAAGAAAAATCTACCATCCATTGGAGTAACAAAAATATTGACAATTAACTACCTTCCATAATTACATGGCTACCATCCATTGGAGTAAAAAAATCTCGACAACAAACTACCTTCCATAATGACAAGGCTACCATCCATTGAGTAAAAAAGATCTCGACAACAGACTACCTTCCATTATGACAAGGCTACCATCCATTGGAGTAAAAAATATCTCGACAACATACTACCTTCCATAATGACAAGGCTACAATCCATTGGAGTAACAAAAATCTCGACAATAGACTGCCTTCCATAAAGACAAGGCTACCATCCATTGAGTAACAAAGATATCGACAACATACTACCTTTCACAATGAGAATGGTACCATCCATTGGAGTAAAAAAATATTGACAACAGACTACCTTCGATAATGACAAGGTTACCATCCATTGGAATGAAAAAAATCTCGACAACAAACTACCTTCCATAATGACAAGGAAACCATCCAATGGAATAACTTAAATCTCGATAAAAGACTACCTTTCATAATGACAAGGCTACCATCTGTTGGAGTAACAAAAATATCGACAATAGACTATGTTCCAAAATGACAAGGCTACCATCCATTGGAGTAACAAAAATCTCGACAACAGACTACCTTCCAAAATGACAAGGCTACCATCCATTGGAGTAACAAAAATATATACAACAAACTACCTTCCATAATAACAAGGCTACCATCCAATGGAATAACTTAAATTTCGACAAAAGACTACCTTTCACAATGACAAGGCTACCATCAATTGGAGTAATAAAAATCTGAAAAACATACTACCTTCCATAATGACAAGGCTATCATCCATTGGAGTAACAAAAATCTTAACGACATACTACCTTCCATAATGACGAGGCAACCATCCATTGGAGTAACAAATATCTTGACAACAAACTACCTTCTATAATGACAAGGCTACCTTCCATTGGAGTAACAAAAATCTAGACAAAAGACTACCTTCCATAGAGAAAAGTCTACCATCCATTGGAGTAACAAATATATCGACAATAATCTACCTTCCATAATTACATAGATTCCATCCATTGGAGTAACGAAAATCTCGACAACAGACTTCCTTGCATAATGACAAGGCTACCATCCGTTGGAGTAAAAAAATCTTGTCAACAGACTACCTTCCATAATGATAAGGCTACCATCAATTGAGTAACAAAGATCTCAACAATAGACTACCTTCTATAATGACAAGGCTACCATACATTGGAGTAACAAAAATATCGACAAAAGACTACATTCCATAAAGAAAAATCTACCATCCATTGGAGTAACAAAAATATTGACAATAAACTACCTTCCATAATTACATGTCTACCATCCATTGGAGTAAAAAAATCTCGACAACGAAACTACCTTCCATAATGACAAGGCTACCATCCATTGAGTAAAAAAGATCTCGACAACAGACTACCTTCCATTATGACAAGGCTACCATCCATTGGAGTAAAAAATATCTCGACAACATACTACCTTCCATAATGACAAGGCTACAATCCATTGGAGTAACAAAAATCTCGACAATAGACTGCCTTCCATAAAGACAAGGCTACCATCCATTGAGTAACAAAGATATCGACAACAGACTACCTTTCACAATGAGAATGGTACCATCCATTGGAGTAAAAAAAATATTGACAACAGACTACCTTCGATAATGACAAGGTTACCATCCATTGGAATGAAAAAAATCTCGACAACAAACTACCTTCCATAATGACAAGGCTACCATCCAATGGAATAACTTAAATCTCAATAAAAGACTACCTTTCATAATGACAAGGATACCATCTGTTGGAGTAACAAAAATATCGACAATATACTATGTTCCAAAATGACAAGGCTACTATCCATTGGAGTAACAAAAATCTCGACAACAGACTACCTTCCAAAATGATAAGGCTACCATCCATTGAAGTAACAAAAATATATACAACAAACTACCTTCCATAATAACAAGGCTACCATCCAATGGAATAACTTAAATTTCGACAAAAGACTACCTTTCACAATGACAAGGCTACCATCCATTGGAGTAATAAAAATCTGAAAAACATACTACCTTCCATAATGACAAGGCTATAATCCATTGGAGTAACAAAAATCTTAACGCATACTACCTTCCATAATGACAAGGCAACCATCCATTGGAGTAACAAATATCTTGACAACAAACTACCTTCTATAATGACAAGGCTACCATCCATTGGAGTAACAAAAATCTAGACAAAAGACTACCTTCCATAGAGAAAAGTCTACCATCCATTGGAGTAACAAATATATCGACAATGATCTACCTTCCATAATTACATAGATTCCATCCATTGGAGTAACAGAAATCTCGACAACAGACTTCCTTGCATAATGACAAGGCTACCATCCGTTGGAGTAAAAAAATCATGACAACAGACTACCTTCCATAATGACAAGGCTACCATCAATTGAGTAACAAAGATCTCAACAACAGACTACCTTCTATAATTACAAGGCTACCATACATTGGAGTAACAAAAATATCTACAAAAGACTACCTTCCATAAAGAAAAGTCTACCATCCATTGGAGTAACAAAAATCTGAAAAACATACAACCTTCCATAATGACAAGGCTATGATCCATTTGAGTAACAAAAATCTTAACGACATACTACCTTCCATAATGACAAGGCAACCATCCATTGGAGTAACAAATATGTTGACAACAACCTACCTTCTATAATGACAAGGCTACCATCCATTGGAGTAACAAAAATCTAGACAAAAGACTACCTTCCATAAAGAAAAGTCTACCATCCAATGGAGTAACAAAAATATCGACAATAATCTACCTTCCGTAATTACATAGCTACCATCCATTGGAGTAACAAAAATCTCGACAACATACTTCCTTACATAATGACAAGGCTACCATACGTTGGAGTAAAAAAATCTTGACAACAGACTACCTTCCATAATGACAAGGCTACCATCAATTGAGTAACAAATATCTCAACAACATACTACCTTCTATAATGACCAGGCTACCATACATTGGAGTAACAAAAATCTCGACAAAAGACTACCTTCCATAAATAAAAGTCTACCATCCATTGGAGTAACAAAAATATTGACAATAAACTACCTTCCATAATTACATGGCTACAATCCATTGGAGTAAAAAAATCTCGACAACAAACTACCTTCCATAATGACAAGGCTATCATCCATTGAGTAAAAAAGATCTCGACAACAGACTACCTTCCATTATGACAAGGCTACCATCCATTGGAGTAAAAAATATCTCGACAACATACTACCTTCCATAATGACAAGCCTACAATCCATTGGAGTAACAAAAATCTCGACAATAGACTGCCTTCCATAAAGACAAGGCTACCATCCATTGAGTAACAAAGATATCGACAACAGACTACCTTTCACAATGAGAATGGTACCATCCATTGGAGTAAAAAAAATATTGACAACAGACTACCTTCGATAATGACAAGGTTACCATCCATTGGAATGAAAAAAATCTCGACAACAAACTACCTTCCATAATGACAAGGCTACCATCAAATGGAATAACTTAAATCTCGATAAAAGACTACCTTTCATAATGACAAGGCTACCATATGTTGGAGTAACAAAAATATCGACAATAGACTATGTTCCAAAATGACAAGGCTACCATCCATTGGAGTAACAAAAATCTCGACAACAGACTACCTTCCAAAATGACAAGGCTACCATCCATTGGAGTAACAAAAATATATACAACAAACTACCTTCCATAATAACAAGGCTACCATCCAATGGAATAACTTAAATTTCGACAAAAGACTACCTTTCACAATGACAAGGCTACCATCCATTGGAGTAACAAAAATCTGAAAAACATACTACCTTCCATAATGACAAGGCTATCATCCATTGGAGTAACAAAATTCTTAACGACATACTACCTTCCATAATGACAAGGCAACCATCCATTGGAGTAACAAATATGTTGACAACAAACTACCTTCTATAATGACAAGGCTACCATCCATTGGAGTAACAAAAATCTAGACAAAAGACTACCTTCCATAGAGAAAAGTCTACCATCCATTGGAGTAACAAAAATATCGACAATAATCTACCTTCCATAATTACATAGATTCCATCCATTGGAGTAACAAAAATCTCGACAACATACTTCCTTGCATAATGACAAGGCTACCATCCGTTGGAGTAAAAAAATCATGACAACAGACTACCTTCCATAATGACAAGGCTACCATCAATTGAGTAACAAAGATCTCAACAACAGACTACCTTCTATAATGACAAGGCTACCATACATTGGAGTAACAAAAATATCTACAAAAGACTACCTTCCATAAAGAAAAGTCTACCATCCATTGGAGTAACAAAAATATTGACAATAAACTACCTTCCATAATTACATGGCTACCATCCATTGGAATAAAAAAATCTCGACAACAAACTACCTTCCATAATGACAAGGCTACCATCCATTGAGTAAAAAAGATCTCGACAACAGACTACCTTCCATTATGACAAGGCTACCATCCATTGGAGTAAAAAATATCTCGACAACATACTACCTTCCATAATGACAAGGCTACAATCCATTGGAGTAACAAAAATCTCGACAATAGACTACCTTCCATAAAGACAAGGCTAGCATCCATTGAGTAACAAAGATATCGACAATAGACTACCTTTCACAATGAGAATGGTACCCTCCATTGGAGTAAAAAAAATATTGACAACAGACTACCTTCGATAATGACAAGGTTACCATCCATTGGAATGAAAAAAATCTCGACAACAAACTACCTTCCATAATGACAAGGCTACCATCCAATGGAATAACTTAAATCTCGATAAAAGACTACCTTTCATAATGACAAGGCTACCATCTGTTGGAGTAACAAAAATATCGACAATAGACTATGTTCCAAAATGACAAGGCTACCATCCATTGGAGTAACAAAAATCTCGACAACAGACTACCTTCCAAATTGACAAGGCTACCATCCATTGGAGTAACAAAAATATATACAACAAACTACCTTCCATAATAACAAGGCTACCATCCAATGGAATAACTTAAATTTCGACAAAAGACTACCTTTCACAATGACAAGGCTACCATCCATTAGAGTAATAAAAATCTGAAAAACATACTACCTTCCATAATGACAAGGCTATCATCCATTGGAGTAACAAAAATCTTAACGACATACTACCTTCCATAATGACAAGGCTACCATTCATTGAGTAACAAAGATCTCAACAACAGACTACCTTCCATTCTGACAAGGCTATCATCCATTGGAGTAAAAAATATCTCGATAACAAACTACCTTCCATAATGATAAGGCTACCATCCATTGGAGTAACAAAAATCTAGTCAAAAGACTACCTTCCATAGAGAAAAGTCTACCATCCATTAGAGTAACAAATATATCGATAATAATCTACCTTCCATAATTACATAGATTCCATCCATTGGAGTAACAAAAATCTCGACAACAGACTTCCTTGCATAATGACAAGGCTACCATCCGTTGGAGTAAAAAAATCATGACAACAGACTACCTTCCATAATGACAAGGCTACCATCAATTGAGTAACAAAGATCTCAACAACAGACTACCTTATATAATTACAAGGCTACCATACATTGGAGTAACAAAAATATCTACAAAAGACTACCTTCCATAAAGAAAAGTCTACCATCCATTGGAGTAACAAAAATCTGAAAAACATACAACCTTCCATAATGACAAGGCTATCATCCATTTGAGTAACAAAAATCTTAACGACATACTACCTTCCATAATGACAAGGCAACCATCCATTGGAGTAACAAATATGTTGACAACAACCTACCTTCTATAATGACAAGGCTACCATCCATTGGAGTAAAAAAAATCTAGACAAAAGACTACCTTCCATAAAGAAAAGTCTACCATCCAATGGAGTAACAAAAATATCGACAATAATCTACCTTCCGTAATTACATAGCTACCATCCATTGGAGTAACAAAAATATCGACAACAGACTTCCTTACATAATGACAAGGCTACCATACGTTGGAGTAAAAAAATCTTGACAACAGACTACCTTCCATAATGACAAGGCTACCATCAATTGAGTAACAAAGATCTCAACAACATACTACCTTCTATAATGACCAGGCTACCATACATTGGAGTAACAAAAATCTCGACAAAAGACTACCTTCCATAAATAAAAGTCTACCATCCATTGGAGTAACAAAAATATTGACAATAAACTACCTTCCATAATTACATGGCTACAATCCATTGGAGTAAAAAAATCTCGACAACAAACTACCTTCCATAATGACAAGGCTATCATCCATTGAGTAAAAAAGATCTCGACAACAGACTACCTTCCATTATGACAAGGCTACCATCCATTGGAGTAAAAAATATCTCGACAACATACTACCTTCCATAATGACAAGGCTACAATCCATTGGAGTAACAAAAATCTCGACAATAAACTGCCTTCCATAAAGACAAGGCTACCATCCATTGAGTAACAAAGATATCGACAACAGACTACCTTTCACAATGAGAATGGTACCATCCATTGGAGTAAAAAAAATATTGACAACAGACTACCTTCGATAATGACAAGGTTACCATCCATTGGAATGAAAAAAATCTCGACAACAAACTACCTTCCATAATGACAAGGCTACCATCAAATGGAATAACTTAAATCTCGATAAAAGACTACCTTTCATAATGACAAGGCTACCATATGTTGGAGTAACAAAAATATCGACAATAGACTATGTTCCAAAATGACAAGGCTACCATCCATTGGAGTAACAAAAATCTCGACAACAGACTACCTTCCAAAATGACAAGGCTACCATCCATTGGAGTAACAAAAATATATACAACAAACTACCTTCCATAATAACAAGGCTACCATCCAATGGAATAACTTAAATTTCGACAAAAGACTACCTTTCACAATGACAAGGCTACCATCCATTGGAGTAACAAAAATCTGAAAAACATACTACCTTCCATAATGACAAGGCTATCATCCATTGGAGTAACAAAATTCTTAACGACATACTACCTTCCATAATGACAAGGCAACCATCCATTGGAGTAACAAATATGTTGACAACAAACTACCTTCTATAATGACAAGGCAACCATCCATTGGAGTAACAAAAATCTAGTCAAAAGACTACCTTCCATAGAGAAAAGTCTACCATCCATTAGAGTAACAAATATATCGATAATAATCTACCTTCCATAATTACATAGATTCCATCCATTGGAGTAACAAAAATCTCGACAACAGACTTCCTTGCATAATGACAAGGCTACCATCCGTTGGAGTAAAAAAATCATGACAACAGACTACCTTCCATAATGACAAGGCTACCATCAATTGAGTAACAAAGATCTCAACAACAGACTACCTTCTATAATTACAAGGCTACCATACATTGGAGTAACAAAAATATCTACAAAAGACTACCTTCCATAAAGAAAAGTCTACCATCCATTGGAGTAACAAAAATCTGAAAAACATACAACCTTCCATAATGACAAGGCTATCATCCATTTGAGTAACAAAAATCTTAACGACATACTACCTTCCATAATGACAAGGCAACCATCCATTGGAGTAACAAATATGTTGACAACAACCTACCTTCTATAATGACAAGGCTACCATCCATTGGAGTAAAAAAAAATCTAGACAAAAGACTACCTTCCATAAAGAAAAGTCTACCATCCAATGGAGTAACAAAAATATCGACAATAATCTACCTTCCGTAATTACATAGCTACCATCCATTGGAGTAACAAAAATCTCGACAACAGACTTCCTTACATAATGACAAGGCTACCATACGTTGGAGTAAAAAAATCTTGACAACAGACTACCTTCCATAATGACAAGGCTACCATCAATTGAGTAACAAAGATCTCAACAACATACTACCTTCTATAATGACCAGGCTACCATACATTGGAGTAACAAAAATCTCGACAAAAGACTACCTTCCATAAATAAAAGTCTACCATCCATTGGAGTAACAAAAATATTGACAATAAACTACCTTCCATAATTACATGGCTACAATCCATTGGAGTAAAAAAATCTCGACAACAAACTACCTTCCATAATGACAAGGCTATCATCCATTGAGTAAAAAAGATCTCGACAACAGACCACCTTCCATTATGACAAGGCTACCATCCATTGGAGTAAAAACTATCTCGACAACATACTACCTTCCATAATGACAAGGCTACAATCCATTGGAGTAACAAAAATCTCGACAATAGACTGCCTTCCATAAAGACAAGGCTACCATCCATTGAGTAACAAAGATATCGACAACAGACTACCTTTCACAATGAGAATGGTACCATCCATTGGAGTAAAAAAAATATTGACAACAGACTACCTTCGATAATGACAAGGTTACCATCCATTGGAATGAAAAAAATCTCGACAACAAACTACCTTCCATAATGACAAGGCTACCATCAAATGGAATAACTTAAATCTCGATAAAAGACTACCTTTCATAATGACAAGGCTACCATATGTTGGAGTAACAAAAATATCGACAATAGACTATGTTCCAAAATGACAAGGCTACCATCCATTGGAGTAACAAAAATCTCGACAACAGACTACCTTCCAAAATGACAAGGCTACCATCCATTGGAGTAACAAAAATATATACAACAAACTACCTTCCATAATAACAAGGCTACCATCCAATGGAATAACTTAAATTTCGACCAAAGACTACCTTTCACAATGACAAGGCTACCATCCATTGGAGTAACAAAAATCTGAAAAACATACTACCTTCCATAATGACAAGGCTATCATCCATTGGAGTAACAAAATTCTTAACGACATACTACCTTCCATAATGACAAGGCAACCATCCATTGGAGTAACAAATATGTTGACAACAAACTACCTTCTATAATGACAAGGCTACCATCCATTGGAGTAACAAAAATCTAGACAAAAGACTACCTTCCATAGAGAAAAGTCTACCATCCATTGGAGTAACAAAAATATCGACAATAATCTACCTTCCATAATTACATAGATTCCATCCATTGGAGTAACAAAAATCTCGACAACATACTTCCTTGCATAATGACAAGGCTACCATCCGTTGGAGTAAAAAAATCATGACAACAGACTACCTTCCATAATGACAAGGCTACCATCAATTGAGTAACAAAGATCTCAACAACAGACTACCTTCTATAATGACAAGGCTACCATACATTGGAGTAACAAAAATATCTCCAAAAGACTACCTTCCATAAACAAAAGTCTACCATCCATTGGAGTAACAAAAATATTGACAATAAACTACCTTCCATAATTACATGGCTACCATCCATTGGAATAAAAAAATCTCGACAACAAACTACCTTCCATAATGACAAGGCTACCATCCATTGAGTAAAAAAGATCTCGACAACAGACTACCTTCCATTATGACAAGGCTACCATCCATTGGAGTAAAAAATATCTCGACAACATACTACCTTCCATAATGACAAGGCTACAATCCATTGGAGTAACAAAAATCTGGACAATAGACTACCTTCCATAAAGACAAGGCTAGCATCCATTGAGTAACAAAGATATCGACAATAGACTACCTTTCACAATGAGAATGGTACCCTCCATTGGAGTAAAAAAAACATTGACAACAGACTACCTTCGATAATGACAAGGTTACCATCCATTGGAATGAAAAAAATCTCGACAACAAACTACCTTCCATAATGACAAGGCTACCATCCAATGGAATAACTTAAATCTCGACAAAAGACTACCTTTCATAATGACAAGGCTACCATATGTTGGAGTAACATAAATAACGACAATAGACTATGTTCCAAAATGACAAGGCTACCATCCATTGGAGTAACAAAAATCTCGACAACAGACTACCTTCCAAAATGACAATGCTACCATCCATTGGAGTAACAAAAATATATACAACAAACTACCTTCCATAATAACAAGGCTACCATCCAATGGAATAACTTAAATTTCGACAAAAGACTACCTTTCACAATGACAAGGCTACCATCCATTGGAGTAACAAAAATCTGAAAAACATACTACCTTCCATAATGACAAGGCTATCATCCATTTGAGTAACAAAAATCTTAACGACATACTACCTTCTATAATGACAAGGCAACCTTCCATTGGAGTAACAAATATGTTGACAACAAACTACCTTCTATAATGACAAGGCTACCATCCATTGGAGTAACAAAAATCTAGACAAAAGACTACCTTCCATAAAGAAAAGTCTACCATCCAATGGAGTAACAAAAATATCGATAATAATCTACCTTCCGTAATTACATAGCTACCATCCATTGGAGTAACAAAAATCTCGACAACAGACTTCCTTACATAATGACAAGGCTACCATACGTTGGAGTAAAAAAATCTTGACAACAGACTACCTTCCATAATGACAAGGCTACCATCAATTGAGTAACAAAGATCTCAACAACAGACTACCTTCTATAATGACAAGGCTACCATACATTGGAGTAACAAAAATCTCGACAAAAGACTACCTTCCATAAATAAAAGTCTACCATCCATTTGGAGTAACAAAAATATTGACAATAAACTACCTTCCATAATTACATGGCTACCATCCATTGGAGTAAAAAAATCTCGACAACAAACTACCTTCCATAATGACAAGGCTACCATCCATTGAGTAAAAAAGATCTCGACAATAGACTACCTTCCATTATGACAAGGCTACCATCCATTGGAGTAAAAAATATCTCGAAAACATACTACCTTCCATAATGACAAGGCTACAATCCATTGGAGTAACAAAAATCTCGACAATAGACTGCCTTCCATAAAGACAAGGCTACCATCCATTGAGTAACAAAGATATCGACAACAGACTACCTTTCACAATGAGAATGGTACCATCCATTGGAGTAAAAAAAATATTGACAACAGACTACCTTCGATAATGACAAGGTTGCCATCCATTGGAATGAAAAAAATCTCGACAACAAACTACCTTCCATAATGACAAGGCTACCATCCAATGGAATAACTTAAATCTCGATAAAAGACTACCTTTCATAATGACAAGGCTACCATCTGTTGGAGTTACAAAAATATCGACAATAGACTATGTTCCAAAATGACAAGGCTACCATCCATTGGAGTAACAAAAATATATACAACAAACTACCTTCCATAATAACAAGGCTACCATCCAATGGAATAACTTAAATTTCGACAAAAGACTACCTTTCACAATGACAAGGCTACCATCCATTGGAGTAACAAAAATCTGAAAAACATACTACCTTCCATAATGACAAGGCTATCATCCATTGGAGTAACAAAAATCTTAACGACATACTACCTTCCATAATTACAAGGCAACCATCCATTGGAGTAACAAATATCTTGACAACAAACTACCTTCTATAAGGACAAGGCTACCATCCATTGGAGTAACAAAAATCTAGACAAAAGACTACCTTCCATAGAGAAAAGTCTACCATCCATTGGAATAACAAATATATCGACAATAATCTACCTTCCATAATTACATAGATTCCATCCATTGGAGTAACAAAAATCTCGACAACAGACTTCCTTGCATAATGACAAGGCTACCATCCGTTGTAGTAAAAAAATCTTGACAACAAACTACCTTCCATAATGACAAGGCTACCATCAATTGAGTAACAAAGATCTCAACAACAGACTACCTTCTATAATGACAAGGCTACCATACATTGGAGTAACAAAAATATCGACAAAAGACTACCTTCCATAAAGAAAAGTCTACCATCCATTGGAGTAACAAAAATATTGACAATAAACTACCTTCCATAATTACATGGCTACCATCCATTGGAGTAAAAAAATCTCGACAACAAACTACCTTCCATAATGACAAGGCTACCATCCATTGAGTAAAAAAGATCTCGACAACAGACTACCTTCCATTATGACAAGGCTACCATCTATAGGAGTAAAAAATATCCCGACAACATACTACCTTCCATAATGACAAGGCTACAATCCATTGGAGTAACAAAAATCTCGACAATAGACCGACTTCCATAAAGACAAGGCTACCATCCATTGAGTAACAAAGATATCGACAACAGACTACCTTTCACAATGAGAATGGTACCATCCATTGGAGTAAAAAAAATATTGACAACAGACTACCTTCGATAATGACAAGGTTACCATCCATTGGAATGAAAAAAATCTCTACAACAAACTACCTTCCATAATGACAAGGCTACCATCCAATGGAATAACTTAAATCTCGATAAAAGACTACCTTTCATAATGTCAAGGCTACCATCTGTTGGAGTAACAAAAATATCGACAATAGACTATGTTCCAAAATGACAAGGCTACCATCCATTGGAGTATCAAAAATCTCGACAACAGACTACCTTCCAAAATGACAAGGCTACCATCCATTGGAGTAACAAAAATATATACAACAAACTACCTTCCATAATAACAAGGCTACCATCCAATGGAATAACTTAAATTTCGACAAAAGACTACCTTTCACAATGACAAGGCTACCATCCATTGGAGTAACAAAAATCTGAAAAACATACTACCTTCCATAATGACAAGGCTATCATCCATTGGAGTAACAAAAATCTTAACTACATACTACCTTCCATAATGACAAGGCAACCATCCATTGGAGTAACAAATATCTTGACAACAGACTACCTTCTATAATGACAAGGCTACCATCCATTGGAGTAACAAAAATCTAGACAAAAGACTACCTTCCATAGAGAAAAGTCTACCATCCATTGGAGTAACAAATATATCGACAATAATCTACCTTCCATAATTACATAGATTCCATCCATTGGAGTAACAAAAATCTCGACAACAGACTTCCTTGCATAATGACAAGGCTACCATCCGTTGGAGTAAAAAAATCTTGACAACAGACTACCTTCCATAATGACAAGGCTACCATCAATTGAGTAACAAAGATCTCAACAACAGACTACCTTCTATAATGACAAGGCTACCATACATTGGAGTAACAAAAATATCGACAAAAGACTACCTTCCATAAAGAAAAGTCTACCATCCATTGGAGTAACAAAAATATTGACAATAAACTAACTTCCATAATTACATGGCTACCATCCATTGGAGTAAAAAAATCTCGACAACAAACTACCTTCCATAATGACAAGGCTACCATCCATTGAGTAAAAAAGATCTCGACAACAGACTACCTTCCATTATGACAAGGCTACCATCCATTAGAGTAAAAAATATCTCGACAACATACTACCTTCCATAATGACAAGGCTACAATCCATTGGAGTAACAAAAATCTCGACAATAGAATGCCTTCCATAAAGACAAGGCTACCATCCATTGAGTAACAAAGATATCGACAACAGACTACCTTTCACAATGAGAATGGTACCATCCATTGGAGTAAAAAAAATATTGACAACAGACTACCTTCGATAATGACAAGGTTACCATCCATTGGAATGAAAAAAATCTCGACAACAAACTACCTTCCATAATGACAAGGCTACCATCCAATGGAATAACTTAAATCTCGATAAAAGACTACATTTCATAATGACAAGGCTACCATCTGTTGGAGTAACAAAAATATCGACAATAGACTATGTTCCAAAATGACAAGGCTACCATCCATTGGAGTAACAAAAATCTCGACAACAGACTACCTTCCAAAATGACAAGGCTACCATCCATTGGAGTAACAAAAATATATACAACAAACTACCTTCCATAATAACAAGGCTACCATCCAATGGAATAACTTAAATTTCGACAAAAGACTACCTTTCACAATGACAAGGCTACCATCCATTGGAGTAACAAAAATCTGAAAAACATACTACCTTCCATAATGACAAGGCTATCATCCATTGGAGTAACAAAAATCTTAACTACATACTACCTTCCATAATGACAAGGCAACCATCCATTGGAGTAACAAATATCTTGACAACAGACTACCTTCTATAATGACAAGGCTACCATCCATTGGAGTAACAAAAATCTAGACAAAAGACTACCTTCCATAGAGAAAAGTCTACCATCCATTGGAGTAACAAATATATCGACAATAATCTACCTTCCATAATTACATAGATTCCATCCATTGGAGTAACAAAAATCTCGACAACAGACTTCCTTGCATAATGACAAGGCTACCATCCGTTGGAGTAAAAAAATCTTGACAACAGACTACCTTCCATAATGACAAGGCTACCATCATTTGAGTAACACAGATCTCAACAACAGACTACCTTCTATAATGACAAGGCTACCATACATTGGAGTAACAAAAATATCGACAAAAGACTACCTTCCATAAAGAAAAGTCTACCATCCATTGGAGTAACAAAAATATTGACAATAAACTAACTTCCATAATTACATGGCTACCATCCATTGGAGTAAAAAAATCTCGACAACAAACTACCTTCCATAATGACAAGGCTACCATCCATTGAGTAAAAAAGATCTCGACAACAGACTACCTTCCATTATGACAAGGCTACCATCCATTAGAGTAAAAAATATCTCGACAACATACTACCTTCCATAATGACAAGGCTACAATCCATTGGAGTAACAAAAATCTCGACAATAGAATGCCTTCCATAAAGACAAGGCTACCATCCATTGAGTAACAAAGATATCGACAACAGACTACCTTTCACAATGAGAATGGTACCATCCATTAGAGTAAAAAAAATATTGACAACAGACTACCTTCGATAATCACAAGGTTACCATCCATTAGAATGAAAAAAATCTCGACAACAAACTACCTTCCATAATAACAAGGCTACCATTCAATGGAATAACTTAAATCTCGACAAAAGACTACCTTTCATAATGACAAGGCTACCATCTGTTGGAGTAACAAAAATATCGACAATAGACTATGTTCCAAAATGACAAGGCTACCATCCATTGGAGTAACAAAAATCTCGACAACAGACTACCTTCCAAAATGACAAGGCTACCATCCATTGGAGTAACAAAAATATATACAACAAACTACCTTCCATAATTACAAGGCTACCATCCTATGGAATAACTTAAATTTCGACAAAAGACAACCTTTCTCAAAGACAAGGCTACCATCCATTGGAGTAACAAAAAACTGAAAAACATACAACCTTCCATAATGACAAGGCTATCATCCATTGGAGTAAAAAAAATCTTAACGACAGACTACCTTCCATAATGACAAGGCTACCATCCATTAGAGTAACTAATATCTTGACAATAGACTACCTTTTATAAAGAAAAGTCTACCATCCATTGGAGTAACAAAAATATCGATAATAGTCTACCTTCCATAATTACATGGCTACCATCCATTGGAGTAACAAAAATCTTGACAACAAACTACCTTACATAATGACAAGGCTACCATCCATTGGAGTAAAAAAATCACGACAATAGACTACCTTCCATAATGACAAGGCTACCAACCATTGAGTAACAAAGATCTCAACAACAGACTACCTTCCATTCTGACAAGGCTATCATCCATTGGAGTAAAAAATATCTCGATAACAAACTACCTTCCATAATGACAAGGCTACCATCCATTGGAGTAACAAAAATCTCGACATTAGACTACCTTCCATAAAGATAAGGCTACCATCCATTGAGTAACAAAGATATCGACAACAGACTACCTTCCACAATGACAAGGGTATCATCCATTGGAGTAAAAAAAATCTTGACAACTGACTACCTTCCATAATGACAAGGTTACCATCCATTGGAATGAAAAAAATCTCGACAACAAACTACCTTCCATAATGACAAGGCTACCATCCAATGGAATAACTTAAATCTCGATAAAAGACTACCTTTCATAATGACAAGGATACTATCTGTTGGAGTAACAAAAATATCGACAATAGACTATGTTCCAAAATGACAAGGCTACCATACATTGGAGTAACAAAAATCTCGACAACAAACTACCTTCCAAAATGACAAGGCTACCATCAATTGGAGTAACAAAAATCTCGACAACAGACTACCTTACATAATGACAAGGCTACCATCCATTGGAGTAAAAAAATCTCGACAACAAACTACCTTCCATAATGACAAGGCTACCATCCATTGAGTAACAAAGATCTCGACAACATACTACGTTCCATAAAGAAAAGTCTACCATCCATTGGAGTAACAAAAATATCGATAATAAACTACCTTCCATAATTACATGGCTACCATCCATTGGAGTAAAAAAATATCGACAACACACAATCTTCCATAATGACAAGGCTACCATCCATTGGAGTAACAAAAGATCTCGACAACAGACTACCTTCCATTATGACAAGGCTACTATCCATTGGAGTAAAAAATATCTCGACAACAGACTACCTTCCATAATGACAAGGCTACAATCCATTGGAGTAACAAAAATCTCGACAACAGAATACCTTCCATAAAGACAAGGCTACCATCCATTGAGTAACAAAGATATCGACAACAGACTACCTTCCACAATGACAAGGGTACCATCCATTGGAGTAAAAAAAATCTTGACAACAAACTACCTTCCATAATGACAAGGTTACCATCCATTGGAATGAAAAAAATCTCGACAACAAACTACCTTCCATAATGACAAGGCTACCATCCATTGGAGTAACAAAAATATATACAACAAACTACCTTCCATAATGACAAGGCTACCATCCAATGGAATAACTTAAATTTCAACAAAAGACTACCTTTCACAATGACAAGGCTACCATCCATTGGAGTAACAAAAACCTGAAAAACATACTACCTTCCATAATGACAAGGCTATCATCCATTGAAGTAACAAAAATCTTAACGACATACTACCTTCCATAATGACAAGGCTACCATCCATTGGAGTAACAAATATCTCGACAACAGACTACCTTTAATAAAGAAAAGTCTACCATCCATTGGAGTAACAAAAATCTCGACAACAGACTACCTTACATCATGACAAGGCTACCATCCATTGGAGTAAAAAAAATCTCGAAAACAGACTACCTTACATAATGACAAGGCTACCATCCATTGGAGTAAAAAAATCTCGACAACAGACTACCTTCCATAATGAGAAGGATACCATCCATTGAGTAACAAAGATCTCGACAACAGACTACCTTCCATTCTGACAAGGCTACCATCCATTGGAGTAAAAAATATCTAGACAACAAACTACCTTCCATAATGACAAGGCTACAATCCATTGGAGTAACAAAAATATCGACAACAAACTACCTTTCATAAAGACGAGGCTACCATCCATTGAGTAACAAAGATATCGACAACATACTACCTTCCACAATGACAAGGGTATCATCCATTGGAGTAAAAAAAATCTTGACAACAGACTACCTTCCATAATGACAAGGTTACCATCCATTGGAATGAAAAAAATATCAATAACAAACTACCTTCCATAATGACAAGGCTACCATCCAATGGAATAACTTAAATCTCGACAAAAAGACTACTTTTCATAATGACAAGGTTACCATTTGTTGGAGTAACAAAAATATCGACAATAGACTATGTTCCAAAATGACAAGGCTACCATCCATTGGAGTAACAAAAATCTCGATAAAAGACTACCTTCCATAATGACAAGGCTACCATCCATTGGAGTAACAAAAATATATACAACAAACTACCTTCCATAATGACAAGGCTATCATCCTATGGAATAACTTAAATTTCGACAAAAGACAACCTTTCACAATGACAAGGATACCATCCATTGGAGTAACAAAAATCTGAAAAACATACTACCTTCCATAATGACAAGGCTATCATCCATTGGAGTAACAAAAATCTTAACGACAGACTACCTTCCATAATGACAAGGCTACCATCCATTAGAGTAACAAATATCTCGACAACAGACTACCTTCCATAAAGAAAATTCTACCATCCTTGGAGTAACAAAAATATTTACAATAGTCTACCTTCCATAATTACATGGCTACCATCCATTGGAGTAACAAAAATCTCGACAACAGACTACCTTACATAATGACAAGGCTACCATACATTGGAGTAACAAAAATCTCGACTACAGACTACCTTCCAAAATGACAAGGCTACCATCCATTGGAGTAACAAAAATCTCGAGAACAGACTACCTTACATAATGACAAGGCTACCATCCATTGGAGTAAAAAAATCTCGACAACAGACTACCTTCCATAATGACAAGGCTACCATCCATTGAGTAACAAAGATCTCGACAATAGACTACCTTCCATAAAGAAAAGTCTACCA
Source organism: Vicia faba (assembly GCA_948472305.1). NCBI lineage: Eukaryota > Viridiplantae > Streptophyta > Magnoliopsida > Fabales > Fabaceae > Vicia > Vicia faba. The sequence continues at coordinate 831,978,020 of OX451738.1, read as the reverse complement.
TCCATTGGAGTAACAAAAATATCGATAATAAACTACCTTCCATAATTACATGGCTACCATCCATTGGAGTAAAAAAATATCGACAACACACAATCTTCCATAATGACAAGGCTACCATCTATTGAGTAAAAAAGATCTCGACAACAGACTACCTTCCATTATGACAAGGCTACCATCCATTGGAGTAAAAAATATCTCGATAACAGACTACCTTCTATAATGAAAAGGCTACCATCCATTGGAGTAACAAAAATCTCGACATTAGACTACCTTCCATAAAGACAAGGCTACCATCCATTGAGTAAAAAAGATATCAACAACTAACTACCTTCCACAATGACAAAGGTATCATCCATTGGAGTAAAAAAAATCTTGACAACAGACTACCTTCTATAATGACAAGGTTACCATCCATTGGAATGAAAAAAATATCGATAACAAACTACCTTCCATAATGACAAGGCTACCATCCAATGGAATAACTTAAATCTCGACAAAAGACTACCTTTCATAATGACAAGGCTACCATTTTTTGGAGTAACAAAAATATCGACAATAGACTATGTTCCAAAATGACAAGGCTACCATCCATTGGAGTAACAAAAATCTCGATAATAGACTACCTTTCATAATGACAAGGCTACCATCCATTGGAGTAACAAAAATATATACAACAAACTACCTTCCATAATGACAAGGCTACCATCCTATGGAATAACTTAAATTTCGACAAAAGACAACCTTTCACAATGATAAGGCTACCATCCATTGGAGTAACAAAAATCTGAAAAACATACTACCTTCCATAATGACAAGGCTATCATCCATTGGAGTAACAAAAATCTTAAAGACAGACTACCTTCCATAATGACAAGGCTACCATCCATTAGAGTAACAAATAACTCGACAATAGACTACCTTCCATAAAGAAAATTTTACCATCCTACGAGTAACAAAAATATTTACAATAGTCTACCTTCCATAATTACATGGCTACCATCCATTGGAGTAACAAAAATCTCGACAACAGACTACCTTACATAATGACAAGGCTACCATACATTGGAGTAACAAAAATCTCGACAACAGACTACCTTCCAAAATGACAAGGCTACCATCCATTGGAGTAACAAAAATCTTGACAACAGACTACCTTACATAATGACAAGGCTACCATCCATTGGAGTAAAAAAATATCGACAAAAGACTACCTTCCATAATGACAAGGCTACCATCCATTGAGTAACAAAGATCTCGACAATAGACTACCTTCCATAAAGAAAAGTCTACCATCCATTGGAGTAACAAAAATGTCGACAATAAACTACCTTCCATAATTACATGGCTACCATCCATTGGAGTAAAAAAATATCGACAACAGACAATCTTCCATAATGACAAGGCTACCATCCATTGAGTAAAAAAGGATCTCGACAACAGACTACCTTCCATGATGACAGGGCTACTATCCATTGGAGTAAAAAATATCTCGACAACAGACTACCTTCCATAAAGAAAAGTCTACCATCCATTGGAGTAACAAAAATATCGACAATAAACTACCTTCCATAATTACATGGCTACCATCCATTGGAGTAAAAAAATATCGACAACAGACAATCTTCCATAATGACAAGGCTACCATCCATTGAGTAAAAAAGATCTCGACAACAGACTACCTTCCATTATGACAAGGCTACCATCCATTGGAGTAAAAAATATCTCGATAACAGACTACCTTCTATAATGAAAAGGGTACCATCCATTGGAGTAACAAAAATCTCGACATTAGACTACCTTCCATAAAGACAAGGCTACCATCCATTGAGTAACAAAGATATCGACAACAGACTACCTTCCACAATGACAAGGGTACCATCCATTAGAGTAAAAAAAATCATGACAACAAAATACCTTCCATAATGACAAGGTTACCATCCATTGGAATAAAAAAAATCTCGACAACAAACTACCATCCATAATGACAAGGCTACCATCCAATGGAATAACTTAAATCTCGATAAAAGACTACCTTTCATAATGACAAGGATACTATCTGTTGGAGTAACAAAAATATCGACAATAGACTATGTTCCAAAATTACAAGGCTACCATACATTGGAGTAATAAAAATCTCGACAACAGACTACCTTCCAAAATTACAAGGATACCATCCATTGGAGTAACAAAAATCTCGACAACAGACTACCTTACATGATGACAAGGCTACCATCCATTGGAGTAAAAAAATCTCGACAACAGACTACCTTCCATAATGACAAGGCTACCATCCATTGAGTAACAAAGATCTCGACAACATACTACCTTCCATAAAGAAAAGTCTACCATCCATTGGAGTAACAAAAATATCGACAATAAACTACCTTCCATAATTACATGGCTACCATCCATTTGAGTAAAAAAATATCGACAAAAGATAATCTTCCATATTGACAAGGCTACCATCCATTGGAGTAACAAAAGATCTCGACAACAGACTACCTTCCATGATGACAAGGCTACTATCCATTGGAGTAAAAAATATCTCGACAACAGACTACCTTCCATAATGACAAGGCTACAATCCATTGGAGTAACAAAAATCTCGACAATAGAATACCTTCCATAAAGACAAGGCTACCATCCATTGAGTAACAAAGATATCGACAACAGACTACCTTCCACAATGACAAGGGTACCATCCATTGGAGTAAAAAAAATCTTGACAACAAACTACCTTCCATAATGACAAGGTTACCATCCATTGGAATGAAAAAAATATCGATAACAAACTACCTTCCATAATGACAAGGCTACCATCCTATGGAATAACTTAAATTTCGACAAAAGACAACCTTTCACAATGACAAGGATACCATCCATTGGAGTAACAAAAATCTGAAAAACATACTACCTTCCATAATGACAAGGCTATCATCCATTGGAGTAACAAAAATCTTAACGACAGACTACCTTCCATAATGACAAGGCTACCATCCATTAGAGTAACAAATATCTCGACAACAGACTACCTTCCATAAAGAAAATTCTACCATCCTTGGAGTAACAAAAATATTTACAATAGTCTACCTTCCATAATTACATGGCTACCATCCATTGGAGTAACAAAAATCTCGACAACAGACTACCTTACATAATGACAAGGCTACCATACATTGGAGTAACAAAAATCTCGACTACAGACTACCTTCCAAAATGACAAGGCTACCATCCATTGGAGTAACAAAAATCTCGACAACAGACTACCTTACATAATGACAAGGCTACCATCCATTGGAGTAAAAAAATCTCGACAACAGACTACCTTCCATAATGACAAGGCTACCATCCATTGAGTAACAAAGATCTCGACAATAGACTACCTTCCATAAAGAAAAGTCTACCATCCATTGGAGTAACAAAAATATCGATAATAAACTACCTTCCATAATTACATGGCTACCATCCATTGGAGTAAAAAAATATCGACAACACACAATCTTCCATAATGACAAGGCTACCATCTATTGAGTAAAAAAGATCTCGACAACAGACTACCTTCCATTATGACAAGGCTACCATCCATTGGAGTAAAAAATATCTCGATAACAGACTACCTTCTATAATGAAAAGGCTACCATCCATTGGAGTAACAAAAATCTCGACATTAGACTACCTTCCATAAAGACAAGGCTACCATCCATTGAGTAAAAAAGATATCAACAACTAACTACCTTCCACAATGACAAAGGTATCATCCATTGGAGTAAAAAAAATCTTGACAACAGACTACCTTCTATAATGACAAGGTTACCATCCATTGGAATGAAAAAAATATCGATAACAAACTACCTTCCATAATGACAAGGCTACCATCCAATGGAATAACTTAAATCTCGACAAAAGACTACCTTTCATAATGACAAGGCTACCATTTTTTGGAGTAACAAAAATATCGACAATAGACTATGTTCCAAAATGACAAGGCTACCATCCATTGGAGTAACAAAAATCTCGATAATAGACTACCTTTCATAATGACAAGGCTACCATCCATTGGAGTAACAAAAATATATACAACAAACTACCTTCCATAATGACAAGGCTACCATCCTATGGAATAACTTAAATTTCGACAAAAGACAACCTTTCACAATGATAAGGCTACCATCCATTGGAGTAACAAAAATCTGAAAAACATACTACCTTCCATAATGACAAGGCTATCATCCATTGGAGTAACAAAAATCTTAACGACAGACTAGCTTCCATAATGACAAGGCTACCATCCATTAGAGTAAAAAATATCTCGATAATAGACTACCTTCCATAAAGAAAATTCTACCATCCTTGGAGTAACAAAAATATTTACAATAGTCTACCTTCCATAATTACATGGCTACCATCCATTGGAGTAACAAAAATCTCGACAACAGACTACCTTACATAATGACAAGGCTACCATACAATGGAGTAACAAAAATCTCGACAACAGACTACCTTCCAAAATGACAAGGCTACCATCCATTGGAGTAACAAAAATCTTGACAATAGACTACCTTACATAATGACAAGGCTACCATCCATTGGAGTACAAAAATAACGACAAAAGACTACCTTCCATAATGACAAGGCTACCATCCATTGAGTAACAAAGATCTCGACAATAGACTACCTTCCATAAAGAAAAGTCTACCATCCATTGGAGTAACAAAAATGTGGACAATAAACTACCTTCCATAATTACATGGCTACAATCCATTGGAGTAAAAAAATATCGACAACAGACAATCTTCCATAATGACAAGGCTACCATCCATTGAGTAAAAAAGATCTCGACAACAGACTACCTTCCATGATGACAAGGCTACTATCCATTGGAGTAAAAAATATCTCGACAACAGACTACCTTCCATAAAGAAAAGTCTACCATCCATTGGAGTAACAAAAATATCGACAATAAACTACCTTCCATAATTACATGGCTACCATCCATTGGAGTAAAAAAATATCGACAACAGACAATCTTCCATAATGACAAGGCTACCATCCATTGAGTAAAAAAGATCTCGACAACAGACTACCTTCCATTATGACAAGGCTACCATCCATTGGAGTAAAAAATATCTCGATAACAGACTACCTTCTATAATGAAAAGGGTACCATCCATTGGAGTAACAAAAATCTCGACATTAGACTACCTTCCATAAAGACAAGGCTACCATCCATTGAGTAACAAAGATATCGACAACAGACTACCTTCCACAATGACAAGGGTACCATCCATTAGAGTAAAAAAAATCATGACAACAAAATACCTTCCATAATGACAAGGTTACCATCCATTGGAATAAAAAAAATCTCGACAACAAACTACCATCCATAATGACAAGGCTACCATCCAATGGAATAACTTAAATCTCGATAAAAGACTACCTTTCATAATGACAAGGATACTATCTGTTGGAGTAACAAAAATATCGACAATAGACTATGTTCCAAAATTACAAGGCTACCATACATTGGAGTAATAAAAATCTCGACAACAGACTACCTTCCAAAATTACAAGGATACCATCCATTGGAGTAACAAAAATCTCGACAACAGACTACCTTACATAATGACAAGGCTACCATCCATTGGAGTAAAAAAATCTCGACAACAGACTACCTTCCATAATGACAAGGCTACCATCCATTGAGTAACAAAGATCTCGACAACATACTACCTTCCATAAAGAAAAGTCTACCATCCATTGGAGTAACAAAAATATCGACAATAAACTACCTTCCATAATGACAAGGCTACCATCCATTGGAGTAACAAAAGATCTCGACAACAGACTACCTTACATGATGACAAGGCTACTATCCATTGGAGTAAAAAATATCTCGACAATAGACTACCTTCCATAATGACAAGGCTACAATCCATTTGAGTAACAAAAGTCTCGACAACAGAATACCTTCCATAAAGACAAGGCTACCATCCATTGAGTAACAAAGATATCGACAACAGACTACCTTCCACAATGACAAGGGTACCATCCATTGGAGTAAAAAAAATCTTGACAACAAACTACCTTCCATAATGACAAGGTTACCATCCATTGGAATGAAAAAAATATCGATAACAAACTACCTTCCATAATGACAAGGCTACCATCCAATGGAATAACTTAAATCTCGACAAAAGACTACCTTTCATAATGACAAGGCTACCATTTGTTGGAGTAACAAAAATATCGACAATAGACTATGTTCCAAAATGACAAGGCTACCATCCATTGGAGTAACAAAAATCTCGATAACAGACTACCTTCCATAATGACAAGGCTACCATCCATTGGAGTAACAAAAATATATACAACAAACTTCCTTCCATAATGACAAGGCTACCATCCAATGGAATAACTTAAATTTCGAAAAAAGACTACCTTTCACAATGACAAGGCTACCATCCATTGGAGTACCAAAAACCTGAAAAACATACTACCTTCCATAAAGACAATGCTATCATCCATTGAAGTAACAAAAATCTTAACGACATACTACCTTCCATAATGACAAGGCTACCATCCATTGGAGTAACAAATATCTCGACAACAAACTACCTTTAATAAAGAAAAGTCTACCATCCATTGGAGTAACAAAAATATCGACAATAGTCTACCTTCCATAATTACATGGCTACCATCCATTGGAGAAACAAAAATCTCGACAACAGACTACCTTACATCATGACAAGGCTACCATCCATTGGAGTAAAAAAAATCTCGACAACAGACTACCTTACATAATGACAAGGCTACCATCCATTGAGTAACAAAGATCTCGACAACAGACTACCTTCCATTCTGACATGGCTACCATCCATTGGAGTAAAAAATATCTCGACAACAGACTACCTTCCATAATGACAAGGCTACAATCCATTGGAATAACAAAAATCTCGACAACAAACTACCTTCCATAAAGACGAGGCTACCATCCATTGAGTAACAAAGATATCGACAACAGACTACCTTCCACAATGACAAGGGTACTATCCATTAGAGTAAAAAAAATCTTGACACAAGACTACCTTCCATAATGACAAGGTTACCATCCATTGGAATGATAAAAATATCGATAACAAACTACCTTCCATAATGACAAGGCTACCATCCAATGGAATAACTTAAATCTCGACAAAAGACTACCTTTCATAATGACAAGGCTACCATTTGTTGGAGTAACAAAAATATCGACAATAGACTATGTTCCAAAATGACAAGGCTACCATCCATTGGAGTAACAAAAATCTCGATAACAGACTACCTTCCATAATGACAAGGCTACCATCCATTGGAGTAACAAAAATATATACAACAAACTACCTTCCATAATGACAAGGCTACCATCCTATGGAATAACTTAAATTTCGACAAAAGACAAACTTTCACAATGACATGGCTACAATCCATTGGAGTAACAAAAATCTGAAAAACATACTACCTTCCATAATGACAAAGCTATCATCCATTGGAGTAACAAAAATCTCAACGACAGACTACCTTCCATAATGACAAGGCTACCATCCATTAGAGTAACAAATATCTCGACAACAGACTACCTTCCATAAAGAAAATTCTACCATCCTTGGAGTAAGAAAAATCTCGACAACAGACTACCTTACATAATGACAAGGCTACCATACATTGGAGTAACAAAAATCTCGACAACAGACTACCTTCCAAAATGACAAGGCTACCATCCATTGGAGTAATAAAAATCTCGACAACAGACTACCTTACATAATGACAAGGCTACCATCCATTGGAGTAAAAAAATCTCGACAACAGACTACCTTCCATAATGACAAGGCTACCATCCATTGAGTAACAAAGATCTCGACAACATACTACCTCCCATAAAGAAAAGTCTACCATCCATTGGAGTCACCAAAATATCGATAATAAACTACCTTCTATAATTACATGGCTACCATCCATTGGAGTACAAAAATATCGACAACAGACAATCTTCCATAATGACAAGGCTACCATCCATTGAGTAAAAAAGATCTCGACAACAGACTACCTTCCATTATGACAAGGCTACTATCCATTGGAGTAAAAAATATCTCGACAACAGACTACCTTCCATAATGACAAGGATACAATCCATTGGAGTAACAAAAATCTCGACAACAGACTACCTTCCATAAAAACAAGGATACCATCCATTGAGTAACAAAGATATCGACAACAGAGTACCTTCCACAATGACAAGGGTACCATCCATTGGAGTAAAAAAAATCTTGACAACAAACTACCTTCCATAATGACAAGGTTACCATCCATTGGAATGAAAGAAATCTCGACAACAAACTACCTTTCATAATGACAAGGCTACCATCCATTGGAGTAACAAAAATATATACAACAAACTACCTTCCATAATGACAAGGCTACCATCCAATGGAATAACTTAAATTTCTACAAAAGACTACCTTTCACAATGACAAGGCTACCATCCATTGGAGTAACAAAAACCTGAAAAACATACTACCTTTCATAATGACAAGGCTATCATCCATAGGAGTAACAAAAATCTTAACGACATACTACCTTCAATAATGACAAGGCTACCATCCATTGGAGTAACAAATATCTCGACAACAGACTACCTTTAATAAAAAAAAGTCTACCATCCATTGGAGTAACAAAAATATCGACAATAGTCTACCTTCCATAATTACATGGCTACCATCCATTGGAGAAACAAAATCTCGACAACAGACTACCTTAAATAATGACAAGGCTACCATCCATTGGAGTAAAAAAATCTCGACAATAGACTACCTTCCATAATGACAAGGCTACCATCCATTGAGTAACAAAGATCTCGACAACAGACTACCTTCCATTCTGACAAGGCTACCATCCATTGGAGTAAAAAATATCTCGACAACAGACTACCTTCCATAATGACAAGGCTAAAATCCATTGGAGTAACAAAAATCTCGACAACAAACTACCTTCCATAAAGACAAGGCTACCATCCATTGAGTAACAAAGATATCAACTACAGACTACCTTCCACGATGACAAGGGTACCATCCATTGGAGTAAAAAAAATCTTGACAACAGACTACCTTCCATAATGACAAGGTTACCATCCATTGGAATGAAAAAAATATCGATAACAAACTACCTTCCATAATGACAAGGCTACCATCCAATGGAATAACCTAAATCTCAACAAAAGACTACCTTTCATAATGACAAGGCTACCATTTGTTGGAGTAACAAAAATATCGACAATAGACTATGTTCCAAAATGACAAGGCTACCATCCATTGGAGTAACAAAAATCTCGACAACAGACTACCTTCCATAATGACAAGGCTACAATCCATTGGAGTAACAGAAATCTCAACGACAGACTACCTTCCATAATGACAAGGCTACCATCAATTGGAGTAACAAAAATATATACAACAAACTACCTTCCATAATGACAAGGCTACCATCCTATGGAATAACTTAAATTTCGACAAAAGACAACCTTTCACAATGACAAGGCTACAATCCATTGGAGTAACAAAAATCTGAAAAACATACTACCTTCCATAATGACAAGGCTATCATCCGTTGGAGTAACAAAAATCATAACGACAGACTACCTTCCATAATGACATGGCTACCATCCATTAGAGTAACAAATATCTCGACAACAGACTACCTTCCATAAAGAAAAGTCTACCATCCTTGGAGTAACAAAAATATTTACAAAGGTCTACCTTCCATAATTACATGGCTACCATCCATTGGAGTAACAAAAATCTCGACAACAGACTACCTTAGATAATGACAAGGCTACCATACATTGGAGTAACAAAAATCTCGACAACAGACTACCTTCCAAAATGACAAGGCTACCATCCATTGGAGTAACAAAAATCTCGACAACAGACTACCTTACATAATGACAAGGCTACCATCCATTGGAGTAAAAAAATCTCGACAACAGACTACCTTCCATAATGACAAGGCTACCATCCATTGAGTAACAAAGATCTCGACAACAGACTACCTTCCATAAAGAAAAGGCTACCATCCTTTGGAGTTACAAAAATATCGACAATAAACTACCTTCCATAATTACATGGCTACCATCCATTGGAGTAAAAAAATATCGACAACAGACAATCTTCCATAATGACAAGGCTACCATCCATTGAGTAAAAAAGATCTCGACAACAGACTACCTTCCATTTAGAAAAGGCTACTATCCATTGGAGTAAAAAATATCTCGACAACAGACTACCTTCCATAATGACAAGGCTACAATCCATTGGAGTAATAAAAATCTCGACAACAGACTACCTTCCATAAAGATAAGGCTACCATCCATTGAGTAACAAAGATATCGACAACAGACTACCTTCCACAATGACAAGGGTACCATCCATTGGAGTAAAAAAAATCTTGACAACAAACTACCTTCCATAATGACAAGGTTACCATCCACTGGAATGAAAAAAATCTCGACAACAAACTACCTTCCATAATGACAAGGCTACCATCCACTGGAGTAATAAAAATATATACAACAAACTACCTTCCATAATGACAAGGCTACCATCCAATGGAATAACTTAAATTTCGACAAAAGACTACCTTTCACAATGACAAGGCTACCATCCATTGGAGTAACAAAAACCTGAAAAACATACTACCTTCCATAATGACAAGGCTATCATCAATTGGAGTAACAAAAATATTAACGACATACTACCTTCCATAATGACAAGGCTACCATCCATTGGAGTAACAAATATCTCGACAACAGACTACCTTTAATAAAGAAAAGTCAACCATCCATTGGAGTAACAAAAATATCGACAATAGTCTACCTTCCATAATTACATGGCTACTAGCCATTGGAGAAAAAAAATCTCGACAACAGACTACCTTACATAATGACAAGGCTACCATCCATTAGAGTAAAAAAAATCTCGACAACAAACTACCTTATATAATGACAAGGCTACTATCCATTGGAGTAAAAAAATCTTGACAACAGACTACCTTCCATAATGACAAGGCTACCATCCATTGAGTAACAAAGATATCGACAACAGACTACCTTCCACAATGACAAGGGTACCATCCATTGGAGTAAAAAAAATCTTGACAACAGACTACCTTCCATAATGACAAGATTACCATCCATTGGAATGAAAAAAATATCGATAACAAACTACCTTCCACAATGACAAGGCTACCATCCAATGGAATAACTTAAATCTCGAAAAAAACTACCTTTCATAATGACAAGGCTACAATTTGTTGGAGTAACAAAAATATCGACAATAGACTAAGTTCCAAAATGACAAGGCTACCATCCATAGGAGTAACAAAAATCTCGACAACAGACTACATTCCATAATGACAAGGCTACCATCCATTGGAGTAACAAAAATATATACAACAAACTACCTTCCATAATGACAAGGCTACCATCCTATGGAATAACATAAATTTCGACAAAAGACAACCTTTCACAATGACAAGGCTACCATCCATTGGAGTAACAAAAATCTGAAAAACATACTACCTTCCATAATTACAAGGCTATCATCCGTTGGAGTTACAAAAATCTTAACGACAGACTACCTTCCATAATGACAAGGCTACCATCCATTAGAGTAACAAATATCTCGACAACAGACTACCTTCCATAAAGAAAAGAATACCATCCTTGGAGTAATAAAAATATTTACAATAGTCTACCTTCCATAATTACATGGCTACCATCCATTGGAGTAACAAAAATCTCGACAACAGACTACCTTACATAATGACAAGGCTACCATACATTGGAGTAACAAAAATCTCGACAACAGACTACCTTCCAAAATGACAAGGCTATCATCCATTGGAGTAACAAAAATCTCGACAACAGACTACCTTACATAATGACAAGGCTACCATCCAATGGAGTAAAAACATCTCGACAACAGACTACCTTCCATAATGACAAGGCTACCATCCATTGAGTAACAAAGATCTCGACAACATACTACCTCCCATAAAGAAAAGTCTACCATCCATTGGAGTAACAAAAATATCGATAATAAACTACCTTCCATAATTACATGGCTACCATCCATTGGAGTACAAAAATATCGACAACAGACAATCTTCCATAATGACAAGCTACCATCCATTGAGTAAAAAAGATCTCGACAACAGACTACCTTCCATTATGACAAGGCTACTATCCATTGGAGTAAACATTATCTCGACAACAGACTACCTTCCATAATGACAAGGATACAATTTATTGGAGTAACAAAAATCTCGACAACAGACTACCTTCCATAAAAACAAGGATACCATCCATTGAGTAACAAAGATATCGACCACAGAGTACCTTCCACAATGACAAGGGTACCATCCATTGGAGTAAAAAAAATCTTGACAACAAACTACCTTCCATAATGACAAGGTTACCATCCATTGGAATGAAAGAAATCTCGACAACAAACTACCTTTCATAATGACAAGGCTACCATCCATTGGAGTAACAAAAATATATACAATAAACTACCTTCCATAATGACAAGGGTACCATCCAATGGAATAACTTAAATTTCGACAAAAGACTACCTTTCACAATGACAAGGCTACCATCCATTGGAGTAACAAAAACCTGAAAAACATACTACCTTTCATAATGACAATGCTATCATCCATAGGAGTAACAAAAATCTTAACGACATACTACCTTCCATAATGACAAGGCTACCATCCATTGGAGTAACAAATATCTCGACAACAGACTACCTTTAATAAAAAAAGTCTACCATCCATTGGAGTAACAAAAATATCGACAATAGTCTACCTTCCATAATTACATGGCTACCATCCATTGGAGAAACAAAAATCTCGACAACAGACTACCTTTCATAATGACAAGGCTAAAATCCATTGGAGTAACAAAAATCTCGACAACAAACTACCTTCCATAAAGACAAGGCTACCATCCATTGAGTAACAAAGATCTCGACAACAGACTACCTTCCATTCTGACAAGGCTACCATCCATTGGAGTAAAAAATATCTCGACAACAGACTACCTTCCATAATGACAAGGCTAAAATCCATTGGAGTAACAAAATTCTCGACAACAAACTACCTTCCATAAAGACAAGGCTACCATCCATTGAGTAACAAAGATATCGACTACAGACTACCTTCCACGATGACAAGGGTACCATCCATTGGAGTAAAAAAACTCTTGACAACAGACTACCTTCCATAATGACAAGGTTACCATCCATTGGAATGAAAAAAATATCGATAACAAACTACCTTCCATAATGACAAGGCTACCATCCAATGGAATAACCTAAATCTCAACAAAAGACTACCTTTCATAATGACAAGGCTACCATTTGTTGGAGTAACAAAAATATCGACAATAGACTATGTTCCAAAATGACAAGGCTACCATCCATTGGAGTAACAAAAATCTCGACAACGGACTACCTTCCATAATGACAAGGCTACAATCCAATGGAGTAACAGAAATCTCAACGACAGACTACCTTCCATAATGACAAGGCTACCATCAATTGGAGTAACAAAAATATATACAACAAACTACCTTCCATAATGACAAGGCTACCATCCTATGGAATAACTTAAATTTCGACAAAAGACAACCTTTCACAATGACAAGGCTACAATCCATTGGAGTAACAAAAATCTGAAAAACATACTACCTTCCATAATGACAAGGCTATCATCCGTTGGAGTAACAAAAATCATAACGACAGACTACCTTCCATAATGACAAGGCTACCATCCATTAGAGTAACAAATATCTCGACAACAGACTACCTTCCATAAAGAAAAGTCTACCATCCTTGAAGTAACAAAAATATTTACAATGGTCTACCTTCCATAATTACATGGCTACCATCCATTGGAGTAACAAAAATCTCGACAACAGACTACCTTAGATAATGACAAGGCTACCATACATTGGAGTAACAAAAATCTCGACAACAAACTACCTTCCAAAATGACAAGGCTACCATCCATTGGAGTAACAAAAATCTCGACAACAGACTACCTTACATAATGACAAGGCTACCATCCATTGAGTAACAAAGATCTCGACAACAGACTACCTTCCATAAAGAAAAGGCTACCATCCATTGGAGTAACAAAAATATCGATAATAAACTACCTTCCATAATTACATGGCTACCATCCATTGGAGTAAAAAAATATCGACAACAGACAATCTTCCATAATGACAAGGCTACCATCCATTGAGTAAAAAAGATCTCGACAACAGACTACCTTCCATTATGACAAGGCTACTATCCATTGGAGTAAAAAATATCTCGACAACAGACTACCTTCCATAATGACAAGGCTACAATCCATTGGAGTAACAAAAATCTCGACAACAGACTACCTTCCATAAAGAGAAGGCTACCATCCATTGAGTAACAAAGATATCGACAACAGACTACCTTCCACAATGACAAGGGTACCATCCATTAGAGTAAAAAAAATCTTGACAACAAACTACCTTCCATAATGACAAGGTTACCATCCACTGGAATGAAAAAAATCTCGACAACAAACTACCTTCCATAATGACAAGGCTACCATCCACTGGAGTAATAAAAATATATACAACAAACTACCTTCTATAATGACAAGGCTACCATCCAATGGAATAACTTAAATTTCGACAAATGACTACCTTTCACAATGACAAGGCTACCATCCATTGGAGTAACAAAAACCTGAAAAACATAATACCTTCCATAATGACAAGGCTATCATCAATTGGAGTAACAAAAATCTTAACGACATACTACCTTCCATAATGACAAGGCTACCATCCATTGGAGTAACAAATATCTCGACAACAGACTACCTTTAATAAAGAAAAGTCAACCATCCATTGGAGTAACAAAAATATCGACAATAGTCTACCTTCCTTAATTACATGGCTACTATCCATTGGAGAAAAAAAATTTCGACAACAGACTACCTTACATAATGACAAGGCTACCATCCATTAGAGTAAAAAAAATCTCGACAACAAACTACCTTATATAATGACAAGGCTATTGTCCATTGGAGTAAAAAAATCTCGACAACAGACTACCTTCCATAATGACAAGGCTACCATCCATTGAGTAACAAAGATATCGAAAACAGACTACCTTCCACAATGACAAGGGTACCATCCATTGGAGTAAAAAAAATCTTGACAACAGACTACCTTCCATAATGACAAGGTTACCATCCATTGGAATGAAAAAAATATCGATAACAAACTACCTTCCATAATGACAAGGCTACCATCCAATGGAATAACTTAAATCTCGACAAAAACTACCTTTCATAATGACAAGGCTACAATTTGTTGGAGTAACAAAAATATCGACAATAGACTAAGTTCCAAAATGACAAGGCTACCATCCATAGGAGTAACAAAAATCTCGACAACAAACTACATTCCATAATGAAAAGGCTACCATCCATTGGAGTAACAAAAATATATACAACAAACTACCTTCCATAATGACAAGGCTACCATCCTATGGAATAACTTAAATTTCGACAAAAGACAACCTTTCACAATGACAAGGCTACCATCCATTGGAGTAACAAAAATCTGAAAAACATACTACCTTCCATAATGACATGGCTATCATCCGGTGGAGTTACAAAAATATTAACGACAGACTACCTTCCATAATAAAAAGGCTACCATCCATTAGAGTAACAAATATCTCGACAACAGACTACCTTCCATAAAGAAAAGTCTACCATCCTTGGAGTAACAAAAATATTTACAATAGTCTACCTTCCATAATTACATGGCTACCATCCATTGGAGTAACAAAAATCTCGACAACAGACTACCTTACATAATGACAAGGCTACCATACATTGGAGTAACAAAAATCTCGACAACAGACTACCTTCCAAAATGACAAGGCTATCATCCATTGGAGTAACAAAAATCTCGACAACAGACTACCTTCCATAATGACAAGGCTACCATCCTTGGAGTAACAAAAATATTTACAATGGTCTACCTTCCATAATTACATGGCTACCATCCATTGGAGTAACAAAAATCTCGACAACAGACTACCTTAGATAATGACAAGGCTACCATACATTGGAGTAACAAAAATCTCGACAACAAACTACCTTCCAAAATGACAAGGCTACCATCCATTGGAGTAACAAAAATCTCGACAACAGACTACCTTACATAATGACAAGGCTACCATCCATTGAGTAACAAAGATCTCGACAACAGACTACCTTCCATAAAGAAAAGGCTACCATCCATTGGAGTAACAAAAATATCGATAATAAACTACCTTCCATAATTACATGGCTACCATCCATTGGAGTAAAAAAATATCGACAACAGACAATCTTCCATAATGACAAGGCTACCATCCATTGAGTAAAAAAGATCTCGACAACAGACTACCTTCCATTATGACAAGGCTACTATCCATTGGAGTAAAAAATATCTCGACAACAGACTACCTTCCATAATGACAAGGCTACAATCCATTGGAGTAACAAAAATCTCGACAACAGACTACCTTCCATAAAGAGAAGGCTACCATCCATTGAGTAACAAAGATATCGACAACAGACTACCTTCCACAATGACAAGGGTACCATCCATTAGAGTAAAAAAAATCTTGACAACAAACTACCTTCCATAATGACAAGGTTACCATCCACTGGAATGAAAAAAATCTCGACAACAAACTACCTTCCATAATGACAAGGCTACCATCCACTGGAGTAATAAAAATATATACAACAAACTACCTTCTATAATGACAAGGCTACCATCCAATGGAATAACTTAAATTTCGACAAACGACTACCTTTCACAATGACAAGGCTACCATCCATTGGAGTAACAAAAACCTGAAAAACATAATACCTTCCATAATGACAAGGCTATCATCAATTGGAGTATTAAAAATCTTAACGACATACTACCTTCCATAATGACAAGGCTACCATCCATTGGAGTAACAAATATCTCGACAACAGACTACCTTTAATAAAGAAAAGTCAACCATCCATTGGAGTAACAAAAATATCGACAATAGTCTACCTTCCTTAATTACATGGCTACTATCCATTGGAGAAAAAAAATTTCGACAACAGACTACCTTACATAATGACAAGGCTACCATCCATTAGAGTAAAAAAAATCTCGACAACAAACTACCTTATATAATGACAAGGCTATTGTCCATTGGAGTAAAAAAATCTCGACAACAGACTACCTTCCATAATGACAAGGCTACCATCCATTGAGTAACAAAGATATCGACAACAGACTACCTTCCACAATGACAAGGGTACCATCCATTGGAGTAAAAAAAATCTTGACAACAGACTACCTTCCATAATGACAAGGTTACCATCCATTGGAATGAAAAAAATATCGATAACAAACTACCTTCCATAATGACAAGGCTACCATCCAATGGAATAACTTAAATCTCGACAAAAACTACCTTTCATAATGACAAGGCTACAATTTGTTGGAGTAACAAAAATATCGACAATAGACTAAGTTCCAAAATGACAAGGCTACCATCCATAGGAGTAACAAAAATCTCGACAACAAACTACATTCCATAATGAAAAGGCTACCATCCATTGGAGTAACAAAAATATATACAACAAACTACCTTCCATAATGACAAGGCTACCATCCTATGGAATAACTTAAATTTCGACAAAAGACAACCTTTCACAATGACAAGGCTACCATCCATTGGAGTAACAAAAATCTGAAAAACATACTACCTTCCATAATGACATGGCTATCATCCGGTGGAGTTACAAAAATATTAACGACAGACTACCTTCCATAATAAAAAGGCTACCATCCATTAGAGTAACAAATATCTCGACAACAGACTACCTTCCATAAAGAAAAGTCTACCATCCTTGGAGTAACAAAAATATTTACAATAGTCTACCTTCCATAATTACATGGCTACCATCCATTGGAGTAACAAAAATCTCGACAACAGACTACCTTACATAATGACAAGGCTACCATCCAATGGAGTAAAAAAATCTCGACAACAGACTACCTTCCATAATGACAAGGCTACCATCCATTGAGTAACAAAGATCTCGACAACATACTACCTCCCATAAAGAAAAGTCTACCATCCATTGGAGTAACAAAAATATCGATAATAAACTACCTTCCATAATTACATGGATACCATCCATTGGAGTACAAAAATATCGACAACAGACAATCTTCCATAATGACAAGGCTACCATCCATTGAGTAAAAAAGATCTCGACAACAGACTACCTTCCATTATGACAAGGCTACTATCCATTGGAGTAAACATTATCTCGACAACAGACTACCTTCCATAATGACAAGGATACAATCCATTGGAGTAACAAAAATCTCGACAACAGACTACCTTCCATAAAAACAAGGATACCATCCATTGAGTAACAAAGATATCGACCACAGAGTACCTTCCACAATGACAAGGGTACCATCCATTGGAGTAAAAAAAATCTTGACAACAAACTACCTTCCATAATGACAAGGTTACCATCCATTGGAATGAAAGAAATCTCGACAACAAACTACCTTCCATAATGACAAGGCTACCATCCAATGGAATAACTTAAATTTCAACAAAAGACTACCTTTCACAATGACAAGGCTACCATCCATTGGAGTAACAAAAACCTGAAAAACATACTACCTTTCATAATGACATGGCTATCATCCATAGGAGTAACAAAAATCTTAACGACATACTACCTTCCATAATGACAAGGCTACCATCCATTGGAGTAACAAATATCTCGACAACAGACTACCTTTAATAAAAAAAAGTCTACCATCCATTAGAGTAACAAAAATCTCGACAATAGTCTACCTTCCATAATTACATGGCTACGATCCATTGGAGAAACAAAAATCTCGACAACAGACTACCTTTCATAATGACAAGGCTAAAATCCATTGGAGTAACAAAAATCTCGACAACAAACTACCTTCCATAAAGACAAGGCTACCATCCATTGAGTAACAAAGATATCGACAACAGACTACCTTCCACAATGACAAGGGTACCATCCATTGGAGTAAAAAAAATCTTGACAACAGACTACCTTCGATAATGACAAGGTTACCATCCATTGGAATGAAAAAAATCTCGATAACATACTACCTTCCATAATGACAAGGCTACCATCCAATGGAATAACCTAAATCTCAACAAAAGACTACCTTTCATAATGACAAGGCTACCATTTGTTGGAGTAACAAAAATATCGACAATAGACTATGTTCCAAAATGACAAGGCTACCATCCATTGGAGTAACAAAAATCTCGACAACAGACTAGCTTCCATAATGACAAGGCTACAATCCTTTGGAGTAACAGAAATCTCAACGACAGACTACCTTCCATAATGACAAGGCTACCATCCATTGGAGTAACAAAAATATATACAACAAACTACCTTCCATAATGACAAGGCTACCATCCTATGGAATAACTTAAATTTCGACAAAAGACAACCTTTCACAATGACAAGGCTACCATCCATTGGAGTAACAAAAATCTGAAAAACATACTACCTTCCATAATGACAAGGCTATCATCCGTTGGAGTAACAAAAATCTTAACGACAGACTACCTTCCATAATGACAAGGCTACCATCCATTAGAGTATCAAATATCTCGACAACAGACTACCTTCCATAAAGAAAAGTCTACCATCCTTGGAGTAACAAAAATATTTACAATAGTCTACCTTCCATAATTACGTGGCTACCATCCATTGGAGTAACAAAAATCTCGACAACAGACTACCTTATATAATGACAAGGCTACCATACACTGGAGTAACCAAAATCTCGACAACAGACTACCTTCCAAAATGACAAGGCTATCATTCATTGGAGTAACAAAAATCACGACAACAAACTACCTTACATAATGACAAGGCTACCATCCATTGGAGTAAAAAAATCTCGACAACAGACTACCTTCTAAAATGACAAGGCTACCATCCATTGGAGTAACAAAAATATCGACAATAAACTACCTTCCATAATTACATAGCTACCATCCATTGGAGTAAAAAAATATCGACAACAGACAATCTTCCATAATGACAAGGCTACCATCCATTGAGTAAAAAAGATCTCGACAACAGACTACCTTCCATTATAACAAGGCTACTATCCATTGGAGTAAAAAATATCTCGACAACAGACTACCTTCCATAATGAGAAGGCTACAATCCATTGGAGTAACAAAAATCTCGACAACAGACTACCTTCCATAAAAACAAGGCTACCATCCCTTGAGTAACAAAGATATCGACATCTGACTACCTTCCACAATGACAAGGGTACCATCCATTGGAGTAAAAAAAATCTTGACAACAAACTACCTTCCATAATGACAAGGTTACCATCCATTGGAATGAAAAAAATCTCGACAACAAACTACCTTCCATAATGACAAGGCTATCATCCATTGGAGTAACAAAAATCTTAACGACATACTACCTTTCATGATGACAAGGCTACCATCCATTGGAGTAACAAATATATCGACAACATACTACCTTTAATAAATAAAAGTCTACCATCCATTGGAGTAACAAAAATATAGACAATAGTCTACCTTCCATAATTACATGGCTACCATCCATTGGAGAAACAAAAATTTCGACAACAGACTACCTAACATAATGACAAGGCTACCATCCATTGGAGTAAAAAAATCTCGACAACAGACTACCTTCCATAATGACAACGCTACCATCCATTGAGTAACAAAGATCTCGACAACAGACAATCTTCCATTCTGACAAGGCTACCATCCATTGGAGTAAAAAATATCTCGACAACAGACTACCTTCCATAATGACAAGGCTACAATCCAATGGAGTAACAAAAATCTTGACAACAAACTACCTTCCATAAAGAAAAGGCTACCATCCATTGAGTAACAAAGATATCAACAACAGACTACCTTCCATAATGACAAGGGTACCATCCATTGGAGTAAAAAAAATCTTGACAACAGACTACCTTCCACAATGACAAGGGTACCATCCATTGGAATGAAAAAAATCTTGATAACAAACTACCTTCCATAATGACAAGGCTACCATCCAATGGAATAACTTAAATCTCGATAAAAGACTACCTTTCATAAAGACAAGGCTACCATTTGTTGGAGTAACGAAAATATCGACAATAGACTATGTTCCAAAATGACAAGGCTACCAT
The DNA here is from genome assembly GCA_948472305.1 of Vicia faba. Lineage (NCBI taxonomy): Eukaryota > Viridiplantae > Streptophyta > Magnoliopsida > Fabales > Fabaceae > Vicia > Vicia faba. Next base: position 831,956,638 of record OX451738.1, on the reverse strand, counting down.
CCATTGGAGTAACAAAAATATCGACAACAGACTACCTTCCATAATGACAAGGCTACCATCCATTGGAGTAACAAAAATATATACAACAAACTACCTTCCATAATGATAAGGCTACCATCTTATGGAATAACTTAAATTTCGACAAAAGACAACCTTTCACAATGACAAGGCTACCATCCATTGGAGTAACAAAAATCTGAAAAACATACTACCTTCCATAATGACAAGGCTATCATCCATTGGAGTAACAAAAATCTTAACGACAGACTACCTTCCATAATGACAAGGCTACCATCCATTAGAGTAACAAATATCTCGACAACAGACTACCTTCCATAAAGAAAAGTCTACCATCCTTGGAGTAACAAAAATATTTACAATAGTCTACCTTCCATAATTACATGGCTACCATCCATTGGAGTAACAAAAATCTCGACAACAGACTATCTTACATAATGACAAGGCTACCATACATTGGAGTAACAAAAATCTTGACAACAGACTACCTTCCAAAATGACAAGGCTATCATCCATTGGCGTAACAAAAATCTCGACAACAGACTACCTTACATAATGACAAGGCTACCATCCATTGGAGTAAAAAAATCTCGACAACAGACTACCTTCCATAATGACAAGGCTACCATCCATTGAGTAACAAAGATCTCGACAACATACTACCTCCCATAAAGAAAAGTCTACCATCCATTGGAGTAACAAAAATATCGACAATAAACTACCTTCCATAATTACATGGCTACCATCCATTGGAGTACAAAAATATCGACAACAGACAATCTTCCATAATGACAAGGCTACCATCCATTGAGTAAAAAAGATCTGGACAACAGACTGCCTTCCATTATGACAAGGCTACTATCCATTGGAGTAAAAAATATCTCGACAATAGATTACCTTCCATAATGACAAGGATACAATCCATTGGAGTAACAAAAATCTCGACAACAGACTACCTTCCATAAAAACAAGGGTACCATCCATTGAGTAACAAAGATATTCACAACAGAGTACCTTCCACAATGACAAGGGTACCATCCATTGGAGTAAACAAAATCTTGACAATAAACTACCTTCCATAATGACAAGGTTACCATCCATTGGAATGAAAAAAATCTCGACAACAAACTACCTTCCATAATGACAAGGCTACCATCCATTGGAGTAACAAAAATATATACAACAAACTACCTTCCATAATGACAAGGCTACATCCAATGGAATAACTTAAATTTCGACAAAAGACTACCTTTCACAATGACAAGGCTACCATCCATTGGAGTAACAAAAACCGGAAAAACATACTACCTTTCATAATGACAAGGCTATCATCCATAGGAGTAACAAAATTCTTAACGACATACTATCTTCCATAATGACAAGGTTACCATCCATTGGAGTAACAAATATCTCTACAACAGACTACCTTTAATAAAGAAAAGTCTACCATCCATTGGAGTAACAAAAATATCGACAATAGTCTACCTTCCATAATTACATGGCTACCATCCATTGGAGAAACAAAAATCTCGATAACAGACTACCTTACATAATGACAAGGCTACCATCCATTGAGTAACAAAGATCTCGACAACAGATTATCTTCCATTATGACAAGGCTACCATCCATTGGATTAAAAAATATCTCGACAACAGACTACCTTCCATAATGACAAGGCTACAATCCATTGGAGTAACAAAAATCTCGACAACAAACTACCTTCCATAAAGAAAAGGCTACCATCCATTGAGTAACAAAGATATCGACAACAGACTACCTTCCACAATGACAAGGGTACCATCCATTGGAATGAAAAAAATCTCGATAACAAACTACCTTCCATAATGACAAGGCTACCATCCAATGGAATAACTTAAATTTCGACAAAAGACTACCTTTCATAAAGACAAGGCTACCATTTGTTGGAGTAACGAAAATATCGACAATAGACTATGTTCCAAAATGACAAGGCTACCATCCATTGGAGTAAAAAAAATATCGACAACAGACTACCTTCGATAATGACAAGGCTACCATCCATTGGAGTAACAAAAATATATACAACAAACTACCTTCCATAATGACAAGGCTACCATCCTATGGAATAACTTAAATTTCGACAAAAGACAACCTTTCACAATGACAAGGCTACCATCCATTGGAGTAACAAAAATCTGAAAAACATACTACCTTCCATAATGACAAGGCTATCATCCATTGGAGTAACAAAAATCTTAAGGACAGACTACCTTCCATAATGACAAGGCTACCATCCATTAGAGTAACAAATATCTCGACAACAGACTACCTTCCATAAAGAAAAGTCTACCATCCTTGGAGTAACAAAAATATTTACAATAGTCTACCTTCCATAATTACATGGCTACCATCCATTGGAGTAACAAAAATCTCGCCAACAGACTACCTTACATAATGACAAGGCTACCATACATTGGAGTAACAAAAATCTCGACAACAGACTACCTTCCAAAATGACAAGGCTATCATCCATTGGAGTAAAAAAAATCTCGACAACAGACTACCTTACATAATGACAAAGCTACCATCCATTGGAGTAAAAAAATCTCGACAACAGACTACCTTCCATAATGACAAGGCTACCATCCATTGAGTAACAAAGATCTCGACAACATACTACCTCCCATAAAGAAAAGTCTACCATCCATTGGAGTAACAAAAATATCAGCAATAAACTACCTTCCATAATTACATGGCTACCATCCATTGGAGTACAAAATATCGACAACAGACAATCTTCCATAATGACAAGGCTACCATCCATTGAGTAAAAAAGATCTAGACAACAGACTACCTTCCATTATGACAAGGCTACTATCCATTGGAGTAAAAAATATCTCGACAACAGACTACCTTCCATAATGACAAGGATACAATCCATTGGAGTAACAAAAATCTCGACAACAGACTACCTTCCATAAAAACAAGGGTACCATCCATTGAGTAACAAATATATCGACAACAGAGTACCTTCCACAATGACAAGGGTACCATCCATTGGAGTAAAAAAAATCTTGACAATAAACTACCTTCCATAATGACAAGGTTACCATCCATTGGAATGAAAAAAATCTCGACAACAAACTACCTTCCATAATGACAAGGCTACCATCCATTGGAGTAACAAAAATATATACAACAAACTACCTTCCATAATGACAAGGCTACCATCCAATGGAATAACTTAAATTTCGACAAAAGACTACCTTTCACAATGACAAGGCTACCATTCATTGGAGTAACAAAAACCGGAAAAACATACTACCTTTCATAATGACAAGGCTATCATCCATAGGAGTAACAAAAATCTTAACGACATACTACCTTCCATAATGATGAGGTTACCATCCATTGGAGTAACAAAAATATCGACAATAGTCTACCTTCCATAATTACATGGCTACCATCCATTTGAGTAAAATAATCTCGACAACAGACTACCTTCCATAATGACAAGGCTACCATCCATTGAGTAACAAAGATCTCGACAACAGACTACCTTCCATTCTGACAAGGCTACCATCCATTGGAGTAAAAAATATCTCGACAACAGACTACCTTCCATAATGACAAGGATAAAATCCATTGGAGTAACAAAAATATCGACAACAAACTACCTTCCATAAAGACAAGGCTACCATCCATTGAGTAACAAAGATATCGACAACAGACTACCCTCCACAATGACAAGTGTACCATCCATTGGAGTAAAACAAATCTTGACAACAGACTACCTTCCATAATGACAAGGTTACCATCCATTGGAATGAAAAAAATATCGATAACAAACTACCTTCCATAATGACAAGGCTACCATCCAATGGAATAACTTAAATCTCGACAAAAGACTACCTTTCATAATGACAAGGCTTCCATTTGTTGGAGTAACAAAAATATCGACAATAGACTATGTTCCAAAATTACAAGGCTACCATCCATTGGAGTAACAAAAATCTCGACAACAGACTACCTTCCATAATGACAAGGCTACCATCCTTTGGAGTAACAAAAATATATACAACAAACTACCTTCCATAATGACAAGGCTACCATCCTATGGAATAACTTAAATTTCGACAAAAGACAACCTTTCATAATGACAAGGCTACCATCCATTGGAGTAACAAAAATATGAAAAACATACTACCTTCCATAATAACAAAGCTATCATCCGTTGGAGTAACAAAAATCTTAACGACATACTACCTTCCATAATGACAAGGCTACCATACATTAGAGTAACAAATATCTCGACAACAGACTACCTTCCATAAAGAAAAGTCTACCATCCTTGGAGTAACAAAAATATTTACAATAGTCTACCTTCCATAATTACATGGCTACCATCCATTGGAGTAACAAAAATCTCGACAACATACTACCTTACATAATGACAAGGCTACCATACATTGGAGTAAAAAAATCTCGACAACAGACTACCTTCCAAAATGACAAGGCTATCATCCATTGGAGTAACAAAAATCTCGACAACAAACTACCTTACATAATGACAAGGCTACCATCCATTGGAGTAAAAAAATCTCGACAACAGACTACCTTCCAAAATGACAAGGCTACCATCCATTGAGTAACAAAGATCTCGACAACAGACTACCTTCCATAAAGAAAAGTCTACCATCCATTGGAGTAACAAAAATATCGATAATAAACTACCTTCTATAATTACATAGCTACCATCCATTGGAGTAAAAAAATATCGACAATAGGCAATCTTCCATTATGACAAGGCTACTATCCATTGGAGTAAAAAATATCTCGACAACAGACTACCTTCCATAATGACAAGGCTACAATCCATTGGAGTAACAAAAATCTCGACAACAGACTACCTTCCATAAAAACAAGGCTACCATCCATTGATTAACAAAGATATCGACAACAGACTACCTTCCACAATGACAAGGGTACCATCCATTGGAGTAAAAAAAATCTTGACAACAAACTACCTTCTATAATGACAAGGTTACCATCCATTGGAATGAAAAAAATATCGACAACAAACTACCTTCCATAATGACAAGGCTATCATCCATTGGAGTAACAAAAATATTAACGACATACTACCTTCCATAATGACAAGGCTACCATCCATCGGGGTAACAAATATCTCGACAACATACTACCTTTAATAAATAAAAGTCTACCATCCATTGGAGTAACAAAAATATCGAAAATAGTCTACCTTCCATAATTACATGGCTACCATCCATTGGAGAAACAAAAATCTCGACAACAGACTACCTTACATAATGACAAGGCTACCATCCATTGGAGTAAAAAAATATCGACCACAGACTACCTTCCATAATGACAAGGCTACCATCCATTGAGTAACAAAGATCTCGACAACAGACTACCTTCCATTCTGACAAGGCTACCATCCATTGGAGTAAAAAATATCTCGACAACAGACTACCTTCCATAATGACAAGGCTAAAATCCATTGGAGTAACAAAAATCTCGACAACAAACTACCTTCCTTAAAGACAAGGCTACCATCCATTGAGTAACAAAGATATCGACAACAGACTACCTTCCACATTGACAAGGGTACCATCCATTGGAGTAAAAAAAATCTTGACAACAGACTACCTTCCATAATGACAAGGTTACCATCCATTGGAATGAAAAAAATATCGATAACAAACTACCTTCCATAATGACAAGGCTACCATCCAATGGAATAACTTAAATCTCGACAAAAGACTACCTTTCATAATGACAAGGCTACCATTTGTTGGAGTAACAAAAATATCGACAATAGACTATGTTCCAAAATGACAAGGCTACCATCCATTGGAGTAACAAAAATCTCGACAACAGACTACCTTCCAAAATGATAAGGCTACCATCCATTGGAGTAACAAAAATCTATACAACAAACTACCTTCCATAATGACAAGGCTACCATCCAATGGAATAACTTAAATTTCGACAAAAGACTACCTTTCACAATGACAAGGCTACCATCCATTGGAGTAACAAAAACCGGAAAAACATACTACCTTTCATAATGACAAGGCTATCATCCATATGAGTAACAAAAATCTTAACGACATACTACCTTCCATAATGACAAGGCTACCATCCATTGGAGTAACAAATATCTCTACAACAGACTACCTTTAATAAAGAAAAGTCTACCATCCATTGGAGTAACAAAAATATCGACAATAGTCTACCTTCCATAATTACATGGCTACCATCCATTGGAGAAACAAAAATCTCGATAACAGACTACCTTACATAATGACAAGGCTACCATCCATTGGAGTAAAAAAATCTCGACAACAGACTACCTTCTATAATGACAAGGCTTCCATCCATTGATTAACAAAGATCTCGACAACAGACTACCTTCCATTCTGACAAGGCTACCATCCATTGGAGTAAAAAATATCTCGACAACAGACTACCTTCCATAATGACAAGGCTAAAATCCATTGGAGTAACAAAAATCTCGAAAACAAACTACCTTCCATAAAGACAAGGCTACCATCCATTGAGTAACAAAGATATCGACAACAGACTACCCTCCACAATGACAAGGGTACCATGCATTGGAGTAAAAAAAATCTTGACAACAGACTACCTTCCATAATGACAAGGTTACCATCCATTGGAATGAAAAAAATATCGATAACAAACTACCTTCCATAATGACAAGGCTACCATCCAATGGAATAACTTAAATCTCGATAAAAGACTACCTTTCATAATGACAAGGCTACCATTTGTTGGAGTAACAAAAATATCGACAATAGTTTATGTTCCAAAATGACAAGGCTACCATCCATTGGAGTAATAAAAATCTCAACAACAGACTACCTTCCATAATGACAAGGCTACCATCCATTGGAGTAAGAAAAATATATACAACAAACTACCTTCCATAATGACAAGGCTACCATCCTATGGAATAACTTAAATTTCGACAAAAGACAACCTTTCACAATGACAAGGCTACCATCCATTAGAGTAACAAACATCTGAAAAACATACTACCTTCCATAATGACAAAGCTAACATCTGTTGGAGTAACAAAAATCTTAACGACAGACTACCTTCCATAATGACAAGGCTACCATCCATTAGTAAGTAACAAATATCTCGACAATAGACTACCTTCCATAAAGAAAAGTCTACCATCCTTGGAGTAACAAAAATATTTACAATAGTCTACCTTCCATAATTACATGGCTACCATCCATTGGAGTAACAAAAATCTCGACAACATACTACCTTACATAATGACAAGGCTACCATACATTGGAGTAACAAAAATCTCGACAACAGACTACCTTCCAAAATGACAAGGCTATCATCCATTGGAGTAACAAAAATCTCGACAACAAACTACCTTACATAATGACAAGGCTACCATCCATTGGAGTAAAAAAATCTCGACAACAGACTACCTTCCAAAATTACAAGGCTACCATCCATTGAGTAACAAAGATCTCGACAACAGACTAACTTCCATAAAGAAAAGTCTACCATCCATTGGAGTAATAAAAAAATATCGATAATAAACTACCTTCAATAATTACATAGCTACCATCCATTGGAGTAAAAAAATATCGACAACATGCAATCTTCCATAATGACAAGGCTACCATCCATTGAGTAAAAAAGATCTCGACAACAGACTACCTTCCATTATGACAAGGCTACTATCCATTGGAGTAAAAAATATCTCGACAACAGACTACCTTCCATAATGACAAGGCTACAATCCCTTGGAGTAACAAAAATCTCGACAACAGACTACCTTCCATAAAAATAAGGCTACCATCCATTGAGTAACAAAGATATTGACAACAGACTACCTTCCACAACGACAAGGGTACCATCCATTGGAGTAAAAAAAATCTTGACAACAAACTACCTTCCATAATGACAAGGTTACCATCCATTGGAATGAAAAAAATATCGACAACAAACTACCTTCCATAATGACAAGGCTATCATCCATTGGAGTAACAAAAATATTAACGACATACTACCTTCCATAATGACAAGGCTACCATCCATTGGAGTAACAAATATCTCGACAACATACTACCTTTAATAAATAAAAGTCTACCATCCATTGGAGTAACAAAAATATCGACAATAGTCTACCTTCCATAATTACATGGCTACCATCCATTGGAGAAACAAAAATCTCGACAACAGACTACCTTACATAATGACAAGGCTACCATCCATTGGAGTAAAAAAATCTCGACAACAGACTACCTTCCATAATGACAAGGCTACCATCCATTGAGTAACAAAGATCTCGACAACAGACTACCTTCCATTCTGACAAGGCTACCATCCATTGGAGTAAAAAATATCTCGACAACAGACTACCTTCCATAAAGACAAGGCTACCATCCATTGAGTAACAAGGATATCGACAACAGACTACCTTCCACAATGACAAGGTTACCATCCATTGGAGTAAAAAAAATCTTGACAACAGACTACCTTCCATAATGACAAGGTTACAATCCATTGGAATTAAAAAAATATCGATAACAAACTACCTTCCATAATGACAAGGCTACCATCCAATGGAAGAACTTAAATCTCGACAAAAGACTACCTTTCATAATGACAAGGCTACCATTTGTTGGAGTAACAAAAATATCGACAATAGTTTATGTTCCAAAATGACAAGGCTACCATCCATTGGAGTAATAAAAATCTCAACAACAGACTACCTTCCATAATGACAAGGCTACCATCCATTGGAGTAAGAAAAATATATACAACAAACTACCTTCCATAATGACAAGGCTACCATCCTATGGAATAACTTAAATTTCGACAAAAGACAACCTTTCACAATGACAAGGCTACCATCCATTAGAGTAACAAACATCTGAAAAACATACTACCTTCCATAATGACAAAGCTATCATCTGTTGGAGTAACAAAAATCTTAACGACAGACTACCTTCCATAATGACAAGGCTACCATCCATTAGTAAGTAACAAATATCTCGACAATAGACTACCTTCCATAAAGAAAAGTCTACCATCCTTGGAGTAACAAAAATATTTACAATAGTCTACCTTCCATAATTACATGGCTACCATCCATTGGAGTAACAAAAATCTCGACAACATACTACCTTACATAATGACAAGGCTACCATACATTGGAGTAACAAAAATCTCGACAACAGACTACCTTCCAAAATGACAAGGCTATCATCCATTGGAGTAACAAAAATCTCGACAACAAACTACCTTACATAATGACAAGGCTACCATCCATTGGAGTAAAAAAATCTCGACAACAGACTACCTTCCAAAATTACAAGGCTACCATCCATTGAGTAACAAAGATCTCGACAACAGACTAACTTCCATAAAGAAAAGTCTACCATCCATTGGAGTAATAAAAAAATATCGATAATAAACTACCTTCAATAATTACATAGCTACCATCCATTGGAGTAAAAAAATATCGACAACATGCAATCTTCCATAATGACAAGGCTACCATCCATTGAGTAAAAAAGATCTCGACAACAGACTACCTTCCATTATGACAAGGCTACTATCCATTGGAGTAAAAAATATCTCGACAACAGACTACCTTCCATAATGACAAGGCTACAATCCCTTGGAGTAACAAAAATCTCGACAACAGACTACCTTCCATAAAAATAAGGCTACCATCCATTGAGTAACAAAGATATTGACAACAGACTACCTTCCACAACGACAAGGGTACCATCCATTGGAGTAAAAAAAATCTTGACAACAAACTACCTTCCATAATGACAAGGTTACCATCCATTGGAATGAAAAAAATATCGACAACAAACTACCTTCCATAATGACAAGGCTATCATCCATTGGAGTAACAAAAATATTAACGACATACTACCTTCCATAATGACAAGGCTACCATCCATTGGAGTAACAAATATCTCGACAACATACTACCTTTAATAAATAAAAGTCTACCATCCATTGGAGTAACAAAAATATCGACAATAGTCTACCTTCCATAATTACATGGCTACCATCCATTGGAGAAACAAAAATCTCGACAACAGACTACCTTACATAATGACAAGGCTACCATCCATTGGAGTAAAAAAATCTCGACAACAGACTACCTTCCATAATGACAAGGCTACCATCCATTGAGTAACAAAGATCTCGACAACAGACTACCTTCCATTCTGACAAGGCTACCATCCATTGGAGTAAAAAATATCTCGACAACAGACTACCTTCCATAAAGACAAGGCTACCATCCATTGAGTAACAAGGATATCGACAACAGACTACCTTCCACAATGACAAGGTTACCATCCATTGGAGTAAAAAAAATCTTGACAACAGACTACCTTCCATAATGACAAGGTTACAATCCATTGGAATTAAAAAAATATCGATAACAAACTACCTTCCATAATGACAAGGCTACCATCCAATGGAAGAACTTAAATCTCGACAAAAGACTACCTTTCATAATGACAAGGCTACCATTTGTTGGAGTAACAAAAATATCGACAATAGTTTATGTTCCAAAATGACAAGGCTACCATCCATTGGAGTAATAAAAATCTCAACAACAGACTACCTTCCATAATGACAAGGCTACCATCCATTGGAGTAAGAAAAATATATACAACAAACTACCTTCCATAATGACAAGGCTACCATCCTATGGAATAACTTAAATTTCGACAAAAGACAACCTTTCACAATGACAAGGCTACCATCCATTAGAGTAACAAACATCTGAAAAACATACTACCTTCCATAATGACAAAGCTATCATCTGTTGGAGTAACAAAAATCTTAACGACAGACTACCTTCCATAATGACAAGGCTACCATCCATTAGTAAGTAACAAATATCTCGACAATAGACTACCTTCCATAAAGAAAAGTCTACCATCCTTGGAGTAACAAAAATATTTACAATAGTCTACCTTCCATAATTACATGGCTACCATCCATTGGAGTAACAAAAATCTCGACAACATACTACCTTACATAATGACAAGGCTACCATACATTGGAGTAACAAAAATCTCGACAACAGACTACCTTCCAAAATGACAAGGCTATCATCCATTGGAGTAACAAAAATCTCGACAACAAACTACCTTACATAATGACAAGGCTACCATCCATTGGAGTAAAAAAATCTCGACAACAGACTACCTTCCAAAATTACAAGGCTACCATCCATTGAGTAACAAAGATCTCGACAACAGACTAACTTCCATAAAGAAAAGTCTACCATCCATTGGAGTAATAAAAAAATATCGATAATAAACTACCTTCAATAATTACATAGCTACCATCCATTGGAGTAAAAAAATATCGACAACATGCAATCTTCCATAATGACAAGGCTACCATCCATTGAGTAAAAAAGATCTCGACAACAGACTACCTTCCATTATGACAAGGCTACTATCCATTGGAGTAAAAAATATCTCGACAACAGACTACCTTCCATAATGACAAGGCTACAATCCCTTGGAGTAACAAAAATCTCGACAACAGACTACCTTCCATAAAAATAAGGCTACCATCCATTGAGTAACAAAGATATTGACAACAGACTACCTTCCACAACGACAAGGGTACCATCCATTGGAGTAAAAAAAATCTTGACAACAAACTACCTTCCATAATGACAAGGTTACCATCCATTGGAATGAAAAAAATATCGACAACAAACTACCTTCCATAATGACAAGGCTATCATCCATTGGAGTAACAAAAATATTAACGACATACTACCTTCCATAATGACAAGGCTACCATCCATTGGAGTAACAAATATCTCGACAACATACTACCTTTAATAAATAAAAGTCTACCATCCATTGGAGTAACAAAAATATCGACAATAGTCTACCTTCCATAATTACATGGCTACCATCCATTGGAGAAACAAAAATCTCGACAACAGACTACCTTACATAATGACAAGGCTACCATCCATTGGAGTAAAAAAATCTCGACAACAGACTACCTTCCATAATGACAAGGCTACCATCCATTGAGTAACAAAGATCTCGACAACAGACTACCTTCCATTCTGACAAGGCTACCATCCATTGGAGTAAAAAATATCTCGACAACAGACTACCTTCCATAAAGACAAGGCTACCATCCATTGAGTAACAAGGATATCGACAACAGACTACCTTCCACAATGACAAGGTTACCATCCATTGGAGTAAAAAAAATCTTGACAACAGACTACCTTCCATAATGACAAGGTTACAATCCATTGGAATTAAAAATATATCGATAACAAACTACCTTCCATAATGACAAGGCTACCATCCAATGGAAGAACTTAAATCTCGACAAAAGACTACCTTTCATAATGACAAGGCTACCATTTGTTGGAGTAACAAAAATATCGACAATAGACTATGTTACAAAATGACAAGGCTACCATCCATTGGAGTAACAAAAATCTCGACAACAGACTACCTTCCATAATGACAAGGCTACCATCCATTGGAGTAACAAAAATATATACAACAAACTACCTTCCATAATGACAAGGCTACCATCCTATGGAATAACTTAAATTTCGACAAAAGACAACCTTTCACAATGACAAGGCTACCATCCATTCGAGTAACAAAAATCTTAAAAACATACTACCTTCCATAATGAAAAGGCTATCATCCGTTGGAGTAACAAAAATCTTAACGACAGACTACCTTCCATAATGACAAGGCTACCATCCATTAGAGTAACAAATATCTCGACAACAGACTACCTTCCATAAAGAAAAGTCTACCATCCTTGGAGTAACAAAAATATTTACAATAATCTACCTTCCATAATTACATGGCTACCATCCATTGGAGTAACGAAAATCTCAACAACAGACTACCTTACATAATGACAAGGCTACCATCCATTGGAGTAAAAAAATCTCGACAACAGACTACCTTCCAAAATGACAAGGCTACCATCCATTGAGTAACAAAGATCTCGACAACAGACTACCTTCAGTAAAGAAAAGTCTACCATCCATTGGAGTAACAAAAATATCGACAATAAACTACCTTCCATAATTACATAGCTACCATCCATTGGAGTAAAAAAATATCGACAACAGGCAATCTTCCATAATGACAAGGCTACCATCCATTGAGTAAAAAAGATCTCGACAAAAGACTACCTTCCATTATGAAAAGGCTACTATCCATTGGAGTAAAAAATATCTCGACAACATACTACCTTCCATAATGACAACGCTAGAATCCATTGGAGTAACAAAAATCTCGACAACAGACTACCTTCCATAAAAACAAGGCTACCATCCATTGAGTAACAAAGATAACGACAACAGACTACCTTCCACAATGACAAGGGTACCATCCATTGGAGTAAAAAAAATCTTGACAAGAAACTACCTTCCATAATGACAAGGTTACCATCCATTGGAATGAAAAAAATATCGACAACAAACTACCTTCCATAATGACAAGGCTATCATCCATTGGAGTAACAAAAATATTAACGACATACTACCTTCCATGATGACAAGGCTACCATCCATTGGAGTAACAAATATCTCGACAACATACTACCTTTAATAAATAAAAGTCTACCATCCATTGGAGTAACAAAATCATCGACAATAGTCTACCTTCCATAATTACATGGCTACCATCCATTGGAGAAACAAAAATCTCGACAACAGACTACCTTACATAGTGACAAGGCTACCATCCATTGGAGTAAAAAAATCTCGACAACAGACTACCTTCCATAATGACAAGGCTACCATCCATTGAGTAACAAAGATCTCGACAACAGACTACCTTCATTTCTGACAAGGCTACCATCCATTGGAGTAAAAAATATCTCGACAACAGACTACCTTCCATAATGACAAGGCTACAATCCATTGGAGTAACAAAAATCTCGACAACAAACTACCTTCCATAATGAAAAGGCTACCATCCATTGAGTAACAAAGATATCGACAACAGACTACCTTCCACAATGACAAGGGTACCATCCATTGGAGTAAAAAAAATCTTGACAACAGACTACCTTCCATAATGACAAGGTTACCATCCATTGGAATGAAAAAAATCTCGATAACAAACTAACTTCCATAATGACAAGGCTACCATCCAATGGAATAACTTAAATCTCGACAAACGACTACATTTCATAAAGACAAGGCTACCATTTGTTGGAGTAAAGAAAATATCGACAATAGACTATGTTCCAAAATGACAAGGCTACCATCCATTGGAGTAACAAAAATCTGAAAAACATACTACCTTCCATAATGACAAGGTTATCATCCATTGGAGTTACAAAAATCTTAACGACAGACTACCTTCAATAATGACAAGGCTACCATCCATTAGAGTAACAAATATCTCGACAACAGACTACCTTCCATAAAGAAAAGTCTACCATCCTTTGAGTAACAAAAATATTTACAATAGTCTACCTTCCATAATTACATGGCTACCATCCATTGGAGTAACAAAAATCTCGACAACAGACTACCTTACATAATGACAAGGATACCATCCATTGAAGTAAAAAAATCTCGACAACAGACTACCTTCCATAATGACAAGGCTAACATCCATTGAGTAACAAAGATCTCGACAACAGACTACCTTCCATACTGATAAGGCTACCATCCATTGGTGTAAAAAATATCTCGACAACAGACTACCTTCCATAATGAAAAGGCTGCCATCCATTGGAGTAACAAAAATCTCGACAACAGACTACCTTCAATAAACACAAGGCTACCATCCATTGAGTAACAAAGATATTGACAACAGACTACCTTCCATTATGACAAGGATACCATCCATTGGAGTAAAAAAATCTTGACAACAAACTACCTTCCATAATGACAAGGCTACCATCCATTGAAGTAAAAAAATCTCGACAAAAGACTACCTTCCATAATGACAAGGCTACCATCCATTGAGTAACAAAGATCTCGACAACAGACTACCTTCCATTATGACAAGGCTACCATCCATTGGAGTAACAAAAATCTTGACAACAGACAACCTTCCATAATGACAAGGCTACCATCCATTGGAGTAAAAAAATCTCGACAATAGACTACCTTACATAATGACAAGGCTACCATCCATTGAAGTAAAAAAATCTCGACAACAGACTACCTTCCATAATGACAATGCTACCATCCATTGAGTAACAAAGATCTCGACAACAGACTACCTTCCATTATGACAAGGCTACCATCCATTAGAGTAACAAAAATCTCGACAATAGACTAGCTTCCATAATGACAAGGCTACCATCCATTGAGTAACAAAGATCTCGACAACAGACTACCTTCTATAATGACAAGGCTACCATACATTGGAGTAACAAAAATCTTGACAAAAGACTACCTTCCATATAGAAAAGTTTACCATCCATTTAAGTAACAAAAATATCGACAATAAACTACCTTCCATAATTACATGGCTACCATCCATTGGAGTAAAAAAATATCGACATCAGACTACCTTCCATAATGACAAGGCTACCATCCATTGAGTAAAAAAGATCTCGACAACAAACTACCTTCCATTATGACAAGGCTACCATCCATTGAGTAACAAAGATCTCGACAACAGACTACCTTCCATAATGACAAGGCTACCATCCATTGAGTAACAAAGATCTCGACAATAGACTACCTTCTATAATGACAAGGCTACCATACATTAGAGTAACAAAAATCTCGAAAAAAGACTACCTTCCATAAAGAAAATTCTACCATCCATTGGAGTAACAAAAATATTGACAATAAACTAGCCTCCATAATTACATGGCTACCATCCATTGGAGCAAAAAAATATCGACAACAGACTACCTTCCATTGTGACAAGGCTACCATCCATTGGAGTAAAAAATATCTCGACAACAGACTACCTTCCATAATGACAAGGCTACAATCCATTGGAGTAACAAAAATCTCGTCAATATACTACCTTCCATAAAGACAAGGCTACCATCCATTGAGTAACAAAGATATCGACAACAAACTACCTTCCAAAATGACAAGGGTACCTCCATTGGAGTAAAAAAAATCTTGACAACAGACTACCTTCCATAATGACAAGGTTACCATCCGTTAGAATGACAAAAATCTCGACGACAAACTACCTTCCATAATGATAAGGCTACCATCCAATGGAATAACTTAAATCTCGATAAAAGACTACCTTTCATAATGATAAGGCTACCATCTGTTGGAGTAACTAAAATATCGACAATAGACTATGTTCCAAAATGACAAGGCTACCATCCATTGGAGTAACAAAAATCTCGACAACAGACTTCCTTCCAAAATGACAAGGCTACCATCCATTGGAGTAACAAAAATATATACAACAAACTACCTTCCATAATGACGAGGCTACCATCCAATGGAATAACTTAAATTTCAACAAAGACTACCTTTCACAATGACAAGGCTACCATCCATTGGAGTAATAAAAATCCGAAAAACATACTACCTTCCATAATGACAAGGCTATCATCCATTGGAGTGAAAAAAATCTTAACGACAGACTACCTTCCATAATAACAAGGCTACCATCCATTATAGTAAAAAATATCTCGACAACAGACTACCTTCAATAAATAAAAGTCTACCATCCATTGACTAACAATGATATCGACAACAGACTACCTTCCATAATGACAAGGGTACCATCCATTGGAGTAAAAAAAATCTTGACAACAGACTACCTTCCATAATGACAAGGTTACCATCCATTGGAATGAAAAAAATCTCGACAACAAACTACATTCCATAATGACAAGGCTATCATCCAATGAAATAACTTAAATCTCTACAAAAGACTACCTTTCATAATGACAAGGCTACCATCTGTTGGAGTAACAAAAATATCGACAATAGACTATGTTCCAAAATGACAAGGCTACCATCCATTGGAGTAACAAAAATCTCGAGACACAACTACCTTACAAAATGACAAGGCTACCATCCATTGGAGTAACAAAAATATATACAACAAACTACCTTCCATAATGACAAGGCTACCATCCTATGGAATAACTTAAATTTCGACAAAAGACAACCTTTCACAATGACAAGGCTATCATCCATTGGAGTAACAAAAATCTTAACGACTGACTACCTTCCATAATGACAAGGCTACCATCCATTAGAGTAACAAATATCTCGACAACAGACTACCTTCCACAAAGAAAAGTCTACCATCCATTGGAGTAACAAAAATATCGACAATTGTCTACCTTCCATAATTACATGGCTACCATCCATTGGAGTAACAAAAATCTCCACAACAGACTACCTTACATAATGACATGGCTACCATCCATTGGAGTAAAAAAATCTCGACAACAGACTACCTTCCATAATGACAAGGCTACAATCCATTGAGTAACAAAGATCTCGACAACAGACTACCTTCCATTCTGACAAGACTACCATCCAATGGAGTAAAAAATATCTCGACAACAGACTACCTTCCATTATGACAAGGCTACCATCCATTGGAGTAAAAAATATCTCGACAACAGACTACCTTCCATAATTACATGGCTACCATACATTGGAGTAACAAAAATCTCGACAATAGACTACCTTCTATAATGACAAGGCTGCCATCCATTGGAGTAAAAAAATCTTGACAATAGACTACCTTCCATAATTACATGGCTACCATCCTTTGGAGTAACAAAATTCACGACAACATACTACCTTACATAATGACAAGGCTACCATCCATTCGAGTAAAAAAATCTCGACAATAAACTACCTTCCATAATGACAAGGCTACCATCCATTGAGTAACAAAGATCTCGACAACAGACTACTTTCCATTATGACAAGGCTACCCTCCATTGGTGTAAAAAATATCTCGAAAACAGACTAGCTTCCATAATAACAAGGCTACCATCAAATGGAGTAACAAAAATCTCGACAACAGACTACCTTCCATAATGACAAGGCTACCATCCATTGGAGTAAAAAAATCTCGACAACAGACTACCTTCCATAATGACAAGGCTACCATCCATTGGAGTAACAAAAATCTCGACAATAGACTACCTTTAATAAAGACAAGGCTACCATCCATTGAATAACAAAGATATCGACAATAGACTACCTTCCATAATGACAAGGGCACCATCCATTGGAGTAAAAAAAATCTTGACAACAGACTACCTTCCATAATGACAAGGCTACCATCCATTGAAGTAAAAAAAAATCACGACAACAGAGTACCTTACATAATGACAAGGCTACCATCCTTTGGAGTAAAAAAATTTCGACAACAGACTACCTTCCATAATGACAAGGCTACCATCCATTGAGTAACAAAGATCTCGACAACAGACTACCTTCCATTATGACAAGGCTACCATCCATTTGAGTAACAAAAATCTCAACAACAGACTACCTTCCATAATGACAAGGCTACCATCCATTGGAGTAAAAAAATCTCGACAACAGACTACCTTCCATAATGACAAGGCTACCATCCATTGAAGTAAAAAAAATCACGACTACAGACTACCTTACATAATGACAATGCTACCATCCTTTGGAGTAAAAAAATCTCGACAATAGACTACCTTCCATAATGACAAGGCTACCATCCATTGAGTAACAAAGATCTCGACAACAGACTACCTTCCATAATGAGAAGGCTACCATCCATTGGAGTAACAAAAATCTCAACAACAGACTACCTTCCATAATGACAAGGATACCATCCATTGGAGTAAAAAAATCTCGAAAACAGACTACCTCTTATAATGACAAGGCTTTCATCCATTGAGTAACAAAGATCTCGACCACAGACTCCCTTCAATTATGACAAGGCTACCATCCATTGGAGTAAAAAATATCTCGACAACAGACTACCTTCCATAATTACATGGCTACCATACATTGGAGTAACAAAAATCTCGACAATAGACTACCTTCTATAATGACAAGGCTACCATCCATTGGAGTAAAAAAATCTTGACAATAGACTACCTTCCATAATTACATGGCTACCATCCTTTGGAGTAACAAAATTCACGACAACATACTACCTTACATAATGACAAGGCTACCATCCATTCGAGTAAAAAAATCTCGACAATAAACTACCTTCCATAATGACAAGGCTACCATCCATTGAGTAACAAAGATCTCGACAACAGACTACTTTCCATTATGACAAGGCTACCCTCCATTGGAGTAAAAAATATCTCGAAAACTGACTAGCTTCCATAATAACAAGGCTACCATCAATTGGAGTAACAAAAATCTCGACAACAGACTACCTTCCATAATGACAAGGCTACCATCCGTTGGAGTAAAAAAATCTCGACAACAGACTACCTTCCATAATGACAAGGCTACCATCCATTGGAGTAACAAAAATCTCGACAATAGACTACCTTTCATAAAGACAAGGCTACCATCCATTGAATAACAAAGATATCGACAATAGACTACCTTCCATAATGACAAGGGTACCATCCATTGGAGAAAAAAAAATCTTGACAACAGACTACCTTCCATAATGACAAGGCTACCATCCATTGAAGTAAAAAAAAATCACGACAACAGAGTAACTTACATAATGACAAGGCTACCATCCTTTGGAGTAAAAAAATCTCGACAACAGACTACCTTCCATAATGACAAGGCTACCATCCATTGAGTAACAAAGATCTCGACAACAGACTACCTTCCATTATGACAAGGCTACCATCCATTGAAGTAACAAAAATCTCAACAACAGACTACCTTCCATAATGACAAGGCTACCATCCATTGGAGTAACAAAAATCTCGATAATAGACTACCTTTCATAAAGACAAGGCTACCATCCATTGAATAACAAAGATATCGACAATAGACTACCTTCCATAATGACAAGGGTACCATCCATTGGAGTAAAAAAAATCTTGACAACAGACTACCTTCCATAATGACAAGGCTACCATCCATTGAAGTAAAAAAAAATCACGACAACAGAGTACCTTACATAATGACAAGGCTACCATCCTTTGGAGTAAAAAAATCTCGACAACAGACTACCTTCCATAATGACAAGGCTACCATCCATTGAGTAACAAAGAACTCGACAACATACTACCTTCCATTATGACAAGGCTACCATCCATTTGATTAACAAAAATCTCAACAACAGACTACCTTCCATAATGACAAGGCTACCATCCATTGGAGTAAAAAAATCTTGACAACAGACTACCTTCCATAATGACAAGGCTACCATCCATTGAAGTAAAAAAAATCACGACTACAGACTACCTTACATAATGACAATGCTACCATCCTTTGGAGTAAAAAAATCTCGACAATAGACTACCTTCCATAATGACAAGGCTACCATCCATTGAGTAACAAAGATCTCAACAACAGACTACCTTCCATTATGACAAGGCTACCATCCATTGGAGTATCAAAAATCTCAACAACAGACTACCTTCCATAATGACAAGGCTACCATCCATTTGAGTAAAAAAATCTCGACAACAGACCACCTTCCATAATGACAAGGCTTTCATCCATTGAGTAACAAAGATCTCGACCACAGACTCCCTTCCATTATGACAAGGCTACCATCCATTGGAGTAAAAAATATCTCGACAACAGACTACCTTCCATAATTACATGGCTACCATCCATTGGAGTAACAAAAATCTCGACAATAGACTACCTTCTATAATGACAAGGCTACCATCCATTGGAGTAAAAAAATCTTGACAATAGACTACCTTCCATAATTACATGGCTACCATCCTTTGGAGTAACAAAATTCACGACAACATACTACCTTACATAATGACAAGGCTACCATCCATTCGAGTAAAAAAATCTCGACAATAAACTACCTTCCATAATAATAAGGCTACCATCCATTGAGTAACAAAGATCTCGACAACAGACTACTTTCCATTATGACAAGGCTACCCTCCATTGGTGTAAAAAATATCTCGAAAACAGACTAGCTTCCATAATAACAAGGCTACCATCAATTGGAGTAACAAAAATCTCGACAACAGACTACCTTCCATAATGACAAGGCTACCATCCATTGGAGTAAAAAAATCTCGACAACAGACTACCTTCCATAATGACAAAGCTACCATCCATTGGAGTAACAAAAATCTCGACAATAGACTACCTTTCATAAAGACAAGGCTACCATCCATTGAATAACAAAGATATCGACAATAGACTACCTTCCATAATGACAAGGGTACCATCCATTGGAGTAAAAAAAATCTTGACAACAGACTACCTTCCATAATGACAAGGCTACCATCCATTGAAGTAAAAAACAATCACGACAACAGAGTACCTTACATAATGACAAGGCTACCATCCTTTGGAGTAAAAAAATCTCGACAACAAACTACCTTCCATAATGACAAGGCTACCATCCATTGAGTAACAAAGATCTCGACAACAGACTACCTTCCATTATGACAAGGCTACCATCCATTTGAGTAACAAAAATCTCAACAACAGACTACCTTCCATAATGACAAGGCTACCATCCATTGGAGTAAAAAAATCTCGACAACAGACTACCTTCCATAATGACAAGGCTACCATCCATTGAAGTAAAAAAAATTACGACTACAGACTACCTTACATAATGACAATGCTACCATCCTTTGGAGTAAAAAAATCTCGACAATAGACTACCTTCCATAATGACAAGGCTACCATCCATTGAGTAACAAAGATCTCGACAACATACTACCTTCCATTAAAACAAGGCTACCATCCATTGGAGTAACAAAAATCTCAACAACAGACTACCTTCCATAATGACAAGGATACCATCCATTGGAGTAAAAAAATCTCGACAACAGACTACCTTCCATAATGACAAGGCTTTCATCCATTGAGTAACAAAGATCTCGACCACAGACTCCCTTCCATTATGACAAGGCTACCATCCATTGGAGTAAAAAATATCTCGACAACAGACTACCTTCCATAATTACATGGCTACCATACATTGGAGTAACAAAAATCTCGACAACAGACTACCTTCCATAATGACAAGGCTACCATCCATTGGAGTAAAAAAATCTCGACAACAGACTACCTTCCATAATGACAAGGCTACCATCCATTGGAGTAACAAAAATCTCGACAATAGACTACCTTTCATAAAGACAAGGCTACCATCCATTGAATAACAAAGATATCGACAATAGACTACCTTCCATAATGACAAGGGTACCATCCATTGGAGTAAAAAAAATCTTGACAACAGACTACCTTCCATAATGACAAGGCTACCATCCATTGAAGTAAATAAAATCACGACAACAGAGTACCTTACATAATGACAAGGCTACCATCCTTTGGAGTAAAAAAATCTCGACAACAGACTACCTTCCATAATGACAAGGCTACCATCCATTGAGTAACAAAGATCTCGACAACAGACTACCTTCCATTATGACAAGGCAACCATCCATTTGAGTAACAAAAATCTCAACAACAGACTACCTTCCATAATGACAAGGCTACCATCCATTGGAGTAAAAAAATCTCGACAACAGACTACCTTCCATAATGACAAGGCTACCATCCATTGAAGTAAAAAAAATCACGACTACAGACTACCTTACATAATGACAAGGCTTTCATCCATTGAGTAACAAAGATCTCGACCACAGACTCCCTTCCATTATGACAAGGCTACCATCCATTGGAGTAAAAAATATCTCGACAACAGACTACCTTCCATAATTACATGGCTACCATACATTGGAGTAACAAAAATCTCGACAATAGACTACCTTCTATAATGACAAGGCTACCATCCATTGGAGTAAAAAAATCTTGACAATAGACTACCTTCCATAATTACATGGCTACCATCCTTTGGAGTAACAAAATTCATGACAACATACTACCTTACATAATGACAAGGCTACCATCCATTCGAGTAAAAAAATCTCGACAATAAACTACCTTCCATAATGACAAGGCTACCATCCATTGAGTAACAAAGATCTCGACAACATACTACTTTCCATTATGACAAGGCTACCCTCCATTGGAGTAAAAAATATCTCGAAAACTGACTAGCTTCCATAATAACAAGGCTACCATCAATTGGAGTAACAAAAATCTCGACAGCAGACTACCTTCCATAATGACAAGGCTACCATCCATTGGAGTAAAAAAATCTCGACAACAGACTACCTTCCATAATGACAAGGCTACCATCCATTGGAGTAACAAAAATCTCGACAATAGACTACCTTTCATAAAGACTAGGCTACCATCAATTGAATAACAAAGATATCGACAATAGACTACCTTCCATAATGACAAGGGTACCATCCATTGGAGAAAAAAAAAATCTTGACAACAGACTACCTTCCATAATGACAAGGCTACCATCCATTGAAGTAAAAAAAAATCACGACAACAGAGTAACTTACATAATGACAAGGCTACCATCCTTTGGAGTAAAAAAATCTCGACAACAGACTACCTTCCATAATGACAAGGCTACCATCCATTGAGTAACAAAGATCTCGACAACAGACTACCTTCCATTTTGACAAGGCTACCATCCATTGAAGTAACAAAAATCTCAACAACAGACTACCTTCCACAATGACAAGGCTACCATCCATTGGAGTAACAAAAATCTCGACAATAGACTACCTTTCATAAAGACAAGGCTACCATCCATTGAATAACAAAGATATCGACAATAGACTACCTTCCATAATGACAAGGGTACCATCCATTGGAGTAAAAAAAATCTTGACAACAGACTACCTTCCATAATGACAAGGCTACCATCCATTGAAGTAAAAAAAAAATCACGACAACAGAGTACCTTACATAATGACAAGGCTACCATCCTTTGGAGTAAAAAAATCTCGACAACAGACTACCTTCCATAATGACAAGGCTACCATCCATTGAGTAACAAAGAACTCGACAACAGACTACCTTCCATTATGACAAGACTACCATCCATTTGATTAACAAAAATCTCAACAACAGACTACCTTCCATAATGACAAGGCTACCATCCATTGGAGTAAAAAAATCTTGACAACAGACTACCTTCCATAATGACAAGGCTACCATCCATTGAAGTAAATAAAATCACGACAACAGAGTACCTTACATAATGACAAGGCTACCATCCTTTGGAGTAAAAAAATCTCGACAACAGACTACCTTCCATAATGACAAGGCTACCATCCATTGAGTAACAAAGATCTCGACAACAGACTACCTTCCATT
The DNA here is from genome assembly GCA_948472305.1 of Vicia faba. Lineage (NCBI taxonomy): Eukaryota > Viridiplantae > Streptophyta > Magnoliopsida > Fabales > Fabaceae > Vicia > Vicia faba. The sequence continues at coordinate 831,932,237 of OX451738.1, read as the reverse complement.
ATGACAAGGCAACCATCCATTTGAGTAACAAAAATCTCAACAACAGACTACCTTCCATAATGACAAGGCTACCATCCATTGGAGTAAAAAAATCTCGACAACAGACTACCTTCCATAATGACAAGGCTACCATCCATTGAAGTAAAAAAAATCACGACTACAGACTACCTTACATAATGACAAGGCTTTCATCCATTGAGTAACAAAGATCTCGACCACAGACTCCCTTCCATTATGACAAGGCTACCATCCATTGGAGTAAAAAATATCTCGACAACAGACTACCTTCCATAATTACATGGCTACCATACATTGGAGTAACAAAAATCTCGACAATAGACTACCTTCTATAATGACAAGGCTACCATCCATTGGAGTAAAAAAATCTTGACAATAGACTACCTTCCATAATTACATGGCTACCATCCTTTGGAGTAACAAAATTCACGACAACATACTACCTTACATAATGACAAGGCTACCATCCATTCGAGTAAAAAAATCTCGACAATAAACTACCTTCCATAATGACAAGGCTACCATCCATTGAGTAACAAAGATCTCGACAACATACTACTTTCCATTATGACAAGGCTACCCTCCATTGGAGTAAAAAATATCTCGAAAACTGACTAGCTTCCATAATAACAAGGCTACCATCAATTGGAGTAACAAAAATCTCGACAGCAGACTACCTTCCATAATGACAAGGCTACCATCCATTGGAGTAAAAAAATCTCGACAACAGACTACCTTCCATAATGACAAGGCTACCATCCATTGGAGTAACAAAAATCTCGACAATAGACTACCTTTCATAAAGACTAGGCTACCATCAATTGAATAACAAAGATATCGACAATAGACTACCTTCCATAATGACAAGGGTACCATCCATTGGAGAAAAAAAAAATCTTGACAACAGACTACCTTCCATAATGACAAGGCTACCATCCATTGAAGTAAAAAAAAATCACGACAACAGAGTAACTTACATAATGACAAGGCTACCATCCTTTGGAGTAAAAAAATCTCGACAACAGACTACCTTCCATAATGACAAGGCTACCATCCATTGAGTAACAAAGATCTCGACAACAGACTACCTTCCATTTTGACAAGGCTACCATCCATTGAAGTAACAAAAATCTCAACAACAGACTACCTTCCATAATGACAAGGCTACCATCCATTGGAGTAACAAAAATCTCGACAATAGACTACCTTTCATAAAGACAAGGCTACCATCCATTGAATAACAAAGATATCGACAATAGACTACCTTCCATAATGACAAGGGTACCATCCATTGGAGTAAAAAAAATCTTGACAACAGACTACCTTCCATAATGACAAGGCTACCATCCATTGAAGTAAAAAAAAAATCACGACAACAGAGTACCTTACATAATGACAAGGCTACCATCCTTTGGAGTAAAAAAATCTCGACAACAGACTACCTTCCATAATGACAAGGCTACCATCCATTGAGTAACAAAGAACTCGACAACAGACTACCTTCCATTATGACAAGACTACCATCCATTTGATTAACAAAAATCTCAACAACAGACTACCTTCCATAATGACAAGGCTACCATCCATTGGAGTAAAAAAATCTTGACAACAGACTACCTTCCATAATGACAAGGCTACCATCCATTGAAGTAAAAAAAATCACGACTACAGACTACCTTACATAATGACAATGCTACCATCCTTTGGAGTAAAAAAATCTCGACAATAGACTACCTTCCATAATGACAAGGCTACCATCCATTGAGTAACAAAGATCTCAACAACAGACTACCTTCCATTATGACAAGGCTACCATCCATTGGAGTATCAAAAATCTCAACAACAAACTACCTTCCATAATGACAAGGCTACCATCCATTGGAGTAAAAAAATCTCGACAACAGACCACCTTCCATAATGACAAGGCTTTCATCCATTGAGTAACAAAGATCTCGACCACAGACTCCCTTCCATTATGACAAGGCTACCATCCATTGGAGTAAAAAATATCTCGACAACAGACTACCTTCCATAATTACATGGCTACCATCCATTGGAGTAACAAAAATCTCGACAATAGACTACCTTCTATAATGACAAGGCTACCATCCATTGGAGTAAAAAAATCTTGACAATAGACTACCTTCCATAATTACATGGCTACCATCCTTTGGAGTAACAAAATTCACGACAACATACTACCTTACATAATGACAAGGCTACCATCCATTCGCATAAAAAAATCTCGACAATAAACTACCTTCCATAATGACAAGGCTACCATCCATTGAGTAACAAAGATCTCGACAACAGACTACTTTCCATTATGACAAGGCTACCCTCCATTGGTGTAAAAAATATCTCGAAAACAGACTAGCTTCCATAATAACAAGGCTACCATCAATTGGAGTAACAAAAATCTCGACAACAGACTACCTTCCATAATGACAAGGCTACCATCCATTGGAGTAAAAAAATCTCGACAACAGACTACCTTCCATAATGACAAAGCTACCATCCATTGGAGTAACAAAAATCTCGACAATAGACTACCTTTCATAAAGACAAGGCTACCATCCATTGAATAACAAAGATATCGACAATAGACTACCTTCCATAATGACAAGGGTACCATCCATTGGAGTAAAAAAAATCTTGACAACAGACTACCTTCCATAATGACAAGGCTACCATCCATTGAAGTAAAAAAAAATCACGACAACAGAGTACCTTACATAATGACAAGGCTACCATCCTTTGGAGTAAAAAAATCTCGACAACAGACTACCTTCCATAATGACAAGGCTACCATCCATTGAGTAACAAAGATCTCGACAACAGACTACCTTCCATTATGACAAGGCTACCATCCATTTGAGTAACAAAAATCTCAACAACAGACTACCTTCCATAATGACAAGGCTACCATCCATTGGAGTAAAAAAATCTCGACAACAGACTACCTTCCATAATGACAAGGCTACCATCCATTGAAGTAAAAAAAATCACGACTACAGACTACCTTACATAATGACAATGCTACCATCCTTTGGAGTAAAAAAATCTCGACAATAGACTACCTTCCATAATGACAAGGCTACCATCCATTGAGTAACAAAGATCTCGACAACAGACTACCTTCCATTAAAACAAGGCTACCATCCATTGGAGTAACAAAAATCTCAACAACAGACTACCTTCCATAATGACAAGGATACCATCCATTGGAGTAAAAAAATCTCGACAACAGACTACCTTCCATAATGACAAGGCTTTCATCCATTGAGTAACAAAGATCTCGACCACAGACTCCCTTCCATTATGACAAGGCTACCATCCATTGGAGTAAAAAATATCTCGACAACAGACTACCTTCCATAATTACATGGCTACCATACATTGGAGTAACAAAAATCTCGACAATAGACTACCTTCTATAATGACAAGGCTACCATCCATTGGAGTAAAAAAATCTTGACAATAGACTACCTTCCATAATTACATGGCTACCATCCTTTGGAGTAACAAAATTCACGACAACATACTACCTTACATAATGACAAGGCTACCATCCATTCGAGTAAAAAAATCTCGACAATAAACTACCTTCCATAATGACAAGGCTACCATCCATTGAGTAACAAAGATCTCGACAACAGACTACTTTCCATTATGACAAGGCTACCCTCCATTGGAGTAAAAAATATCTCGAAAACTGACTAGCTTCCATAATAACAAGGCTACCATCAATTGGAGTAACAAAAATCTCGACAACAGACTACCTTCCATAATGACAAGGCTACCATCCATTGGAGTAAAAAAATCTCGACAACAGACTACCTTCCATAATGACAAGGCTACCATCCATTGGATTAACAAAAATCTCGACAATAGACTACCTTTCATAAAGACAAGGCTACCATCCATTGAATAACAAAGATATCGACAATAGACTACCTTCCATAATGACAAGGGTACCATCCATTGGAGAAAAAGAAATCTTGACAACAGACTACCTTCCATAATGACAAGGCTACCATCCATTGAAGTAAAAAAAAATCACGACAACAGAGTAACTTACATAATGACAAGGCTACCATCCTTTGGAGTAAAAAAATCTCGACAACAGACTACCTTCCATAATGACAAGGCTACAATCCATTGAAGTAAAAAAAATCACGACTACAGACTACCTTACATAATGACAATGCTACCATCCTTTGGAGTAAAAAAATCTCGACAATAGACTACCTTCCATAATGACAAGGCTACCATCCATTGAGTAACAAAGATCTCGACAACAGACTACCTTCCATTATGACAAGGCTACCATCCATTGGAGTAACAAAAATCTCAACAACAGACTACCTTCCATAATGACAAGGATACCATCCATTGGAGTAAAAAAATCTCGACAACAGACTACCTTCCATAATGACAAGGCTTTCATCCATTGAGTAACAAAGATCTCGACCACAGACTCCCTTCCATTATGACAAGGCTACCATCCATTGGAGTAAAAAATATCTCGACAACAGACTACCTTCCATAATTACATGGCTACCATCCATTGGAGTAACAAAAATCTCGACAATAGACTACCTTCTATAATGACAAGGCTACCATCCATTGGAGTAAAAAAATATTGACAATAGACTACCTTCCATAATTACATGGCTACCATCCTTTGGAGTAACAAAAATCACGAAACATACTACCTTACATAATGACAAGGCTACCATCCATTGGAGTAAAAAAATCTCGACAATAAACTACTTTCCATAATGACAAGGCTACCATCCATTGAGTAACAAAGATCTCGACAACAGACTACTTTCCATTATGACAAGGCTACCCTCCATTGGAGTAAAAAATATCTCGAAAACAGACTAGCTTCCATAATGACAAGGCTACCATCAATTGGAGTAACAAAAATCTCGACAACAGACTACCTTCCATAATGACACGGCTACCATCCATTGGAGTAAAAAAATCTCGACAACAGACTACCTTCCATAATGACAAGGCTACCATCCATCGGAGTAACAAAAATCTCGACAATAGACTACCTTCCATAATGACAAGGCTACCGTCCATTGAAGTAAAAAAAAATCACGACAATAGACTACCTTACATAATGACAAGGCTACCATCCTTTGGAGTAAAAAAATCTAGACAACAGACTACCTTCCATAATAACAAGGCAACCATCCATTGAGTAACAAAGATCTCGACAACAGACTCCCTTCCATTATGACAAGGCTACCATCCATTGGAGTAAAAAATATCTCGACAACAGACTACCTTCCATAATTACATGGCTTCCATCCTTTGGAGTAACAAAAATCACGACAACAGACTACCTTACATAATGAAAAGGCTACCATCCATTGAAGTAAAAAAATGTCGACAAGAGACTACCTTCCATAATGACAAGGCTACCATCCATTGAGTAACAAAGATCTCGACAACAGACTACCTTCCATTGTGACAAGGCTACCATCCATTGGAGTAAAAAATATCTCGACAACAGACTACCTTCCATAATGACAAGGCTACCATCCATTGGAGTAACAAAAATCTCGACAACAGACTACCTTCCAAAAAGACAAGGCTACCATCCACTGAGTAACAAAGATATCGACAACAGACTAGCTTCCATAATGACAAGGCTACCATCCATTAGAGTAAAAAAAATCTTAACAACAGACTAACTTCCATATGAAAAAACTACCATCCATTGAAGTAAAAAAAAATCACGACAACAGACTACCTTACATAATGACAAGGCTACCATCCATTGGAGTAAAAAAATCTCGACAACAGACTACCTTCCATAATGACAAGGCTACCATCCATTGGAGTAATAAATATCTTGACAATAGACTACATTCTATAATGAAAAGGCTACCATCCATTAGAGTAACAAAAATCTCAACAACAGACTACCTTCCATAATGACAAGGCTACCATCCATTGGAGTAAAAAAATCTCGACAACAGACTACCTTCCATAATGACAAGGCTACCATCCATTGAAATAAAAAAAAAATCACGACAACAGACTACCTTACATAATGACAAGGCTGCCATCCTTTGGAGTACAAAAATCTCGACAACAGACTACCTTCCATAATGACAAGGCTACAATCCATTGAGTAACAAAGATCTCGACAACAGACTACCTTCCATTATGACAAGGCTACCATCCATTG